>OY720198.1:2516000-3145000 GCA_963082885.1 Parascotia fuliginaria | reverse complement strand
ATGCTTATGTCTTTTCTGTATAAAAAGAAACCCTAATACCGCAGTGTGTTCCCTCACAATGTTTTTTTTCACCACAATTATATCAGTATTATCTGACTGGCCTGTTGGTCTAGTGGTTAGTGACCCTGACTGCTAAGCCGGAGGTCGTGGGTTCGATTCCCACCCAGGACAAATCTTTGTGTGATGAGCATGATTGTTTGTTCTGTGTCTGGGTGTAATTTATCTATAATATGTATGTATTTACAAAAAAAATGTATTTAAGTAGTATATCAGTTGTTTAGTACCCATAACACAAAGAAATATAATTGCTTAATTTGGGGCTAGATGACGCTGTGTAAATGTGGTAGAATATTATTATTATTATTATTATAGTATTATCTCTACTAGGTAACGTAATATAGACCATAAGTATATACCTGAAATAAACTGAAAAGTCTATCAATATTATGTTTATTAAAATTTATTAAGGATTTCAATACTAAACCTTGTGTGTAACCACTAATTAACTAATATTTTACTCCGATTCAACTTCGCAGGTCTAATAAATCTCCTAGAGCGCCAACTAGAACGTTTAATAATGCCAGCGATACTCGAACACGAAGAGATATCGGGTCTGTCAGGCCCCACGTCCAAGCCTCCCCCTACTGGCAGCATAGGTGCCGGGCCCGCTAGACTCAAAGAAGAACTAAGCACTACACACGATTATTTACATACGTATGCTGTAGACCAGCCGTTGAGACTTATGATATTTAAACAGGTAAATAAATAGTCATAATCATTTCTAAAGCTGCGAGTAACAGCTAGTAGACTATTAATATCTATGTGCTGCACAGTTAGTCTGAGTTTGGATGTTTCTTTGTTCTTGAATCTTATAATATAACACTAGTTAGTAGTATCTTATACAAGCAACCAAACAAAACTCATAAATAAATAATAACTAGTTACGCCCAACGGCTTCGCCCGCGCGTAAAATACGTTTTGTTTATCAGGAAACAGACCGATTTTCGGGATAAAAAGTATGTCCTACTTATCAATTTTCATTAAATTCGGTTCAGCTGTTTAGGTGCTGAGTGGTAACAAACACACACACAAAGTTTTACATTTATAATATTAATAGGATTATCTTTCCAGCTATTCTACTACATCTGCGCATACAGCTTGAACCAGCTTCTCTTACGTAAGGACCTGTGCTGTTGGGCTAAAGGACTACAGATTAGGTACAATATATCACATCTCGAGACCTGGATTAAAGAACATCTTGCGGAGTATGGGCAGAAGAGTGTAAGTTATAGTTTAGATTATTCTTTGTATGATAGGATTATGCTATTTTATTATATGCTTAAAAAAGCGGGCGAATTACTTTTAGGATACCTTGATTTTTGATATATTTAGTATAAATTATACATACGAATACAATGAATAATTTAATGTTATTTTTTTACCGACCGAATAAATTTTAGGATACCAGATATTTTTTTATGTGTTTCGCATGGATAGCCAGATACCGATTATTTTAATACGCGTTTTAAAAAAAAAATGGATTAAAATGTTGTGTAGTAGGCTATTTTACGAACATTGTAAGAAAAAATTACATTTTAGTTAACAAATTCTAAAAATTTTGTAGCAAATTCAAAAAACAGATTCTTAAAGTGAAAATTCGTGATAATACATAAGTGTGTTATACTTACAGGTTGAAGAAATCCTGGGCGTACTAAAACCAATCACGCAAGCAGTACAGTTGTTACAAGCAAGAAAGTCAATGCAAGACGTGCAATCAACCGTTGATATGTGCGCTAACCTTAATGCCATGCAAGTATGCAAGGTAAGATGTCAAAACTTTCCTTTTACGATACCTATATCATCTATATGAGTAGAGGGAGAGGGGAGGGGGAGAGGTAAAGGGACAGTAACAGCCTGGTATTAGGTACTAGCTTTTTGCAGCGCGGTTTCGCCCGCGTCTTTGCTTACTGCTCTGCTGCTGTCGCCAGTAGCGTGATGTTACATAGCCTATAACCTTCCTTCTTGGAAACATTTGGTAGTAACATATTTTGCCTCTGGCGTTTACAAAATGCCAAGGGAGAATGTAAACGGCGGATTCAAACAATTAGTCTCGACATATGTCGCAGTTTCAGACGATGGCTTTTAGACCACACCACTTCTGGATTCCACTGACTGCTTACCATCAGGCAGGGTGGAGTCACTTTAGTAGACTAATATAAAATAGCATATGTTAGAGATTGATAACATGTAATACTTAAATCTTCCTGTAATTCTAACCTTTCATCATATCTTACTTCGTAGATCCTGAATATGTACACACCAGCTGAAGAGTATGAAGTGAAAGTAACCAGAGAGTTCATCCATGAGATACAGAAGAAAATGCAAGAGAAGGCTGGCACCAACCCTGATAAGGAACCGGTAAGAGATACTATTGACAAACATATCTACTGGGAACCTACAACCACCTCTTTTAAATATATATACCATTAAAAACATGTTACTTTCTTTACAACAGTGTATTGCCTGGTCACTTTGCATGCTTGTAACTTACAAAAATTTTAATAACTTGGCGATTAAAACGAGTGGCCTGAGTTTCTTGCCAGTTCTTGTCATGACTCTACTTTGACAGCGAATTGGCTGTAGGTTAATTAGATGACATTTTGTAAATTTATTTTAACGTTCGTTAGTGTTAATTTAATTAACCTATATGAATAAATACATTTTCATTTTCAATGATGGGGACAAAATAGGGTTTTAATAAGATTGCTACTAAGAGGTTGTGGTAGCCTGTTAATAAAAAATTACGCAACTTTGTGAAAAGGTCGCAGAAAAATTAGTCTAAAGCTAAAGGTTATTAGAGGTGTATTTCCGATGTTTCGCGTGTTACACTTACACTTTCTTTTCTTAGCTTTACGCCTTTTTTCCCGACTGCAGAAGTCAAGATGGGTAATGTTTTTCGAACGTATATATGTGTGTGTTATTTGGCACGCTCTACAGCCTAAATGGCTTGATGAATTTTAACGTATAATGTGTCATTAGATTCGTATTGATTGTGGGAGTGACATAGGGTACATAAAATTTCAATGTAGCGTCAGCACGAGAAAAAATTGGTTTTCTTTCTTCAGGCAGGCTTTTTTTGTTTTTTAATAGTTGTTGCTTGGTATCCAAAGGAACAAGTTATTTTAATTACTACTTACTTACACTTAACATCAAGTGGGTCGTTTACTTGTGCTACCAAGTTCTATAAAAAACCTTGTTAATTCTTAGTTTACAAGAGACATAATGTTGGACGTCTGAATGGAAGTATCCTTACAAAACTGTAGGTAGCATTATTCATAATAATCAATTATTTTTCATTTTCTTTGCAGCAAAACCTCCTAATGGACTCCAAAATGATATTCTCAGTGCAGTTTCCGTTCAACCCGTCGCCTATTCGCCTAGAAGCCATAGAATTGCCTGAAGTACTTGAATTAGAAGGTCTACTCACCAAGATATAAGAAAACCAAGAAAACTCAAGTGAAGCTGCCTGTCCAAGCGGAGCGGATAAACGGAAAAATATTAACCCATAGTGCCTGTCTACTGAAGCGGAACGGAGATTTTATGCAATTGGTTAATGTTTCTCCGCTTGGCAGATCGCTCCGTTTCAATGGATACGCAGCCTAATAGATGTGAGAAATATTAACCGATACCTTTCCACTGAAGCGGAGTGGAGATTTTTGATTTGGTTAATAGCATTCCGTTTCTCCGCTACGCAGCTCGCCCCGCTTTAATAGACAGGCAGGATAGATATAATTAGCTTATGTTATTAAGGTCTACTATACAAAGTAGACTAAAAAGACCAGTGATTTAACATTTCTTTTTATTTATTTATTTATTTATTAAAAACTTCATATACAAAGTATATTGGCGGACTTAATGCCTGAGGCATTCTCTACCAGTCAACCATTACGGGTGATGCAGAGAACAACAAAATAGGTGTATCTGAAGACAGTATGAAGAGATTATCACAAGGAGTTACAATACTAAATAAACATACATACAATCATACATACACATACATAGCCTTACGTTCAAAAATATACCTACATAAATATAAAATATAAATATACACATATACATAAAATTAATAATATATATTTGATCTGAATCATTGTGATGAGCCTGCTTTTTTATTCAAAAGAAGTTCACGCACCTTTACCTTAAATGTAAAACGGTTAGTGGACATCCTGATTTCAAGAGGGAGCGCATTCCACAGACGGATAGATTGGACAGGAAAGGAAGAGTCTACGAAATTAGAACAGTGGGATGGACATTGTAGAAGTAAATTATTAGAAGAACGAAGGTTTTTATGATGGTTACTGCATAAGTACTGAAAGGAGTCCATTAGGTAAGAGGGAGGAGTGGGAGAAGTTAGAAAAGAATAGAGAGTAGTGAGAGTACGCATGCTACGGCGTTGACGAATAGGTAACCAATTTAGTTGCGAGCGATATGTAGACACGTGGTCATACTTACGAAGATTGAAAATGAATCGAATGCAGTTATTGAGAAGACGGTCATATTTGTTGAGAAGATCTGCATTCAGGTCTAAATAGCATACGTCACCATAGTCAATTAGAGGAAAAACTAAAGTTTGCACAAGTGTCACCTTAATCTTGGATGGCAGGAAGTTCTTCAGGCGATAAAGAGCGCGTAGGGTAGCAGTGACCCTTTGACTAACGCATGTTACTTGAGCCTGCCAGTTTAGAGCAGAGTCAATGTACAGACCAAGGTGTTTGACCGTAGCACTCAGCTCTATAGGGCAACCACCAAAAGCTATTGTTGGAAGCGTACTACTATCCACTTTACGTAGCATATTTTGACTACCTAGCATAATGACCTGGCACTTACTGGGATTTACCATCAAACCGAATCTATCTGACCAGCTCTTGATATAGTCCAGATCATTATTCACTTTATTAATTGCCGTATGTAAACAGTCTACCCTTTCGTGTGAATAAAGTTGCAAGTCATCGGCATACAGATGATACGAGCACTGAAGATTTTGGGTTATAAGATTAATAAAAATTGAAAACAATATAGGAGAGAGAATGCCGCCTTGAGGAACACCAGAATCAAGATAACACCAACCGGACGAGGAATCATCCAGGCGCACTGACTGCTGACGTCCCTGAAGATAAGACGAGAACCATTCCAATACCTCGGCAGAGATCACAAAGTAGGAGAGGATGGCTAGCAGGATATCATGATTGACGGTGTTGAAGGCATTGGCAAAGTCAACTAAAGTCAAGATGGTGACCTTAGCGTCCTCCATAGCCGTTCTCACATCACCAGTCACCTTAAGGAGTGCAGAGGTAGTACTGTGACCAGGCCTAAATCCAGATTGTAATGGACTAAGTAACTCATGTACATGCACGAATCTAGACAATTGTCTATGAACACAGGCCTCAAGTACTTTGGAAAGGAATGGGAGTATGGATATGGGACGGAAGTGTGACGGAAGAGTGGGATTAGAGATTTTTGGTAAAGGGATGACATAGGCCTTACGCCATAAAGATGGGAAACTGCCTACCTGGAGAGAGAAATTTATGATGTGGGAAATGGCTGGAAGAAGGTGGTCAAGGATAGGTATAATCATACTGCGACAGATGTTATCGCAGCCCACAGCTTTAGACCTAATGGACATGATTATCTTTTTGATCTCTGCCGAAGAAACTGGAGAAAAGGAAAATGGATTTATGTTAGGACGGGGAAGGCTAGCTAAGTACTCCAGAGTATGACACTTGGTTTGGTTATCAATCGGAGTTGTAGAGGAGAAATGACGGTTGATGTCGTCCAAACCAATTGTCTGAAACAACTCTGCAGATCGCTGTTTACCAATACCTAGAGTACCGAGGAACTTCCAGATATTGGCAGGAGAAGAGGATGAAATATTATCAAGAATATGGCGGCGTTTTGCATTGCGTATCATCTGATTACACCGATTTCTTGCAACTCTAAATTGTTGCCAATTGTCATCGGTGCGTTCTTTTTTAAATTTTCGAAAAATGCGATCCCTACGCCGCATCGCCATCCGAACACCCCTGGTCATCCAAGGCGCCGGTGGTCGCTTAAGTCTTATCCTCTTCACAGGGGCATGTACATCGTAAAGTTGTATAATCGATTTGTTGAAAATTTCGACTTTGTCCTCAAGTGTGGAGGCCGCCGTTAAAGAATTCCAGTTGAGTGCAGCGGCGTCATTGCATAATTTTTCTTTGTCCATGCGACCGAAACAGCGCCTGTGCAAAACTTTAGGTGAGGATTTGGGAGGTTTAAGAACGTAGGATAAATAGATAAGGTCATGATGGGAAAAGCCAGGAGCAGGATGCTGACCATGAGAGGCAACAAGTGAAGGAGAGGAAGTAAGGATCAGGTCCAGCCAGGTGTCATTTCCATCGATATTATGATGAGTTGCTTGTAACGGAAGTAAGTGCAGACTAGTGGACTCAATAATATCGAGGAGTTTCTGTGAACGGGATGAGGAGTGGGCTAAAAGGTCGGTATTAAAATCTCCCATGATGACGTGATGTGCATACTCAGACCCTAAAGATTCCAGCACCGATTCGAGACTGGAGAAGTAATCAATAGCAGGAGGACAATAAACTACCCCAAGTAAACATTTGGCTCCTTTGACACAAACCTCGAGAAAAAGATATTCTACAGATGCAGAATAGTTACCAGGTGACGAGGCTAGAATTTTAAAAGAAAAGTTGGATCGCAGGTAAATAGCTACTCCGCCTCCTCGTCTATCAATACGATCATTACGAACTAAAACATAGCCGGAGAGAGGGTAGAATGTAGACAGAAGATGAGGTTTGAGCCAGCTCTCCGAAATCAGGATGGCATGAACGTTAGCATCGGTGAAAGTTGCTGACAACTCGCTAAAGTGGCTTGGTATACTCTGGGCATTTAAATGGCACACATTAAAAAAATTGTGAGATGTGTCCACAAAGGATTGCTGTACAAGATCGCCTAAAGTACCATTCACCGAGCAGAAACTATCATCCTCTGAACTTAAAGCAGAATCATTAGCAGACTTAAAAGAATCATTATCCTCATTTATGTAAGACATAAATAATAAATAAATATAATATTAGTAATAAAAATATACTTATATAATATATTAGTTATATAAATCTATAAACAAACTGTGTAATACGTACATCTCTGCACCACCCGCCAGCATACATATTTACACATACATTAATAAAGAAATAAAATTAAATACATAATATTGGTATTATTAGTATATTATGGTCTTTTGGTCTATTAAGTATAAAACACCGAAAATATCGAACATTCCATAATATAGAAATATAAACTATTAGTTGTTAATAGCTGTTTTATGTATATATGCTATATAGAAGTAAATAAATAAATTATAGTAAAATATATCAGTGTTGCATTAGTAGTGATCACATTAAAAAAAACGCGATTTTGAACTCTACTATTATTATAAAAAGAATTGAATTCAATTGCAATTGTTATGTCATATATTTTTCGTTATAAATAATCATTTTGTTATAATAAACTCTATTCCCATTATGTTTAAGTTGATATTCGTAAAAAAATAATAATGACAATTTTTTATATGATTAGTTGAGCGTTTACGTGTCGCATTTTTACAATAAATCACTTTTTTTCTTTAGTGAAATAGTATTAAAATGAAATCTTTTTTCAACCACCTACATAATATAGTTCTTACATAATAAAATTTTGCATTTCAAACTATCATTTAAAAAGCTATGGTAAATGTGCGACGTTGCCAGCTTGGCGTATACGCTCAAAAGAACCAAGTAATTTTTTTAAACAAGACTTATAGGCAATAAGAATACTTGATTTTTATTTATTTTTTGCTTCCATGTCATGAATAAGACAGTTTTAGAAACACAGTGGTAATTAAAAAAAATTTAGAAAGGTATTGTCCTTTAGGTCGATAAAGACCACTTTCCTAAAACAAGAAATAAAAGGCCACTAATCTTTGAATAAAATCCATTAATGGATCTTTAAATTGCACTTTAATCAATCAATATTTTTATATTTATTATCTGTTCCTTACTATTATTGCCATATATAATAATTTGAAATTCGGTGCCATTTTATTATAAATTTGTTCTAATGGATTTTACATCGAAATTACTTAATTTACTTTTCTTATTTATTTATAAATAAATACGTATCGTTGAGCATATTTCGTCTCTATTACAAATCAGTTAAAAATAATTTAAGAGTTTAAAAACATAATCATACAATCACATGTCTCTCAGACAAAATTAGACCAAATCATGAGCTATTAAAATTGAAATTATATTAGCAAAGGTTATAAATAGAATAGTACATAATAACAATAATAGGGTATAGTTGATTTTTCTTAGAAAATGCGTTTTTCGTGCTGAGATAATATGACAAATTCCCACTATTAGAAAATTATTATTATTTAAAAACGCTGTATAGACCCAAAGTAAGCTTAAAGCTTGTGATATGGGTCTTGGAATGGCTCTTTTTTTTGTAAATCACGAATAGACATTTTCTAAAGTCCCATCCTTACTTATGGGACGTTAAAATGTACCAATAACTTAATTTATTAAGTTCCTAAATCATTAGTTTAGTTATTTATTCATGTTTTTCATTGTAAGTAGTAAATATTGATAGGAATTCCATTAATTTGTCTTCCATATTTTGAATACGCCGCTCGCTATTGTAACAATAAAATTGACAATTTTATTGACGTACAGTATTGCCAGTTTCATCAAACCAATCAAGAATATTAAATTGTCAATGTACCGGCAGGTAATTAATTAAATATACTACATTGACAATATTATTGTGTGTGCCAGTTGGATATTAAGTGAGCTTGCCATAACAAAAAAATTTGACACAATGTTGCTATTTTTTATACCATGAAAGTTTTAAATGTCTCTGTATTATGTACGGTACAAGATCCTTGCTGGTTCCAGAATGTATGTGATTGATCGTGAAAGTATACCCGCTCATAGAATATCAAAGTGATCTTCCTATGTAAACTTTAAATAAACCATTTTTACTTTGTTTTTAAAACACAAAAGCCTTACTTAAAACATTCTTAGTCAATATCTCAGCCAATCCTATATTAAATAAGTTTAAATCAACGAATTTATTTAGTTTATTATTATTTATACATTTTTATACATTTATTTTATTAATTATGTAAACCTATTAGTTCAAAACATTCGCCATTTGATGAGCCACATTAAAAATAACTCTTAACAATATATAACAGTGCGTTTGTATGTGTCTCCTCTAACTTTTAAACCACGCAACTAATTTTGATACAGTTTTTATTTCCGTGTAGAGAATTTCTTTCTAAAGGTTTTCAAGTTTAATACAACGTTTTTTCTTCCATTTTTATGTATTAAATGTGGTGAAATCATGGTAAATGTAATTGGTATAAAAAAGCGCTGAAAACGCATTATATTTGTTATTCAATCAGCAGCTTTTTTTACAAATCAAATGTGTCATTGCAATATATTGTATAAATAATGTTAAATTTAAACAATTGTAGGTATTTTTTGGAGATGTTCTTAATGTTATATATTGACTACCTGTCAGTCTGTATATAATCGCTATGATAGATGCGGTTTTTACTGAAATTAACCTAAAAAACGTACTATAAAATAGTAGAATAATAAGAAGGACCCGACCAGCAGGGACCGCAACTTTTGATACTAATACGAAGCGAAGGCTTTATACAGAGTGTATACGACGGTTTAACATTAAATGAAAAGGCAGGTGTTACTAGCCCATATAATGATTTCTAATTAATCACAAAAGTAATTTGACGAAAAACAAAAATTTGAAATTTTCTAACAAAATAAATAATATTTTAATAGTAACGAAGTAATACACCATTTTATTATGACAAGTTCACTGAACTGTAATGAACGGCAACATTTATCCTTCGACGTGGACTATGACTTAAGTCAGTGACCGTTTGACGTACTTACATAGTGTTAATTTAGAATTAAAGAAATTAAAAAATTTGTCCTGTGTCTAAACTATTGAAGATATTTAGTAGATTTTTTTTTGTCTCGCTTTATAATGTCACATACTATACGTAATTGCATTTAATGTCATACCGTCGTATACACTCTGTATAAGGGCGTTATAGTTTATATAATATGATTGCAACTTCTCCAAAAACTTCAAGGACTCAATAAATAGATTGTATTAAGATTATATAGAGTTAAATATTGTTACCAATAAAGCTAGGTGCTTGATTACAAAGCTGTTTGTGCAAAATAATTACGTAGAAATCGTAAAAGCAATGTTGTAGAAATGACAAATACAATTGATCTGCGAAAACTACTCATTTTGCAGTTTTAGAAAGTTGATATTATTTACTATTTAATTGTAATGGTTGTCCTTAGATTTAGATTACTTATGAGGCTAACCTCTTCCCCATTCCCAGCCGCCATAGTGGACGCCACGATAACAGCAGTTTAAGACGATGGCTTTTGGTATAGTGGCCGCCACTTCTGGATTCCACTAACTGCTTACCATCAGGCGGGATGGAGTCACTTTGGTAGGCTATAACATAAAAAAAAGGCTTGGTGTATCTAAAATTATTACAATAATTAATTTAATCGACTGTCAATAATAAGTACTTAATATTAATGTAAAATTAACATCCGTATTTCATAGGCTATGTTGACCTCCATATAACACGCGAGCGAGTCAGTTATTTATAAACACAATTTTAGACTCCGGGCCTCCGACAAATTCTATGAAAGAATAAATCGAGACCATTGCGAGGCATTCCTTACTTAATGAACCACACGAGGCAGTCAGTTTCTACATAATGTGATATTACGATTTCTATGTACACAAATATAATTTTAGATTCAGTGGCTGTTTCACCACTAGCTGTTAAAGTGTCTGATATATATCTAACAGATAAAACATCTAGTTAAATCTGTCATAAATCTTTGAAGAGTTCATTTGTCAGTTAAGGTTATCAGACACTTGTGAAACTTTTTTTTACGCTTTTTGTAGTACTATCTGTCAGTTAGTTTAGAATTGGTTATCACGCACTTTATCAGCAAGTGGTGAAACAGGCCCATATCTTAAACCTTCATAATAATTGTTTTATAGTGTAAATGTAATAGTTTAAAACATGTAGCATCGATTTATTGTTATAAATGTTCATTATAGAAATAATAGTATTTTAAATACGCAACGTGGGCTCTAAGTACTTAGAAAATTATATTTATCAGTATTTTTTATACCATATTATAGAGATGTACACAGAAAGGCAACTACAACATATTATAAACAAAATGCAATAGCTAAAGAAATACATTTTAGTTTTTTCGAATTCTTATAGGATAAATAAACACAAAAAAAGAATATACGGTCGAATTGAAAAACCTCCTCCTTTTTTTGAAGTCGGTTAACAAGCCTGTTCTAATATGAAAATTTACATAGAGAAATCCGAAAATATAAAACATGACTGCCTTACATATCTGGAACAAGAAATTTGTTACTTGCCAATAGGGTATGTTAAAAATGTTTTTGAATCCGTTGGTTTGGTAATTAGTGTTGCCAAATTAAAATAAGTCGTGAAACTTAAAAAACAAAATTTTTCGTCTACATCTCTATAGTTATAAGCTCGTATAAAACTCGGCTTATTCAATCATGAAAAGTCGAAGTAAAATCAGCTTTATGTTATGAACATAAGTTTGTATTTTCTTTAGCAAATGTTAGACAGATACGTCAGTTTTACGACAATACATAATATTAATTGTTTTTTGTGTGATTTCGTCGTGAAAATGTTAGTGAGATATTTATTATATTATTCGATTCCTTGTACTTAATATACTAATGTTATAGATAAATATATGTGTATTGGGATAGTACAATTCTATTATAAAAATAGGGCTTATTTGGTTATAATTTCTTTTAACACAACATAATACTATCTCAGCTAATAAGCCCAGTTTTCACGTGCTACTTTTTTATAATATTATTGTATTATCCTTGTACTTAATGTATTGAAATTTATAGAGAAATATATGTATAAAGTTATATGTGTGAGATTCTATTTATTAGGTGCTCAAGTTGTATATGCCCGAGTTTATAATTCCAGTTATTGTATAAGTCTTTTCAGAATAAGCTTATTTTTCACGTATACAAGCTCGATTTTACACAATAATCGGCCATGATTGTCACGCCCTTTAAATTGTAACGCAACTTTAAGCGCGTGTAAATGATCATTGTGTTATAAGCCCGTAAATTACGAGCTTATACATTGAATAAGCCCATTTTGTAAATGGCTGTACTGTATTGTCAATTTATTGGATTATATTGTTATTGGTGCAATAAAATTGGATCTAATGTATAATATTGATTATAAACCTGATACCTTTTTGTATGTCGAACAAGTATTACTTACAAAGCGTGCTAAGATTATTAAAACAATACATTTAGTATAATGTTACTTAAAACAGCAAATTACCTAGAACATTAGGGTCCTAAGGAGGACCAATATTGTCGTCAAATTTATCGCGTTTTTTATCAAGACAACGACAAATGGAAGCGCTAGTCTCACAGTGAACTTTATCCCTGGCCCTTTTATGAACTGTCGAACTCGAAACATGTCTTTTTAGCTCTCGCTTAAAGATTATCGACTTTCGATCTATGAAATAACTACGTACGTACATACGGTACATGCTTGACATACAAAAGGCCTTAAACACAGCCTTTAAGTAAACAGTGATCGAATCACGAGATTTATCTACTTACACACATATATTAAGCTTAACCCTTTCATGGACAGTGGTGTAGGCACAATAGTAGTGTTAAGCTGAAGAGTTTATTTGCTCTGAAAGAAGAGTTCCAAATAAAAAAAAAAAAATGATAACTCAATTATTATTATAAAGAAAATTTATAGGCTATGTAACCTCACGCTATGATTTAGAGAAGCAGAGCAGTAACTGAAGACAAAGCGTGCTGTGCACAGCTGGTGTACAATAAAGCGCATATTAATTTATAAATTAGCAAGCTTATTACTATTGCAATTAACACTGAATATGCCGTTATACATTTTCTATAAAACATTATTTTAAGAACCGCGTCCATTGAAAGATATTTGAAAGCATCAATGTCAGGGTCAGTCCGCGCATGGCAGTTTTTTTTTTATCAGTAACTAGCTATGGGTTGTTAGAAATGATAGCTATAGAATATCATCAGAGTTTTCTAAAATGGCGCCTACGAGGTGGCAGCACTGAGGCGTCAAGTCCAGGCACCTGTCAAAGCGCTTTCAATCGACCAATCAACCGTGAACGATTCAGTTGATTTCAAACTGTGAATGAATTTTGATTTTGAATTTATGTGAATGAAAAACCTTTTACCTAAGTGGCGCCAACTGGTGGCGAAAATTTTCCGATACAATCTCATTGATAGAATGGGTAATTACCGATATTCCGTAAAAACGAGGCTAGTAAAAATGTCAGTAACTGCAAAAGCTACTCTACTACTTTCTCTTTCATTACCTATGGTGTTAAAAATAAATGATTTATTAAAAATATATATTAAAAGCAATACCTTGCATATCTATATATTTGTAACAATAATAATTTATTAATTTCTTATAATTAAGATGATATAAGTATATAGATGAAACATATATAATTTGTTGAATGGATATGAGCACTATACATTCCTTGTAGATGGCGTAATGTATGTTATTAAATCGTTAAATACATAAATATCTTTTATTTTTCACTGGTTTCAGCATAAATAGAACCGATGAACTAAGCAGGTGTCTTCCTTAGTGTTGATTGAAGGCCTTTCCCCACCGGAATGACAGAGGCCGGCAGCAACCTTAAATCGATATTATACGAGAGATACTGTTCTGACCAAATCGTTTGGCCTCATTTATGCTAAAACCAGCGCTCACAAAATATAATTTTAAACTTTATCTAAGACCAGTACCTATCGCTTGTAAAGCTCAAAAAGATAGCGCTGCCACTAGCGGCAAAGGCGCCTGCAGGCAGCGGCCGTGCTACTATTTCGAGCTTCAAAAATCAAGCGATACTGGTAATTAATCATGTAGATAAAGTTTATAATTATTTGGCACTTGTCATTCCTGTGTGGCTGTGGAACGGCTCTGTAGCCGGCAACCCAATCATTACTTCTTTATTGCATAGAAAACATAGACATGTCTATAGGTCCACTTATCAGGTGAACCGTATGCTTGTTTACCACCAAAACGAAAACATTGGACCAGCTTCATTAAAGCAGTTCATCCATTGTAAGCTAGACAGCCTTACCGATAGTTTTTTTTTTTTTTTTCAGTGTGGCACAAACCTACCGATAGTTTCTATGTGAAGTAGAAAATGTCAAGATGCAGCTGATAAAGGATATCATACATCTAGGCAACTTTGTCTTAGGTAGCCCCTAGGCTTCATTACCATTACCTTTATAAATAGCTTTAGCAGTGGGTGTTTTCCGACTGATAATGATAAAAAAACCGAAATTGTAACCAATGTCCGAGATAAAGAGCGCCCATTTTTGTTAAAATCCAGGTTTCATAGGTATCGGTACTTTGAACAACTAACAGATCAAAGGCCTGCTAAAACCGTAATAACTTACGAGATTTAATTATTAGATATGTAAGTACATAATAAGTTTATCATTGCCGATCGTATGGGTGACCTTCAACCGTCATAATATATATTTGCTGTAGGTAGGTACCTACGCTATGTACCTACTGATTGATTCTGTTATTTGCAAGTAATGTTACCATTCCGTTCACAACATGAAAGTCGTAAGTTTAAAGACCTTACATATCTGTCAAAATAAATTTATTTGACCTGTTTTCATAATTTGTAAATTTTTTATTGTTCTTCTGTCACGGTGGTGGTTCTGTAGTGCTGTGCGCGGAATGCTACGCAGAGGTCTCGGGTTCGATCCTTACATGGGACCCAACGCACGTAGCATGGGAAACGTACCTTGTCAAGACAATGCCACGTGAGTTCCTACGTACCTACTTATGACTGTACAAGATAGTTCAATTGATATGAATACTTAGATAAAATATTTAAATAACGCTACTAGATAATTTTTTTTCCTGATAAAGCTTAGTACTTACCTAATAATGATCTAGGTACTTAATCTCATAATATAAAGTCGCTGTTTTTCTGTCTGTTTTAGTAAGTACCACTAAGTTTAAAACTACTCAATGCATTTTGATAGTAGGTACAGTTTTCACTATCGTCTAGGTAGCATTTCTTCCGGAAAATTTATGAGTAGAGGTTCAACACCTACAGTATAATAATATTATACTTAGTAAAGAAAAGCCAGGAGTTTCAAAGATTTAAAATCATGTCGTATTAACACGTAAAAAGTATAGTGCTCCGTGTGAAGTAAGGGCAGGTCGTTAGTTATGTTATAGGTAGGTACCTAATATTATCGATTTTTCCGCCTTATTAATCATTTAACTACTGATAATAACTAATAAATGATTAATCTACAAAATTTTACGAAATGATAAAGTCAATGTCCTTTTTTTCGTAAGTGCGTCAATCAATGGCGCGCGGTCGCAAGAAATATTTGTATCAAACCATTTTCGTTGATTGTATATGTACCTATAGATAGCGTCCCGCAGCACGGTTTCACCTGCGTTAAGTTATATTTTTGGTTACTACTCTGCTCTTCAAACAAACTAACTAACCGCTACTCTTCCACTGTATGTAATCTAGTACAAACAATAGTACCTATACATACTTAGTTATATAAAATGCATAACGTGATGTTTTCAGGCTGTCCGTCCCGCTGCCCCCAGCGAAGTCTCGCATTGACAAACATGTCCCGCTTTGACATAAGAAATAAGGCTGAAATAGGATAAGATATTAGTACCTACCTACTTAGGTTGATAGATACTGCAGCAAAGGTTGCATGGGCGTTATTTTTCAGTTGATAAATTATTTTCGCAGGCGATTTTGACATACGGTATAAAGGTAAATACCTATTTTTTTTTGTATCTAATAAATTACCAAAAACTGACAGACTCACTCAATCAACTATAGGCGGCCAAATGTTGTATAACACAAGCAGGTATAATGGATTATCGTTTTGATAATCTACTTCAGAACATTAATGTTACCCTTTCTTTAATTAGGCAGGTAGTTAGGTATTTGAACGATTTGCAACACTGGATTTTATAAAGAAGTCGTCACCACTTATCTACCTACTAACCACCTACTATCTTAAGTTTTCTATAAGTATGTAGGTATGATAATAATATTTGATACCAGGTATATAAAAATCATCATCGTCATTTAAGCCGAAGTTCAAACTGGAAATATCAGTACACTTATGTAGACCGATGACTTGATGAAATGCTGATGAAAGGTAGAGGCAATAGCAGCTCTAGATCGGTCAAAGTAGAATATGACACAAGCCTGATAAGGACTTATATTTTAACATTGAATTCTTACACGGCATGGTAACGTGGTATTACGCTGACTCTGTCATGAGTAGTTACCATACGTAAGTAGTAAGTACCCAGTTTAACCACAGCCCACAGGTAGGTATATACCTTATCGTACCCACTCAAACGACTTGATTGTTTGATTCCAAACTAGTTATTACCAGTTTGATTTTGTCGCACGCGTCATTTCTAACGTTTCTGCTTTATAAATTTTATTTTACTGTCACTAAATGTAGGTACTTAGGTACAGACAGTAGAGCCTACTAAGCTCTTCATATGTTAAGTACCTGGTCTGGACTAGTCAATCTTGGCATGGTACACATTTAATACTTAATCCAGTATTATCTTGTCGTTCAATAATAATAATAATAATAATAATATTCTACCACATTCACACGGCGCCATCTAGCCCCAAATTAAGCAATTATATTTGCTTGTGTTATGGGTACTAAACAACTGATATACTACTTATATACATTTTTTTTGTAAATACATACATATTATAGATAGCTGTTGCCCGCGACTTCGTTCGCGTGAAAATTCAGATGGGTGCCTCTATGAGAATATTGCGTGCCTGATTTGATGGCAATCGTACATTGTATCAGTATTATCCGTCTCTATGGCGAATCCATTTAAACCCGCTACCGCTAAAACTGACAAACCACTTTCACACAAACTTGCGACTCTTATTTGCCCATTTAATAAGGGGGGTTGCTGAATAATAAAAAAAGAGTATTTTCTAGTAATTTGGTAATTCTACTATAAAAACTATAGAAATTTCATACAAACTTTGCCACCCCTTTATACCCCCTTAGGGGATGGATTTCGCAAAATTCCGTCTAAGTGAGCACCTATATCCTAATAGGAACGACAATGCAAAGTTTGAGATTCCTAGCACTTGTTGTTTTTGAGATTTCGTGATAAGTGAGTGAGTGACCTTTTGCTTTTATGTATATAGATAGCATTTTTATATTGTTTAAATACTGTTTTTCATACTATTTTTAATCTCCCATTCATACAAATCCTCTTTCACCTACTTAAAGATATCCCTCGTAAAAACAATATACAATACACAAAGGCAAATTTTCACTACAATAACTTTCCCCTTCCCCTTCTTCCCTATTGCACTTTTTCTCCATTCTCCACAGTTTCCTCCTTCCTCTCCTCCCCTCCCCCTTCTCCTCTTCACCTCCTTTAGCCTCCCTATCGTCTAGGTAGCATTTCTTCCGGAAGATTTATGAGTAGAGGTTCAACACCTACAGTATAATAATATTATACTTAGTAAAGAAAAGCCAGGAGTTTCAAAGATTTAAAATCATGTCGTATTAACTCGTAAAAAGTATAGTGCTCCGTGTAAAGTAAGGGCAGGTCGTTAGTTATGTTATAGGTAGGTACCTAATATTATCGTTTTTTTCGCCTTATTAATCATTTAACTACTGATAAGTAACTAATAAATGATTAATCTGCAAAATTTTACGAAATGATAAAGTCAATGTCCTTTTTTTCGTAAGTGCGTCAATCAATGGCGCGCGGTCGCAAGAAATATTTGTATCAAACCATTTTCGTTGATTGTATATGTACCTATAGATAGCGTCCCGCAGCACGGTTTCACCTGCGTTAAGTTATATTTTTGGTTACTACTCTGCTCTTCAAACAAACTAACTAACCGCTACTCTTCCACTGTATGTAATCTAGTACAAACAATAGTACCTATACATACTTAGTTATATAAAATGCATAACGTGATGTTTTCAGGCTGTCCGTCCCGCTGCCCCCAGCGAATGCCAGCGTTGCCCTTCCTCCAGCATCTCTTGCCCTTTCCTCCACTTCCCTCTACCTTGCCTCCTCGTTTTCCTCTCTCTTCTCCCTTCCTTCTCCTTTCTTTTCTTCCTTTCCTCTCCCTTCCTATCGTTTCCTATCCCTTTCCCTCCCTTTTTCCACCATTCGAGAACTCCTTTCTTTCCGCGTTCCTTCCCCCTCCCTTCCCCCTCCCTTCCTCTACTGTCTTCCTCACTTCCCCCTCACTTTCCTCTCATTTTCCCCTCATTCACCCCTCACTTAACCCTCACTCCCCCTCACTTCCCTTCACTTCCCCCTCACTTCCCTCTCACTTGAGGAAGTGAGTGAGAGAGCAGTGAGAGGGCTCACTGCCCTCTCACCCACCTCACTTCCCCCTCAATTCCCCCTCACTTCCCCATTTCTTCTCCGTCACTTTCCCCTCACTTCCCCTCAGTTTCCTCTTACTTTCCTCTAACATTCTCCTCACTTTCCCCTCACTTCTCCCTCACTTCTCCCTGGCTTTCCCCTGACTTCCCTCTGACTGCTTCCTGACTTTCACCTCATTTCTCCCGCATTTCTCCCACACTTCCTCTTCACTTTCCTCTCACTCCCCCATCACTTCACTCTCACTTTCCCCTCCCTTCCTCCTTCTCCTCAATTCCTCCTTTTCCTCCCTCCTTTCCCTCCCTCCCCCTCCCTGTAAATTTCAAGTCGCTAGCTTCAAAAGCTAAATATCTTTGTATAGAATATTTCATCCCTAATTTCACCCCTCTAAATCCACCCCTGTTAAAATAAAATTATAAGGATATTTTTTATTTAAATAGAAGTATTCCAAAACAAAATTACAAAACTGTAAGTGAAAAAAATGAAGAAGATTCATACAATCGATTTCATCCCTTTGCACACACTTAGGAATTAAATTTTAAAAAACCCTTTTTTAGTACAAACTCTAGACATTTAGACAAACACACCCTCCAAATTTCAAGTCACTACGACCAGCAGTTTAGGCTGTGCGTTGTCTGTTAGTCAGTCAGTCAGTCAGGACAAGGCCTTATATAATATGTGTGGGTGTATGGATGTATGGATTAGACGTATAGCCATCGGGGATCAAAGCATACAGGCTGCTAGGAATGCTAACACGTGATAGAGCCACATAAAGCTGACCGTGCGAAACACAGCTAATACTTAGATCCATGCCCACAACTTTTAGTTGTGTCTGACCTTGGGCTTTATTAATTGTCATCGCGAAACAGAGGCTCACTGGAAACTGGACTCATTCAAAACTAAACGGAAAATTGTTTAGAATGAGAGGAATCCGAAAAATAAAAACGCTATCAGCTATTCCGTAACCTGTTAAAGTCTCTGTTTCTATCAGAAAATGTTCGACGTGATTCTTTAAATTGGCATAACTTATTTATTTATGAACCGATTGACATGAAACAAACACTAAATGTTAAATGAAGCTTACCACAATGTATTAGTGAAAACCATATCTAAATCGGATAAGCCGTTTCTGAGATTAGCGTGAACAAACGCACAGACAAACAGACAAACAGACAAACAGACAAAAATTGTAACAATCATTGTTTTGGGTTCTATTTGCGTTGATAAAGGCCCCAGTAATTTTTTTTCTCATATATCTTCCATGTACAGACAGCGATCGGTTACATTTTTATTATATGTATAGATAAATTACACCCAGACACAGAACAAACAATCATGCTCATCACACAAAGGTTTGTCCTGGGTGGGAATCGAACCCACGACCTCCGGCTTAGCAGTCAGGGTCACTAACCACTAGACCAACAGGCCAGTCATTATATGACTGGGAGATGCATTTACTTTTTTAATTAAAATACGTAGTCAAATTACCATACTAGATGACCACTAAATAATTGAAATCCTATTTTTTCTTTTTTTAAATCTTGGTAATTAAATTAATTGGTTGAAGGCGCCATATTTCAAAAAATAAGAAGAAGATAATATAGATACAAAATATAAATAAATAAAAAAAATTGCTACGACTAAGTAAAAATTCTTGGTTTATTTACATAACACGTTCCATGCGTTATGTATGTATGAACTGCATATGAATTGGCATATGACCATGACCATAAACGACTTCACCAGGATGAGGCGCTGGAAAACATTAGTTCTTTCTCCTGGGCGGCAGGTGTTTGCATTAGTTTTCTATGACTATAAAAGAGATAATTAGATATCTGCAATTGTTTTTCCTAAAACAGGACTCACATTAAAGAAAAAAAGGATGTGCTTCTCATGCATTGTGGATTCTTTTTAAAAACTTCTATCTCTGAAACTTTGATGCAAACTTCAGGCTACTTTGGGTTTATAATTACTTACCTACTAGCTTCGGCCTAAAAATTTGCAAATTTTTATCTAACCAATTAAAAACAGCAGATGATTTGGACAAATAATGTCCAACACAATACCTAGCATAATTGCGGTTATAAGATTCATGAGTTCGTTTGAGTGACGCACCCACGGAAAGTAGGTACCTATTGTATTTTAATAAACGCGTTGAATACTCGTACATAAAAATATTTTTCCACAATGATATACCTATACAAGGTAAAATATTACCGTAACCAATGGACATAGCTGCCATGTGTTCCGATCATTGCATAATTGCTAAAACACAAATAAGTTGTTACTGACTATAAAAAAAAGAAAATCAAGAAGTTGGAAGAGGACTTACGGATCGAAATATAATAGGAACTCTTTAGGTCCATACTTATTCTATGAGATGGTTCTTCACTGGCCGAACCGGTCATGCTAAAACGACTGAATCCAGCAAGGATCTACTACTTCTATTTCAGAGTATTAAATTGCTTTCTCCTGTACAATTCCTTCTACTTTTCTCTATTGCAAGAAAGGATAAAGGATCTCGACAGATAAAACCAATAGATAAGACTGTCCGATCCGAAATCGATTCCGAGGCGCCCGCTGAAAATCATCAAGGCTGTCGTTCTGATTTAAGTAGTACTTACCTGAAGAAATATTGAATAATCAAAGTGGCGCACGCGCATTGAAGAGGCAGATTATTCAGCTGACATGTTATTGATCAGATCAGGTAGGTAGTTTTGAGAGCGTCGGAGGTCCAATTGCCAATTTCCTTTTTCCACACCTCTCTCAATCCTTTCACCTACCCCACTCCCTTCACGGTAGACAGCGGCTTCGCAGAGTCCCTGGCATTGCAGGAACAATGCTAGAGATTCTGGGTCGACCATGAGCGACAGTTACCACTTACCATCACGTGGGCTGTTTGCGCGCTGCCACTGTCAGCAATAAAATAAAAAGGTATGGTTCACGACCAGGAGTGCGAAAAATTCTCATCTCTATATATTAAGACCTTGTTTTATTTTTATTTTATTTTTGTTTTTTTAAGACAATTCCCGCACTAGGGAACAATCCCAATGGTTTTTTTTTTTACAACTTTGGTGGTAAACAAGCATACCTACCAGACCCACCTGATGGTAAGTGGTAACAGTAACCTATAGAGATGGCTGTGTTTTCCATGCAAGCATTGCAGAAGTAATTATGCTAACAAAACAACCAAGCCGTTGCCGACCATGGAGAAGAGGATAAGGAAATCGCGGCGAACTTTACAAACATACATTTAACGGGCACAAAGTACACCCAGACTCGGAACAAATATTTATGGATCACACAAAGTTTTGTCCTGTGTGGGGATCGAACCCACAACCTCGTGCACAGCAGTTGCTTGCGGTCCTACTGCGCCACGAAGGCAGTATTTTATTTCCAATTCCTTCTTTTTACTTTTGCTTCAATTCGTTGCGGAGTCCTAGACCACAGTCGAGTTAACAAGTCTCCGGGACGCACGAGCGTTTATAACTCAGTGTTCGTAAGACTCTTCTCCACTGTTAATCCTGGAGGAATCACAGTACCTAATGGGTATGTGGGTGGGATTTTACTCCTACTGGCACTTATAGAACTATGTGAACCATGTACAACTATTTAATTGTATTGTTTCAGGTAGTTACCTATATGTTTTTGTTGTGCGTCGATGCGTTGAATACAAAAATATGAAATTACAAATAAGTAAGTAATTACGGAAATAAAAAGTGTGAATTAAAAAACCGGTACCTATTATTTAAATAACCACACATCATTGTTGGCGTTTTTGACCGTGTGACTGCATTAGGTATACCTATGTAATTTTAAAATATATTATACCTACAGCTAATGCAAGGCGTTTGCAATAAAATATTCTGAATTAAGTAATACCGGGTGGTTAGTTACAGTTTATTGTAGCAGCAAGACAATCAATCTCACGTAAACATTATATTGTTTTGGAATACGATGTATTTATAAACATCCAAATAATATATATTTTTTTAATATTTAATACTTTATTGTACACATAATAGACATATAAACAATGACAGAAAATAAAGCAAGTACAAAGGCGAGCTTAACTCATAAATGAGTTTTCTCCCAGCAAACCTCAGAGTGGTAGAGGAAATAGTGATTGTGTAAGAGTAAATGAAGTGTACAACTGAATAATAATATTATTAAGTATCTTAAAGTATACTTATAATCTAAACTTATACTAAATATTTACATACATAATATAAAAAGAAAAATATATACATACATAATAAATATATACATATTCCTTTATATAATATATAATAATATATATATAATATACATAAATTATTTATTGATCAAAGATAGATAGTGTTCTCTTGTTCTTCTCCTGAAGACATCCATAGTAGGACTGTCACGTACACCATGAGGAAGAGAGTTCCATAGTCTTACCGCTTGTACGGTAAAAGAATTGCTGTAACGACTGGAACAGTGAATAGGAGTTCGAAGTAATAGCGAAGAGGAAGAACGACAGGGTTTACCACGGGGAACAAGATACTCAAAGCGTTCACATAAGTATGAAGGAGAGTTAGAATTGTTTAGAACAGAGTAAAGAAGACAGAGTATGTGAATATTCCTACGCTGCCGAATGGGTAGCCACTTCAGGGTGTTACGGAATTCTGTAACGTGGTCATACATTACAGAATACGTAAGTACGTAGTCCGTAAATAAAGCGGATACCCAGATTCTGCAGCCGTTCCAGTTTGTTGAGGTGTTCCTCCTTAGCGTCAAGAAAACAGACATCAGCATAGTCCAGAAGAGGTAATAGAAGAGATTGCGCAAGAGTAACTTTAGTTTGAAGTGGTAGGAATTTCTGAAGTCGCTTAAGAGCCTGAAACGAGCAGTATACCTTTTTGCTTACCTCTGTAATGTGGTTATCCCAAGAAAGATATGTGTCCATATGAACGCCAAGGTTTTTGGCACTATTCTTAAGTAGTATAGGAGTCGAGTTGTATACAATCGAAGGAAGAGACTGGTGTTTTGTACAGCCAATCATGTATCTGCCACCAATAAGAATAGCTTGGGACTTTGCAGGGTTAACCAATAATCCAAAAGATCGAGCCCATTTGTTGATATTGTCAAGATCCTTATTGATGGTAGTAACAGCATCCGTTAACTCTGCAACAGTGGAATGACGATATAACTGCAAGTCGTCTGCATAGAGATGATAGTGAGAATCAATGATTTTAGTGATGCCGTCAATGAACACGGAGAAGAGAAGAGGAGAAAGAACGCCACCTTGAGGTACACCCGCAGTCAGATCACACCACTCAGAGTAAGTCTCTTCAGAGCGAACCCGCTGTGAGCGACCTTGAAGATATGATTTAAACCACCCAATTGCAGAAGATGAGACATTAAGAGAGGATAGGATTCCTAGGAGAATGTCGAAATCAACAGAGTTGAAAGCACTGCTGAAGTCAAGCAGAACTAGGATAGTTACACGTCCTTTCTCCATAGCCAGTCGGATGTCATCGGGTATTTTAACTAATGCCGTAACTGTGCTATGACCAGGACGAAATCCTGATTGGAAGGGACTAAGGAGATTGTTAAGGGATAAATACTGGGATAATTGTTTATGGACAATACTTTCAAGGACTTTGGGTAGGATTGGGAGAATGGATATAGGACGAAATTGGGACAATAACAAAGGATTTGTGATTTTTGGTAGCGGTATTACATGTGCTCGCTTCCAGGATGTAGGAAAGGAGCTTGTACACAACGAAAAATTTACAAGATGTGTGATGACGGGTATGATTTCGTCTAGTATAAGTAGTATCATTTGTAATTGAATACCGTCATCACCTACCGCTTTTGTGGAGATAGATAGAAAGGATTTCTTAACATCCATTTCCGCAACTGGGTGGAAAGAAAAAGAAGTATTTATCGGCAAAGGAAACGAAGAGAGATAATTCAAGGTAGAAGATTTTATGCTGTTGTCAATAGAGATCGGTGCCTCACAGAAGTGAGCATTAAGCTCATTTAGATTAATATCACTGTTAATGCTGTTCGAGGCTTTGCCAATCCCTAGAGACTTAAGAAATTGCCATACTTGCGATGTGTTGAGGTTTTGTATAGAATTGTGAATGTGGCTACGTTTAGCATCTCTACACATACGACTGCAGCGGTTACGTAGCTTTTTGTACAAAATCCAGTTCTCCTCCGTAGGCCATCTTTTAAATTTGCGCTTGGCTTTATCCCTTTTGGACATAAACATTTTAATACCCTTGGAAAGCCATGGTGCAGGTAATTGTTTCACTTTTACTTTTTTTAATGGTGCATGAGTATCATAAATGTCCAAAATACGCTTCGTGAAACTGCACACTTTAGCATCCAATTCATCACAGTTGTAAACTGAGGACCAATCGATACCGCTCGCATCCGCTCGCAAGCGCTCCAGATCAATGTTTTTAAAACTGCGAAGAAAGAGAAACTTACTCTTGCGTTTTGGAGGACGAATTTTATAAGAAAGATAGATAAGATCATGATAAGAAAAAGATGCTGATAGCTGTCCATGTGTAGCTACTTTTTTAGGGTCAGAGACAAGAATAAGATCTAAAAGAGAAGGAGTGCAATGAGGAGCCCTGTGCGTAGCATTTAATGGAAGGATGTGCATATTAACAGAAGAGACGAGTAACTGAAGTCTGCGACTGCGAGAATCATTTTTTAACAAGCAAGTATTGAAGTCACCAAGGATAATTAGATGTTAGTAGAGAGCACAAAATTGTTCAAGCTTGGATTCAATAGAGGAAAAGTAATCTATTTGACACGAAGGACTATAGTAGACACCAAGCAAGAACTTCGAGTGTTTGAAATCAATTTCTATAAAAAGATGTTCTGCGAATTTTTGATATTCACTCGGAGACTGATCAAGTAACTTGAATGAGACATCGCCACGAAGATAAATCGCGACACCTCCATATCCCTTGCCTACTCTGTCATTACGCACAAGTTTATACCCAGGAAGGGAATACTGTGTGGTGGTAGTGCTGGTTTGAGAAAAGTTTCAGAAATGAGAACAGCATGTACAACATCAGCATCAAAAGAGGATAAGAGATCAGAATAGTGAGCATGGACACTTTGAGCATTAACGTGCACAACGTTAAAAAAACTTGTAAAAGAAGAGAAGGAAGAATGAAGTTGTTCACGCAGGTGAATGGAAATAATATTGATATTAAAATGTAGATTGGATATGTGGTTCGTGTTAACAAAATAATTGATTGTTTTGTAGCTATTTGACAAATTATTGAGTAACTACACTATTAAGAGATGACGTTATGATTTTAATAATTTATAAGAGCAGGTATATACTTATAGCAAGTCGTCTTAGTGTTGCATGTTTCATTACCATCCATTCCTTCTTCTCTGTTCTTCTTAACCTCTCGTATGCTACAATATCAGACACAATAGACATAACATTGTGTCTCGTGCAGATCTGCACCTAAGCATACGACGGGTTAAATATTACATCTATACAATAAGCAGTGAATTTTGCCCCCGATGTCTACAGCGCTCTTTATTTTCAGATGGTCAGATTTTCAAAAGGTCGGCTTTTTAAATGGTTAGACTTTCAAAATATCAGCTTTTCAAATAGTTCGACTTTCAAATGGTCAGAGTACAGACAAATGAAACAATCCGTTAATTAAGGTTAGAATATTAACATTAACTGACACTGTCAGTTTTTAATGATACGTACGAGGGCGAAAAACAGTGACTTTATTCAACACCTACCTACTTACTACAAATAGCAATTCTAGGTACTCGTGGGTATCCGCGCTTCATTACACTGCATAAATTAATACTGCACTGTGAACTGATTCTTTCTGAAACTTTTTACCTGATCTTGTTTCAGTGTAAGTAAAAAATGTTCAAATTTCTTTTTAATTTAAACACCATGGTATAAAATGCATTTTTTTCGCATACCTACATGCAATCAAATCAAATTGAATTGTTATCAAAACTACGTAAACTAATTGTTCATTAACTTACCTTGTTATTTAATCAGAGCGACGTAGCACCTGCGTTTGTATTGCTAACAATCGTGTTTTATATATTTGCGACCATTGAGTCCTCAGTTTGCGTTCGCGAACCGAGAGAAACACACGCGCGCCATTTTTATTTATTTTATTTAATCTGTAACATTTTTTGTTTATTTTAAAGTGTACGTTTAGTTGTTGCATGTGGATTCAAAAGGTGTGTTATTTTTATGTTAGTTTTATTATCGTGTTTTATTATTATGAAAGTGTGTCAATAATGTAATTTCTATGTCATATTAGTATGTAAGGAAAGTCGAAAAGGAATGACGATCGCGTTGTGTAAGCTTTAATTTTATCGAAAAATAATGTCTCGTTTAATTTATCACTACGCAAATATCAAAGGTCAAAAACAAAGGTCTCTACATATACCTAGCTGGGATATACCTATTTAGGTATCTCCAAACACAAACCACTACTAATCAGATCACAGAATAAATAAAGAGTAGGTAAGTAACCTACTGTATTAATAAAACAGAGTATTACGACTCTTCAGATAGTTAGTACCTACACTATAGGTAGTTATTTTGGTAGGTGGCACCTATAGCTGGTCCAAATATTTTCTTACGCTGCTTACTTTAAAATTAAGGTAGTAAGTACCTAATATCCAAGTGAGAAAATGCATATAATCTTTTCTTTAAACGAGGTTTGTCTGCCTCCATGGTGCAGTGGGAGCACAAGCGACTGCTGTGTAAAATACCGACAGAGAGAGAAGTACAGACGAAACAAAACTTTGTGTGATTCATATATATTTGTTACGAGTCTGGGTCTACTTTGTGTCCGTTAAATGTATGCACCGTGATACAGGACTTGTTACCGTTAGTGCGGGAGTTGTCTTTAAAAAAAAATCATGGCTTCTATTCCCAGATTCCATGTCATTGCAAGCCCATGAGCGACTTACCACTTACCATCAGGAGGGCTGTCGGCTCGTCTGCCTCTGTCTCTGTAGGCAGTAAAAATAAAATACTTACCGTACTTAGGTCTAAAACAAATATTCTAACATAAAATTCTGTCGCAACAGAGTTAAAAAATATAATTTAGGTGACTCGAACAATAAATTATTTCAGATTAGATAATGTGGCACTAAATACCAAACAAGGTGTATACGGCAATATAAAGATAATACAATATATAAGTATTTAAGTACATCGAAATTACCTATTTCATTCTTGGGTAAGCAGAAGTACTTATCACACTCACTCACTCAGACATAATAATAATATTATTGTTTCTATGCCTATTATTATTATAGACTAAGAGTTAGGTATTAAGTTTCTTTTGTAGGTACTACTCGTACATCTTGTGATCTATACAGTGTCCTTGTCAATAAGCCAGAATAGGCCGCGGCCAAGAGACGGCTGTGGGCTATGGCTCCTTCTAAATCATACACCCATGTTACTGATTTATACGCCTCCAGTATCGATTGGGACATTTCTTCCGGAAGTTTTACAAAATAAATAATTACTATGCACATTTTAATATAAAAAGGCTAAGAATTTTTAAACTTTTTTTTCAACGCGAAGCTAGGTAAACGAGGCGGTAACGAGTTGAGAGTGGGGCAGTTTGGATTTGGATCCAGGAATCCCCGGGGCCAAATGCTGGCTGACTTCATGGAGAGGGAGGGCCTCTTTATGATGAACTCCTTCTTCAAGAAGCGCGATAGCCGCAAATGGACCTGGATTAGTCCTGATGGTGTCACAAAAAATGAGATTGACTTCATCATGTCGACCAGGCGGCAAATATTTAATGATGTCTCAGTGATCAATGCGGTGAAAACCGGAAGCGATCACCGGATGGTAAGAGGCACATTAAATATCAACCCTAAGCTGGACCGGTCTCGACTGATGAAGTCTACGCTCCGACCTGCACCGATCAAAATTCAAAGCTCCGAGAGCTTCCAACTCGAACTTCTTAACCGCTTCGAAAGCCTCGGCGATTGCGTAGACGTGGACGAATACAGCAACAGGTTCGTGGAAACTGTCCGTTCGGTAGGGTCTAACATCTTTAAAGCCCACCGCAGTAAAGGACCGAGAAAGATCACCGACCAGACCCTCAAACTTATGGACGAAAGACGCAGGATGGTACTGCGGTCCCCAGAGGAAGCTAGAGACTATCGGCGGCTCAACAGACGGATCTCCAAGTCTTTGACTCGCGACCTTCGCCAATTTAACACACAACGTGTTAAAGAGGCTATAGAGCGCAACAAAGGCTTGAAAGTGTTCGCACGAGATCGGTCTGTCGGGCAGAGCCGACTTGACAAGCTGAAGACTGGGGACGGCAGGATCATCTCGTCTACGCCAGAGGTTTTAGAGGAGGTCGAGAGGTTCTACGGACAGCTATACACGACACAACATGCACCTGTTAGCTCCCTAGCATCAGATCCAAGAGCTAGGTTAACTCGACATTACACCGAAGACATCCCGGACGTCAGCCTGTGCGAGATTGGTATGGCCCTGAGACAGCTCGATCACAGTCGAGCTACTGAAGGCAGGCGGAAATCCTGTCCTGAAGGCCCTTCAGAGGCTCTTTAGTGCCGTCCTCCTCGAGGGCAAAACGCCACAGGCATGGCATAGGGGTGTGGTGGAGCTGTTCTTCAAGAGGGGCGATAAAACCCTTCTGAAGAATTTCAGACCTATCACACTCCTGAGTCACGTCTACAAGCTGTTCTCAAGAGTCATCACTAATCGTCTCGCAAACAGGTTCGACGACTTCCAGCCTCCCGAACAAGCCGGTTTCCGAAAAGGTTTTAGTACCATAGACCACATACATACGCTGCGGCAGGTTATACATAAGTCCACAGAGTATAACCGGCCCCTATGCTTAGCGTTTGTGGACTATGAGAAAGCCTTTGATTCGATCGAGACCTGGGCCGTGCTGCAGTCTCTCCAACGGTGCCATATTGACTATCGATATATCGAAGTGCTGAAGTGTTTGTATGAAAACGCCACCATGTCAGTACGAATTAATGGTCAGAGCTCAAGGCCTATCCAGTTGCAGCGAGGAGTACGACAGGGAGATGTCATATCTCCGAAACTGTTCACCGCTGCACTGGAGGACGTGTTCAAGCTTCTGACCTGGAATGGACTTGGCATCAACATAAACGGCGAGTACATCACTCACCTTCGATTCGCGGACGATATCGTGGTCATGGCTGAGACCGTGGAGGAGCTCAGTGCAATGCTCGATGACCTCAGTAGAGTCTCTCGACAAGTGGGCCTAAAAATGAACATGGACAAGACTAAAGTCATGACCAATGTTCATGTTACACCCACTCCTATTACGGTTGGAGGCTCGATGCTCGAATTCGTTGACGAGTACATATACCTGGGACAAACAGTCCGATTAGGTAAGTCCGATTTCGAGAAAGAGGTCACTCGTCGAATCCAGCTCGGCTGGGCAGCGTTCGGGAAGCTACAACATATCTTCTCGTCCGCACTACCGCAGTGTCTTAAGACCAAGGTCTTTGACCAGTGTGTGTTGCCAGTGATGACATACGGAGCAGAGACGTGGTCGCTAACTATGGGTCTTATCCGAAGGCTCAAAGTCGCTCAGAGGGCGATGGAGCGGGCTATGTTAGACGTCTCCCTGCGCGATCGTTTGAGAAACGAAGAAATCCGCAGGCGAACCAAAGTGACTGAAGTGGCTCGCAGAGTTGCTTCTCTGAAGTGGCAATGGGCAGGACACATAGCTCGCAGAACTGACGGCCGCTGGGGCAGAAAGGTTCTAGAGTGGCGACCACGAACCGGAAGACGCAGTGTGGACAGACCCCTCACAAGGTGGACCGACGACCTTATAAGGGTGGCGGGCAACCGATGGATGAGGGCGGCGAACGACCGGCTACGATGGCGAAAATTGGGGGAGGCCTATGTCCAGCAGTGGACGTCTTTTGGCTGATATGATGATGATGATGATGAAGAATTTTTATAATTTTAAATTTATAATTAAGTCAGTTTCTTTTTTTTTATCAACTTTTTTGGCAAACAAGCATTCGATTAGAGGCTGATTACACGTCAAGTGTGCAAAATGTTTTTATTTGTAGGTACTTAATTAGTATAAGCAAACATGATAGATATTACTTATAATTATACTTAGTGCGTTATAGATGCGTGAAAGAGATTACACCTACTTCAAGTTTGGATCTGTCCCCGCCTCGCCGAGGTCTATTTAACGTGATGGGACGGGTAATAGCTAAAAAAACCTAGACGTGAGGCTGTTCCAGGCTATTTTGTTAGAAGTACAACTTTGGTGTCAAACAAGCATACAGCTCACCCACAGAACACATAGAAGTGCCATAAGCGTGCATACCCAATCAGGAGTTCAGGACCACAGAACACATAACCTACCTATTAATAGGTTTATGGGCCCACCTAATGATATGTGGTACCGTAGCTTATGGCCATGGCTATGTTTTCATGTGGCATTGCATAAATAATATCTATCTATATATACTGGGTTGCACAAAAGTATGATGACATATAGTCAGATTTTCCTTATTCTTTAGATCGCAACGTGATTATCTATCATTTTCCTCTTCCAAACTGCCATTAAAAAGCTTGTAGTTAACAGGAAAATGTCGCTATATTATACTATTAATATTATAAATGCAAAAGTTTGTGTGTGTGTGTGTGTGTGTGTGTGTGTGTGTGTATGTATGTATGTATGTATGTATGTATGTATGTATGTGTGTGTGTGTGTCTGTCCACTCAGCACCTAAACAGCTGAACCGATTTCGATGAAAATTGGTATAGGATTCGGTGCCGGAGACGGACATAGGCTTTTTACTTTTCATCCCGAAAATTGCTCTGGTTCTCGAGTTATTAAGCACATAGCAATTGCCGCGCAGACGAAGCCGCAGGGCGCAGCTAATCTTCTATATATATAAAAATGAATCCCTATTTCCCTTGGTCATGGCATCACGCGTGAACGACTAGATTAATTTCGTTAATTCTTTTTTTGTTGTGTTTGTTATTGTCAGGAGAAGGTTCTTATGCAAGAAAACTAAGAAAATTGCGCGGTGATTTAGAAAGTTTAAGATACTTAACCACCATATATCATCACCACATAGTATAAAACAAAGTCGGTTCCCGCTGTCTGTCCCTATGTATGCTTAGATCTTTAAAACTACGCAACGGATTTTGATGCGGGTTTTTTTAATAGATAGAGTGATTCAAGAGGAAGGTTTATATGTATATAACATGCATAATATAGTAGAGAAACATTGATAAATTTAAAGGTTTTTAATGTGATGTCGTAAATAAACACATTTTTTGCGCTTACATTACAACCGTTACAACGCTGGCAAACCCTACAAGATAGATCAAAATAATGTACTACAGTATTGTACACCTTAAAAAGTTCTAGAAAAGAGTCTGCGATAGTATATGTCTATCTCTAAGGGATAACCCACAATAACCATTTTTATCCTTTACATTTTATGAGAAATAATGGCTTATTTTCGAAGCGATTTTATGCAATACAGCATTTATCCTTATCAAATTAAGTACCTTAAATATATTGAGCATTTAATAAAAATCAATAATGCCCTTTGGAGCATGTATTTTAAATAAATATTTTCAGATTAAAAATGCAGGGATATAGCGGCAGGGGGCCGGCATTCTGTAGTAAAATTAAATATACTACAGAATGTGTAAATATAACGTTTACAGCATTTGTTTTTCTTCGCACGGGCAATGTTGTTACTAAATATAGTATCAGCATTGCACCCGTGCGAAGCCGGGGCGGGTCGCTAGTTCTAAATAAATAAACGGTCGCCTTGTGTCCAGTGTAAATATGGAACCGCCCCATCTCTCTCTGCCCGTGTCGATGTCGTTAGAGGCAAGTAAAAGAATACCAGTAGGCACTCAGCGTTCATGCAGAATCAGTTTTTATACACAATGTTTTCTTAATGTCGATTTTTTTTTATAATAATATATGTACACAAGTTGATTATACGTTTCACTTTTTTATTAATTTGGTTGACACTTAATTCATGGAATCAATGATTTATCCTCCCATCTTTTTTCCTGTTAAACAATTTATGAATTAAACTTATGTCCCGTGTGAGAATCGAACTCTTAGCTACTTTACAGGAGTTGCACGCAAACCCTCTGCTCCACTGAAGTACCTAATCAAGAAAACTTTTTATGTATTTCGGAAATGTATAGGTCCAGAAAAGTTTTTAAGGTTGCACGTGTAGGTACTTATATTGTATTTTATTTTAAACAAAATATACTTACTTACTTACACATACAAAGATAACCTTGAATGAAATCGGATTTTCCTTAAACCAACAATTTTTAAAGTCAATTTTCTTTACTTAACTAAAATATTTTAATTCATTAATTAGAGGCTGATATTATTATTATTATAATAATATAATATAAAATACGATAAGTAGCGTAAGGCAGAACTAAAGGATTATGGAAGAAGGAACGAAGAGCACGAGCGCGCACGCACGCACGCACGCGTAGGTACCTATACAAAAAATATAAACCTGAATGTCACACGGCGGTTGACTATCCTTGCCGAGACAATAAAGCGAAATTTACATACTTACAACTTTCAAAGTTTTAAAAGCAAGCAATTTTTTCCACAACGCTTTACAACACACAACAAAATGAACGTACCTAATTTTGTCTTGTAAATAAGGAGTGGTCGACATTTTATGGTTCGGTAATAAAAGCTGGTTTTTGACATAATTGCAGCGAGTTTAATGCCCTTTAACTGCATACTCAAAGATAATTTGGTTTCGTATAAGAATGTTCATAAAACATAATTCGACCAAAATTTCCTGTTTAAAGAGCAATGATTTCAAATATTATTGTTGAACTTGTCCTGGTACTAAGTAGTAATATGTTATTAACGAATGTAGGTAGTATCCGTTGCTAAATTTAAAATAATTTAGCGGAAAAAGATAGCAGAAAACAATGACGAAGATAAAGATATCTAAATTTTCGAATTACGATTTACTTAATTCGCAAGATTTAGATATTTTTACTTCTAATCCGCTGCCGATAATCATTACGCTTAGTGGTTGTTTTTATATGCAACTGAGTAAGTATAATTAGAAAAACGTTACTAAATCTACTGATTGAAGTAGGCCTCTGACCAACAGTCTGTCTGTCTTTCAGCTGAAATACCTAATAGAAAATCGCTGAAAAGCGTGTCTTTTTAAACGCGCTAATCTTGAGGATCACTAAATGGTTTTGGATGCGGTATTCGCTATTATATTGCGGGTTTCTCGAGGAAGCTTTAGGTATATAATACATCAACCTATCACCTGTAGGAGCCGAACAGTAATGATAATAGTAATCCAAGCGGGCAACGGGCAACTTCTAAGCGAGTAGCGCTGTGCGCTAGTAGAACTATAAAATAAAAAAAATCTAAATTCTGAAATCACCAATTCGATATTGAGAGCACGTGGCTATCAAGAACAAATGTGTAGATTAGGTACTGAATGAAGTAGATACTATTATGCATAAGTATGCATATTATAGTTAAGTAGTCGATACGAGCGGGATATTTCCGAAATAAATTATTACTGAGAATCGCTATTTAATTTACCTAATATCTGATGTGTAATAGTTTTTATGGCTGTTAATAGAGATAAGATAAATAGGTAAGTATAACTAAATTATTCTATAGTTTATAGTAGGTATCTACTTATTTGGTGTTTTGAAATTAAAGACCTATAGGTACATATTAGACTTTCTCTGTGGTGCAGTGGGAGTTATAGATGTGATTCTTAAATATTTGTTTTCTAGCTAAACGGTTAATAACCACAGGTAATTATTTTGTTGCGTTTTAAGAAATTTTATAAATAAGTACCAAATTTTTTCCATAAAATGTTTTTAACACAGAACCTTATTATTACGTTTAGTTGGTTTAGGCTCAGCTCGCACCTTAAATCTTGCCCCTGTTTGTCTAAGTGTATCCACAGATTATAGAAAACTGTGTATCAACTCACCCTTGAGATACCTCAAATTGACTCGATTTCTATCGGTTAATATTCTCAGAATGAAAAACATACTTTTCTAAAACAATAATAAACATATTAAATTTATACTTACTTATTATATACCTTGGTGTAATAATAATATGATAGAGAAAAACAATTGTGATAACATATGTTTTACAATCATTGTATGATTGTAAAACATAGGTATGTATAATAATATTTGTACGCCATAGGCGTACAAATATTTAATTTAGGTTATTCCTGTATCTATTCTATCTATATACATTAAAATACCATTAAGTATATTAGATTATTATAATTTGTAGTGGTTGAAGATATAGGTACTTACTTACGTTCTTGAAAGGTAATGTCCACTCTTCCCATAGCAGTTTTTTTTATTGCCTACAAAGGCAGACGAGGCAACAGCCCACCTGATGGAAAGTGGTACTTAACTGTCGCTCATGGACTACTGCAATGCCAGTAGGTATGCGAAACAGCTGCCTACCGTGGTATTAATGCTCGCTATAAACCTCGATTGAAATAAATACAGCATTGTCTTATCTTTATCGGTGGTAGTAAGTCCGACCGGGGAAAACGAAAAAAATCTCATAGAATATTTAGGGACGTAAAAAAAGCTCAACCGGTAGGTATACTTATGTACTTATAGTATTTCAAGTGAACCAAAACCTTTCCCTCATTCCCTTTTCATATAAATACTTACTAACTTATAATATTTTAGAAAGAAAAAGAAAATGAAATAAAATACATATATTTCACACAGACAAAAAGCACAAATTCTTGGCAGGTCAACACAAGCACAAATAAAAAATTATACTTAATAATAAAACAATAGCAGATATACTTACTTACAATATGTTTTTGATACATTATTGTGTGTCTCACGGCTGCGCCAAATAGGCCCAGTTCAGCAATATGCTAGACCGTGTCAGTGTCTGACTCTGGTTTTCAACTGGACCTATGAGGTGGTCACGGACGTAAATCGTATACCTAATTATGTGTATAGTTTTATATCTGTACTGTAATGTAATTAAACAATGTGTAGCTTATAATAAAATAAATAACAGATACCAAAGCGTGTATTCATATGTCTACTAAGAGATAGAGGGGAAAAAAACTTTATTTACGTCGACATTCTATGAAAAGGAAGATAATTCGACAGTCGATCCGATTAAGCCATGCCAGCGAGGATTTAGTATCGTACCTACTATTACATCCATAAAGATAATGGTTTATGACTTTTAATGTGTATTTAAATACTGACAATGTGAATATTATCTATTGAATATCACAAAACAAATTGTTGTTGTTGTCCCAGCTGATTACATGCCCTCTTCAGGGTAAAGGCTTTATACACAGAGAAATGATAGCCACGCTCTTGCTCAAAATACTAATATGCAATTCAGAAAGTTGATTAAAATTAATCAAATGATACCACCAGGCATGTCAAGGTTCTGATATGAGTAATTCCCTTCGTATCTACTCATGATAATTTACATATCAGTGATAAAAATTAGTAAAATAATCATGATTATTTTAATGAGTTGACACATTTATTGCGAAAAAACAAAATCTGTCAAGTCGCCATGCAATATCGTTCTAGTGTTTTTAAAAATATTAAGTTTTTCAAACAATTGTTTTGCCAATTAGTGAAGCCTTTCGTGGGCTACTGTATTATTCTATTCATTCTAAATGTATTCCTTTTGTTTTGCATGCTTTTATGAAATACAATAGCTATAAGCAAGTAGGTACAAGGCAAAATTAAAAATATTTTCAAGGTGATCTGCATCCGAAATTACTTTTTCTTACCTGCCACTACAATATATGGCTCTATATGCTAAGGCGAGAAATATTAAGTATAATGGGATTAGATCCTTGCTGGTTTCCAACTGAACTGGAATGAATGGGCATCTGCAATCATTTGGTAACTAAGTCCCAGTTTCTGAAAGGCTGATCAACAAAAAATTCACTAATCATCTGTTAAATCTCATGTAAAGTATCTATAACCGTACGAGTAAACTATAACCATGATTGTGTTCTTTATGGCATTGCAAAAATAATGCTAAGAAAACATAACTAGGTAAGTAATCTGAACTTATATAAAGAAACTGTTAGCGACCGTGAAAGAAGATGGAAAGGACGGAGGAAAAGCAAAAAAATCTAGAGAGTTATTGTGTTCGTACTTCTAAAGAAAACTAATACTTCTGTCTTCTTTTCGAAATTCTATTAGATATCTCTACTTTCAATCAAGCTGAAACCAGCAACAATATTCTACAATAAAAATAATCTATATCCTACAAATATATTAGGCGAAATTGTTTGTTTCTTTGTTTATTTGAACGCGTTAATCTCTGTAACTACCAGTTGGATTTGAATAATACTTTTGCGTTTGATAGCTCAGTTTTTGCGGAAGGTTGTAAGGCTATGTAACATCACGGTATTGGCGACGGGAGCAGAGCAGTGTCGAAAAATGTAACATAACGCGGGTGAAATTGCGCCGCGGAAAGCTAGTCATCTTATAATTTATGACAAAACCATAATTTACTTTCATATCTATTCCTGTTGGTCGTTGATTAAATAAAAACTACCTCAATGATATCTGCTTAGATAATAACGATTGTAAAAGATAAGCTTGTGTTTACATATTTTGTACACAGAGTCATGTAAGTACTGTTTGACTACCTCTTTAGAGCATTTATTATAAATACCTATTCAGATATGAACGGTATTCGCTACCGTCTGCGGTAGAGAAAACCGAGTGGGTATACTTTTCGCTCTAGCCGCGGCACTAATACCTGAGTGAACACCGCGCGGTATGGTACTTCTACCCATTGCAGCAGCAAATACCGCACAGGTTTGAATAGGCTTTCGACTAGAGAAATGCTTTCTTGTCGCGAAGAAATTTGTCTACCGATTTCAGTGCGAGGTACGTGTGTGCAACACTCTACACTATGATCATAAAATAGAATGTATTCTGTAATGCACACCACACTTATAGTAATTATAACAAAACCAATAACAGAACAGCACAGCATTGGTTGTGGTTTGGTGCTACTGTGTATGGATTACCCATACGCAGAGGTCGTGGGTTCGATTCCCGCTCAGTGTAAATATTTGTGTGCATGAACATGTCTATTTGCATTGGTCTGGGTGTTTCTATGTATAATGTGAAATATGTATGTTTTTACAAAAAAAGTATTTAATTTATGTATATCCGCATTCTGAAACCTAGAACACATGCTTTAATATATGCTTACTTTGAGACTAATTGTGTATAGTTGTTGAGACATTATATTTTCTATACCGACTATCTATTTTACTAACATAAAATCACTCACACTAACAAAGAACAAAAGACAAAAATTGCCAATACACCTTTTTTTTTAATATTCTACCACATTCACACAAAGCTATCTAGCCCCAAATTAGGCAATTATATTTGCTTGTGTTATGGGTACTAAACAACTGATATACTACTTATACCTTTGTAGTATCCTGCCGTAATCTTTTGATGGGCAGTTGGGAATATATCATTGATACGTCAGATATTACATTCTGCCATGTCAATGATAGGGAAACCATGGCTACAGAGGTCCCGACATTTAGTTGGGCTTTAGCAGAAGGGTACCCTAATGAATTTAGGCCCATAATAATACAGGTCCCTTTTAAGCCAAGCTACGCCACCATAATACTTTGGCAAGAGAGGAATACGCGCGAAATCATCCTATTTGTTTATTTCTAATAATGAACCACGTGAGAATGACAGACATCAGTTTTTGAGTTGTCATGAGTAAAAAAAACATAAATAAACACTAGAAACGCCTCAAGTACTCATTAACTTGTAAATATTATGAAACATGCATATTTGTAACATTTCAATGTAAACTGTTGTGATTGGACTTCATTGTCTTGAGATTTCCTTTTGAAAGACATTTTACTTATAATCAATGAGAGTCGAATAAAAGCGGCTGGCAAGTACTAACAGACGTCTACGACTGCTGGGCATCTCAAGAAATGATAAGATAAGAGAAGTTATCTAAGTTTTAGTCTTAAAAGTCTGAAATTGCACAAACACGATAATGCTCGATGCTCATGCCTCTTTGTATGAGAAGAAACTTTTACTCTGCAGTGGGAAAAACATGCTAGTTTTATTATTATTAGGTTTGTAAAAGTTTCGTGGTTTACCTCCAGTTAGTAAAAGGCTGATCAACGAAAAAATTACCAGTTAATCACCTGATAAATCTCATGTGAAGTACCTCCCAAATGCGTTTCTAAAAGCATGAATAATCCATGCTTTTAGCATGCGTTTAGGTCCTTTTCTAGTGGTGAGATTTACCAGGTGATTAGTTAATTTTTCGTTGATCAGCCTTTCACAAACTGAAGATAAGTCTAGGTGCGTTGAATTAGTACCAAGTTCTAGCGATTCACCCGCGGGACTTGTAATCAATAATTTGACTTATTTCGAATTGGTTGTATTTTCTTAGCTTTGTTTTTGCAATTCTGAGAGAAACGATACGAGTATTATAGAATGTCTTTAATCATCTTTACATTATATTTTTTATATTTTATACAAAAGTAGGTGTAATATTATAACGTATGTTTATCACCCAGTTTCTGGAAGGCCTGTCAAATCATTGTTCAACTAACACGACTGTTAATTTAACATGGCTGTTAAATCAATTCGAGTTTCTGAAACGTTAATCAGTGCAAAATTAACTAATCTACGATTATTTTGATTTGACATTAGGTTTATAAGAAAACAAACCGAATGTCAAATCAATTGGCACTTGACATACGATTGTTAAGTTAATTTTTGTGTTGATCAGCCTTTCAGAAACTGGATATCATTCTCGTCGTAAAAGTTCGCGTCCTTTGATCACCATCACCGCTAAATGTTTGATACTCATGCTAATATCCGAAACGGACATGATTGTAATCCAAACAGGAACAATGTTCATTTATCAAGATTTGCAAAATATACACTTTTTTTAAAGAAAATCAAATATTATAAATAATACTGCATTAGAAATATGTTTTGACATACCCTAATAAGATAAAATCGAAGAAAAACTGAGTTTCACATAAAAAATCAATGGTATTCACAAGTTAATTTGCCGACGAGCACCGATTAGTTGACAAAGCTTTTGACCGACGTATGATCTATGATTAATACATAACTAGCGTTTCAGAAACCCAATATGGAGGTTAACATACGATTCTCGAACCAAATTTAACAGCTATGTCAACTGACAGGATGATCAAATTAAACTAAATAACCATGCTTTTAGCAACCCAATTGGCACTTGACATGAGATTTAACAGGCTATTAGTTAATTTTTGCGTTGATCAGCCTTTCAGAAACTGGGTGTATATATTTTCTATTTGTTACAGATAAAATGCATCAAAACAAATGCGTAATAAGAGGGTACCGCCGCGTTGAAATGAAGACGAAGTGACTGCAGTTCGCGTGACATAAAATTTGTTTACCAGTGTTGAGTCTTAAATTATTCTAGTCATTAAATTATTTACAAAATGTCCGCTATATATCCAGAACAACAGAAGAATGTAGAAACGGTAAGAACATATTTTCTTCTTCTTTTTACGATCTCTACTTCTCTCAGTTCTTTTCCTGCTCCTTTGTCGGCAACGGCTTGTGATAATACATATCACAGCCATGTCCTTTTTTATACATTTTATAGACAACTAGCTGTTGCCTTGCCCGCAGCTCCGCCCGCCTGAATGTCGGTTACTTATCGCATTTTCATACAAACTTTCATCCCCTATTTCAACCCCTTGAAACCAAAAGATGTTGTTCTCCAAAGTATATTCTATCTATGTACCAAATTTCATCAAAGTCGGTTCAGAGGTTTAGGCGTTAAAGCGTAACAGATAGACAGACAGAGTTACTTTCGCATTTATAATAGATATTAGTATGGAAATATGGACTAGGGAAACAACACTATGGAATTGCCCAGAATTGCCCAGGAACTGCAAGCCCTGTGTCGCAAGAGAAAAAATTGTAAATATGTCGTCACTAAATAAGTTCCTAGGTATCTCAGTGCGACGATACTTAGTTAATGCATACACCCAGTTTCTGAAAGGCCTGTCAAATCATTGTTCAACTAACACGACTGTTAATTTAACATGGCTGTTAAATCAATTCGAGTTTCTGAAACGTTAATCAGTGCAAAATTAACTAATCTATGATTATTTTGATTTGACATTAGGTTTGTATGAAAACAAACCGAATGTCAAATCAATTGGCACTTGAAATACGATTGTTAAGTTAATTTTTGTGTTGATCAGCCTTTCAGAAACTGGATATCATTCTCGTCGTAAAAGTTCGCGTCCTTTGATCACCATCACCGCTAAATGTTTGATACTCATGCTAATGTCCGAAACATACATGATTGTGATCCAAACAGGAACAATGTTCATTTATCAAGATTTGCAAAATATACACTTTTTTTTAAATCAAATCAAATATTATAAATAATACTGCATTAGAAATATGTTTTGACATACCCTAATAAGATAAATTCGAAGAAAAAACTGAGTTTCACAAAAAAAATCAATGGTATTCACAAGTTAATTTGCCGACGAGCACCAATTAGTTGACAAAGCTTTTGACCGACGTATGATCAATGATTAATACATAACTAGCGTTTCAGAAACCCAATATGGAGGTTAACATACGATTCTCGAACTAAATTTAACAGCTATGTCAACTGACAGGATGATCAAATTAAACTAAATAACCATGCTTTTAGCAACCCAATTGGCACTTGACATGAGATTTAACAGGCTATTAGTTAATTTTTGCGTTGATCGGCCTTTCGGAAACTGGGTGTAGTCTTGTAATTTATTTTTACGATTCACATAATTTACGTTTAACGATGTCAATGAAGAAGTTTTTATTTAATTACTAGCTGCACGCTGCACCCCCTTAGAACAAACAAAGAGGAAGCGGCCGCCCTGTGCAATAACAACAAATCATTTTTTGGGCTAAGAACCGTCTCGGCCATCCCCAGAACATCCCGGCAAAGTAGAGGACAATCATTGATTTTTAAATATATATAAAGATTATAATCGAAATATGTGTAATTGTAATTGCATCTTTTTACCTTGTAGATAAAAAGTAGTTACGCTGTACCATGGTCCTTTAAAAAGGTACCTAAAGATCCCTTGCAATAACATCGAACCAAACGCTTCACTATACCTGCCTACTATGTCGCTCAAATAAAACTTGGGGCCTCGATAATAACATTCTATTTATCACGATCGGATAGTAAAAACGCAGTACATAAGTATTTATTAATGTTGCAAATAATAGGTACCTATACATTATAAATACATTACATAGTCTATTAAACTCCCAAAGTACATACCTACTCAAAAAAAATTCAAAAATCTACAAAAAAATCTAAAAAATTACTCCATGCAAGAGCAGAATGGGAACAAAACAAGATTTTGGAATATTAATGATTCTGTGGAGTAACTTGAGAATGAATGCATGACATTATTATCTTTTTAGAACCAAATAATGGAGTAGGTTTTTGGGAATAACCCATTCATGGGTATATTTATTTGTTGACTTGTGACATTTTAGTCATCATGTTATGCTATGACCCTAAGCATCCAGCATCTTAGTCAATAGTAATCCACACATAGGCCTGAAGCGAAGAGTCATGTGGAGACACAGACTTAAAATTCTTCATCACCTAATAATAACCAAGATTAAAGTCTGAAAACTTTTGGGTGATACCTAGAGTCATAGAATAGGTAAATGAAGTGCTCACGAAACAGTTTCTGTTTAAAATACAAATTGCCTCGAAAAAGATGTTGTCTTCAGCTAACGCACGGGGGCAGTAGGCAAAAAGTAAGGAATATTGCTACTCACAACCTGATACTCCATTTACGGCACCCAAGGAAAGAATGTGAAGAATGCCGTATTTTCATATTCTAGACAGAAAACGAGCTTTTTGGTCATTTAAAATGGAACAATAGTGATGTTTATACTTTATTCTACGTTATTAACACCATCACTTAGACAACAATAACAATAAACAATTAATTGTTTCAAATGTTATCATCGTCATCTTAGCCTAAATACTATCGTATTGTATAGCCTAAAAAACTATTGTGATGAACGTAATATTATTATGTTTGAACAATGAATAAACTAAATAAATAATGTCATAGTCACGCGACTCACAAACAAACACGGCCACCTGATGTTATCGTAAAGGATGGCTCTGTTCTCTAAGCATTGCAGAAACATTTTTTATAATACGTACTTTGGTGGCAAACAAGCATACGGCTCACCTGATGGTAAGTGGTAACCGTAACCTATAGATGGCTGTGTTTTCCAAGCATTACGAAAGTAACAATGATTAGAAAACACAATCAAATCGTTGCCGACCACGGAGAACGGGATGAGGAAGGAAAAGGAAAAAGGATCAGGACTGAGGGGGTATTTGGGCTGTTGGCGCTCTCACTCACCGAGCAAAACACATTAGCATGAAAACTAATATTCTTACGTCGATTTTCAATGACAGAGTAGTCCTGCTAGCAAAACAAGGATATAGACAGTAAGGTTATAATAAGATTGCTTTAAGAGCTTGTGGTAGGGCCCCTGGTCAGAGGCTCCTACCTTTGGTTTGAGGTATATGATGTGATACCTCCACAGTATCGATGTTCTGTGAGAAGGTAGTAGTTTGCCGGTCGATACATTCATGCTGAAACCAGCAAAGAAGCATATAGAAATTCTTCAATATTTAGGAATAATTTTTCTTTTGCAGCCTAGAGAAAGCGCGGAAGTGGAAACAGTGACAGTGCAACAAAATGGAAAGAACGGACAGGTAATCATTTGATTTTTATAATATTTATATCATGTGGCATCAACTTGATGGTAACTGAAAGCTTTTAGAACAAATATTTACTCAGTTACGCTGAGTCCATTTTGTTTTTATTTAGGACCACATATTACTTAACACGATTTCTTTCTAAGAGAGCGTTTTTAATCTCAAGGTAAGCAGCACATGGCTCGGCTGCATCTAGAGGCAAATTAAAAATCTTGTACGGTACAATATTCTTCCAACGACTTTATGAACATATAATCAGACATACAGCAAATAAGAATAAAGTAAATAATGGATTCTATATTTGCGCTTAAAAAAAGCGAAACTTAAAAAGGCTTATTATACAGTGATACATTATAACATGCTTATTTGTTCCGTTATTTTGTAGTAAAAATTAACAGCATTAACCACTCGGACTCTGACTTCATTTTCCTATAGATATCCCATGAATACCTGGAACACGAGCCATCAGGGTGGCTGGAGACGACCCTGACCAAGATGGGCAGTTCCACCGACAGTTTCATCCATAAGAACGGATCGGCTATGAAGACTGTTATGCTGTTTATCCTCAACGGACTGGTGATAGGCTTCTTCTTCGGCAGTTTATATTATTATATCAGTTTTAGTAAGTATTTAATAATACTAGCTGGCTGCACTCGGCAAGCGTTGCATTGCCACGTAATTTAAAATAAAAGAATTTTTGGGCCAGGAAATGTTTCGGGTGCCTCCAGAACACTCTCGTAAAGTTTGTGTACAATCTGTTTATTGGTTTTGAGCGCTTGCCTCGGGCGCCGAAATCATAATATATGTTAGAACGCCCGCCCCCCTTTATCATAATCATATCAGCCAATTAAGTGCCTGCCCAGGGTTGGACAAAGTCGACTAAATACCTGCAATGTACCAAATAGTTAGTCAATCGTTTAGTTATTTTTATCGATACTAGTAGTATTTTGCATGCAAATGCTATCTGTAAGATTAAAAATCGTAGATTCGGGGATGGTCATCATTATGTAAAAGCAGCTAACAGGCCTATTGTTAAGACACCAGCAAAGTGAAATAGTTAAATTTAGTTTTCGGAATACAGGCTCAAACGCAACTGCAATGCGCTTGAGAATTTAATTCCTTTTCTTATCAAACGTACTGTGTATTTTGGTTTCATAGATAAATAAAACTAAACTAAAAACACATATTGGTTCGCACGCTGATTCTTCTCATAAATGGTGACATCCGGTTCAGAATAAGAAACTACCCAATCTCTTCCCGGATATTTATCCGTATTAATATTATAAATGCGAAAGTACCTACACTCAGTCTGTATTTCTATCTCTGTCTGTCTGTCTGTCTGTCTGTCTGTCTGTCTGTCTGTCTGTCTGTCTGTCTGTTACTGTTTCACGCCTAAGTCACTGAACTGATTTTAATGAAATTTGCTATAAAGATAGATTAGACCTCGAGGAACAACATTTTTATCGCGAAAAAATGGCTTAAAGGTATTGAAATAGAGGATGAAAGTTGGTATGGAACATCGTCAATGTAAACAGAGATTTAATTGCTATTTTATTATATTGATACTGTATTGAATACCGGGTAATACTTCTGTGGCAAACTTCTCTCTTCAAGAGCCGCCAAAGTCTTAAAAGTAGTGGACGTTTTTAAGTAGATAGATGTAGTGTTAGCTGTTTTTTATTTCTTACTCTATGACTGCCTCTATGCTTCGGTGGGTTCTGTGCATTACCACGCTGAAATCTTGGGTTTGAATGTCCGGAATTGTACCCGGTAAATAACAACAGGCTCGCGTCTTATTACATATGAAACAATATAACTCTACCTACACCTCTGCATACCCCGTCCAGAAAAACAACTAAAGTTTTGTATGTATCTATGTACGTGTATTTCTAACACCAATTTTCCCTCCAACAGCCAACGAGCCGTTAGAACTATGTTATGGCTTCGGCAGTCTTATCGCGTTCCTAAGCATCATCTACTTCTTTATCATATATTTCATGGTCATCAAGAGGCTCATCGGAAAATGGTTCCAGAGAAACATCTGGTCGAAGGTGGAGAAAACTACTGGAAAGCTTTGGAGTATGATGTGAGTATCTTTCAAGAATTGGTCAGGTAAATACGGTAAGTTCTACCGTTACGAGATGAGGGTATCTTTGCAACAGATGTCTAGCACTAGGCCCTGGACCGCATCCTAGAGCTCCGGACGGTCGTGGCGGGAATACCGTGGGCGTCGAATTAGGCGTATCTTTATAGGAAGACGATCATCTGTACAGCTCGATCACCAATTCAGGTGTAGGTGTTGCAAAGAATGCCTTTAAGTGAATATTTGTTGTAGTGAATATTTTATCAGTAGACCAACGAACGGACGGTAGGTATGCGTAAAGGCATTTTACCAGCGTTGTTAAAGACGATGAATTAAATTCTGAGTTGAGAAATGCCACCTTTTTAAACCAAATTAAGAGAGGTAATAAATCTTTAACAGATTTGTTGCTTAAACTAAAATAAGAATTAGTTCAATGTTAGACTAAAAGAGAAAGGGGAAACCCGAAATTGAAATAAATCTTCAATATGGACAAACTTATGATTTTCAGGTGGTTCCGTTGGTGCTTCTGTCTTCTTGTGCTGGCTGCTATCGCTGCATTCTTGTTCATTGATGCAAGAGAAGACTTTAGCCGGCTCATTTCATTGTTGGGACTTGCGTTATTACTGCTCTTGGGTGAGTGCTGAACATCGATGTTTTTGTTTTATAGTAGAAAAGAGATTTATCACATTTTTAACACTCCAGATTTTTCTTTTCCATTTTAATTGCATGGAAAACAGTGATAATTTTAATTGTACGAACTTATTATATCTTTACAAAAACTAAAGACCCATTCTTACTCATAATATGTATACTCATCACCGTAACTCCTGTCTTCCATGCGTAAATGCAGTGCCGAAATTAGGTTCATGAAAATTCATATTTCATAGATATAAATTTTCATAAACCTTATTTCTTTGGGTACCTTTGGGAAAAAATAATGATAGAAAGAAATAAGAATAAATAGCATAGGGTAACCCTATGTCGTACAAAGAGGTTAAATAGAGTTTAGTAAGTGTACAGAAGCGAAGCAGCCGCAAACAAATACTAGTTTTAGATGCCTTTTTATAACCATGCAACTAAATAAAAGTAACTTACGTGACCAGGTTTCGTATTCTCCGCACACCCTGGACGTATAAAGTGGCGCAGCGTGTCCACGGGTCTGCTCCTCCAGTTTCTGTTCGGGGTCCTCTTCATCAGGTGGAGTCCTGGTAGAATAGCGCTACAATGCTTTTCTGATAAGGTATGATCTTTAAAAATTTTATTACCGTAATAGAAAAAAAAGTATTCGATTCATGAAAGAAGAACATCACCAGATATGCTAAGCGAGATAAGCCATGATGTCCATGTGATGGTGTCCATGTCTACCAGATAGATGAACTGCTTTTAAAAATTAAATAACAACATTTTTAGTAATCAGATATTTTTTTTCAGGTAGCTACATTTCTGTCGTATGGTGTCGATGGTGCGGCTTTTGCGTTTGGTGATCTTTTAGTAAGACAAGAGGGAGTTTTTGCATTCAGCGTAAGTACTTACTATCTAGCTAAATATATAGTCCCGATTTACATAACATTGTTCTGAAGACGCAAGACTTGGGCCTCTCTCAAAGGCCATAGTAATCACGCTCAGCATGAGAATTGGCGTACTTACGTGTATTCCCTTAGTCACCTCTAAATATCCACGTCAAGAGTTTATACCACCACATTCTAGACTAAAGAGACCCTTGAGATACCTACCTACTGATAAACGAATCGAAGTCTAAAAGCTGGTTTCATAATCAACGGTATATTAGCCAAAAGACGTCCACTGCTTTCCCCATTTTTCGCCACCTTAGCCTTGAACCGCCCTCATCCATCCGTTGCCCGCCCTTATAAGGTCGTCGGTCCACCTTGTGAGAGGTCTGCCCACGCTGCGTTTTTTTAAAAGCTGGTTTACATATAACAATTTAAATTTAACCGAGGTTTAAACAGTGGTTAATGATATCAAAAGTAACGACCTATTTATTCATTCCAGACTCTGCCAGTGATATTTTTCTTCAGTATGTTAGTGGAGGTGTTGTTCTTCTGGGGAGCTCTGCAATGGTTCTGTCTGAAGCTTGGCCAGCTGCTCAGGGCCGCTACAGCCACCACCGTCTGTGAGAGCGTCATCGCTGTTGGCAACGTGTTTTTAGGCATGGTGAGAATTATATATTGTTCAAACAGTTATTGATAGACCGCATCCCTAGACTAGACCAAGCGTGCGACACATGACATGTTCTTTTTCATTGAAAATTTTATTTTATTTAACTTAAGTTATCGCCCGCGCTAGGGAACAAGCACAGAACACACGGAGACTTCAAATATATACGGATTACAAAGTTTTGTCCCGCCTGGGAATTGAACCTGCTCAATTCTTTAGTTACCAATGCATGAATTAAGTACTGAAGTATATGTGAGTACTTAATAATGCTTAGCGCAGTAAAACACACGACCGTTCTTTACTCGCTTTATTATAAGACTGGGGTACAGTAAAAAGCTTATGCCTACATACGTTACACCTCCACCCTTATTTACTAACTACCTTAACATAATATAATATTCATAACTATTAATAAACAATTTTGCTACAAATAAGCATCTTATAGTCTACATTACATTTATATAATAACTATACTTATGTCTAGTATGTACTTATTGTATTATTAAATCGATACAAAATCTATTCTTCGAAACCATATCTAATAACTGGTTTTATTACTCTTTTGGGACGACTCACCGGCACAGGAGTTTTATCACCAAGATTTTCTGCACAAATTCCAAGCTGTGGGTTACCCACTGTACCTAATGTTCCCTCTTGAGACCCAGATTCCTGTGCGCTCGACTCGGATAAATTAGCCCCCATGTCCTGCTTATCAGGTTCTATATCCCTTATATCTTCACCCTCCGAAATCTCCACAGCGGATCTAGTTGCCGGTGATGAAATCATTTTATCTACAGATGGTACCCCGTAACTGCTCCTTCTCTTTTTTATTTGATTGACGTGTCTTTTCAAGAAGGGACCACCTTCCTTACCTACTACATAATTACGAGAGCCAACTTTGTCTGTGACAGTACCACCAAACCACTTCTCTCCTGTATAACTGCGAGCCCACACCGGGTCACCTGTCTGAAAGTGTCTATCAGTTCCGCCTGCATTCGATACTTGTTTACGCTGAGCATTGTTTATTCTAGCTTCTACCTGCCTATCCTCGCCTAGTAATTCTAACCTAGTTCTTAATTTTCTTCGCTGTAATAGCATAGCCGGTGACTCGCCAGTAGAACTGTGTTCTACATTTCTGTACATCAAAAGATATGTCTGTAATGCTTCATCTAAATCTATCCCGTCACGTATTGACTTTTTTATAGCTCGCTTGCAAAGTTTAACAGCATTTTCCGCTGCACCATTAGAAGCAGGGTGGTATATTGGTGTAAATGTTACTTTAATGCCGTTATTATTCATAAAGTCTTGATATTCCCTACTCGAAAATGGTGGGCCGTTGTCGGAGACTATTTCCTTGGGCAAACCAAAGCGTGCAAAGGTAGTGCGAAGTACTTTCACCACTGCACTTGCTGTGGTTCGTGGCATTAAAAATGCTTCTAACCATTTACTTGTAGAATCTATAATTACTAAAAATGTTTTGCCTTGAAATGGTCCCAAAAAATCTACATGTAAACGCGACCATGGATCTGCAACATAAGGCCACGGCTGTGGCGGCGCCTTCGGAGGTGTTGTTCCTTCTAGGCAACATGTTACACATTCCTGACAAGTTGTTTCAATATCGTGATCGATACCAGGCCACCACACAATACTACGCGCAAGACTTTTCATTTTGACTATACCTAAATGACTTATATGCAATTCTCGTAATACAGGGCCTCTTAACTTACTTGGTACCACTAAACGATATCCCCAAACTACGCATCCTCTGTCTAGGTATAGCTCATTCCGTCTTACAAAATAAGCTTTTAAGTCATTTTCCTTACAATTATTAGGCCATCCGGTTTTTATAAAATTTATAACTTTAATTAAAATGCTATCTTTGGATGTACTATCTCTTACGTTTTCCCGCGTAATTGGTAAAAAATGCTGAACGAAATTTAAATAGGTACATTCCTCATTCAATTGTTTTTCTTTATCTACTGGAAGTCGAGACAAGGCATCTGCGGCGTTTCTATGACTACGCACATATTCTATTGTATAGTCATAGCCTGCTAAAATTATTGCCCAACGTTGTATCCTACTAGCTGCCATGACAGGTATGCCTGTTTTATCGCCAAAAATAGTGACTAATGGTTTATGATCCGTTCTTAATATAAATTTCCGCCCGTATAGATATTGGTGAAATTTACGTACACCATAAATTATAGCTAAAGCTTCGCGCTCAATTTGTGAGTATGCTCTTTCAGCTGTGTTAAGTACACGTGACGCGTAAGCTACCGGTCGCTCATCTCCTTCTGGACAGATATGTGAGATGACAGCGCCAATGCCTACACTACTCGCGTCAGTCGTTAGTACAAGAGGCAACTCCGCGGCATAATGAGCTAGCACTCTACTAGATACCAACAGATGCTTCACTTTATCAAACGCTTGACTACACTCTACATTCCATTCATACCTGACATCTTTTTTTAATAATCTATATAAAGGCTCTAGAATAGTACTTATATTTGGCACAAATTTGGCGTAGTACATGACCAACCCTAAAAACGAACGTAATTCCATAATATTTGTAGGTATAGGTGCCTTTTTAATTGCATTTACTTTCTCTGAGCATGTATGAACACCTTGTTTACTTATTACAAAACCTAAGTATGTTACAGTATCTGCGAAAAATGTGCATTTTTCTTTCTTTATTCTCAAGCCATACTGCCGTAATCTCTCAAACACTTCATGTAATGTATTTAAATGCGTAGGCGTATCTACTCCAGTAACAATAATGTCATCTAGAAAGATGCCTACTCGAGGCATGTCAGCAAAAAGCTGCTCTAACTTACGTTGAAAAATACCCGGGCTAGATGCTAATCCATAAATTAATCTATTGTACATAAATAAACCTCTGTGTGTATTTATAACTGTATACCTTTTTGACTCATCTAACTCAAATTGTGCATACGCTTGTGATAAATCTAATTTTGTGAACTTTTCCCCACCGTATAATTTTGTAAGCAAGTCGTCTACTTTAGGCAAAGGGTAATGGTCCACTTCTAAACACTTATTCAACGTCATTTTAAAATCTGCACATACTCTTATGGTACCATCTTTTTTCATTACCGGTACAATAGGTGTAGCCCAGTCCGACGTGGAGACCGGCGTGATGATACCGTCTCGCACCATCTGATCGAGCGCACGTTCAACCGGCTCCCGCAGCGCATAGGCGAGTGGCCGGGCGCGCAGGAATATGGGCCGTGCTCCCTCTCGCAGGCGAAATCCTACTTGCCCACCGGTGAAACGTCCCAAGCCCTCCTTGAAAACTTCACAGTACCTGGAACTGAATTCCCTTACGTCAAAAACATTGTTTAATCTATCTATTTTAAGAACGTTGCATGTTGGTATAGGTATACTTAACTCCTTGAGCCAACATCTACCTAATAAACTAGCCATACCGCTTTTTATCACGTACAAATCTAACACTTTTGATATGGTTTTAAATTTCACATTGACTTCAATCTTACCGACAGGCGTCACTGTTTCGCCTGTAAGGTATCGTAATTCTAAATTACTCGGTTTTAGTTTACAATAAACAAAGAAGTTTTTGTAACAACTATAACTTATACACGATATAGCACTGCCCGTGTCAATCTCCATGCTCAATAAACAGCTTTCAACATAAACATTTACAGTGAATGGTCCAAGTAATTGTGATTTTGAATTTGTTCTTATGGAATAATTATTATAATACTTTACCTCGTCGCTGTCGCTGCCCTGATTATCTACTGTATGATGATGCATATTATGCAGAGATGTACCTTCTCGCAATTTTGGGCACATTCTTTTTAAATGTCCGTCCTTGTTGCACACTCTACATACGTACATTTTGAATTTGCACGTAAGTTCTTCGTGAGTGCCACCACACACGTTACATTTGTGATCCGAGTTTAATGCGCTTGATCGATTGGTGTTCGCCCGGTAATTACCTCTATTCGCTCCGCTTATGCCGCTTGGACCACTACCGCTGCCGCCGGCTGGAACAAGTGGTGTTTGCGTGATAACCTTCTGGCCCTTCTTGATTTTTTTACTCCGTTCCATGAAATTTATTGACGTGTCGTTTGGTATGTTGTCACCTGAATTTTTGTTTCTGGTACAACCTTCGACCAATGCTGCATTCGATTCTGCTGCTTCCATGGACATCGCTATTGTAAAGGCTCTGTCGAAAGTTATACTGTCATCTTCAGCAAATAATTTTTGGCGAATATCTTCATTAGATAAGCCGCATATAAATTGATCCCTAAGGTATTCTGCTAAATCTTGAAAGCCGCAGTGTTTACTTAATTTCTTTAACTCAGCTACATACGCAGCCACGGATTCGTTCCTATATTGAACCCGTTGCCTAAATTTAAACCTTTCAGCCAACCTACTCGGTTTTGGATTCAAATGGCCCCTCATTAATGCCACTAATTCCTCATAAGTCTTCTTGGCGGGTTTATCAGGTGTACATAAATTTACCATTAGCTCGTAAGTTTCACTCCCTATTACCGTGATCAATGTAGCCACTTGTATCTCAGGTTTTATTTCATTAGCTACAAAATATTGTTCCAATCGGTCAATATACGCCTCCCAGTTGTCCTTTTCAAGATCAAACGGTCCTATTTTGCCGATGGTCATTTTGTAGAATAATAATACACTCCTATAGTCACTTTACAATCTACAAATAAACTAACTAAATTGAACTACAAAACTAGCAAATAATTTCCACGCGTGAAGTGTTTTTAGTCCTCGTCGCCACTGAAGTATATGTGAGTACTTAATAATGCTTAGCGCAGTAAAACACACGACCGTTCTTTACTCGCTTTATTATAAGACTGGGGTACAGTAAAAAGCTTATGCCTACATACGTTACAAGTACCTAAGTAGCATTACAATAAAGACATTTTTAAACTAAGTACAGCAAGACTATGTTTTTAACTGTGCTAATGAACACTATTTACTTTATAGGTGAAAATCACTAAACCCCTAAAAAAAATAAACAAAATTGTATTTTGAGTTTTACTTACTTACTTTTATTCTTTTTTTTATTTTTAGTTCGTAACAACCATTTTTTGTTTGTTGTAGACTGAATCAATATTATTAGTGAAGCCCTACCTCGCTATACTCACACCTTCGGAGCTGTTCGTTGTTATGTCCTCAGGGTTCGCTACTGTCTCTGGTAAGTTCATCATATCGGCCCATTATTATTCCACTACAAGGAAAGGCTTCTTCTCATACAGAGAAGGTATGAGCATTAATCGCCACGCTTGCTCAAGGCGGATTAGCGATAACAGACTTCCTCAGAAGTCCAGGTTTCCTCACGATGTTTTCCGTCACCGTCAGTCAGTAATGTCTAGATACTTAGAAAGTATATATAATTTGAAAAATCACATTGGTACTTGCCCGGATTAGAAGCTTTCGAAGCGGGTGGTTTACCACTGGGCCATTACGACATAACTCTGGTAAGTTATTTATATAAACGTATTTAAACTACCGATGCTCATATACCTAAGCCTGTATTTTGAAAACATTTCTACGTGTTAAACCTAACAGGGCACAAAAGGCATCCAAACTCAAAGAATTCCTCTTTTCATTGAGTAATAAACACTTATCACCTGCTTAAGACTGATTGGCAGTTTAGAGTTTAGTACCTACACTTATATCGATTGTGTTTACCATTTTTAGATCAGGTGCCATCAGAATATCAACGCTGCGGACCTCTCATGAGGTGCGCAGCATAAAGTTGAGATGGCACCCTAAAATACCTGCTGCTAATTTTTTTTATGTAAACCTTGTGCTTGTCCGGAATAAGTGTATTTTTTATTTTCTTTTCTTTCTTTTACTTTACTACTTATATGACAAGCAAATTAGTGTCCGTAGTACCTACGGTATTCACCTTTACGATACCCATGGTAAGAGATACTTATGGTCCCAAATTCTAGTTCGAAGATTACACGATCTGCCACATTTATTCATAAGTACTTATAAGTAGCAAATTAACAAATTTAAAAATTAAAGACCGTTTAAGTCACCCAACGCGACGGTTTTATCATCTATTCCAACTTCTTTTCAACCCTATTCTCTTACCAGGTACAATCTTGGCGACGTACATCGGCTTCGGTGCGGAGCCTGCACACTTGGTCACAGCCAGCATCATGTCAGCTCCTGCCGCCATCTGCTACGCGAAGCTCATGATGCCGGAGACCAAGAGATCTCTCACTACTGTTGATAATATCCAGCCGGTTACCAGGTAACGATCCTACTAATATTATCAATGCGAAAGTTTATGTGTATAAACCGATTTCTATGAAATGGTATGTAGATAGATTCGGCGCCGGTGACAGACATAGGCTACGTTTCATCCCGAAAATCGGTCTGGTTCCCGAGGAAGCTAAAACTCATTTTACGCGAGGCGAGGCCTAACCGCGACGCTAGAACCTAATATAACACAATTTGTTCGAGTTATTAACCGATAGGGAATTCTCTCATGTGAAGGCGATCCAGGCTGCATGTGTTGTTATTGATATTATACGAAACAAAACTTTGTGTGATCCATAAATATTTGTTCTGAGTCTGGGTGTACTTTGTGTTGTTTGTAAAGTCCCCCGCGACACAGGGCTTGTTCCCTGATGCGGGAATTAACCAACATGTTAAAATTAAATTCCGTAGGATAAGGGAAGTGGTTCTTATAAGAAACAAACTAGGCGCAGTCGCTATTACCTATGAGTTTACGCTCAGCGTAGTCTTTCACAGTATCACCCGCACAATCCTGTAATAACCTTTAATAAAACCCATATTTCTGACTAATTTCCTTTCCTTCACAGTGAAGATCAATCAGCATTATCAGCAGCCACCAGAGGCGCAACCAACGGCATTGCCCTGGTGTTAAACATAGTAGCGAACATCGTCGCGTTTGTGGCTTTCATACATTTTGTGAACGGCGTCCTGGGGTACTGCGGCGGGATGCTCGGCAACCCTGATATTAATCTGGAGTTTATCTTTGGAAAGGTCTTCATTCCGTTAGCTTGGGTTATGGGTAAGTCTTTGCTATCTTCTTTTTAAATTAACATAGTACTTATAGGTACATGATGGACTAAGCGGTCTAGGTGGACAACAAGCCCATCTACATTATTAGTATACCAAAGCGACTCCACTATGTCTAGCAATGAACGTTTTTCAGCTGATATAATAATGATGAGCTGCGTTTCCACATTCCACTTAAAAAACCCAGATTCAGAACTAGAAGGAAACAGGCGCTTGTAAAGACTTCCAAATTCAAAAGTACCTTATAATGGTCTGAACCATTTGTTTCAAGACCCTTAGATTTTATCTACTTGCCACACAAACATACATAAAATACCTAACCCGTCTGACAAGCGTAGAGACCTACCTATACCTTGCAGATGTCGTTTGACGATATAAGTTTAACAATTATCCCCAGGTGTACCATGGGAAGAATGTGAGCTGGTGGGTTCCCTGATAGGCATGAAAACAATAGTCAACGAGTTCGTCGCGTACCAGCAAATGGGAGAAATGAAAGCACAAGGATTACTATCGGTAATATTTATTAACTACTTAGTACGGTTTTCTTTCCGAAAGGGTAGACAATTATTGGGCATACTTAATTCCAGATTCCAGGCTAATACTGAGAATTTAAGTAATACCTAGTAGTATCACGCCCACCCACATAACAAAAACAAATCTTTTTCTTTGTTTTGTGACCACATGTTTTCACGTAAGCAGAGATGTTATAACGTTTTGCCAGAATGTCTCAACAAAAACACCTAATAAGTATCCATTCATTTATCTATCACTTTATTCGACTCTGGAATCGAAACTGACACCTTCACGTCGTATTCCGTACACATTTCCACCAAATCGCATGCAATCTTTATACAACTGCAATTAAACATTTTATATTAATATGTGTAAATGTACATTCCCAGCCCCGTGCAGAGCTGATAGCCACGTACTCTCTCTGCGGTTTCACCAACCCTAGTTCAGCTGGTATCATGATTGGTGCCATTGCAGCCATTGCTCCTGGCCAACGAGAAGCGTTATCTTCTGTGAGTATTGAGAATGAAAAAATATATTTTTGTATGTTTGTTTGTAACGATTTAACTAAAAATCTACGTTACCGATTTGAAAAATTTTTTTATCTTTAGAAATCAATATATAATATTAAGTTTACCATATTATTTTCAGTCATTTTCACATTTCAATATTTTAAGCGCCTTCGTGAGTCTGAATGCTGCAATACGACACTATTGCTATTATACTTTCCGAAAGTTTGTTGCGAGATCGAATAAAACTTTTGATACCGAAGCGAAGCGAGGGCATTCCTCTAGTACTAGATATGTGCCCTTTGATAATATTTGTATATTAATGTACTTAATAATGATTTTTTTTCAGATTGCTGTTCGAGCCTTTTTCGCTGGCTGTGGTATTTGTTTCATGACAGCGTGTATAGCCGGTAAGTAAATGAATAATTTTCACTAGTCATAGAATGAGATACTCGTCCATACTCGTCCCAGCTCCAGAATGAAGGCAACCGAAGATTGCCAAGGCATCAAACCCAATAGCCGGACAGACGAACTAGTTTAGACGGAAAAATTTGATCTTCCGAAATACAAGGTGAGGCGGGTACGCAACAGAAACAGACTCGCTCACGTGACTGGTCAGATGTAAAAGCCTACTAAAAGCCGGACACTAGAGACACCCACGCAATCATAAAGCCAAACCGTGTCCGGCTTTATCAGGGCGCCTGGCAACTCAGCGCGAATTGACGATATCAGGCTAAATTATTTCTCCACTCCAGGTACCACAACCTCAAGCAATTTTATTTAACCTTACTGTGTCTCTATCCTTGTTTTTACTGGTACAAAAGAAAAAGACAAAATACGAAGTGACATTAAAATAATACTGTTATTAGAGGTAGTGGTAGGACCCCATGTTTCTTCATAATTATAAGTTATTAATGTCCAATGTAAACTTAGAAGAATGAAGATAAGGATACCTACATATAAATTTGAAAAACGGTTTGAATCCACAACCTCGTGTAGTTACGAGGACAGGTATCTAAACCACTAGGCCATCACGACTATAATTATGAAACTTGTTTCTCCGTTTGTTCCAGGTCTTTTAATGCCCGAAGACGCTTTTAGCTAAGTTTTTAAGTGATATTACTTTACTGTTACTAATTGTAATTAATATTTAAATAATAAGTTATTTACTAATGTAAGTATAGCTGTTATTTGTATTGTAAATAAAGTTTTTATTAAATTATTATATTTTTATTTTTTCATTTTCATGGCATTTTAGTAAGTCAAGTTTATAAGTAAGTTATTATAGTAATTAGTAAGTTATGGCACAACATGATGATGATATTTAGACCGGTTAAACAGATACAAGTATTCTAATCATCGAGTATCGGTGGACTAGAACTTAACTAGATATTACGGCACAAGTGTACAGTAATTTTCTCTCAGTGAACAAAATTAGGCATAACTCAATTTTCAATAATAATATGTATTTTGTAAAGCTATAAAAACTTATATGAAGTACGTAGGTACTTATTATCTGATACAATAAAGTCAAAGTCAAAGTCAAAGCATTTATTTCATTTTGATCATAAAGTATGATGCTACATTACATTTTGTCAGCCAATTGATCTACAGGCAATTGGCTACAGACTACTAATATTCTGCTTACCTCATTATAGTTAAGAACACACAAAATATACCAAATCCTGTTTTGTTTAGTCACTTTGCCGAGTTTGTTCTAGTTTTTTGGATTGCCAACAAGTCCGATAAGTAATTCCTATTCATGCGTGTAGTTTTTACCCTCAAGTCAGCTAAACACTGGCCGAAAACTCTGCAACCTCTAGTCACAAACAGAATATCCGTCAACAAACTGGCTTCTACGTTCAAAACTAACATCACTTAATTTAAATGTCACTTCACTATGCACTCATCAGAAATAAGATCTCGTTTATTTAATAAAAAATCAACATCTATAAATTGCGAAGCCGTTCAGTTATGATACCGCATCGAAATTTAGAAATATACGCCAGCGTTTTATTCTTTCTCGTGACCAAAATTGTGTGTAGTCTCGTCAACTGGTACCGCGGCATGTATAGTAGACGACAAACCTTATCGAGTATACCAGAGCGCAACGAGAGCGAGGAGGACCTCAGCACTAAATGGGTCCCCAAAAAAAAACACGAAGTCTTGAAAGCAAAATACAAATGCTTGAAAAAACTCTTCCAAATTTATGATGCCAGCGTTATTGGAATCCTACCTGAAGCGTACGGAACTGATGGTTATTTAGACGAAGAGTTTCAGAGTAAGAGGCGAAAGAAGAAACGATCGCATAGAACCAAGACTGATGCTTGTGCTATGACTACAGAGCTGACTAGCGAAGATGCCACTCAGCAGTCAATTTCCGACGTGACCGAAAAAGGATCCATAGGTAACGTTGTGATCAGAGACCTGAATATAACAAAGCAGCCGTGTATATCGACGCAAATAGACACAAATCTAACCAAAATCCCTACGATCGAAGTGACTTGCGATTCAAGGGTAAACCTCCACGATTGTTCAGTGGGACCAGACTGCGAGGTCACGCAGACATGTGAAGCGCATCCAGTGCCGTACCTTGTTTTGAATGAGAAACCGAGATTGACGAAGTTCCAGTGTTTTATACAGAGAATTCTGGGGATCCGCAACGAGGGCGAGAATTACGCGATGCCTAACGGGAACTTGTATGCTTCTAGCGATAACAATATCGGTCATAATTACAACTACAATTGTTCGGATAAGAGAAGGAGGAGAGGCCTTAGATTCAGGAGGTTGAAGCGCCCGAAGAAGATCCAATCCGAAAGCGCCATCAGGGATATGGACACTCCGAATTTATTGACGTATGTGACATCTTGTTATTTATAAAATCTTTTATTATCAATATACGTATACATGTTATCTGATGTCTCGCTTTCTTTTCTTGTTTCTGAACGCAAGACCATTCATTTTGACTTCTCAGTACCGACAGAAATTTGGGCTGAATTTTTTTTTAAATCTGCCCTTGTTCGTAGTTTTGATTTTCGGGGCTACTAATCGAAAGAATTTCTTGCGTGTGTATATACGAGACGTCAACGTTACTATAGTTTTCTATTTTGTCTAGGTGTATGCAATCTGTTCAGCGAGATTGCCTGATGGATACCACGCAACGTCAATGTCCCATGCCTGGGTGTCAGATGGTGACGAATGGTGAGTGGCTTTTGATCCTTGACGTGTATTTGAAACTTACTTAAGTATTATTTATCGAAAGAAGTAACGTTAACCTGGACTGCCACGCAGAGGTCTTGGATTTGATGGGTCAGGTTAAATATAATTGGGTTTCCTAAAATTCTTAATATTAGGTTAGAGTCTGGAATTGTACTTGGTAAATGGCAACAGACTCGCCTCCTGGTACATTGGACTTGTAAATGGCGAAAACTGTGTGTAATACAACTCTGCCTACCCTTGCCGAGAAAATGCATGATGGTTAGTTATGTTATATTGAGTCTAACACTGAACCCTATATCGCCTTCGTATTGAATGCTTATAACATCATTTGCGTCCTGTTTCAGGTATAATAAACTACAACGACCACCTAGTTCTCTGCCACTTCCCGGAAAGGAAATACATTTGTCATTATTGTCACGAAGGGTTCGAAAAGGAGTTTGACAAATTGGTTCATGAGAACGAGCATATAGGGATACCACAGCTTGGTAGCAACATGATACCATTGAGCAGACAGTCCTCGCGTAGAACAGCGAGAATCATACAAACAGATTCTGATATTCCAAAATGCAACGTCTCTGTTGATAAACTAAAGAAAATTGTCTCATTTTTCGATAAATTGAACGATCCTGACCGAATTTTGACTGAAGTTAAGAAGAATAGATATTCAGATTCTAACCTACATGACTCCAAGATTGAGATGCCAGAGGGTGGTGGATATGCCACTGACTCCACGGATAAGCAGTCGGTAAACTGCGTGAACCTCAACAAGAGGGTGGATAAGAAGTACAGTATGGACTCTGGAGTGACTTTGAGTCGTCCGCAAATTGCTGTCACCTGCCATTTGTGTGGCGAAGGTTTTAATTATAGGTAAGTGGTTCATAACTATAAAATGGTAAACAGTTTTTGGGTTCGTCTGGTAGTAAGCAGTTTCTATAGCTTGAATAAAATAGGCAAAGGCGCGTTTAAATAGGTAGAGGATCCAATGTGTTGCTCAAGATTCGGTATAACTAAATTCATTAAGCGAAATATGCTTGGTGACTGAGTCGGTCGTTCTTCCATTTCGTTCAGTTGCATAACCTTACCACTATCATCATTAGAAGAAAACATCTCACAGAATTCAGCACGTGATAAAAACAACAACAATAAAATTACTTTTTCGCAGACGCCAACTGAATTTGCACCTGGATTTTGACCATGCAGAAGACAAATACGTGAAATACAACAACGATGCCGGCTTGCACGCTAAGTCCTATAACCACGTCGGCATGGTTTCTGAAGACGGCAAGATCAATGTGCAAAGCATGGGCAGAAGCAACATGCTGGGCAGAACAAATACATGTTCCACACATACTTCATACACCGAAATTACTAGCGGAAAGTCCGAGGAAAGTTTGAATTACGAGCCTTCGTCAAATATAGTGTATTACACGTCCATGGAGTCCGTGGAAAAGCCGTCGAACCCCGGAAACAAAGCCCGCGGCTGCAACTCTTATAAATGGGAGCCGGGCACAAAAATTATTCATGTATGAGTGCTGTCTTGTTGTTGTGTAGTATTGTGAAGTGGCATTTGTTATTTTTTTTACTTTTTATAATAATAATAAGAAAATGACATAATTTTTTGTTTTATTACTGACACAACCTACTAGGATCGTTAGGCTTGTTCCTATACGCTCCCGCTGTTATGATCCCGCAGGAAGCATAATAGAAACCCGCAAGAACTTGAGATCATGGGTATAGGCCTTTGTCCAGCTGTGGGATAATGCCAGACTTAGGGTCTTCTGGTAGTTTGTCGCCACTTTTTGGTATTATCCTGATGTAACCGCTACGCCAAATACTAGGAGTGGAGTGAAATACCACGACCGACTAACCTTCACACCGCTGTGTCACACTGGTGTGACGGAAATTTTACCTTGTCGCTTTCACATATCACTTTCTCATGTCACGTTCAGGGTGCCTAGTGCGAGGTTATTTTACGTTAATTAATGCGATAAAAACGTTAACGATCGCAAAGATCCATAATTAACTCATATACTCCCGTGTGAAACCGAGTGGACAACTAATTATCAAATAAAACTAATTTATCAAGAAATCAAAACCTTTATTAAATTATTTAACTAGCATATTGTACTTAAAAATAATATTGCACTAAATAGTGTATTTTGAGTTTATAATATTACTAGAATAATTACTTGGGATGTTAAGGGTAAGTAACAAAGTGACTTTAATTTATTGGAATGATGGATGGAAGTAGAATAACGAAAGAGGTTTATGGAGCGGAAATGCTGGGCATATCGGTAGGGGTCGCCCTATAGACACATACACAGACAAAAGGGTCAACACATCACCTAACAACCACCTGTAACCAACGTGTGTATGAAAGATTAAAGAACATTGAAGTGGAAATGGAGGTACGCTGGATCGCAGCAAATGGCGTTCTAAAGTCTCTGCTTACCCCATTAATGGGAGAAAGGTGTGAAGTTATGTATTACTAAGTTCACCATTGTTCACCATGCTTTTAGGGCGGATTAGCGATAACACACTTTTAAAAACCTAGTTTCACCCAGAATTTTAATTTTAATACGGTACCACCCTTTTATTGACGCGGTTAAAGTCAGCTTTAGGGACTACTCACACTTATTCAGCTACGATTTTGTATGGAGACGCATACGCATCCGTTCAGCTTTCCGCATGCGTACGCGTCTCCATACAAAATCGTTATTTTCTATAGGTATAAGCTGAATAGAGCTGAATAAGTGTGAGTAGTCCCTTCAAGTTTAAATTGGAGATGCTTAGAAGTCTATATCAGTATGGAAGTCTTTTGCAATGAGGATGTTCTTCTACAAGTGAACTCAAGGGGTCTACTGTTTCTCTTCGTGTGGGTTACTCCAATAACATTGGGTCATCCAGTTGCAGTTGTACCATTTGATTACCGTTAACCAGCACGCCGTCTCTTAACAACAGTTGAAGGTTGATGTCTGATAATTCCTGTAAATTGCAATTATAATATATCCTCACTTATGAAAAGTGGAACCTTCTTTCGGGAAACTGATTACCATCATTGCATTACCAACTATTCAAGTTCAACCTCAAGAGTCGAAAGTGTCCACGTTTTTATAGTGAGATTGATGATTTTATTTTGAGAGTGCCCGAGGCCCAATTGCCTCCCTTTTCTTTTTCCTCACCTACCCCACTCCCTTTACGGTAAGTAGCGGCTTCGCAGAGTCCATGGCATTGCAGGAGTAATGCCAGACTCTGAGTCGTTCATAAGCGATAGTTACCACTTACCATCTCGTGGGCTGTTTGATCACCCGCCATTGTTGGCAATAAAAAAATATAACTTTAACTTCGGTGAAGATAAAGATACGGCCCATTGGTGCATTCCATTTGAACCCCTTGTCGGGTCCCCCTGGGTGGTCCACGGACTCACTATTCTACTTGAACCCCTCGGAAATCCATCGACACTTATTATTCCAATTGGACATCCCGGACATAACAACATATCTATATACTATTATACTAGCTGTTGCCCGCGACTTCGTTCGCGTGAAAATTCAGATGTGTGTCTGTTCAGATTAGGTAAGAAATATTCTCATGAATATTTCTTACCTAATCTTACGGCAATCGTACATTGTATTAGTAATAAATATCAATATAATCCGTCTCTAAGGCGAATCCGATTTAAATCTATTCACCCGCTACCCCTAAAACAGACGAAATTTTGCGATATTTAACGAAACTTGCTCTAGTTTGGAAATCGTATTATCAAAACTCCTTTAAATCGATAGAAGCTTCATACAAATTTTGTTACCCTTTATACTCCAGGGAAATGAATTTCGCAAAATCCCGTCTTAGAGAGCGCCTATTTCCAAAATTAGAAACTCCTAGCACTTGTAGTTTCTGAGATTTCGTGATGAGTGAGTGAGTGAGTGACCTTTCGTTTTTATATATGTATAGCTTTTACATTTTTATATTGTTTAAATACTGTTTTGCATACTATTTCCAATCTCATCATCATCACCATTCGTACAAACCCTCTTTCACCTACCTAAAGATATCCCCCGTAAAACAATATACAATACACAAAGGCAAATATTCACTACAATAACTTTCCCCTTTCCCTCATTTCCTCTCCCCCTTTTTCCTCTTACCCTCCCTTCCCCTCCCGTCTCCCTCCCACCCCCCTCACTTTCCCTCACTTTCCACTCACTCACCCCTCACTTACCACTCACTGTCTCCTCACTTTTCCTCACTTCCCTCACTTTCCCTTACGTCCCCCTCACTTTCTCCTCACTTTCTCCTTATTTGCCGTTCACTTGCCCCTCACTTGCCGTTCACTTGCCCCTCACTTGCCGTTCACTTGCCCCTCACTTGCCCTTCACTGCCTCCTCACATCCCCCTGAGTTCCCTTTTTCTTTTTTTTTACACAACGCCATCTAGACCCAAAGTATGCTTGTATTATGGGTTCTAGAATACGGATAAACATACTTAAATACATTTATTTTTGTAAATACATACATATTATACATAGAAACACCCAGACCAATGCAAATAGACATATTCATGCTACAAATATTTGCACTGAGCGTGAATCGAACCCGCGACCTCTGCGTCGCAGTCCATACACAGTACCACCGAAATACAGAGGCAGTCGATTTCCCCTGACTTTGCCTCCCTTTCCCCTGACTTCCCCCTCACTATCCCCGCACTTTCCCCTCACTTCTCCCTTCCTTTCCTCTTCCTCCCCCTCCCTTCCCCCTCCCTCCAAATTTCAAGTAGCCAACTTCTAAAGCAAAGATCTTTCTATACAATATTTCATTCCTTATTTCACCCCTATAAATCCACCCCAGTTAAAAAAAATATGAGCGTATTTATTATTTAATAAATAAAAGTATTCCAAAACAAAATTTCAAAGTAAGTTAAAAAATGAAGACGTTTCATACAATCGTTTTCATCCCTTTTCATACACATAAGGGTTAAATTTTAAAAACCCTTTCTTCTACTCTTACTTCACTTCTAGACATTAAGACAAACACAGCCTCCAAATTTCAAGTCGCTACGACCAGCGGTTTAGGCTGTACGTTGTCTGTCAGTCAGTCAGTCAGTCAGGACAAAGCCTTTTATAATATGTATGGATGTATGGATTAGACGTATAGCCATCAGGGATCAAAGCATACAGGCTGCTAGGAATGCTAACACGTGATAGAGCCACATAAAGCTGACCGTGCGAAAAACAGCTAATACTTAGATCCACACCCACAACTTTTAGTTGTGTCTGACCTTGGGCTTTATTAATTAGTCATCGCAAAACATAGGCTCACTGGAAACTGGACTCGTTTAAAACTAAATGAAAGATTGTTTAGAATGACAGGAATCCGAGGAATAAAAACACTATCAGCTATTCCGCAACCTGTTAAAATCTCTGCTTCTATAAGATTTCGTAGTAAATTAACGAATGTTCGATGTGATCCTTTAAACTGGCATAACTTTTTTATTTATGAACCGATTGACATGAAACAAACGCTAAATGTTAAGTGAAGCTTACCACAATATATTAGTGAAAACCATATTTAAATCGGATAAGCCGCTTCTGAGATTAGCGTGAACAAACGCACAGACAAACAGACAAACAGACATCAGACAAACAGACTAACAGACAAACAGACAAAAATTGTAACAATCATTGTTTTGGGTTCTATTTGCGTTGATATAGGTCCTAATAGTATTTTTTTTCATATATCTTCCATGTACAGACAGCGATCGGTTACATTTTTATTATATGTATAGAAGATAAAGAGGAAGAGTTTGTTTGTTTGAACGCGCTGATCTCTGGAACTATCCATCGGATTTGCAAAATTCTTTTTGTGTATGATAGCCCAGTTCTCGAGGAAGGTTATAGGCTATGTAACATCATACTGGCGACGGGAGCAAAGCAGTAAGCAAAGACGCGGGTGAAACTGCGCCGCGAAAAGCTAGTAAAATAATAAAATTAAATAAAACTGGTTATAGTTGGCGAGCAACCGTGATGACTCATGATAAGACGATGATGATGAATACTTACATCAGTGGCCGCCACCTCCCCGCTAGCGTGGGGGTACTGCGTGTCCTGCGAGTCCTGCGAGCTGATGGCACGCTGTAATATCTTTGGACGACGAGGGTTTTTAGCTATACCTCGACCTCGGCGAGCCGGTTGGAATTCATCCACTGTAATATCAATTATTATAGCTTTTGATTGTGCCTGTTAATAATAGCTTAAACTACGATATAAGCATTTAGAAAAACTTGGAAAACTTTGCAAATGAATTGAATCGAACAGGGCATTACTATTCCCCTAACCCCATTCCCAGCCGCCATAGTGGAGGCCACCATACCAGCAGTTTAAGACGATGGCTTTTGGTATAGTGGCCGCCACTTCTGGATTCCACTGACTGCTTACCATCAGGCGGGGTGGAGTCACTTTGGTAGGCTATAATATAAAAAAAAAAAAAAAAATATTGTAATAAGCATGTATTTAATTTTTAGCTTCCGAAAAAAATTGTACACTATTTTGAAATGAACACGACACGTGCGAAGCAGGGACAAGTCGCTAGTTATCTATATTATTATATATAAAGTGGCAAATTTGTTTGTTTGAACGCGCTAATCTCTGAAACTGAATAATTCTTAAAAAAAAGTTTATAGGCTATGTAACATCACGCTACTGCAGTTACCAAATACGCGGGTGAAACCGTACTGCAAAGCTAGTACTTACATACAGGGGGTGGTGTTGGTTTTCCACACACAACGTGGGAACGAGGCACGTCTCCTAGGGCGGATAACGCACGTGCACTGTTTGGTACCACGTTTGAAGTACCCTGAAAGTACCATTGTCACTAAGTTTACTTTAGACATTACTTACTGCGGTGTAAAATACCGGTCAAGTGCGAATCGGACTCGTACACTAATGGTTCCGTACAAACTTGTAATCAATTTAAATACCATAAATCGCCGTATATATGACATCAAGTGTTTATAAAAAAAAAAGATATACATATTTTTTAATATTTTTATGTCATTTATTACATATTTTATTTTCATGTCCATAAAAAAATCCATGCAGTAAGAGGTGAACTGTCCAGAAATGCTGCAATTTTATTAATATTGTACTACTAATAAAAGTTCTAGATTTCTTTAACAAAGTGAACTGTAAAAATAAATTAACTGACCTTAGCGAACGATATCTTGGTAATTTCTATGATTTTGTCATGTGATATGTTGTGCATCGCTAGATGTTTCATCACTTCATCTGGCGACGGATTAAGACCTTCCATCTGTCAAATAGAACACCATTATAAGTATACGTACGCATGCACGCACGTACGCATGCACACACGCACATAATTATGTACGCACGTACGCATGCACACATCACATAACGATCTGCTAGTCATGCCACAGCTTCCATGACTTCTTTTGCCAAATAAAACTTGGCACTCTTTACCAGCGATTGTTTCATCCGATTTGAATCCTGGATTATTTAAGCGGGACATTGAAAAGCATCTCTTAAAGCCGCTAAGTGGGGGCCGCCATTAGTTTATCACGATGGCTTTTGATCACAAGAACCGTTTTTTGTTAAGCTACCATCAATTAGAAAGGAGTCTTCAAGTCGAGCTTTATTTTAAATAAAAACATCGATTTTGTTGGCTTTAAAATATCATAATTTCGATATGCTAACCCTTGTAACTTACCTCGAACACAAGCAAAGTAGCGGGATGCTTAAGTCTGAGATGAGTGCGTAGATCAGAGCGGATCCTAAAACGTTTGGGACAGCGGCCACAAGCCCACGCTCTGACCCCACTGTGAATTAGACGGTGGTTTCGCATGGCTGTCGACCTGTATAAGAGAACAGAAATCTCATCTTGTAGGTGTTTTAAAAGACAAGATTATCAGATAATAGATAATAGATGGGCAAAGTTTCACACGAGTTCCGCCAAAGTATTAAGTTCTGGTTAGATAATGGGTGGAGTGGTACGGCGACGTGCGTCAGCGGTTCTGATGTAATAGACATTTGTGACATGACGTCGAGCGCGTGACGTCAAGCGCGTGACGTCTAGCTAGTAGCTCTCTAGCTAGCTAGTACATTACAAATACGTCGCTGAGCTGTTCCGCCCAGTCATTGTCTCATCAAAGCTTAAGATTAATTTTGAAGATGGTATTCAAAAACACTCTAATATTTGATTAAATTGGTAGTTTTCAAACGCCGTTCATATCAGCTGAAAGAAGTTCATTGTTAAACATAGTCTCTTCAAATCTCGCCACCATGATCGGTCGTGAGCTATCCTTAAATAAAACATTACATTCTATTGACTAAAAGCATTATCTTGGGTAAAAATTAGGGAAGGCCTATGTCTTACCTTCTGAAGGCGACCCCGCACACGTCACAAGGGAAGGGTCTCTCCCCAGTGTGCACTCTGAGGTGTTCGTTGCGCATGGACAGCGTGCGGAAGGCGTGGCCGCACACCGGACATATGTGCGGTCTGCGAGCGCCAGCACCCTCACCACTGTGTACCTCCCTGTAGAGAAAGATGGAAGTACCACATCTTTAACATTACGATATACGAAATTTTGTCGTAATGTGACCTAAAACCTCCTAATAGATTCCGCAGAGCAACAGACACGCACAACTCATACCTGCAGAGTTAGCATAAGGTTGGTTTAAGACTAGCGTTTTCTTTTTACACGTATACACGTTGTATTGCGCGCTATATTTCGCGCTTCAAAAAACGGGACTCGCGTACACGAACTTATTCTCTGTTCGTTTAAACTACCAGTGACAAGTCAGCATCAACATCAACGCTCGTACAAATTACACGTACGGCAAAAGAGGTGCTTTCAAAAACGAGGTTTTAGGGCCGGCACACATATGAATCACAGTGCAGAGCATATTTTACAGCTAAAGCATTATCGTCTTTGAGTATGTGATATAAGATCAAAAATTAAATAACACAAATGAATTTTAAGAGCATCGAAGAGACTGCAGGAGAATGGCCGCGAACATGCGCGCACACAAAGACTATTTTGTTTTGACAGTTAACAATGCTCGGCGCTGCGCTTCGCCTTAACTGCGCCGGCTCATACGCACGTTTAAAACGCTGATCCATAACCGCCTTTATTGTTGTGAACAAGAGTCTGAACAAATAAATGTTATTGCAGTATCTACGATTCTTCAAAATTTCAAAGCCAAAAGGACGCTTTTGCATTAATTACATCTACTCTTACATCTAAATAACGACATAAAAAGTACCAGAAAGTATAATAATAAAATGTTCGACGTACTTGACGTGCTTATGCAGATCCGTTGCGTGTGTGAAGGTGGCAGGACAATGGTTGCAGGCGTTTGATGTACTAGAAGACTCGCCACCATATGAACCACCTGGATATCATTTCTGCTCAGTATCAAGCCACAAATGAACCCCTAATACATAACACACACAACTTATACCGGCATTTCCTAGTATAACAACACACTAGACACTACGTGCGGTGCATTTTTGTGTATTTGAATGTGCGTCCTTGAAATAACCGCGCATCCCGCTTCTCTGACAAACGTGGTATGTTTGGATCGTACCAAAGGCGATCTATAGAGTCTGCTGATCCTAGTAATTGAAGACAGGCGTGAAGTTATGTATGTATGTATACTTAAAACCTATTTTCCCATAGCTTGCACTATGCAATTGTGTTGTTTTTTAATCACCGACGCAAATAAGTGTTATAAGTTTGAAGTGTCTGTGTGTGTGGGTGTCTATCTGTGGCATCGTAGCTACCGAAAGGATGAACCGATTTTGATTTTGTTTGAAAGGTGAATTAGTCGGGAGTGTTCTTAGCTATGTTTGATGAAAATCGGTCCAAGATGGCCGCCGCCACAAAATGGCGGTTTACATATTTTTCACAACTCTTTCAAAATCAAATGAAAGGGCTTGACTAGTAGAATACTATTTCAAATCCAAGATGGTCACTGCCACAAAATGGCAAATTGCATGACATGTGTCGCGAGTTTTAAAATTTTTAATTTACATAATGTTTTATGTTTAATAAGGCAATATTACTAAAACTGTCTTACCTATATTATTTGTTCTCGTAGCCATATTGTTATCACTGTGTTCTTTCTTCCTGTGCTTGTACAGCGCCGTTTTGTTCGGCAATATCTCTTCGCAATCGCGACAAGGAATCCTGAACATAAAAAACCGGTCAAGTGCGAGTCGGGCTCGACTTGTTCCGTACAATCTTGTAGTCATAAATAACATGAACAGCCATATATAATAATACTACAATAGTAATAACACAACAACTACACACAACGCCATCTAGACCCAAAGTGAGCATAATAATATAGCTCGTATTTTGGAATTTAGAATACGGATATACATACTTAAATACTTTTTTTTCGTAATACATACATAGTATACCCAGATAGTAACACCCAGATCATTGCAAATAGTCATGTTCATGCACACAAATATTTGCACTAAGCGGGAATCGAACCCGCGACTTCTGCGTAGCAGTCCGAACACAGTATGAACCTCTACGCGTTACTGAGAAATTGACGGGCAACAAAGTAATCTTAAAAAGATTCCGTTTTGCTTCTGGAGGTACGAAACCCTAAAAAATAATGTCTTTTTAAGTAATAGTAATTCGTGTAAAAAAATATTTATACTTATTTGTTAAAAATTGTTTTTATTTTTAAATTAATGTTATTTTCTGTTTTTTTTTTGTTAGTTATTTATTTAAGTTTTTGTATGACGACGCTTCTGGGCAGAATAAATACTTTTTCTGTCTTTTCTTCCTGTAAATTTGTTCATACCTGTAATCATCCCTAGTGGTCTTGGTGTTAGTGCCGGGGTCATCAGGGCTAGTTTTACCATGTACCTTTTTACGGTGGTATGCCAAACTCCAACTAAAACAATGTTGCAGAATAATACATAGAAACTTGTAATTACCTATAGAGTGTGCACTTGGCATTGCCTGCGTCACTTTGCATGCTACTTGAAATTGTAACTTACAACAAGCATATTATAAAAAAACTAAAAGCTAGCTTGCCTAAAACAAAGTGAAAAGAAAGAAACCCATTTTTTTTCTCGTGCTGACGCTACATTGAAATTTTATATACCTATGTCACTCCCACAATCAATACGTATCTAATGACACCTCATACGTTTAAATCCATCAAGCCATTTAGGCTGTAGAGCGTGCCAAAGAAATAGACATACATACTCACATACATACATACATACGCTCGAAAAACATTACTGTCCTTGACTGCGTCAGTCGGGCAAAAAGAACATACAGTCGAATTGAGTACAGTAGGTACTCTTTTTTTTGAAGTCGGTTAAAAATTAAAACCTGGCGGGTAAATAGAGTAGCCTGAGTTTCTTGCCAGTTCTTCTCATGGCTCTAGTCTACGTCAGCAAACTGGCTGTAGGTTAATTGGCTGACTTTTTGTAATTTTAACATTCTTGTGTTAATTCAATTACCCCAAATGAATAAATGACTTTTAATTTGAATAATATCAGCCTGTTCCCACTGGAAGGAAAGCCCTAATGCGTTCTCTGTATGAGAAGAGGTCTTTTCCAGCAGTGGGCAGTAACAGGCTAACATTATAAGGATGCGTTTTTACTGACGCAGAGCTGGGCAGTGGAGAGGACTGTGAATTAGCCAATCACAGTGTTCAAAAGCTCCACGCCACATCAGTTGAAATGCTGTGATTGGCCAACTCACGGTCGTCTAACATAGTAAGCAAGGATGCAACTTAACGCGGGTAAAACTACGCTGCGGAAAACTAGTCAGTTATTATTAAACACTAGCTGCGCCCGACGGCTTCGCCTGCGCCTAAAATATGTTTTGTGTCCCTCGGGAACCAGACCGATTTTCGGGATAAAAAGTAGCCTATGTCCGTCTCGGCACCGAATCTTTCTACATAGGTACCAATTTTCATCGAAATCGATTAAGCCGTTTTGTGGCGTCATCTATCTGGCCAATGATGACACACAGATAAAAATCTAAGTGAAGACGACTGACTACGAGTTTACAGCATAGAAGTCAAAGATGGCGCTATCAACAAATATAGACCTCCCCATAGAAGCCTGAATCGCGATATTAACATTCTCACACCAACTAACTATATATACAAGTTCCCGACTACCAACTGTCGGGCAGTAGCCCGCCAGGCACGATCACCTAGCCTGGTCGGAGGATCCTCCCTTTGGTTGGAGGTATTTGGTGTGCTACCTCCACAGTTTAACCGATGAGTGGTAACTTTCGCATTTATAATATTAATAGGATTACTATGAAATCTAATATATGGATGGCTATACACTTACCTATTAGGAAAAGTAATGTCGCACTGATTACACTTGTATAGAAACTTCTCATTTAAATGTTTCATACGCCTATGTACTTGTAGATATGTCCAATGTAAATAGGATCGCCCACAATCCTACAAAGAAAACTATGTATGAGCGTTCACACATAAGAGTGGCACCGTCGCAATATAGTGTCATATTTTAGTGATATTGACTGCACCGTTGGTCTAGTGGTTAGTGTAACTGACTGCGACGCCGGGTGTCGTGGGTTCGATGCCCGCGGAAGGCAAATATTTGTGTGATGAACATTTGTATTTGTCTTCAGTTTGGGTGTTTCCTATGTATTATAAGTAGGTATTTACAAAAAAAAAAGTATGTATATGTATTATATTTCAGTTATCTAGTAACCATAACACAAGCTATGCTTAGCTTGGGACTAGACGACAGTGTGTGATAGTGTCCACATATTATTATTATATTCAAAAGTAAGTAACCATAATGCATACAGGTTTATTTATATGCAAATTATACATTAGGAACTTCCATGGTTACTTACTTTTTATACAGCTTTCACGTAATTCTAAAAATTGTTCTGATATATTTTTAAAATATAACTCCGATTATATGATAAAATAGGTTTATTTTTTGTATTCCTCGAAAACCAGGCCGATTATCGGGATAAAAAGTACCCTATGTCCATCTCCGGCAGCGAATCTATCTACATACCAATTCTCATAAAAATAAACACACACACACACAAACTTTTGCATTTATACTAATAATAGGATTACCTACGACTGAGATAGTACAATGTAGAGTGACAACGTCCGTAATTAAGTGTCATATTTCGTGGTTTTAAATTTTTATCATATAACGGGGCTATATTTTAAAAATATGTTTTTGTGTATATGCTAGAATTATGTTTAAGCTGTATAAAAAGTATGTAACCAATGTGTTAAAATTTCTATTTATATGCAAATAATACATTTGAAACTTAAGTTGCGTTATTCTTTTAATAAAATAACTGTAAGCATTATGGTTACTAACTTTTTATACAACTTTCACATAATTCTAGCATACAGACTGAACATATTTTTAAAATATAGCCCCGATTATATGATAAAAATTGCCGACAATGCCACTCATGACGCGTAAACCCTCTTAAGCCACTGCCAGGAAATTACACCGTAAGGAATAAAAAAACTTACTTCACACAAGAAATGCTTGACGACTGGAAAATCTCCATATCCCAGAATGCCGGTAGCTGATGATGGACCTGGATCCTTTTGGTTTGTACCGTCAGTTTGTTTCTTAGCATCAGCTAAGGATCGCTTGTAGAAGCCATGTGTCGTTTTGTGTGTTGTACACCTTATAAGAGTGGGAAACATATTATTTATTATTATTATTATTTATATTGACTGCCTCTGTGGTTCGGTGGACTGCCACGCAAAGGTCTAGGGTTCGACGCCCACTCAGTGCAAATATTTGTGTGCGTGAAATGAAATGAAATATGTTTATTCATATAGGTTAATTAAATTAAGACTTATGAACTTCAAAGTTTACAAAATGTCAACAAATTAACCTACAGCCAGTTCGCTGAAGTAGTATATTATTGGGCATTCTGTCCCACCTGTCGCGCAGTCGAACAAGTTCGCCTACGCTCTGTTGTGACAGAATGCCCAATAATATACGATCGACTCGACTGTCATGTATACATTTAAACCTTTTGAACAAAAAAGTGTTTAGTTGTGTAGTAGTAGTGTTGTGTATTTTGGTATCGTTTACGGATTAATTGATTCCTAAGACGGATTTTTACGCTTACCTCATTTCATTTAATAAAACAAGACAAAGGTCTTTTAATTATTTTATTTATTTATCTTTATAAAATCTTGGAGGTTCTTCAAACAATTTGTCAACCGAACGTACGAAATCTTGCAATTTACGCCACTGCAATGTATCCGTATCGGTTTGGAACTTAATACGAACAAGTGCCTTCTTCCATAACATCATGGAATCAGTGTCACGCGCATCACTTGTTTTGTAAACTTTACAATCGACATAGTATTCGCCGTCGGTGTTTGCAGTTCGTTGCTCGGTGCCATTAGCCACACGGTTTACGAAGAACGATGATAAAACCAGTTGGTTGCTCGATGACCCACCGTTGGCCTCTGTATCAGTATCATTATTCCAACTGACCCCGAATACATCGATAGGACTGGTCTTTGTTTTCTTACTGAAACAACATAGAAAACAAAACGGTTAATTACATTATTTCTTACTCAAATCAAATGTCTCTTCCTTCGATGACAAAGATACATAAAGCTGAGGTTATCGCAAGCAATATACGCGCCGACCTCCGTTGCTGGAGGTGCCGCGAGCGCGTACCAACCTATTGCTTCACGCTCCACTGACGCGAGCGCTGCGTACGTTCAACATCGTGGGCTGGGCAAATTGATTTGTTTTCGTGTACATTAAACAGATTCACAAAGGTCACTTATAGTGTAGTTAGTAACTTAGATTAAGTTAAGTTTTATGTTATTGTGGTACACTATCGCATTAGGTTAAGCGTTACCTGTAAAGATAGTCGTATGTTGTGTATATATAAATAAATAAATAAATAAAAAATAAATGACTGTATTTTAAGCGTTGTAGAAATTATACTATGTGGTTATGCTATGTGACTGCCTCTGTGGTTCGGTGGTACTGTGTAGGAACGTCGATGTGTCACGCAGAGGTCGTGGGTTTGATTCTCGCTCAGTATTACATACAATATTATACATAGCAACACCTACACACTGAGCGAGAATCGAATCCGCGATCTCAGCGTGGCAGTCCGTATGCAGTACCACCGAACCACATAGGCAGTCAACTCATCATATCAACAATACTTGAGTAAAAATAATGTTAGTTCTTCTGAAACATCTTGTGAAACCGTCTCTGAAAATAATTTATTTAGGGTCAAACCAGACTTGATCAGTGATCAACAGTAGCTTATCGGAAGCTCCAACACCTCAATCAGCACACATACAAAATCTAGTCGCGACGGTCATGTCGTCATTTGAACGCTTGAAGTAGCAACTGAACGCAGTTAGCTAGCATCGAAGCGATCGAACGCTACAAGTCACTAAACACTATAAACCTAACAACAATGCCAGTCACAAAATCATCAATCGCCTATGATAAATGTATCATGTGTGCTCGAAGCTAAATTTTAAAATTAATTGAACGCTCGCACTTCTTATCTGAATATCTAGGCGAAAACTCAACTTTGTTTTATAACAAATTTTGATTAGGTACCTTGGTTCTAATAAATTCGTTGATGATCCTGACTTGCGCTTCCTGTTGTTGTTGGCGACAGGCTGCTTGCGTGTGTGTGTAGTTTTCTTTTCAATTACAGCAGTTGGGTGATAGACCTCGCACTCAAATTCGGACCTGAAATATAAACGTAATAACATTTAATTAAAAATCACGGTCACGGTCTCATCACGGTCTAGGCGATTTCTACCAGACAACCTTAGAAAGAACAACATAACAATTTAGACAAGTAAAGAGATGGATAGTACACAGTGAAACTTATTACACTTACATTATTTATTATACTTACATTTTTTCAATCAACAGTCGATTTCTTGAGAAGGTAGCTTGATGAGTTGGTGACGGCAGGCGGAGCGGAAGAAGTCAGCGAGCGGCAGCAGGTCAGCAATCAACACCGAAAGTAACAACAACCGATAGTTGTATACTAATGAAAGAGTACTTTGAGTACGGTATCCCTACTTGAATACTTAAATTCGACTGTATCTAGGTCTTCGAAAACATGATGTTTAAAAACGAAATCGTGTGATAATCCTACTGTATTACAAAGTTGTTGCAAACCCTTAAGTTATAGTGAATAAATCAACTACTTTTCTTGTACGTAGTGTATCAACGTAAAAATGAAGAGTAAGGAATTAGATCACAAACAGTTTCGACGCAAACAGTATCGATTGTTGATGCAGCGAAAAAACTTAGGGCTGTCAAAATAAACTATATTATCAAAAGCAAACGATGATATTTAGATCAATAAGGTAAATGTGAATGCGTGCCATCCTTACCTAATATCGCTGATTTATGGGAATAGATTTTGTTGACCAGAAAAATATGAAGGTTGAATAAAGTCAAATAAAACTGTTGAATAAGTATTGCTTGTAATATTAAATTATGAAATGGTTACTTTATTGGAAAAAGGTCGTATGATTATAGTTAATAACAGGCTCATATGACTAATTATGTACCTACCTATTAAAATATTGAAAAAATTGTTTCGCTTAAAAACCAAATATTCTAAAACATAGGCTTTCATTATCATAAAGCAGCGGTGCAGTGGTTGACTGATTTATTAACGCGAAATAAATGACGTTATTAATTTAGGAAAATAAAGGTAAATGTTAACATTTTATCACGTGTGTTAAGCGTGTTACGTTTAAAGTATCTACTTAATTAAATTATATGTATGTTTTCTTTCAGGAAGCGTTATTTACATCGAATTGTGTTGGAAAGCGTGTTTTGGAGTTTGGTCTGACTGCCGCAAGTTAAATGCAAAGCGAAATATTTATTCATAATTTGTGGAAAATAACAGGTATACCTACTTACATTTTTAATGAGTGCTAAACAGTGGTAATATAATAATATTATGACGTTTTATAGTACTTATCCAATTTTTATAATTTTCAGAATTAATTTTTAAAAACTTTGGAATCTCGCGAAACCGTTTCCAAACAAATCAAGATATTAGGTACACCGCATTACGTTGAGAAGTTTGGCTGGGAAATAAACATAAATAAATAGGAAAATAAAAGGTAAATTTGATACTTAACGTTTACTTTCTCACAAAGGAATGAGCGGGTATAGACTTAATTAAATATTTTGTATGTTATTTTCAGGAAGCATCTGATTGACTGTCGGTTATTTTTTTCTACTGAGATCACACTAGAATACTTGAAAAGCTGACCATACAGAACATGAAGCTGTGCTGGAAATTGGATACAAATACCAGATGCATGTAGTACATTAATTATTGTTATATAAGGTACCTATTTTATTGCTCTGTACCAGCTGAAAGGTTGAAAATCTAAAGGATTCAAGTACCACTTTTGTACCATTTGTTGTAATTTGTATATTGTTAGATTTGGCACACATATCGTGTTGTCGTTCAACATTTAAAATTTTGACACATCGTTCTTTAGATTTTTAACCTTTCAATTATTCTCATAGCGAATTATTTATCAGTTAACTACTTATAGTACTTTTATGTTTATACATTTATAATTGTATCAAAATGCCTCATTGCTTGGTTTGCAATGTTTATGTAGATAATCGTTGCTGGACCAGTCACTTACGAACTAATAAACACAAAAATAATAGTACTATACCTATTCTTGAAAACGTTGAAATCTTACGATCGTCGTTTAAAGGACGTATTATTAGTTACAGAGTTATTGCATCCAAAGATGAAGCAAATAATTTTCCTGAATTCTTTTTTAGTAATATTCGCGAACAAGTTAAATCTTTAATCGATCATTCACTTAAAAAACATAACGCAGTAAAAATTAATTTTCAACATTTTTGTTTATTTCTATTGTACAAAAACGATTTACAAGAAATCAAATCTTTTGCCACCAAAAATTTTGTCATACATTTTAATTATGATTTCAATACTATTTATGAAACGGTAGTCGCGTCGTTGTTGAAAAAAATTGAAGAATTTGAGGAGAGAGACAGTGGATGGTCATTTTTAAGTAGTTTACATTTAGAAGTCAATGTTAATAAGTATCAACCACTCGGTGGATCTTATTTTATAGATTTACCCAAGTTTATAAAGAACAAAAAGGCGTGTTTAAATATTCACAATAATGATAATTATTGTTTTTTGTGGTGCGTTGTGGCTGCCTTGTACCCAACAAATCGACATCCAGAGCGAGTAACATCTTATCCTCACTTTCGAGATGTTTTAAATGTTAAGGATATTTCTTTTCCCATGAGTTTTTCAGATATAGTTATTTTTGAAAGAAATAACCCCTCTATAAATATATACGTGTACGGTTTAAAAAACAATAAGCTGATAACAGGTCCTCTGTACAAACCTGAATCGTGTAAGGATAAATCTAAGAGTATTCATCTATTGTTCTTAGAAAATGATAGTTCATCCCATTATTGTCTCATCAAAGATTTGCCTCGTCTTGTTAAAACCCAAATCACGAAACATCATAGTAAATTATATTTTTGCGAAAGTTGCTTATTGTTCTTTCCTACTCCTAAACAAATCGATGATCATCTATGTGGAGGAATCGTAACTATTTTACCTGAAAAAGGATCTGTATTACAGTTTAAAAATTATGATAGGAAACAAAATATTCCATTCGTCATATACGCTGATTTCGAAACATTGCTGGAACCAACATCCGTTAGTGAACCCGACACTGCTAATACATCGTTTTTACAACGACACGTGCCTGTAGCATTCGCCTATAACATTGTTTCTTCGTTAAATTACACTTTTAATAAGGAGGTATTTAAAAGTTATCGCGGTTTTGACTGTGTTTCAAAATTTATAGAATTTCTTTATGCTGATGTTAAAAAGATTTACAAAGTATTAACCGAAACCCATGTCATGACATTTACAGAAGACGACGCGCAAGATTTTCAACAAGCTTATAAATGTTACATATGTGAAAACCTACTTTGGACTAATAAAGTTAGAGATCATTGTCATATAACAGGACGATACCGTGGCGCCGCTCATAGACATTGTAATCTACAGTATAAAATACCTAAATTCATACCGATATTTTTCCATAACTTATCAGGATACGATTGTCATTTATTTATACAGAAATTAGGAGAGATGCCTGGAAAGTTAACAATTATTCCAAAGACTAAAGAAAAATATATTTCGTTTTCCAAATTCATACAGATCGCCGAAAATGAATACGTTCAATTACGATTTCTAGATTCCTTTAGTTTTTTAGGAGCTAGCTTAGACAAACTTGCGAAAACTATGCATAATGACGATTTCATCACTCTACGCTCTCATTTTCCTAACAATGATCAATTTAATTTGCTTACAAGGAAGGGGGTGTATCCTTATGATTATATGACTAACTGGAAATGTTATGAAGAAACCAAGTTACCATCGAGGCAACATTTTTTCAGCGTTCTAACTAACCAAGCTATTTCAGATGAAGATTATAAACATGCTTGTTTGGTTTGGAATGAATTCAATATAAAAGATTTAGGTGAATATACTGATTTATATTTGAAAACAGATGTTCTGTTACTAACTGATATATTCCAGAATTTTCGAAAAACTTGTAAACAACATTATAAACTGGACCCTGCGTTTTACATAACCGCACCTAGTTTATCATTTGACGCAATGCTATTGAAAACAGGTGTTCAACTTGAACTCGTTTCTGACTTAGCTATCGTACGAATGATTCAAAACGGTATTAGAGGTGGTTTGTGTATGTGCTCCCATCGCTATGCAAAAGCTAATAATAAGTATTTATCAAAATGCGATGCTTCAAAACCACAATGTTTTATAGTTTATTTGGACTGCAATAACCTTTACGGTTACAGTATGTGTCAATATTTACCCTATTCAGATTTTAGATTTTTAAATCAAAATGAAATAAACCAATTACATGTTGAATGTATTGATGACAATGCGAAATGGGGTTTCATACTAGAAGTCGATCTGCTTTACCCTGAATCCTTACACAGCGAACATAATGACTTACCTTTTTGTCCTGAAAAATGCATACCACCTGGAGGTAAAACTAAAAAACTGGTTTCAAATCTATATAATAAATATAACTATGTGATTCATTATGTGCATTTAAAAAAATGTTTGGAGCACGGTTTGATACTACGCAAAATTCATAGAGTCATCACATTTAGACAAAGTCCCTATTTAAAGCAATACATTGAATTAAATACACAACTACGACAAAAGGCAACCAGTACATTTGAACAAGATTTCTTCAAGTTGTTAAATAATAGCGTTTTTGGAAAAACCTTGGAAAACACAGAAAACAGAGTGTCTGTTCATTTGGTTAATCAGTGGAATGATACGAATAACAAAACCAAAAAGTCTTCCTACGCTGAGAGACTCGTGAACAACCCCTATTTTCATAGCGCATCAATTCTTTCCGAGAACTTAGTAACGATACAAATGAAACCAGATCAGATAATTTTAGACAAGCCTATATATATTGGTTTCACCGTTTTAGAACTATCTAAATCACACATGTACCACTTTCACTATAATATAATTAAACCTATGTATAAGGGAAGAGTGAAATTATGTTATACAGACACGGATTCTTTTGTTTACGAAATAATCACTAACGATTTTTATCACGATATAAAACATCAGTTACTGCAATACTTCGACACCAGTAACTATAATGTAGAAAATCAATTTATGTTACCTCAAATGAATAAAAAAATTCCGGGTCTTTTCAAAGATGAAATGGGAGGAAAAGTTATAACAGATTTCGTCGGTTTAAGATCTAAACTTTATTCAATAAAAACAGAGGACAAAATAATTAAAAAAGCAAAAGGAGTTAAATCTTGTGTTATTCGTGATCTAAGTATCACAGATTACGAAAACGTTTTATTTAATAGTGAAGTTATTCGTAGGCAAAATATTGTGTTTAAATCCATTAAACACGAAATATTTACACAAAGTGTAAACAAAATTGCTCTATCTAACAATGATGATAAACGCGCGATATCTAATTGTAAAATCGCAACCCAAGCTTGGGGTCATTGCTCATTTTTAAAATAAAAATGTATGTTTATGTGTATGTTAGAACAGCATAGGTTAATTAAAAAAATGTGTTTGTAATTCTTCGTTTTAATTATACGTACGAGAATTTTAGTCCATACTAACTAGAACAAATAGCAATAAAAACATTGGCACTCAACAATTATAATTGTTAATGATAACCTAGTATAATATAATTATGTATAGTAACTATTCTGTATCTGTAGATTATAAATAAGTACTTAAGTGTAATTATTGTTTATTAAATGAAGTAAATTATTAATTTACATTGTTTTATTTGTTAATACACCGTTTAATTATTGCTAACCAATAAAATTATAAACGAATTAGGTTCATGTCAATAATTCGCAGGTAACGTCAGAGGGCGATACTAGTTTACAATAACGAAATATGATATACTGCTTGTCAATGACACTATAAATGCAAGCTTGCTATTTGTTGATTGATCGAGTTCATACACGCTTTATATCAACAATTGAAAGGCTTTGTTATCAGTGGTATTTCGCTTTTATTATTATATAGATAAGAGTTATTTTCAATCAAATGTATAACGAGCATAATATGCTTTGTCATTATAATGAAAACCATCGCCGTATAACAATTAGGTCTATGTGAACAGACCCTAACTTATAATGTCGCAATGCTCGTTTCCTGTCAGGGTATTACTATATAATTATTTGCCTAAATTAGTTACCTTTAAGCTGTTTAAGAAATATTATCTGTCTCGAGTACTTGTACAATAAAATAAGAGATATTTGATCTAACAGTGTGCATCATAATCATGTCATCGGTGAGCAAAATAATTATTTTAATATTTATTTGTTTATTTGATTTTTCTTTTTTTAATAGCTAATAATTTTCTTATATTTTTTTTCAGATTTGCGATTCAGAAATTGTATTCAGCCAGTACGCTCAGGATCCTTACGAAGGACTATCTGAGATGATTTACAACGAACCCCCGCACTGCAGTCAACTTACGAAGGAAAAAAAAACCAAACGACAACGTCGAGAAAAGCCTTCTCTTAAGAAACAACCTACAAAATCTTTCGTGATGAGTAAACTGCATCGACGTGGGATAAAACTGATAAAAATATCAGTTATCGATCTCTGCAATAACAATACCAGTGATAGTGATAGTGATAGTGAGAACGTGATAATAAATGCACAATACATCGTTAAAGACGCTATTGATAGTGTTATGGACGATACGGAATCGTTAGTTAAAAAAATATCAAAATCTTTGATTGACAGCGATTTTTAATATTTTTCAGGGTTTTGTGTTTATTGTTATTTATAATTAATGTTGTAACTTTGGTTAGACAGTTAAAGTTATTTTTTGTTTTATTCTTTTAATTTAATTATTTTTATTGTAGCAGGTAAACTAGTGAAATAAACACATTTTTAAGATTTCATTATTTTTATTTACTTTAAACTGAAATACACATTTCTTTACAAATTCAAATGTTTTTTAATACACAACACATTTTTTAGGGCACACATCTTTAAATGTTTAGTACAATTTAAATTATTTTTTTCATCACAGTACTTATCATACAACACAGAGAAACTAGGACAGTTTTTTTCACTAAGGTCAGACACATTACAATTCTCACAAAGATCCTTAATCCATTTCACTTTCTCTAAACCGTTTACAACGATTTCCTTATTTTCTAGATACGGAACGATTATACGTTGGAATTCTCTGTAGTCGATATAACCCTCATTCCAATAAATGCCTCTGTTCCTTTCCAACCATTTAACTTGCCTTTTTTCGTTACTTGTTAAGTATTTAAACATATATGGTGGTTTTATTAAAAATGACTGCGTATAATCGCTACTAGCAAAAGCTAATTCCTTTATTATAAAATTATTACATATACATATCTTTAAACCCCTGAACATCTACTATGATAGTATTCGGATTCATGATATTTTTCTCACAGTATTACTAAGCGGTTTATACTCAATTATGCAATCATTCAATATAAGACAGTATGCAGAAGTTTGATCAGGTATATCCAAATCAGTTTCAATTTCCACTCTTACATCCACAACCGAACCTGTCTTCAAGTTATCTGCTTGCCTGGAGCAGTCAATAACAAAGAGGGGTGCCAAGTCTTTAAATTGTTTTTCGCTTAATAAAGGTTCCGCGCGACGACCGTAATATGACTGCTGGAATCTAGTGTATTGTTCGTATAATAAAGCAATTCGGTTATTAGCAAAATTCACATTTAGATTTTCATATGGGAAGTAGTTTGAATTGAGGTATACTCTAACGTCACGAATATGACAGTGATCGAACTGAGACATATCAGAGCTTGCATTGTTTTTTCTATTTGTCTGTAAACCAATAATAACATATCTCGGTTTCTCTATTTGTGATGATGTTTTAATAGACCAAGTATGTTTCGTTGTTTTAGGTAAAGTAGGATATTCGTACAGATCCCAATTTCTAAAAATCATCTGGAGCGGTCGGTCTTTCTCTAACAGTTTTAGCAAACTTATTTTCTCTTTGTCTGACACTTTAACGTGCGGTACCCGCCAAACAATTTTATTTATCTGAACATCATCTACAACTTCACCAGTATTCAGTTTTACCGCGTTCAGGTTAGTATTGCTTCGTAACAATATCAATTCATGTCTACTATTTATCACTACTTTTTTAAAATCTTCTGCAAACCCGAGAATATTACAAAGTGGTATAGAAGCAGAAAAACTACCTCCATTAATATTTTTAGTGCCATCGATATTCCAACCCCATGCATAAGATATCTTTGACTCACTCTCATTCATTGACACAAATGATTTCATCGTAGTAGTCACACCAGCGTTTTTTATTTTATCAATTTCTACTCCATTTAGTTCGTATCGAATATCTTGAAACAAGTAGAGTAGAAAATTATTTGTTAAAGAAACGCTACTCGCTTTTTCTTTTGGATCTTTTTTGCTAACGATTATAGTTCCTTCCAAATACAAAGTGCTCGCTGAAGGTAGTATATACAGATCCTGTTGATTAATAGGTATGCGGATTTCATCGTTCCTGTTGAAGCTCGTTATGTAGGGTTTGTAAGAATGAAATTCGATTCCCTCAACAGTGTTATCGTAAGTTGGAGCAGATAAAACATCTAAGATATTCATTTTAGCAAACCGATCGTTTTAAGAAATTCCTTATTGTCCCGTGTTAATTTAATTTTTTTATTTGACCGAGGTCTTATTTGCTTGATTGTTTTAGTAGAACTGGTATTTCCCATTTGTTGAGGCTCATATTTATTGTAGTCAATCATTTTTTCTAAGATGTAAATATAGCTGCACTTCTTCACCACGTAAGTTTATTAAGCGATTGTTTATATCTAATAGCCTGATATGTATACTGCTTATGCTGTTTTGGTTGATTGGAAAGTATATAGCGTTTTTCGGAATTTCTATAATTCTGTATCCCGGGGGCACGTTGAGGGCGAATTCGTGTACAATGTGACTAGGATTACCATTTATGTACGAACCACTTACAATATCACATTCTATCCTGATCACGGTCGTAGGTAAAATGTTGACTGGTAACTCGGACACATGCCATTTATTTGCTTTCAATATCTGCTTCTTAAACCCTAATAATCGCCTAAAAGTCCCTTCTTTAGTAAAATCGATATCTTTAGTACAGAATATCAAAGTTTTTAGAGTATTGTTATTACATCGTATTAGTATTGAACAATCTTTTATTTCCGATTTTAAATAATCGCTGATATCTTGTAATTCATAAGTACCTTCAGGTAGTTCAAGGACTTCATTAGAGCCATAATATAATTTATTATTCATTTTTTCAATGTTCGGAATCGAATTAAATGTTGAGAAATGCAATAAGGCACACTCATAATGTCCGTGAAGTTGTAATGTATTAGGATAATATGTACATAAATCAGACGAGTTTCCAGTTATCGATAAGGTGAGTGACATGATGAAAATGATTGAAATAAAAGAAATACATAAAATTTATACATATTTATTCCAAAATTTCCATAGATAATTTAGACATAAGTGTCCACAGTTTACTGTATTAAATTGTTGAAATCTAGTATAGTTATAAAAAACATCACAATTTTTAAAGTACTGCATTAATTCCCTTGGAGGTTTCAAATCTCCAAAGCTATCAAAGTATTCACAATAATTGTTTATTTTAACATAAGCTACCCAATGCGTACCTTCGTTTTTATAATCATCCAAGTTAACGATACCACATTCAATCCGTTTTGGCGTCCTTGGTAACTGATCCTTCATGTAGACTCCTCGAAAGTGTGGGATGTCGCGTGCGTGCCTTTGGATGTCTACATTAGTTAAAGCACGATTAGGTAGCTCATTTTTCAGTTTTTTGAAGATTTTATGAATAAACCTTTACCATTTTTATGTGACCTTATGTATAAACCTTGGCCTAACTTTAAAGACTCCATAGCCTTATTATGTCGTTGTGTTTCTTGCAAATTTTGTTGACCTGCTTTGTAATCGTTAACAGTTTTTGCAATACCAGCCGCACCACCAGCTAAGGTTCCTAAAGCTGATAAACCCGCAAAAATTGGGATTAAAGGTAGAATACCCCCCGTCTTTGGTAAGGGTATCACTCGCGGTACTCGAATTTTCTTAATATTCGGAAATATTTTTTTTGCTGCCAAGTAAGCAGCGTTAATTAAAGTTTTACTGTCTCTTGGTTTCAGTTTTTTTATTTTTGCTCTTATTTTTGACACGAAAGTTTTAAACGTTTTAATACCGGAACCACATTTTAGTTTGGTTTTCATAGCTTTGCTCACTAACCATGAACTAAGTTTTTCGCCTTTCCCAGCATCTTTCGATTTAAGTCTTTGTTTAGCCATATTTAGTAGTTGTAAATCAGCTTTGTGACGATTGGGTAAGTCTGTATGGTTTGCATATGCAATATCGTGATGCATACAAGCTTCGTCTAGCTTATTCACCCCTCGATCACCTCGCAGCAATCGCTTTTCGAGTTTTGTTCCCGGTCCGCAATAGTTGTAACCAGGCAAATGGAGTTCGAATGGCAGATTATTAATTACACTATTAACTAGTCCATCCATTCTCTTGCATAGTAGAAAGTGTAATGAACGAAATATTTCTTACAAACCTAGTTATATATTAATAATCCTAACCTACAATTTCATCTTTATCAATCCAACTATTTTCTTCGTTACTTAAGCCCAGCCATTTTACGTAAAGTTTCTTTCCTTTCCTTTTAAGAACCTTTTCTATTAAATAAACACCAGGATAGTTAGTTTTTTGAAGTTCTTGTTCATAGAAAGATCCTCTAATGGGTTGCTTTCGATGATCTTCTATATGATATGTTACTGGTATGGTATTATTAATCCTTTTTACAGTAAATATTTCTGTTGACCAATTAGGAGTGTAACCTTTATCAAAAATATGTTTGTATTTACTGATCCGAACATTTTCACCCACTTTGAATTTAGGTCGACATCTCTCTGATGTATGTTTTTGAGTTTTTTGGATATTTTCTCTTATCTTTGACTCGTTCATCTTATTTACCTCAACTGGTTTAAATTTGGTGATACGATGTTTTGTATTATTATAGGTTTTTAAAACAACTTCTAATGGTAGACCTACCCATTTGTAGTTCCCAATAAGACTAAAGTATTTATACAGTTTATTTTTAATTGTTTTAATCACCCTTTCTACAATCGAAGCTTTCTTGGTAGAAAACGAAGAATAGTGGTTAATATTGTAGCTCTTCATAAGCTTTTGGAATGTGACGTTATAGAATTCTGTTCCAGAATCAGTTTGTAAATGATTAGGTTTTCGATTGTTAGTAGTTAGTATTCGTTCAAATGCATGAGTAACATCAAGTTTACTCTTGGATTTAATTGGTTCTGTCCAGGTATACTTTGAGAAGCAATCAATCACCACTAAAATGTAATTATAACCTTTATTAAACTTTTTTAGATTTTGCATATCTATCAAATCAGCTTGCCATAAATCATCTATGCCTTTTAAAATAACTGAACGTCTAACAAAGTTTCTTCGAGCTGCTTTGTGTAGCTCATTAACAATTTGTTGTTTTGCCATCACGGAGTTTTTTCAAGTAATTTTTGTACTTGTGCTTTGTTATAAAACTTATCTTCCAACTGGACTAAAACTTCAGGTATCTTCGCTTTTAAAACGTTTTGGACTGTTATTTGTGCATCTTTTATGATTTGAGCACGCAACAACCCAAACACTTTATTCAGTTCACTTATTGTTTGATCACGCAATCGATCGACGTAATCCTTATTCACAGCATCGTCTGTTTCTACAGGAGATCTTATTCCTCTCAATCTAGTTTTTTTCATGTCAAAATCCCCACTTTCGGATTTTAGCAGTGCATTTTCATTGAACTCTAATAATTCAGAGAAACGCATTCTCTTATGAATATGGTGTCCAAATTTGTCTACATTCATATTTAAGGTGTATTATATTTAAAGGCTTATAATAAAATGAGCAGTGAACATTTTATACCATTTATTTATTACTTAATCAATTTAATTTCACGCAGTTCTTCAATAATTGAAATAATTTCGTTGTCTAATCCAGTGTTACCAGCAGCTCGAGACGCAATTAATAATTTTAACCTATCTACAAGTTCATTAGGGTCATCCCAATATACAAAATCAACATTTTTTTTCCACATTTTTGTCAAGGGTAAACCTTTCCCCTTTGATTGACAGCTTTGAATAGTACTTGGCTGTTTGAAAAGAGGTTTTATAACTTGCAAATATTTTTGTCCTTTATTACTTTTTATTGGTTTGTTTGAGTCAAAGTCTCGACGATGTGCGTTTGTGGCAATCAACATCATCTTATAATACTGCATATCAGACTCTGTAACGGTGCTTAAATCTACATCCTTTTTCAATAACAATTGTTTTAGTCCGGGAGTGCTTCGATATTTCTGTCCAGCAACGGTAATATAATCATTGCTGATTGTTACGAAAGCAGAACCTAACATCAATTGCCCTCGCTCCGCTCGAACACCAAATGGAATATCTGTCAATGCTTCTGAAGATATTGACCAGGATGATGTATCACGCTCTTGATTGTTCTCTCCTAATGATTGGTACGACTCGTCACTGTTGGTATCACATTCATTTTCTTCCGCGCCACTGTCTTCTTCGTCATTACTAGAACGTTCTTTCTGCAAAATATTGTTTCTTAACGGAACTTTTGTTTCTTCTACTTCTTTAGTTCGCAAGAGCTCAGTTTGTTTATTAGTATTATTAGCTATGCAATTGAGAGACTCTGTTACAGGTCTAAAAACTGATTCCAATGCTTGCTTGTTTTCACTCTCAAAATCTCGCATCCTTCGTACTTTTTTCTTTACAGCTTCTGCAGCATCAACGATTTGTCTTTTCAGTGATTTTTCCATTACGATAGAATAAGCTAGTTATCGATTAAGAACCAGTCAAAGAATAATGATATCATGTAAGTATCATAGTCTTAAATATTTGTATTTCTAATCAAAGACTACAAAAGTATCAAATTTATTTCTATAACATCCATTATTTTTCTGGCAATCTTTATTAATTACAACATAATTAAAGGGCTCACTCCATATTTTTGAACACATTTCACGAAATTCAGTCCATGTCATATCAGTGTTAACATGTTCTTCATAAACATGTCTCAAGTTGATATCATCTTGTTTGAATAGTATAATTAAGTTAGCATTATCTCTTACTAATTGTTTAGGGATTTTGCTATATGTTTGATTAAGATAAAAACAGTCGATGTGTTTATGCCTTCCCATTGCGAAATAATCACGCATGTTAGTTTGATTCTCGCAAGCAACGTCGTCAAATATAATCACAGAGTTGGGTTTCGCATCCTGAACGCTTATGACTTCCTCATTCCCTTGATATTTCTGGAGTGAGATAATTGGTACCCGTTGTAAAACTCTTTCTAAAAAAATGTACTTAGGTTGGTGTAAGGTTTTTGAATAGACATAAACATTGCGAAACATCAAACCGTTTTCATGTATAAGAAGTCCAATAAGTAAATTTGTTTTTCCACAATTCGAGGGTCCACAAATGATACATCGTACTGAATTAGGTAACAATTCTCCATGATGCGAACTACTTTTACAAAAATCATCGCAAATTGTGTTTACATGCAGCGATTGTGGTTGTTTAACAAACTTCATGATTACTGTTGTTAATTAACTTAATAAATTAACAATAAGTAAAACTGTTTATTACAAGAATATTTATAGACTTTAACACTAAGTACTATCTACTGTCTATTTCGGGTACGTTTATCCGAAGCGAGAAGAACTTGCTCGATCTTCGATCGAGATAGATGAGATATTCGAAAATATTTATACTAACGGCGGTAACGAAATCATAGCGAGATCTAATTCGACGTCAAACGCCATCTATCGAGCGCATAGGTCAACTCTGGACAGATAGGTAATAAAATTCAAGCGCGTGACTGATTCCTCAGTGAGTATATACTACAAAAAGTACTACAGCACCATCTATGACACATTGGATGAACTAAAAAAAAAAAACATCAAATCCTACATCGCGCAAGCAAAGTTTTCCGCGTCTTTAAGACTTTATAAGAACCGTCTGGTCGTCATAAAAATGTGTTTAACATGACACATCGTAGTGATGCTTGACAACGAGGCACGATATGTGGTAGGTACGATATGAGCGGTGAAAGATCCTGAAGACAGTCGAGTCGATCGTATATTATTGGGCATTCTGTCACAACAGAGCGTAGGCGAACTTGTTCGACTGCGCGACAGGTGGGACAGAATGCCCAATAATATACTACTCGCTGACGAAGTAGAGCCATGAGAGGAACTGGCAAGAAACTCAGGCCACTCTTTTTAATCGCCAGGTTATTACAATTTTTGTAAGTTACAGTTTCAAGTAGCATGCAAAGTGACGCAGGCAATACACTTAGCTATTTGCATTGGTCTGGGTGTTTCTATGTATAATATGTATGTATTTACAAAAAAAAAGTATTTATGTATGTTTATCAAGTTTAGAACCCATATCACAAGCTATTAATATAAGCTTACTTTGGGTCTAGATGACGTTGTGTGGTTGTTGTGGTATTATTATTATTATTATTCTCTTTATTTATATTTTTTTCTTATTAATTACATTTTTAAACAGGTATATATTTATATAAAACAAAAAATACACATTTAAAAATATAAAAAATAGATTACCACCGGCAACGAGACTAGAGTCCAAGCTACCGGCGGTTAGGGTTCCAGAGGGAGGAACCTCCTAACAATACGTGCCGTGTCGAGAAGCACTGCCTTCTGGATCTGGCCCTTGACCCATCCACCTAATGCGAGCCTCTTTAGGTGTTGGTCGAGGCTCTTTGCTATTAAACCATTTACAGTAATGACTATCGGCACAATGACAGCAGAATCCACATCCCACATGTCAACAATCTCATGGGCTAAATCAAGATATTTTATTTGCTTGTCTTTCTCAGCCTTCATGAGATTCTCGTCATGAGGGACGGTAATATCAACTATCATTGCAAGGCGTTCAGATCGATCCACCACCACAATGTCAGGCTTGTTAGCTATAATAGTCCTGTCTGTGATGATGGAGCGATCCCAGTACAATGTCGTGCGACCATTCTCGAGAACTGGCTCTGGGTCGTACCTGTAGTACGGCACCTCGACATCCAAAAGATTGTATCGCAGAGCAATTTGCTGGTGGATGATCCTGGCTACTTGGTTATGTCTGTGCAAGTACTCTCCGTTAGCAAGACGCGAACAGCCAGAAACAATATGCCTGAGGGATTCACCAGGGCGATGACATGCCCGACATATGTCAGTAGTGCCATCCCTCAAGATATATTTCCGGTAGTTGTTCGTCATGATAACTTCGTCAGCAATTGCACAAACAAACCCTTTGGTTTCTCCAAACAGACCGCCGAAGCGTAGCCAGGCAACGGAGGCAGCATGGTCTATATCAGGCCCATGTAGGGCCCGATAGAACCGTCCGTGAAGCTCCTTGCTCTGCCACACCATCCTAAGGTCGTCTATAGTGAGTACCACAGACCTGCGCCAGTTCTCCTTAGCCAGGGCTAGCGGAGTAAGTCCACTATCCACTGCAACCATATCACGATGCACACCCTCGCTCATCTTGAGAAAATAGTCTCTAAGGTTGCATATCTCACGAGTGTGGAGGGTTTTGGCGTTTAGAAATTCAATTTTATTATTATTATTAATCTGCCGTGTCTTTTCTGTACGAGAAGAAAACTTTTTAGGTCTAGATAGCTCTGTGTAATTGTGTTATTATTACTTTACTCGACAGTGAAAATGTTAATGAATGGTGAAAGAAGGAGGTATGTTTGGATCGCAGCAAATGGCATTCTGTATTCTCTGCTTACCCCATTAATGGAAGACAGGCGTGAAGTTATGTCTGTATGTCGGCAGTGGGATAATAATGGTGATAACTTACCTAGAATATGTCGCAAAGCTCACTTTACAGATGTGGCATGTGAATGGATTCTTCACTCCTTTGTGTATAACCCTATGGTTGTTCAAACCACTCTCCAGATAGAATACGCTGTCAGAAAACGTATTATTAGAATAAAAAATAATAATAAATAATATAATATATATGTATATATATAATCATAATGCTTATTTATTTTACTATGAAAATAACGTCATATAAGTTTCCAATGTATTATTTGCCTTTATATAGAACTGTACGCATTATGGTTACTTACTTTTTACAATGATTTCACGTAATTTTAAAAAGTGTTCTAATATCTATATATCTATATATATAAAAATGAATCCCTATTTCCCTTGGTCATGGCATCACGCGTGAACGGCTAGATCAATTTCGTTAATTCTTTTTTGTTGTGTTTGTTATTGTCAGGAGAAGGTTCTTATGAAAGAAAAACAGAAAAAATTGCGCGGTGATTTAGAAAGTTTAAGAATACTTAACCACCATATTAAATTTAAACCGCTAAACCGATTTCAGTGAAAATTGGAAAGTAGGTAGATTTGGTTTCGGGACATACGCTACTTTATATCCCGAAAATCGGTCTGATTCCCGAGTTACATTAATTAAACACATAGCAATTTTCGCGCGGGCTAAGCCGCAGGGCGCAGCTAGTTATTTTCAAAGACAAGAATTAAAAACCAAAAAAATATGACACTAAATTGCGACGTTGTCACTCTTATGTGTGAACGCTTATAACCTTGTTTGTAAAAGACTCGACACATTATTCAAGTGAACTTATACTTACTCCTCACAATACTCGCATCTAAACGCCTTTTCGATCTCCACCACTCTAATCAGAGCCCTCGCTTCATCAGCTAGTTGAGCTAGTAGCGGTTCACCCACTTCACTGGTCACTTGACGTTTAATGGGCTTCGACAGCGTTGGAGGTTCTAAAATATTCCTTATAAAACTTACAATTTTATAGGGTAGGCAGGAATATCTAACAGCTACGTTTCATAGCGAGCCTTTTAAATGCTATAAAAATATCTGACGTTGTATTTTCAACAGTGAAGATTAAAGAACTTAGGACCCTAAGTATACTAGCATCCCGCAGCGCTGTTTCATCCACGTTAAGTTACATATTTGGTTACTGCTCTGCTCCCGTCGCCAGTAGCGTGATGGTTTATAGCCTATAACCTTCCTCAAGAACTGGGCTATCGAAGACAAAAATAATTATACAAATGCGACTGGTAGTTCTAGAGATTAGCGCGTTTAAACAAACTATTTATGTGTTATGTATAGATTATTTGTGATCTACTACATAGTGGTCAAGATTACACCCGGCTCATTTGATGGGCAATGTTCAGCAGTGAAAGTCATCCCTCATCCCTAACAGCTACCAGCTTCCTGTAAAGAGCTACCCAGAAGAAACTAAGAAACCATAAAAACCACCTCACCTACGATCTGCACAGTGTGACGCACAAGCCCGCTGGTAGGAGACAACTGAACCATTACTTCTTCGGCCTCCTCTTTTAGCTCGTTCGCAAACGTTTCTATACACTGTGATGATTTCATTGCATGCTCCTAAAGAAATACCTTTTTTTTTATTTACTTAATAACAAACTTATACTTAATTAATAACTACTAGGTACTAGGTTTTTACATAAAATAAAAATGGAATACAAACAAAACAAAAGATAAATACAAAATTTAAAATTTAGCAATAACTATTTTTAATAATTACTAAATAATTATAATTATCTAAACATTATAAAAAGAAAAATATTTTTCTATGTTTGTACTGATTTAAAAAAAATATATGTTAACGATTTAAAATTAATAATGTTGCGACGAATACCTATGCTAGAACGTTCGCAAGTACTTACCTACTCGTGTACGACGAATACCTAAGCTCTAGAACGTTCGCAAGTACCTACCTACTCGTGTACGACAAATACCTACGCTCTAGAACATTCGCAAGTACCTACCTACACGTATACAACAAATACCTACGCTAGAACGTTTGCATGTACCTACCTACACGTATAACAATAGATCAACGGCGGTAGGCATACCTACGCGTCACAGCTAAGTACCTACACTCATTGTTCTGTTTTCGAGAATTGTCGGCATCTTTGTGGTAATAGCGGGAAGGTTCTAGAAATCTATTGAATGACTATAAAAAGGATTCGAACGTCGGCACTTCGTTCAGTTGTGAATACAGCGATCTCGAGCGAACATCTAAGTAATACGGAAGTTTACGAAGAGCGATATACGAAGCGTGATAGTGCAGTATAAGTGTTTATTGCTTTATTTAGTTACTGTTAGTATACTGTGTGAGTCTTGAATAAACGCATCATCGCGTAACTGGCATTTTGCATCGAACCCCATCCTGACACGTAACAATTGGTGACAGAAGTGAGAATGCCAGTCACACCACGCGACGAGGGAGTACGCACTCGAAGACAGGCGGCAGTAAACGAAACTCGTGAACCATCGATTATGGCCGATACTGAAGAGTCTAGCGCGGCAGTATTTAGTGATCCGGGCACTTCTGCGGCGTCGACGGGTATGGGCTCTGGCTTCGACATGTCGTCCCTTTTAGCCGCTATACAGGAGGGCCAACGCCAAGCTGAAGAACGGCAACGTCAAGCCATGGAGGCGTTGAAGGAAGGCCAACGCCAAGCTGAAGAGCGCCAACGCCAAGCTGAAGAGCGCCAACGCCAGGCTATCCGAGAGGACCTTCAAGAAATGATGGACTCTAAGTGGGAAGGGTTCAGCACCGTCATCAGTTCTCTTCAAGAAGACGTTGAAGTGGTGAAAAAACGTACCAGCAAACATGATGAAATTCTCGAAGATGTCCAGACCACCATGAACCATCATGACAAGATGATTAAAGAGCTGCAGAAGACCAAGGTCCTATATTCAAGCACTACGCCTATGGCCGCGGCAGTCACTTCCGGAGGTCCCAAGTTCAAACTTCCCTCCTTTGACGGCTCGTCTTCCTGGACGGCCTTTCGACACCAGTTCGAGGTAGTTGCCAAAGGAAATGGATGGGAAGATGATCACGCACTGACGGCGCTTACTTTGGCACTTAGAGGGGATGCACTGCTGATTCTAGAGAACTTACTTGCTGACCGACGAAGCTTAGACACACTCCTTAAGGCTTTGGAAGCTCGATTTGGCGATAAGCACCTGGAGCATGTTTATCGAGCTCAGCTGAAGGATCGAACTCAGAAGTCGAGTGAGGGACTTCAACAATGGGCTGCTGAAATTGAACGCCTGGTACGACGAGCCTATGCTTCCAGTACATCATCTGTGGACCAGACAGTGGTGCAAGCTTTTGTGGATGGTATAAGGGACCTTGAGGTCAGAGCAACTGTACGGTTGGCACACCATACAACTTTAGAAGCGGCCTTAGCACATGCCCTTGAGGTGGAAGCTGTGCGAAACGACTACAAGTCGCATAAAGTACGGGAAGTTGTTGCAGCTGTTAGACCAAGGGGTGAGCCTGTATGCTACGGATGCGGCAAGCGAGGACATATCCGAGTTAACTGTCCGGCTCAGAGAGGAAGTAGAACGGTCTCAACCACTACTCAGGTTGACGCTAGTCAAGATCCGTTAAACTAATCGGAGCCAGGGCCGCGGGGCGGGCACTGGCTGGGTTACGTCAAGCCCCCACAGTCCAAGTATCACAGGCATGTGACGGTAATAGCCTGGTAACAGCTGGAGAAATAAATGGTAAACCTGTTCGCTTTACAATATATACGGGCGCGTCAAAGACCATCGTACGACCAGAACTTCTGCGGCGAACAATTCAGTGGGAAGACGCACGACCATCTTGCAAATTGCAAACAGCGACTGGCCAGCCAGTGACTGTCCTCGGAGCTACAGATGTGAAGATCAAACTAGGAGAAAAGATTTATCATCAATCTGTTTTGGTGGCGAGCATAACGGATGACTGCATTATCGGCTTAGACTTCCTACGAATGCAGCAGTGCGTTGTCGATATTGCTAAAGGTGTTCTAAGCTTCCCAGATCAAGAAGTCTTTCTGGAAGGCTGTTCTTCGATAGCGGTCTACAGTGCCAAAACGGTAACCTTGGCACCGAGGTCAGAAACCTTAGTCGACGTAAGGTTCCCTGAGGGTGTGACTGCTGATCGTTGCGTCATGGTGGAAGATCCTGGGCGCTATACCAGTCTAATTACAGCCAGAACTTTGGTTATGACTAGAAGTGGAGCAAAAGTTAAAATTGCCAACCTCAGCAATTCGGCGATGTTATTACGGAAGAACGCGATCGTTGGACGATGTGAGGCTGTGAGCAGTCTGAGGAAGATCCTAGAGAACGTCCAGACTGCCTCTTCGGAAAATCATATGGGCCCATTGCTAGAGACCACGAAGAAAAGTTTGTCACCCAACGAATATCGGGAAGCAGAGAAGCTGCTACTGGACTACAAGGACATTTTCACTAAAGAAGAAAACGACCTTGGAAGAACGGGGTTAGTGAAACACCCGATCGACACAGGTGCTACACAGCCTATTAAACAAAGACCTAGACGAGTGCCACTAGCAAAAGAACAAGAAGTAGCCGAGCTGATTGGGAATATGGCACGAACCAAGATCATAGAGCCATCATCCAGCCCATGGTCTTCACCTGTGGTACTCGTGAAGAAGAAAGATGGCAGTACTAGGTTTTGTGTAGACTACAGGATGCTGAATAACGTGACCAAGAAAGACAGCTATCCTTTGCCCCGTATTGACGACACTTTGGACATGCTTGGAGGCATGAAGTGGTTCTCTACGGTAGATCTGAAAAGTGGCTACTGGCAAGTGGAACTCCGGCCAGAAGATAAGGAGAAGACTGCATTTACCACCGGTACTGGCAAAGGCCTGTGGCAGTTCCGGGTAATGCCATTTGGATTGTGTAATGCACCAGCTACGTTCGAAAGGCTTATGGAACGCGTACTAGTGGGTCTTTTGGGAGACGCCTGTCTGGTGTACTTAGATGACGTAATAGTTATGGGACGCAGTTTCACGGAACATCGCAGGAATCTTGAGAAAGTTTTTAAGAGATTTCGTGAATCAAATTTGAAACTTAACCCGAAGAAGTGCGCCTTTTTCAAGAAAGAAGTTTCGTTCTTAGGCCATATTATTTCGGATAGAGGTGTTCGAACGGACCCAGACAAAATAAAAGCGGTGCAAGAGTGGCCTGTACCAAAAACTAAAACCGAAGTAAGAGCTTTCCTGGGCCTCAGTGCTTACTACCGGCGTTTTGTGAAGAACTTCTCTGAAGTAGCCAAGCCATTACACCACTTGACAGAAGAGAAGAGGAACTTCGTTTGGGACTCGGATTGTCAACGTGCATTTACACGACTCAAAGAGTTGCTGTGTTCAGCTCCAGTCCTGTGCTACCCTAATAGAGAAGGCAGATTTATTGTGGACACAGACGCCAGTAATACTGGAGTCGGAGGTGTGTTATCTCAGGAGCAAAATGGACAGCAAGTGGTCATCGCCTACTTCAGCAAGTCTCTATCGAAGCCTGAGAGAAACTACTGTGTAACTCGGCGTGAATTACTAGCAGTTGTGAAGACCTTACAACACTTTAATAAATACTTGCTGGGAAGAGAGTTCACACTACGAACAGACCATGCAGCACTGAAGTGGTTACTCCAGTTCAAGAATCCTGAAGGCCAAGTCGCGAGATGGATCGAACAACTACAGGAGTACAACTTTGTAATAGAACACCGCAGTGGAAGGATTCACTCCAATGCTGATGCCTTATCGCGACGTCCATGCTCCCAGGATTGTAAACACTGTTTGAAGCATGAGTCCAAGGAGGTAGTGAAAATTGTCAAGACTCAGGGGACCGATGAATCCTGGGACAAACACGAAGTCAGTAAGGCACAGAAAGAGGACAGAGATCTTAAACTAATAATGGATTGGAAAGCTCAGGGTCGGAAACCATTATGGCAGGACGTATCAGCCGCAAGCCCAATTACGAAGGCCTACTGGGCTCAGTGGGACAGTCTGAGTTTGGAACAAGGCGTGCTATATAGAAAGTGGGAATCACCTGACGGGAAGGACCAAGTTCTACAGATGGTGATCCCGAGAAACAAAGTTGCACCTGTTCTGCGCTTAGTGCATGATGGTGCATCAGGTGGTCATCTTGGTGTAAAGAAGACTTTGGTGAAGGTGAGAGAACGGTTCTACTGGGTACGCTGTCGGGAAGACATCGAGGAGTGGTGCAGAAAGTGCTCTACGTGTGCTTCGGTAAAAGGACCTCGTACTAGATCAAGAGGCAAGCTACAGCTGTACAGTGTCGGAGCCCCATGGGAGAGAATTGCCATTGATGTAGCTGGACCATTTCCCGTGACAGAAGACGGCAATCGCTATATAGTAGTAGTTCAAGATTACTTCACCAAATGGCCCGAAGTTTTTGCGACACCAAACCAAGAGGCTCAGACCGTGGCCAAAAAGTTGATCCAGGAAGTAGTGTGTCGATTTGGTGTGCCGTTGGAACTGCATAGTGACCAGGGAAGAAATTTCGAGTCAGCCCTGTTTCAAGAGATGTGTAATCTACTTGGCATACATAAAACACGGACAACACCAGCGCACCCGCAGTCTGACGGCATGGTAGAACGGTTTAACCAGACATTGGAAAACCATCTGGCCAAGGTTGTCGAAGACCATCAACGAGACTGGGACCGTTACATTCCACTCTTCCTGTTATCATATCGGTCCGCAGTTCATGACACTACAGGATTTACGCCGGCCAAAGTCAACTTTGGAAGAGAGATACGCCTACCAGTAGACTTGATTACCGGAACACCTCCTGATACGCCAAAGCCGACAGTAGAGTACGTCGCAAACTTGCAAGCACAGCTGGATAAGACACATGATCTAGTGCGAGATAACAACCTCAAGGCTAATGAGAAGATGAAAACTCGCTATGACAGGAAAGCAAGTAATCATGGCTTCGAGGAAGGTACGCTCGTGTGGTTACATAATCCTCTCAGGAAAATCGGCAAGTCACCGAAGCTACAGGCCCGCTGGGAGGGGCCTGTAGCTTCGGTCCCTATAAAGTGATCACAAGGATCAATGACGTGACCTATCGCATAAGACAGGGCGATAGAAAGAAGCCGAAGATCGTCCACATCGATCGACTAGCACCCTATCACGGTTCTAACGCTGCTCGGGACGAGCATGATTAAGAGGGGGGCAATATTGCGACGAATACCTATGCTAGAACGTTCGCAAGTACTTACCTACTCGTGTACGACGAATACCTAAGCTCTAGAACGTTCGCAAGTACCTACCTACTCGTGTACGACAAATACCTACGCTCTAGAACATTCGCAAGTACCTACCTACACGTATACAACAAATACCTACGCTAGAACGTTTGCATGTACCTACCTACACGTATAACAATAGATCAACGGCGGTAGGCATACCTACGCGTCACAGCTAAGTACCTACACTCATTGTTCTGTTTTCGAGAATTGTCGGCATCTTTGTGGTAATAGCGGGAAGGTTCTAGAAATCTATTGAATGACTATAAAAAGGATTCGAACGTCGGCACTTCGTTCAGTTGTGAATACAGCGATCTCGAGCGAACATCTAAGTAATACGGAAGTTTACGAAGAGCGATATACGAAGCGAGATAGTGCAGTATAAGTGTTTATTGCTTTATTTAGTTACTGTTAGTATACTGTGTGAGTCTTGAATAAACGCATCATCGCGTAACTGGCATTTTGCATCGAACCCCATCCTGACACGTAACAATAAAAAAACCCCAGCAGGTGACAGAAAAATGATGCAATGTTCAGGTGATTCCTTCTAGCTTCTTCATCTGAAGTGTGGAAACTGAATGTATATAGTATTACACCTATTTTTGCAAAGACTCTCAATTAGATTCTATAGTGGTAACGAAGCACTAGAAAAATCACAAAAATTTTATACAATTGTTCAGTGCCAAAAAATGCATATATAAAAAAAATGCAATATTAAATTTCACGCGCAATTTGACGGAAACGCTGAACGCGATAGTTGACAGTTGACACTTCTAAGTTTACATAGCCGTATGACGTAATGACTTGGCAGCTACTATTTAATGGTGTTGTGAAACAGATTATTAAAGCTGAAACTATTGAATTGAATTTTAAAATTTAGTTTGCTATTTTATGAACTAACGTTTTCCGACTGATTTCTGCCTAAGCTATCTCAATAATATATTTTAGATTTTTCTCATACAGGAGTAAAAATATCCTATTATGTATAAGTATACCAGTGTAGCGGTTAAGAAGAAGTAAGAAGGTGGCAACCGATGGAAGAGGGCGGCTAACAACCGGCCGGGGTGGCGATAATTGGGGGAGTTGGGGGAGGGCTGTACCTGCGCGTGCGCCTGGTCGCGGAAGGCGCGCTGGCACGCGGCGCACGCGCGCACGAGGCGCGGCGCCAGCTCCTCCTCGTGCGCGCGCACGTGCATGCGCAGGCGCGAGCGACGCGTCAGTTGCTTCAGGCAGATGTGGCATTGGAACGGCTTGATCTACACCACGAACGAATGTGATCATCCAGCATGCGGAACAATTACACCGAAAAACAATTCTAAATATGAAACTGGCTTTTGCGGCTAGTGAATTACAATCAATGGGGTTAAGTTTGAAAAAGATAATGGCTGCAAGATTTAAGCAATATTAATAATAAATTTTGTTTATTAAAGATAAGGAAATGAAATATTTTACATTAAAAGACATAAATTGCAGGCTAGAAATGCAAAGTATACTGACCCGTAAATGTGTGACTCCATGTTCGTCCAAGGTTTGCTTGTCTAGAAATCGTTTCCCGCACGTGACACACACGTATCGCCGCGTATCCGTATGGGTGCGACTGTGTTTTGTTAGCGTTGCCCTGTATAATAAACTTATAACTATTTACTGGGTGGCGCAAAAGTAAAGACCCTATTTGGTTCAGCTATAACATTTTTTCTAAATTAGAAAACTAGATTTAGATTTTTTTAAATGTATATTTGTGCCATTAAATTTCGTACCATTAAGATTTAAAGATGATGTCTTTTAAATGGTGACCTCCAGAGTTGATACACATTTGAGCCCTATTTATGACATTTTGCATAACTTGCCGTAACACTTCCTGCGTTTCCATTTCCATCTCTCAGGGCATGTCAATAAGCAGAATACTCGGTTCTGGGGCACTGATAATCCGCGCATTATTCAAGAAACACCTCTACACCCACTAAAAGTTACTGTATGGTGTGGCATCTGTGTTGACAGAGTGATCGGACCCTATTTTTTCGAAGACGCTGGAGGCAATGCGATTACTGTCACTGGAGAACGCTACAGAACCATGTTACGTGAGTTTTTGATACCCAGTTTGGACGAATTGGGGCTGGAGCACATCTGGTTTCAACAAGACGGCGCTACGGCACACACAGCGCGCGACACTATGGACTTAGTGAGGGACGCTTTTCCAGGCCGAGTTATCTCTCGTTTTGGCGATTTGCCTTGGCCTGCAAGATCACCCGATCTGACCAGTCCAGACTTCTTTCTTTGGGGTTTTTTGAAATCTCGGGTGTATGTGAACAAGCCACAGACTCTCGCAGCTCTAAAAGAAAACATTCGTCAAGAAATAACGAACATATCGCAGGAAGTGTTACGGCAAGTTATGCAAAATGTCATAAATAGGGCTCAAATGTGTATCAACTCTGGAGGTCACCATTTAAAAGATATCATCTTTAAATCCTAATGGTACGAAATTTAATGGCACAAATATACATTTAAAAAAATCTAAATCTAGTTTTCTAATTTAGAAAAAATGTTATAGCTGAACCAAATAGGGTCTTTACTTTTGCGCCACCCGTTATATAAGTCTGGAAAGTCATCGAGTATTCGCTCATAGAGCTACGTCGTAGATAGTGTCGCTCATGGGTCTACGTCATAGAGTGTCGCTTATATGGCTACGTCGTAGACAGTGTCGCTCATGGGTCTACGTCATAGTTAGTGTCGCTCATGGGTCTACGTCATAGAGTGTCGTTTATAGAGCTACGTCGTAGACAGTGTTGCTCATGGGTCTACATCGTAGATAGTGTCGCTCATGGGTCTACGTCATAGAGAGTGTCGCTTATGGGGCTACGTCGTAAACAGTGTCGCTCTTGGTTCTACGTCGTAGATAGTGTCGCTGATGTGTCTACGTCATAAAGAGTGTCACTTATGGGGCTACGTCGTAGACAGTGTCGCTCATGGGTCTACGTCGTAGTTAGTGTCACTCATGGGTCTACGTCATAGAGTGTCGCTTATGGGGCTACGTCGTAGACAGTGTCGCTCATGAGTCTACGTCGTAGACCGAGTGTCTTTTGTATGTTAACGCCTTATTTCAAATTATCTAAATCATTTCGTACGATTTAAGTTATAATATTATTTAATAAATTATATAAAACACGCCCGATCTCTATAAAATGTCACTAACCTCAAAAAGAACGTCTTCCCACAATCCTCGACGGGGCACTGCCACCTCTTGTGCTTGACGTGTTGGAAGTGCACGTGGTCGAACAGCTCCGTCTCCGTGCTGAATGTGGCGCCAGAACATTCCGAGCACGTGTAACGACCGTCTGATGTCAGTAGGTTTGTGTTCTCGTGGAACTGCCTGCGGGTGGTATTGGGACTTGATATTTTGCTAAGTCAAGTCTTTGTATATTATATACTCCGTAGACAGTGGTAATATTTTTTTTTCAAAATTTACTATTTTTCTTAAGACTACCAAAATGACTACGCAAGTGGGATCCCAGATTGGCGGGGACTATTTCAATGGCCATAGTGTCAAACTGAAGAAATCGTGGCCTTCAGTATGGCTGCTTAATGATATCTACTTTCGGGATAAATATGAGACTACCTATAGGAGTGATTGCCACAATAAATAATAACGTGTTATCATCCCAAATATTTTATTTTCTTCAACAATATGAGCAATGGGAACATTGCCACACACCGACCTAAAATATGGAACCTTCTATATAAGTATCGTAAGAGGCAGCTAAGGGAATTATCAGGTAACACCGATAATGATGATACTCACATATGAAACTTAAGTCGTACTTTGGATGTGAACGACTCATTGCAGTTGTGGCACGTCACTATCTGAGGGTTACACGTTGGTTGCTTGCTGCGACGCTTTCTCGAACGCTAAGATTAAATATAGGTATAGCGATAGTGTTACGACTTTACTCCAAAGGTGTAGATAGAGATGTCAATTGATAGAAAACGTGAATTGAAAAAGGAGGATCTTATGACCAGGGTGATCATGGCGGGCGGACCACGGCCGGCGTCATAATTTTGTATTTTCACATAAACTTTATTTAGGAACTGCCAAAATAGAGTATTTTGACAAGTCTTAAATACCCCCTGGGTCTTCTTCTTTTTCCAATTACCTTCCTCATCCCCTTCTTCATGGTCAGCAACAGCTCGATTGTTTTCTAAACATTATTTACGCACACACGCACGCACAAACGCACGCGCACACACACACACAATTGAATTGAACAATAGTTATATTATCCCTATTTTAACAGCATTATAAAATACGATATCTGAAGTCCTAGACAAGTGTCAAAGTTTTCTATTCTATTCATAGAATAGATAAAAAATGTATGAGATTGACTTATGCGTTGGCGTTAGCTTATGTCAATCCCATACATTTTATAATCTATTCTACGAATAGAATAGAAATCTTTGACACTTGTCTAGGGCCTCTGTATAGACTAACCGTGATGAGAAGATCGTTATCACCTGACGATTGAGGTGCAGGTCGACCTTGTGCTCTCTGCAAAAATATAGAATGTTAACAGCTACGCCAAAGGCTGTTTCATTGTTTTAAAATCAAAACCAAATAAGTTTAGTTTAGAGTTCTAATTAGATACTAGTGCATAGAGTTTAGGTTTGGTTTAAGTTAAGATAAGGTTTTGTTTTAGTCGAAATGGCCCAGTGGATAAGGCACCCGATTCGTAAACACGAGGTAGTGGGTTCGAATCCGGGCAAGTATTAATGTACTTTCTAAGTTTATCTTGGACATTTCTGATTCTGACTGACGGTGAAGGAAAACATCGTGAGGAAACCTGGTCTCAAAATAAGTGCCAATTCGCCTTGAGCAAGCATGGTGATTAATACTCATGCTTTCTCTATAAGAGAAGAGGCCTTTGCTCTGCAGTGGGGCAGTAAGACAGGCTGGTTTAGGTTTTGTGCTAATTTTAAAGCTTATTATCTTTTGTATGTCGCCTCTAGGCAGTAAATAAAAGCTTTTTCTTTCTATATAGATCACGTCATAAGTTATGAACGTTAAAATAACGATGTCCACCAATTAACTTACAGATAGTTTGCTGACAAGAGGTAGAGTCATGAGAAGAACTCTTTTTTATCGCCTTCACCCTGGAGAAATAACATAATAGGATGGTAACGACTTACCTTTAAAAAATCTTTTTCAGTAGGTATACATATAACATTCCCGTCTTTGTTCTTTCGTTTCCTCCCCCGTCGTTTACAGCTATGAGAGGATAAACCTTCGGCAGTGGAGAACATTTGGCTGTAGAGAGTGAAAACGGTTACTATTCAGTCCCTAAGGGTGCGTTTCCACTGACGTGGTGCTGGGCGGAGGTGAGAGGAATGGACCGTGAATTGACCAATCACAGGCATCACAGCATTTCCACTGATGCGGAGTGGAGATTACGACTGCTCCAGTCTGCCCAGCTCCTCGTGAATGTAAATGCACTCTAAGACGTTGACCGTGTGCACCACACATTGTCAACGTCATAATAACAAATTTGTTTGAGTTCAGACTCTTTGCTCAACTTTTTGTCTTTTTTTTTTTTATATTATAGCCTACCAAAGTGACTCCATCCCGCCTGATGGTAAGCAGACAGTGGAACCCAAAAGTGGCGGCTCCTATACTAAAAGCCATCGTCTTAAACTGCTGGTATGGTGGCCTCCACTATGGCAGCTGGGAATGGGGTTAGGGGAAGGAAATGAGAGAGGTGAGGAAAGAGGAAACGGGGGAAATTGGGCCTCTGGCGCTCTCACTCACCGAACGAAACGCAGTAGTATGGATACTACTACACTTAAGTGGATCTTCTGAGAGGGTAGTACTTCCCCGGACGATCCGACCCGTTCATGCTGAAATCAGCGTGGATCAACTACCGTAATTTGTTCCATCAGTGGAGCAAAAAGTTTTATTTAATGAAGTATGACGTCATAGCAATAGCGTACTATTTCGATGACCTAGGTAGAGCTCGAATAGTACAAATAATATTTCTGTAATGCTTATAAAACACAGCCATCTCTATAGGTTACGGTTACCACTTACCATCAGGTGAGCGTATGCACCAAAGTTGTATAAAAAAAATGTTATAACAAAAAAAAAATATATTATTAAAAATCAAAAAGCCCGTCTGCCTAAAACAAACTCAAAAGAATGAAATCCATTTTTTTTCACGTGCTGACGCTACATTGAAATTTTATATACCTCAAGTCACTTCCACAACCAATACGAATCTAATGACACTTCATATTTATGTTAAAATCCATCAAGCTATTTAGGCTGTAGAGCGTGCCAAAGAAATAGATATATACATACGCTCGAAAAACATTACCCTCCTTGATTTCGACAGTCGGGCAAAAATAAATCATACCTGCAATGAAAACACTTAAAGGACTTCTCGTGTTTGGTGTCCTGAGTATCTTCAGAGCGCTGAAAAAAAAAACATTCCATTCGTAAAGTATACACACATGGTAAGCAGCAATATCAACCTATTGCATTATATTGTAAAGAAAGACCTCAGAAACGTACTCGGTAAGCTGTTACCGGTTTAATGCACGCTAGCAATACCAAAAAAACTACATTGATACATAACTTTACGTCTGTCTCCCATTAATGCGGTAAGCACTGTGATTGGCCAATTCACACCGCTCCTGTCCACTCCGCTAAGCTCCGCATCAATGGAAACGCACCCTAAGACACGAATACTACTTACCATCAGGTGGGCAGTGGCTTGTTATATTAACAACGTTAAAAGCAAAAGCATTCATAGGTATATAGAATCAAATACCTTGGTACCACCCAACAGTTTCTCTAGATCCTGGCTGTTCTCCATATCAGCGGTCTGTACGATCCAGATCTCATCCTCGCTACTGTCTACAGCCTCTTGCTTAACTTCTGTTTTTATTAAAGGCAGTTCATGCTGCAAGAAAGGCTTCACATACGGTAAGGTAATACTAAAAGTAAGTCTACTTACCCCCAGTTTCTGAAAGGCTAATCAATGAAAAATATAACTAATCACCTGTAGTCTCGTGTGAAGTACCAAAAAGCATGCTAAAAGCATGGATAATTAGTTTAATTTGAAGTAGTTAGTTAATAATTAGATTAAATTAAACTGAATATTCATGATTTTGAGCAATGCAATTGGTATTTTACATAAGATTTAACAGGTGATTAGTTAATTTTTTATTGATCAGCCTTTCAGAAACTGGCGGTTACTCGACCATAAAATTTCTTTAACACCCTTAGAATAAATGTCGTTTGCATATCACAAAACAATAATGTCTATTTTTGCTTGCACGTGACCTCAGTACAGTAACAGTTGTCACTGTCATATTGAGTCTTATTGAATTTTAATTTTGATGGAATTTTTTGTTAAAAGTGGTAAAGCGAATAATATATGTGGTCGACTATACTAAGAAATTACCAGAAACTCATAGCTCGTTGCACTCACTGATCGGTAATCGATCTGCGTTAAGCAACTAAGAGTGCGGCTGGTCCATGGATGGGTGACCTCATAGTGGAATTTGATCTGAGCGTCTCCGTGCTTCGGAGGGCACGTTAAAAGTCGGTCCCGGTTGTTACCAAGTTGATAACAGTCGTTAGGTCAAGTCGGGTGCCTGTATAATAAATTACGTGCGACCTGAACAAATCCCGACACTAGGTTGACCACTAACCACTCGATAAGAAGAAGACCAGAAACTAAAATGTTCTAATTAAGTACATCCATACTAATCTATACATATAATAAAATTGGAGTGTCTGTTTGTAATATTGACATAACCGTTTTTTACTACATGTATATGAACAATAATAATATTAATAATACGGTACATACACCAAAATAAAATTTTTTACAATTTTTGTCTGTCTATCTGTTTGTTCCGGCTAATCTCTGAAATGACCGATTTTGACGGGACTTTTATTGACAGGTAGTGATGTAATAAGGAGTAACTTAGGCTACGTTTATTTTAAAATCTTTTATTTTAGAAAAATAAAGTAATGTTAATCGACTGTTAGGCGGAACAAAGTTCGCCGGGTCAGCTAGTATTAGATATAAATGTGAAAGTAACTCTATCTGTCTGTTACGCTTTCACGTCTAAACCACAGATTTTAATAAAATCTGGCATAGAGATAGATTGGACCTCGGGGAACAACATAATTATGCTATTTTTAATCGCGAAAAATGGCTTAAGGGGATGAAATAGGGGATGAAAGTTTGTATAAAAATCGTCAATGTATAAACAGGGATATAACCGACATTCACGCGGGCGGAGTTGCGGGCAACAGCTAGTGTATTATACATTTAAAAAACTTTCGGAAGAAATGCTCTAAGTCTAAAGGATAGTGAACCATATCAAAATCCTGTTGCGTAGTTTTTCAAGAAGTTAGCGAAAAAATGAAAATGAAAATATATTTAAGTTAATTAAATTAACACTTATGAAAGTCAAAATTTACAAAATGTCAGTCAATTAACCTACACCCAGTTCAAAAGACAGATACATAAAAGTATATATATATATATGTATATATACGATCGAATTGAGAAACCTCCTTTTTTAAGTCGGTTTAAAACAATCAATTTTACATTTATATATTCATCAAATAAACTTTCATTATTCTACTATTAACAATAATTAAACTACTTAAAGGATTGTTGCTACATTATATTTTCATAAAACTAACCGTCGCAACACTAGGCTCAGTTTTAATATCTTCAGTCGACTCCACATTATCTAAAATATAAATCTATACTATTAGTTTGTTTGTTTGAACGGGCTAATCTCTAGAACTACCAGTCGGATTTGAAAAATCTTTTTGCATATGATAGCCCAGTTCTTGAGGAAGGTTATAGGCTATGTAACATCTTGGTACTGGCGACGGGAGCAGAGCAGTAACCAAAGACGTGGGTAAAACCGCGCTGCGCGAAGTTAGTGTCTTTTATATAGAACACAGATGCTCTGGCATGAAGAACCGCTGTATACGAGTTATGGAGAAGGCATTGATGTCACGGTAGGCAGCGGCTTCGCAAAGACCTTGGCATTGCAGAAGTTTATGAGCGACAGTTACCACTTACCATCAGGTGGGTTGTTGACTCGTTTGCCACTGTAAGCAATAACGAAAAAAAGCTGCCTCTTTTTCGACGTTCAAGAAGCACGAACACTCTTTCACATTTTTTAAATTGGCCTATCAAAGTGGCTCCACTCTGCCTGATGGTAAGCAGTCAGTGGAATCCAGAAGTGGTGGACACATTCCAAAAACCAAAGTATCAAACTGAGAGCATGGTGTTCACTATGGCGGCTTTATGAGACGCTTTCACGGCTAAAAGACCTAGGATCAAAATTGGATGGAAACAAATGCATTTGTTATGGGTAAATAAGCCTATGTCCAGCAGTTCACGTCGTTCGTCTGATATGATGGTGAATCCTTACCTTTTTTATATTCATCTCCAATTTTACTGCAAGAACTGCGTGTGCGTGCCGCTATAGGTGGACTATGCTTTGGTGATGTCGAACCCACTCCTATAGAAAAATGCATTCCTTACAGAGGTTGTACGTTTGATTTAATATAAGAATAATAATAATATTCTACCACATTCACACAGCGCCATCTAGTCCTAAAATTAAGCAATTATATTTGCTTGTGTTATGGGTACTAACAAATGATATACTACTTATATACATTTTTTTTTGTAAATACATACACACAAAGATTTGTCCTGGGTGGGAATCGAACCCACGACCTCCGGCTTAGCAGTCAGGGTCACTAACCACATAAATAATATGGGTCTTTTTAATTTTAATTTCATTTCTAGGCACATAGACGAGCCTATCATCAAGAACCTTCGAACTTACCATCTGTAACTTCTTCTTTTGGTTCAACATTTTGTTTAGTTCTCTCGTGTGCGGCTTTCACGTGGCCTTTCAGCCATTTTAAATTAGCATAACCTGTAATAAAATTAATACTTAAACGTGCCTTGCTGCGTTAGTATCCCAAGGTAAATTGACGATCTGATAAGATAACAGATGGAGGAGGGTGGCTCACGACCGTGAAGACCATAAAGTGGAGAGGTCTATGTCCAGCAGTGGACGTCTTTTTTTCTTTTACTGTGCGGAGCCATTCCAAAGATAAGAGCAGTACTCCACGCAGGAACGACTTTGTGTCTTAAAAAACAGTGCAGGCGTGAAGAAGCGTCTTACAGGGGACAAATAATACTTTTCAGGAGTGATTAGAGTTTCATCTATCCCCCTGTTAACAACGACAAATGCAACTTTTTCCATGTCATCCTAGAGGGACAAACCAAACAAACCAGGGAATAATCCATTTATATACTCATTATTTTTTTATGTAATAAGGTCTATCTACACACATCAGGCCGTGCCCAGGACGTGACCCGGCCATGCCGGTTTTTTTTTATTGTGATTGGGCTCGATCACACATGTCCGTGCCATGTCAGCCACAGCTTCTTTCTTTGTTTGACGGCCGGGTCACGTCCCGAGCATGGCCCTGATGTGTGTAGACCTTTAGCCTATCAAAATACCTATTAATTTTAAGAGATTTATCCTCGTATCCCAAAAATCATCGTGGCATGGCATAGTGGCCACTATGCCGACTTTTCTTGTTTGCTACAATCGCCTCTGTGCTATTACCAGTCTTTTGTTAAAAAAATTTATCAACTGATTTCCGAGCAACCGATAAATGATGGCGGGTCACGATCGATCAAGGTGGGGGAGGCCTATGTCCAGCAGTGGACATCTTTCGGCTGATCTATTGATGATGTTACGCTTCACTTACCATAATTACATAGTGGACAAGGAAACACTTCTCCATCCTCTAAATCATGTTTATGATCTTCACAATGTTCAGCTACTTCTGCTACCTCCGCAAATATCTTCTCGCAGAATCTGTCATAAGTACAACATGATGAATAACGCTTTAGGCTCAAAAAAGAAAGAAATAGAACAAAATATCCCAATTTGCACGCCACTGGCTCTGTGATGATCTTTCAACTTTTACAAAATTAAGGTAAGTTCATACTTTGCAAATAAATCTTAATGATTGAATGAGTTAGGTGTAATTATGATAATACATACAATGATGAAATTTATTACATTTGAGAGTCTTTTGTGAATGCCAGCGATAGAGAGAGAGGAGAGGGGGGAGAAAAATAGATCGGAGAAGGAAGAGAGAATTGCTAACGAGTTGTAAGCATTTCTTTAATTCACACAACACAAAAAATTGGCCCTCAAGAAATTAATGATGTCAATAATAATTACCTGCATTTAAGTTCCTTAATTTCATTATTATCACAAGAATATTTCCCTAAAAACTCTTTGACTTCCTCGTCTGCTTCCTCCAAATTGTCTATTATATGATCTATTTCCTGCTCCGGTTCTATGATCTCTACGTCACTGGAACTACCTTCCTTCTTATCATCCTTCACTATGATGATGTCGTCAGACTGAGGATCGTTGTCTATGGGCTTCGTTACAATCTCCCCGTCAGAGCCTATTTCAACTTTAACAAACTCCTCCTTTCCTCCATTTTTATCTATCTTCATATCTTTACCTTTACCATAATGAGTGAAACTAAAATTCTTAATCTTTTGAAAGATATATTGCTGATTGTTTCTTATTACCAGATATTCATCCGGATTCAAAAATTGGTTAGCACTTTTCATGCAACAAGGTCGAAAATTCTCGTTAAGACAACATTCGCAAATAATTTTTAATTGCGTCGACATTTTCTTCTGTGGCGAACATCTGTGCAGTCTTTGATCTTCATTGTCGAATAAGTACAGCTTATCTACGTTATTATCGACATGTTTACCACATATGAAACATATCTGGCTCTCACTCTCCCCTATCAGCACCCCATCTATATCCATATAAGTCATAGGTTTGTTCCAACTCTTATGGACTACTCTAGAAGGATCGGTCTTCCTTACATGCCTTCTCTCGCTATAACCCTGATCATAAGGCAATGACGTCATAGGAGAATCCTTAAACATGTTCAAAATATCCTCTCTAGTGTACGAAAGACTATCATTTCTCTGATACCCATCATAGGTCTTAAAATTATCTTTGATCAAACTTTTAGGTGATTTATTTCGTGCAGTCACCGGATTTAGTGTTGCGTAAGTTTTAGCAGTATTTGCTTCTAAATATTTAGTAAATTGAGCTTCGAACCCAGAAGTGTTGTTACAAACAAGTTTAAAAGGAAGGGAATTGACAAAGCTGCATTTAGGACTGGAATTTTTGCTGGACCATCTAGAAACGGGACTTTCGACTATATTAATGGTTTTAGTTTCTTCTATGTTAAGACTATCGATATCTATATCGTCTGTAACGTCAGCGTATTTAACAAATGGTATTTTTTCAGCTGTTAGATCTATTAAGGGGTCATCATTATCAAAATGTATCTGCGATGCTCTGATTTGGGTCCCATCGTCTAGTATGTAGACTAGATCGTTGGCCCCATCGTTTGTGTCCAACAATGGGTCGTATGCTTGCAATGGATCTGCCTGCATGTTTTGTTCCGCATTTATTAGAAATTGGTATATGTTTTCAGTTAGCGATACCGGCTGGTTTCTTGTTATCGAGTTTACATCTATATCGAAACCTAGCAATGATCTGCAATGATAAGAACAATGGAGAAATTATTTACAGACCAATTTCGATTATTTCTTTACCACTAACGTTGGAAATAAGCATAATGGTCTCTCATGCTAAGCAGTTACGATAACCTATGGCAATCAGAAGTTTATTTATTTTTTTTATTTATTGAACTTCATGCACGAAAGTACAACCGCTTGAATGTCAAACGGTTAGTGGACATTCTGATTTCTAGAGGAAGGTTATTCCAAAGAAGAACAGCTTGGACTATGAAAGAGGAGTGAATGAAATCTGTCGAATGTGAATGACAAGCAAGAAGGAGGTTTTGTGACGAGCGAAGGTTTCTGTCATGTATTGAGCACAAGTATTGGAAGTAAGGAGCTAAGTAAGATGGGGAACAAGGAGAGTTAAGAATAGAATAGAGTGTAGTGAGAGCACGCAAGCTACGGCGTTAGCGAATAGGTAACCATTTTAACTCGGAACGATAAGTAGACACATGATCACACTTACGAAGGTTAAAGATGAATCGAATGCAGTTATTAAGAAGACGGTCATATTTGTTGAGTAAGTCTGCATTCAGGTCATAATAGCACACATCACCATAGTCGACAATGGGAAGGATTAGGGTCTGCACAAGCATTGTCTTTGTTTTAGAAGGTAGGAAGTTTTTCAGACGATAAAAGGCACGCAATAGTCCAGTGACTTTCTGGCTCACGTTGGTAGCCTGTGCACGCCAACTAAGTGTAGTGTCTAAGAGTAGTCCTGACGGTAGAGTTATATACGATGGACAGACCATTATATATAAGTGGAGAGAGCGTTTTAAGGTCTAGTCTACACATCATTCGATGACTGCCTAGCACAGATGCTTGGCATTTTGTTGGATTCACTGACAAGCCAAATCTGTCAGACCAACTCTTAATTGTAGCAAGGTCCCTATTTAAATTTGAGATAGCAGTCAATATGTTAGACGTGCTTGCCTGTGAATATAACTGCAAGTCATCGGCGTAAGGATGAAGAAGTGCCAGACACAATCAGTTATACTCCACATGCCACATTGCACTTGTAACGGCAAGCATAAACTTTGCTTATCTCCATGCAGTGGTTACCTAAGAAGCACCAGAAGCCACTTGCAGGAATAGGAAATTAGCTAAATAAGTATCAGTACGACAGCAATCTTCAATAAGGTATAGATTTCGGTTCGAATTTAAGAGAGCAGTTTTTTTGTGGCAGAAACAAAAGATTATGGTACAGAACACCACGGTAGAACTAGGTAAAAGGCTATCATTCCTCTTATACCTATCATTTTATTTATCGCGGTCACTGAATTTAATGTTGCGTAATTATGGTGCAGAACACCACGACAAAATAAATTGTCTGAAATAATCAAGTAAAAGTCACTCCAAAAAGAAATAGGAGGTGACAGCATACCCAAATTATTTTTTGTTTCCCAATATTTAAGAATATTTCAGCTTACTTGGCCTTATCAAGGAAGGTCTGGAAGTTATCATTAGGCTCAATCTTGAGTGCTATATCTTCTCCAGTCGCATTCTCCATGAACAAGATTAGTGGTGCTTGAGGCTCAGACATTAGCAGCTTTACTGGAACAAATAATAATGATTCCACAAGAAGCTTGGTATAATATGGTATAACAAGCTATTTGCCGCACAACTTAACGACTGAGCGCGTATTTTTCGTGTGAGTGAGATGATTCACAAGAAACACCTTAAAAGGCTTGCTTGAATAGAATGGATTAAGAGAATCTGACACAGAAAGCAGTGCTCCTAGAAAAACAATACATCGTATACTACAAAATCATCACCATATCAGCCGAAAGATGTCCACTACTGGACATAAGACTCCCCCAATTTTCGCCACCAATGGTATTGGTATTTGGTATACATGAGAACTATCTCATCACAGGGTGCAAGCCTATTGCTATAAAGCATGATTCCAGAAAGTGCAGAACCGAGAATTGAACCGGTGACTTCCATACTGCACTACATTATATCTAAACAAGTATTTATAGCATAAGAGTTTGTTATTTGAAACAAGCTCAATCTCTGAAACAACCAGTCGGATTTTAATCCCAATTCTTGTGGAGAGTTAAAGGGCTATGTAACATCACAATACACCCCACAGGCGTGGAGCAGTCAAAGAGGTAAGGGCCAAGATGTAACTTAATGCAGGTGAAACTGCACTGTGGAAAGCTTGTTATTATCTATAGTACTCATATACTGTCTGATGTATATAACTTATAGCAGCTCGTCCCAGCTTCGCACGGGTGGACATTTTTTTTAAATTTTAAAATAAATAAAGATAATCTCTCTCATGTTAAAAATAAGAATACTATGTAAAGTGGCTGCACAATTTTTATATCACAGAGTCATTTACCATATTTAATCAATTACCAATATGGTATGAAGCTGCAATAGCCTCATGGTCAAGTGTACCTGCTTCATACGTACACAAAGTTTAAATTTATATTTAAAAACTTTTTGCATTTACTTACATTAAACATTACCTACTTATGGTACAGAAAAACACTGGGAGAAAATTCTATAAAATAAACTTAAATAAAACCATTAAACATTAACCAACCAAATTATGCCTTTTAAAGTTGGACATATTTATATTACTTTAGAATTCATTATTACTTACAAGGTTATATACCCAGGTACAAAAAAAATTTTTTAAGCAAGTTATTATGTAGGTATCTATTTATTCTAGGTAAGATTTTAAAGTTCTTATGTAAAAAAGTCATAGATGAAATAAAAAGTATTGCATTAAATTGTTCTTAGCTTATTATAAATTAATTGTAAAATTGTTGTAAAATACAAGAAAATAATAATTGTTAATAGCTTAATCATACTATCAAAGCATACGACCAAATAAAGTTGTACTTATTGAAGTAGTTGTTTCTTTATTATAAAATGCTTACTAATAATTTCCAGCCTAGCCATTTAAAAAACAAAGCGGAATATTGGAAAACTGACACTGGCCACTGATCAAAATAAACACAAATGGCCAGTGTCAACAAATTACGGACATATTTTTTTACACCATTTGGATCTTAAAAACACGATGAAGAACAATATTATTGTTATAGATCACAAATATCTTACCAAATCTGTGTTTTCAGGGCAAAAATCATCACTTCCTTTGCGCAACTGGCACATGTTTTGAAAAAAACAAATGAAACTGTTGTTTTTTCGCCATTTCTGTCAAGTTTAAAATCGACATATTGCCGCGCTCACCAAGGCATAAACAATTGAGTTTGTTTTTAAAGATTATAGAAATTAGCATCACATTGCTGTTTAGCATTGTTCACAAATAGTAGAACTATTTTCATGTTATTCGGGCTTTTATCATTTTTCAACGTCAACAACGTGTGTTAGGTTGTATGCGCTAAGCGCGTATTCCACCTGACTAAATTCAAGCGTTAAATGATTCAATAACTTAATTCAGTCCTATCTTAGGCTGACCACCTACATCCGGAATGGCTCTTTGGATTCATAATCTGAATTCATAGTATAATACAATACCAGTGTGCTTCACACACATTCTGAATTTTTGAGATTATGAATTTCTCAGATCGATCTGTAAGAATGATACTGAAAAGCGATCTAAATTCTAGATCGGATTTTTAAGATAATGATTTCATAACGCGGGTATTTCCATACATTTTAATAGTGCAGCACGCATTTATTGGAATCAGATTATGATTTATTTCAGTTGACACTGCAAACGGATAACGTATGGACGTGTTGCGACTTTACGTAGTGAAAAAAATTCTAAATCTATGGTTACGACCTGTTGGCTTGATGTCTGACACAAAAAAAATGCATTTTACAAGTCTGAAGTATCGTTTTTGACAATAAAATATATTTTGCCATTGTTTTTGCCGTTACCTTCTGTACAATAATCAACTGAAATTTCTTAGAAAAAGATTTCATATCTCTGGCTGATTTTGTCTATGGAAATGTATCTTAAAAAAATATTAAATGTTTAGAGCGACCAAACACTGCCTTCGGTTTTAAATTCTTCCTCATTTTATTAAAATACCTTCCGGTTTAAAAAATCAAGCAGTCATAATAGTAGGTTATTAAATTGTTGTGAGTAGGTACAAAATCAATAATTATTATTTAATCGAATAGACTCTTAGAGCATTAAACCAACAGGAGTGGACACGCGCTCTATTTCCCTTGCGCAAAAGTCTGCCACTTTCGGCGGGGGACGGGGTAACGCGAGCAACGCACACTAATTACAATGTTAACTACTAATGCATTTTTAAATCGCGTCGTTATACACGCACACAATAAAATTATTACACACTAGCTTAAACTAAACACACACAATCACATTCACACACAGGGACATCTATTAGTTTACGCTTCCTTAGCATAAAACAGTTAGAGCTTGACTCTGTCGATATTTAGTATCGATGTTTAGGATTTCATATAAGTACGCGAAAGATTTAATTATTTTCATGATTATTATGTTTGCTTATTAAAATGAGCATTATCTTATATTATATAGAACAGTTTTAAGTAATAATAATCTATTATAATTTTAAGGTTTTTTTATATTTAAGCACTTTGAAATAGATGAAAGTAAAGTAAATAGTTCATAAACATGAATTAACTAGAAGTAATTCTGTTGATTCATGTTTATGTCAATATTACAGGAAGAATAAATCAGTGTTTCTAACTAGCACACTTTTTCGTAATTATTATCAAAAAAGCCCGTCATACGGTCGGGCTAAATTTATTTGTTAAACATTGTTCGACAAACAAATCTGGTTATGCGGTCGGGCTCTCCTACTATGTTTATTCAATACTTCCGATCTCTGATAGTACGGAACCCTCGGCGCGCAAGTCCTACTGGCATTTAGCCGTTTTTTTTTTAAGTTTTTTTGGCGCGATTGGGAAAAATGATGAGAGTGAATTTTTACGATGCGCGCGCACACCGACAGAAAAAAGCAACACCCTGAAGTTAGTTGCGAACCTTTTACACACTGAAGTTAGTTGCGGATCTTTGTGTGTCGTATCAGTACAAATAATCTGTGTGAATAAATAAAAAATATATTGGCGTTTATATCAATTCAAATATTTATGTATGTATGCGTTGTATTATTATTTGGTATTTTTGGATTGTTATGCCAAAGAAGTATAACTTCTTACGTGCGTACATGGGTACCCACTCTTTTTTTTTATTTTACTACTGCGCACAAGGATGTATGTTCAATAACCACCACCTGTTGAAATCTATTCTAGTGTGGATTAAGGATTGTAATTAATTATTACGTGTCAATTTTACGTGTATTACTCCTAAGTATGTATGTATATTCAAACCAAATAATACTTTGAATTAATTGTCTGTTGCTATTAAATTTCGTTCCAACTAAGCAGAGCTTGTAATTGGAGGATTTTGTTCTGATTACATAGTAACAAGACACTGACATGAGAATGTATGAGTAGATTTTTATTAGAGAGATATTTTATCTGTTCAGATAACAAAAAAACAACAGAATATATTTCAGAAAGTTTTTATTTAAGTAGGTATAATAAAATACTGAAAAACTGTGCAATTTAAATTAACCTTATAAATCTAGTTTAATCCTAGTTTAGTCTAATCCTAGGTAATGCAATAAGAGGAGGTAGCGCACAGCGAGTTTACTTGCTAAAAACTGAGCTCTCCGCCACTTGGGGGGTAGGGAGGAGGTAGCAGTGCTGGCAGCACAGAAGGCTTTGTCTTTTAAGCTGTTAGTCAGATACTTGTACGCTTAGGAACCCACTTATATGGTTCCTACAATATAGGACCCAAGCGACTCGAGGCGCTGCTTCTTTTGAAAATCTAAAACAAACAAAAAAAAATTAGTTTAATACTGGAAAACCAATATCGATATTTGTGATTAAACTGTCTCATCTCTAATTATGTTAAAGTGTGACCAGTTTCTTAAAAATAAATACGCTTATTTTTGTAAGAAATGAGCAATTATCTTTCGGAATAAAGTGCACTAATCTTGTATATTTGGATTTATAATCTCATTTTACTTGTTCATTTAATATTATTTTGTGCATTACTTGGTAAAAAAAGATTGGTTTTAATTAAAAATAAATAAATATGGGAACGGTGACACAATAATGTACATCCAAAATGAAACTTATTAGATATGTCAACAAGGCGAGATATAAAAAAGGAAAGGTTAGTTTTTATGTTAATTCAACTTAAAATATTACCCCAGATTGGAGTATTGATGATAAGCCTGGCAACACTTGTTGATTAGCATTTTATTTGGTTAAATTGCTAATTTAATGCCTTATTTAATAATATTAGAACAAGATAATACTTACAGGTGGAATGTAATATTATCCTTTTGTAGACTTGATGTCGCTGAACGCTTTTTACACCAAAATACACTGCAATTCGGCATTTCTATTGAGACGCTATTACGCATGCACTGATATGTGACTTATGATGCGGAACGCGCGTCAACTAGTTATATGACCGGTGGTCTGGTACCTTTGGCAGAGGGGTACGCCTGTCAGTGGCCTCTCCGGTTGGTTTAATGCTCTAAGAATAGACTCAATGAAATCAGATATTTAATCCCAATAATCCCCGGTTACAAGTTTAAATGCCAGGTAACGACTAACGACGTTCCTGTATCGCATCCCTTTTTATTAACGGTAGACAGTGGTGGTCAGGCTGACGCTGCTTACTTCGACTTCAAAAAAGCATTCGACTTAGTCGATAACGACGTGTTGCTTATGAAGTTAGTAAGCGTCGGCTTTACCCCACGTCTGCTGCAGTTCTTTGGCAGTTACATGAGAGATAGGCAGCAATATGTGGACTATGCGGGATACACATCAAACCCATATTTTACGTGGTATGGTGTGAGCCAAGGAAGTAATCTTGGACCGCTGCAGTTTCTCATTATGATTAACGATCTGCCCAAGGCCATCAAACATTCAAGTTGCTTGTTGTTTGCAGACGATCTCAAGTTGTGTCGCGCTGTATCAAATGAGGATGACTGTACACGTCTACAGGAGGACATTAGGGACAACATTAGGGACTTAGGGCGGGGCTAACGTTTCGTGATCACATAGTTGGGTGTTGTAAAAGGGCTTACAGAAATCTGGGCTTCATACTCAGAACTGTAAATTCTTTTACAAACATTAGAGCCATTGTCGCCCTATATAATTCTTTAGTAAGAAGTCAATTAGAGTGTAACGCAGTTATCTGGGCTCCACATGAGACTAAATATAGACTCATGTTGGAGAGAGTTCAAAATAAATTTGTTTGATTCCTGTATTTACGACAGTACGGGGCTTACCCATTCTACCCACATAAGTATCCAACCCTATTTGTGTTGGGTATGGTTGGATATAATGAGCTGGGGGTTAGAAGGGACTTAGCGCTAGCCTTATATATATTTAAAATTATGAGAGGCGTAATACACATTTCCGATTTATTAGGGCTTGTCGGTTTGTGTGTACCGGATAGATATGTATGGCGGCGACGCCGGCCGCCGTTGCTGGCGGTGCCGCGAGCGCGCACCAATCTGCTAAGCGAAGCGCCGCTGCCGCGCGCACTACGCACTTTAAACCTGGTAGCCAATCGAACAGACTTGTTTGGTTGTGCACTGAGTGAATTCACCAAGACTACTTTGTACATAATAATATTATGTTATGTAAATATATAATAATCAATCTGTATGTTACTCTATTGCATTGGGTAAGGTAACCTGTAAAAATAGATGTAAGTTTGGAAATAAATAAATAAATAATAATAAATAAATATTTTAATGTACTCTGTGATCGCGCCTCATCCGCAACCAATCCGCAACTTAAAGACCGTGCGTTTTTTTCCACAGCAGGCAGTACGCGGCGCGCGGCGCGTCTTCTATAACATTATGTCAAAACGCAAAGCAGTGCATGGTCCATAGATAATACATACTGTAGGTTATCATGGTCGCCCTTACTGTTAAGTCACAAAGTAGCTATACGTACAGAGAAAAAGCTTCCTACAAACGCGCAAATCGGTGGCACTACTACAAGCACGCGGGGCATGTGTGCGTGTCCACTGGCCGCTTGTCACGTACACGGCGAGACTGGAAAAACCGGTTGACGCCGGCACAGCCAGTTGACAATCTCAGGGTCAGTGCGACGCACGTTAAAGTTAATTGTTATTTTATTGTATTATTTTATCGGTTCATTTTAATCGTTCTAACTATAATAAATATGTTAATATTTATATTCATGAAAAGTTTGATTAAAATTAAATAAGTAGTAATAGAATAAAAATAATAGTTAATGATATTTAATAAGAATGATTGTTTATTTTAACGCATAAGTTTACCTCTGTGAACTTACCTTCATATTTAATAGGTTCATCAAATTCTTTCGAAGTTTGTAGGTAGGCTTAGATTTGTACCTACTTAATTGAAATATACACGAATGACAATGTTCCACAATCACAAATGAAAAATCCGGTCTGATCCCCTGAATCTCATACACTGGGGACATTGCTTTACTTTTTGTTATTTTCTATTCAGTTCTGATCGCGTAGGAGATCAGAAACAAAACCTAAATATATTTAAATATTTTATTCTAGTCGTATCCCCTAGTTATCTTTGACAGATTTTCGAGAAAATACATACAATAACTTCACGCCTGCCTTCCATTAATGGGGTAAGCAGAGACTATACAAGTGTGTTTATTATTTTTATGTTTTTAATTCATTGTTACTTAAACTGCTTTTCTCTTGAATGTACTTACCTATCAAAAACTCTGAGGAGATCGGTATTACTAAATTTGCAGAGAATCAGAACGGAATTAAAGAATAATTATAACCCTAGGGGATGAGATCTGGGGGATCGGACCGGAATATCTCCATATATAAACTATTTAACAAATGTTTTGATTGTCTTAACCTATTGTGATAACCCTACCAGAATAGATAACAATTATTTTGCACTTTCATAAGAAGCTTTGCCTTTGTACGGCTACTCTGTGGTTAAGTGCTATGAAAAGTAGAAAAGAGAAAATTGATTGATATCTGTGAGTTCATTAATTATAATCAATGTATTATGTGAAATAGAAATATCATACATCATTGATTTAGTTTCTAATGTGTTATAATTTATAAAATAATATTTACTATCATGTTTGCCTAATATTTTAAAATTCTTAAAATTACGCGGGGAGAGACAGAGAGAATGCTATTGTTGATTGACAAGTGAACTGTCATTCACTCGCTCGCAATATGGCGGAATAATCTATATACCTAAACTTAAAGATTGTGCGCGAGTTTATTATTTAATAATCAAATGTTAATTTGTTTAATTTCATGATCTAGTTTGTGAAGTGCCGCGGCATGTTTCCTTTAACTCCGCCGGTGGTGAAACGGTTGCTAGGGTGGAAAAAAGGACCAGAAGGATCATCCGCGGCTGAAGATAAATGGTCTGAGAAGGCAGTGAAGAGTTTAGTTAAAAAATTAAAGAAAAGTGGAGCTTTGGAAGAGTTGGAGAAAGCTATTTCAAGTCAGAACAGTCATACTAAATGTGTTACAATTCCTAGGTCAGTTCTTTAGTGCATAATTGATTTATTTTTTTCGTGATAACAATCATTTCGGCAAATGACGTTTCCGGTACACAATATTTTTTCATTGTCGCTAAGCTTTATTTACATCAATATAGAATGGTTTTTAGATCGACTTAGCTACATTGGTAATCAATGTTCAGCTAATCCGACGTTCGTAAATCGCTTATTTATTAAAGAAATTGTTGCCAAATTCCAGTTTAATCATTTTTTATTTTAACAAATAAGAATCTAAAGGCATTTCTGAGATAAATTGATTACCTTAATAAATAAACATTGCATATCAGTGTCGAATCTAATAAAAAAAAGTTGAAATAAAAATTAAATTAATTTCGTGGTTTACGAACGTTTTTTTTCCGTGGTCGGGTTATTTCGGTCGGGTGTTTAATCCTACAAAATTGCGGAGTCGTACATTTATAGCATAACCGTAATAGGGTAATGACCATCGCATTTTAGTTGCGTAATAGCACAGGACGCAAAATCGAAAAGGTCAAGACACCTTCAAAACAAATCGAAGCCTCTGTCAATATGGCGGACGTGTTTTGAACCTTGCGATTTTTTTAAATTACTAATTTTATAGTGATTACAAAGAAAACATTAGTTATTTTGCTGTTTTTGTGATCTGTGACTGTTCTGAAGGATATTCGTCTATCCTTTTGTCCTTGAAAGTAATTATTCGTTTCAATATTTTTAGTTTTGTGTGTAATGAGTTTTAACATTATTAATTTATGCGACAATTACGGTTTTTGGCGATAATAACGTGTTCTGGATAGCATGGATTGCGAATATTAATACTTTACGTCACGAAATATGTTTAAATAATATTTACCGTGCAATATTGTCGGCTAAATTAAAAGTCTAATGAATTAGTGCACTAAACCTAGGTTTCTTTGGCTGAATAGACAATGCCTAATGACGATAATTTAGAAACAATTTGTCGCCAAATAGCCTGTATGTGTTCTTTTTGTTTTCTATAACTACAATAAATTTCAATGATGTTTTATTAACCAAATTGTTAAGATGTAATACTTAAATCTTTCATTATTATTTTGAAACACAAACATGTGTTAAACTTACTGATTATTTAATAATTAATAATGTATGTGTTTAAGACATGGTCAGTTTGTCAGTAAGTATAATTTTATTTCTTGCCGAGTTAATTTGACCAATGTTATGGTCCTTCATGATATTGGTATACCATCCATACTAATAATATAGATAAATCCTAATAACTCTGTCTATAACTATGTCTGTCTGTTTCCAAATTTCATAAAAGAAGTTCAGTGGTATGTGTGAAAGCATAACACATGCTTGCACGCATATATCACTGAACTTCTTTTATGAAATTTGGTATAGAGATAGATTTGACCTTGAGGAACAACATAGGCTATCTTTTGTCCCAAAAAATTACTAAAAGGGGTTGAAATAGGGGATAAAAGTTTGTATGAAAAATCATCAATGTATAAACAGACATTCATGCGGTTAGAGCTGTGGGCAACAGCTAGTATAAGTATTATTTTAGGAGTGGTTAGGCCAAGTAGTCATATCTAGTAAGTATGCGACTTGCTGTGGGTATTGTAAATGCTTAAGAGAAAACCAGACAACAGGTAGCTGCATTACCTACACACTAAATATTACTTTTATTACTTGTTCATTTGCCAGACTGACTGGTGGAATTACCTGTTTGCCAAATTTCCAGATTCAAAAACACTTCACAGATGCTTTTGCAAATTCATGTTTGATTTGAATAGAACTGTGAAAATTAGATTTATAAATAACTAGCTGCCAGCCACTTCATTCTTGTAGTTATTGTCTATTCCACTATTATGTTATTATCTTCATAATGTATAGCCCATGTGTTATTCTGATGTATGAGCTATATTATTGTTAAGTTTCATTAAAATCCATTCAGTTGTTTTTGCGTTAAAGAGTATCAAACATTAATACATACAAAATTTTGCATTTATAAATTAATGGTATAACTTTTGTATCACTTTTGGCTTTAGAACAAGGAAGGTTCATGCCGATTATTTATCTTATATTTGTAGATTTTATAGTAGTATGTTATGTACATAAATCATAGATCGGAATAGGTAGAGTATATTTACAACTATATTAAGTATGGTTCAGATTTTAATTATCATATTTATGATTCGGGGATTAAGAGGAGGTATAATATCTATGTTACTTTCTTCTTCAAACTTTAGATAAATATATTCTACCTATTCCGATATTTGGTAATAATTCATCAACAACACAGTGATATCTAGACCCAAAGTAAGCATACTAATAGCTTGTGATATATGTATCAAAACAACTCTCAACATAATATGGGCCACATTGTCATGTAAATAGACAAAAGGGGAATTTGCGCAAAGGTATCTCCTTAGTTTATGGTCTTAGCCACATACCATTGTACCATGTAGAGAAACATTATCAGAGACTTTATACTGACTACATTTAATATTCTTAGCACATACTAATTGAGTTCAAGAGGTCATTACTCTGTTTTGTCTGGGTTAAATTGGACTTAAAGCTTTTAACTTATATGCAATGACTATAAAGAGACAAAATGTTAAGTACTTTAAATGAAAAAACAATTGGAATTAAGACATTGATTTCTTTAAGCCAATAGAGAGGCTACCTTTTACCTGACCATATTAAAGAGAGTTATGTGTTTGTTAATTTATTCCATGTAACTTAAAACAACTGAATTTGGTTCTCGTGTAATTGGGTATGTTTAGAATTTATAAACATCTGAGTATACTATACATATACTGGATGCACTTTTGTCTTTTTTTTTTAAAGACAAGTCTCGAACTATGCACATGCCCTGTGTCGCAAGTGACTTTACAAACATACATTTAATGAACACAAAGTACACCCAGACTCGGAGCAAATATTTATGGATCACACAAAGTTTTTTCCCTTTAAGGGGATCGAACCCACAACCTCGTACATAGCAGTCGCTTGCGCTCCCACTGCGCCATGGTGGCAGTCAATCTTGTAAGAATCAATCAATACCTTTACTAAAAGATTGAAAATGAGGAATGCTCAGCAGTTAATGAGTAATATGACTGCTTATAACCACAGAGCACTGCTCCTCTCTTACCTCTTAACCACCCACCATCCCTTACAACCACTCTATAAGCGTGCAGACCTGTTTCTTCAACTGACTACGAATTATCCCTACGATACAATGACAATCAATGTTATGTGATCAGGATCGCACGTTTTGTCGTTCCTCGGACGTGGCGCCCGCGTGCGGCCCTTAAACTTTCGATTGGTGCGGGCCTGCCAACCAACACCTTAAAATGTTCTCCTAGTCGCGTAGAGCGCTCAATGAGTGCCTATGTGACTGTCACCTTGTAGACCTTTTAAGCTGCTCTACTATTACCTAACTGGAGGCAATAAAAAATATTTTGTGTTATACATTTGTTTGTTTATTTGCAGAGTGAAACCGAACGAGAACGTAATAAACGGCCAATATCGCAAGGGATTGCCGCATGTTGTCTATTGCAGGCTGTGGCGCTGGCCGCAGCTACAGGTAATATACCTATTAATATTTATAAATCATTAAGTCAATTTTTCTCGACATGTTCATTTCTGTGTATACATATAGGTAATGTTTATCACTATCACTACATAGTATAAAACAAAGTCGCTTCTCGCTGTCTGTCCCTATGCATGCTTAGATCTTTAAAACTATACGCAACGGATTTGGATGCGGTTTTTTTTAATATATAGAATGATTCAAGAGGAAGGTTTATATGTATAATACGTGCAAAATATATTAGAGAAACACTGGTAATTTTAGAGCTTTCTAATGTAATTCAGGGACATAGCGGTTGCGGCGGTATATACCGGCTGGTAGCCGCCGGCCTCTAAAGAAAACATATTTGTATTGTCTAATGACAAAAAAGCTGTGAACGTAGTTTAAAAAGACATTCTGTAGTATATTTAGTGTCAGCATAATTCCTGTGCGAAGCCGAGGCGGGTCGCTAGTGAACTTATAAAGTATAACTAAATCATCATCCATGAATCGTTCAGCTTAGTTGCATCCAAGTCATCCAATCAAGCTCCATCTGCCCTATACAGAAGTTTGTTGGGATCCTCGTAGGGTGGCCTCAGGCTACTAAGGATTTGTACCGATGCTGAAAGTTTCTTTGCGTTCTATGCATGAGATTTATTTATTTATTTAATAAATCTAACTTACAATATTGCCATTACAAGTAAATTAAACCTAATGCAACAACAAAGTTAACTGTATGACGATACTAGCTTTCCGCGGCGCGGTTTCAACCACGTCTTTGCTTACTGCTCAGCTCCCGTCGCCAAGAGCGTGATGTTACATAGCCTATAACCTTCTTCGAGACCTGGGCTATCATACACCAAAAGATTTTTTTTTAATCCGACTGATAGTTCCAGAGATAGCGCGTTCAAACAAACAAATTCTTCCGCTTTATGTTAGTATAGATATGAAGCGTCATCCTGTGGAATTTAGCCAATAAACATGCAGAAATGACAATTTCTAGCGCTACTTTGTTAATTAATATATATCAGTAATAATCACCTAATCACATAATTTATTCAAAATAAGGTGTTTCTTTCAGAGTCAGCATGAACTAAAGCCGGTAGACCACTGCGAGTACGCTTACCAATTGAAGAAAGACGAAGTTTGCATCAATCCATACCATTACAACAAAATCGATTCACCAGGTTAGTTATGAATATTTTTTGACGATAAGTATGCATGTACAGTCATCAGTGAAGACAGTGGTTTCAGATTATATTCATGAGCGACAGTTACCACTTACCATGAGCTGGGCTGTTGGCTTGTCTGCCACTAAAGGCAATGAAATCTCCAGTTGTGATGTTGGAGCAATGTTGGTTTAAAGTAAATAAATCTCTTAAGAGAAAGCCGAGAAGCATAATCGGTATCGTCATGATCATCAGTTAAACTTGGTTTGCCAAGATGATTCGATACCTTCTTGTATTAAGAAATGGGATTATCTGAATCCACACTCTTGTCATTCGCTAAAAACCATTATTCAAGCTTTACTTAATGAATAGACCATTCTTGAAGCTCGTGGTTTAATGTCGACAAGGTGCCGACCGATCTTAATATATTTTTATCCTCGTCGCCAACTGTTATTATGAGATGGGAGTGGATAAATAATAATACAACCGGTATGTAAAAGCTTGTTTATTGAGGGTGTTTGGGAAATATTTCGCTACGAGTTGGCGCCACTTCAACTGTCACATTGGGCCAATCAGGGGATAACTAACTTTCAAAAAGCGCTTGACAGCTGGGTCTGACGCAACGGTGCTGCCATCTCGTGGGCGCACTTTTAGAAAGCTCATTGATGAATGAATTATCCATTTTGTAAATTAACCATTAAAATTGCCGAAACGAACACCGAAAATATTTGTTTTGATAGCGCTGTCAAAATGGAAGACCTTTTACCAAAGTGGCGCCAACTGGTGGCGAAATTTTCTTAAACACCTTCATTGACTGAAAGCCGTCACAGACAATATTCATAATCTATAAAGAAGTTCCTATACTAACACTTCTCTAGTAAGGCCTAAGAGTATTGGCTCTCTTCCATTGTGTAGCCCTGCCGCCCATCCTGGTGCCTCGGTGCGGCGACGCGGAGGTGCGCGCGCCCCCGCCCTACGACTACCTGCACGACCACCACCACGACCACCACGACCACCACCCGCCGCTACACGACCACACCGACGCGTGAGTATCACCATGTCATGGCCAGACTCACTCAGGACGCATGATCAGACTATTGCCACAGCAGGAAGAAAGCATGATCAAAGATCACCTCGTGCGCTCAAGGTGGATGAGTGAACAAGAACTTCATTTTATACTAGCGACCAGCTCCAGCCCGCGTAAACCTTAATGCCGCGAAGATATCAGGAATAAAAAAAATTTATTACTCAGTGATAATGTAGCAATTTTCTATTTTGAAAAGAATTTTATGTTTATTTATTAAAAACGAAAATACAAATTTTCTCTTTGTAAAACGACTAGCTTTCCGCGGCACGGTTTCCCGCATCTTTGCTTACTGCTCTGCTCCCGTCGCCAGTAGCGTGATGTTTCATAGCCTATGACCTTTGTCAAGAACTGGACTATGATACGCAAAAAGAATTACCAAATCCAACTGGTAGTTCCAGAGATTAGCGCGTTTAAACAAATAAACTCTTCCGCTGTATAAATAGTATATAAGTATAGATATTCTTTTTTACAGTAAGTCATTTTTTTTTTTCACAGCAAGTCAAGTAATGTCGCATTGAAACTTGCTCTGATTTCACAAACATGTCACAACAGCTATAGCGCATAAATAAATCGTATATCATTAGTAATCATTATTCATTACTGTTAATGACCTCTAAATCATTATAAGATTAGATAATGGCACCTCAAATGTGTCTTTGTAGCACGAATAACTAAAGAAGAAAATATGACGACCACCATGATGTAGTAGCGGTAAAGCGATCAATTACAAAGTCAAGGGTCACGAATTCAATTCCCGCGCAGTGCAAATATTTGTATCTGGGTGGTTAATAATAATAATAATAATAATATGTGGACACTATCACACATCGTCATCTAGTCCCAAGCTAAGCAGAGCTTGTGTTATGGGTACTAGATAATTGAAATATAATACATATACGTACTTTTTTTTTGTAAATACATACTTAATATACATAGAAAACACCCAAACTGAAGACAAATACAAATGTTCATCACACAAATATTTGCCTTCCGCGGGAATCGAACCCACGACACCCGGCGTCGCAGTCAGTTACACTAACCACTAGACCAACGGCACAGTCAATAGGTTCTATGTATGTTAAATGTATGTACATATTAGCTGTGCCCCACGGCTTCGCTGTGCGTAAATTATGTTTTGTTTTATCCCTCGGGAACAGGGAAAAGGTGTTATTTATGTATGTTTATCTGCATTCTAAAACCGCTCTATATCTTTGCATGCTACTTGTAATTTAATTTTAAAAACTTTTTAATTATCTGGTAGTTAAAAACAGCTGGCTGTAGGTTGATTTTTATTTTGATGTTATTTATAATCACAAGCACCCGTAACCGACTTGTGTGTGTGAAAAGATTAATGAATGTTAAAACGTAAGGCAAACGAGGTATGTTTTGATCGTAGCAAATGACGTTTTATAGTCTCTGCTTACCCCATTAATGGGAGACAGGCGTGAATTTATTTATGTATGATGTTTATAAGAGTCATTCAAGTTTATCTATACTATTATATAAAGTTTGTGTTTGTGTTTTTTTAACGCGCTAATCTCTGTACTACCAGTCGGATGCTAGTTATTGAATAAAATGGTTGTTTTTTTTTCTACCATGTTTACTTTGGGTGTAGATAGCGCTGTTATAATTGGTGTTATTGTGTGTGTTCCTCCAGTGTGATGCAGCAGGGAGGCGTGGTGGGCGTGGGGGCACACAGCGCCATGTACCTGGAGGCCACGCTGGCACAGCAGGTCCCGGGCAACACTACTGTACATGTGTAAGTATACATCATTATTGCTACTATAGGTACTATAACCATGACACAATGGAAAAAAGCATATAATATCGACATTTTTATACGTCGTGATATACAAATATATACCTTGAGTAGGGGATGAGAAAATATAAGGGAAATGTAATAGGACCGAGGCGGTAATGAGAGTATTTAGAAAAATTTTCGCCACGAGTTGGCGCCACTTCAACTGTCACATTGAGCCAATCAGGGGTTAACTTCCAAAAAGCGCACGACAGCTAGACCTCACGCATCGGTGCTGCCCCATCGTAGGCACCATTTTAGAAAACCCACTCAGCATTTTTTTTTGTTCATTGCACGTGAATTATCCATTTTGTAAATTAAACATTAAAATTGCCGAAATAATTGCCTAAACACCCCTCATTGGTCCAATTTAGCAAGCTACTCCACTAAACCTGGAATTGCATACAAAATTTTTTCTCCCTTTCCTTTTTCCTCTCCTCCTTCATTCAGTTTAACTATCCCACTTCCTTCACTGTAGGCAGCAGCTTCGCTGTCCATGAGTAACAGGTACTTACCATCAGGTGGGCTGGTGCTACTGCCATTGTCGGCAATAAAAAAAATGTTTGTTGTAGGAGTTCATCAACAGTGGAGACGCCGCCCCCCGGCTATATCAGCGAGGACGGCGACCCCATGGACCATAACGACAACATGAGTGAGTTTGTTGACAATTTTGTTATTTTTTTATTATTATTATTTTGGGATTTCCCCGATTTTAGAGATCAAATTTGGGGGATTTTTTTTTTCACAAATAGTTTTTTGTAATACTTGGTGAATTTCATACTCGTCCTGAGCAAATTTTTTACTACTCCTAGATTCCACTGACTGCTTCCTGAAACACTGGTAGACTCTTTACCTGACTCTGATGTTAAACCAGAGACCAATAAACTCTAAACTATTTATTTCATTTGGATCATAAAGTATGATGCTTATGAACGTCAAAATTACATGAAGTCAGCTAATTAACCTATAGCCAGTTCGCTGACGAGGTAGAGCTGTGAGAAGAACTGGCAAGAAACTCACGCCACTCTTTTCAATCGCCAAATAATTACAGTATTTTGTATGAGTTACAATTTTAACACTCAACGCAACCAAAAAACCATACAAAGTAATTATTACAAATCAACCAACTAATATAATTATGTAGATAAAAAAAAATAAAAGCATAGAGAATTTAACTTATTTAGTTTCATCTACTATGGTAATGTGACTACGTTTTTTAATTAAACTTACATTTCAGACCTTACCCGCCTGACTCCATCACCGCCTGGCCTCACCACAGAAGCAGCTCCCGTGTTATACCACGAGCCTGCTTTCTGGTGCAGCATCAGCTACTACGAGCTCAACACGAGGGTCGGGGAGACGTTCCACGCGTCACAACCTTCCATCACCGTCGATGGCTTCACCGACCCTAGTAACAGTGAAAGGTTAGTCTAGTAAAATGATGAGTTTATACCTGATGGTAAGCAGTCTGGTAGAGATTTATCACAGTTCACATGTTGCCTTTACCTTTTTGTAGCAATATGCACATTGAGGCAGCCTGTAAAGCACACATTTTACTTTTTATTTTTCTTCACAACATATAAATCAGTAATTACTTACCTAAAGAGTTAAATGTATTGCCTGCATTACTTTGCCAGGTTATTACAAAAATTGTAATAACCTGGCGATTAAAAAGAGTGGCCTGAGTTTCTTGCCAGTTTCTCTCATGGTTTAACGACAGCTAACTCTAGGTTAATTGGCTGACATTTTGTAATTTTTTTACGTTCATAAGTATTAATTCAATTAACTTAAATGAAATAATATATTTTTATTTGATTATATTTGTTGCACATTGCAGATTCTGTCTCGGTTTACTGTCGAACGTGAACAGAAACGAAGTAGTGGAACAAACACGTCGACATATCGGCAAGGGTGTCAGATTATATTATATTGGTGGTAAGTTTTTCAATACAAATTAAAATGCAACCGATGAATAGAGTGGTTCCCGATCGGTCAAATTTCCCAAATTTGCCAAATTTAGGTGAGGAACAGCTAAAATTATAATGATGATAGCTTTCACAGACTTAAGAGTGTTCACACATAAGAGTGGCCACGTGGCAATTTAGTGTCATATTTTCGTGGTTTTAAATTTTTATCATTATAAAGAGCTATATTTTAAAAATATTATCAAAACTCTTTTTAGAATTGCCATAATGCTTACAGTTGACTGGCCTGTTGGTCTAGTGGTTAGTGACCCTGACTGCTAAGCCGGAGGTCGTGGGTTCGATTCCCACCCAGGACAAACCTTTGTGTGATGAGCATTATTGTTTGTTCTGTGTCTGGGTGTAATTTATCTATAATATGTATGTATTTACAAAAAAAAAAAATGTATATAAGTAGTATAGTCCATTCCAACTCCAATTTCGGACAATGTAAACAATCCGCTATATTGCCATTGTCTATGGTTTCATGAATTTACTAGTGATGGGGACAAGGATAATAAAAATAAAATTAATGACATCAATACATTGTTAAATTATAATTTTTCGTCCATAATCTTACATTTTTAAATAATATTACGTTTACGAATACTCTTTTGGCGTAATAGATTAAATCTATTTAATTTATCACTCCAAATATTTGTATTTATGTTAAATATGGTACCTATTTTATTTTATTTTTTTAGACAAACAATGTAGTACCTAATCTAATAAATAAATGTAACTTAAATTAAGCGTTGACCTCAAAATGCAACTATTTGACCACGGACTAAAATGGAATACTGACAGAATACTTTTGAATATTTTCCCGCCTGATGAAAATTTGTGAAATATGGACTAAATGAAATTTGTATGTATGTTACGATTTTATTATAGCTACTATATTACAATAAAACAAATGAACAGACCTGCGACGCCAAACCCAAAATAAATGATGAATTTCAAAATATTATGTACATATGATATGTTAAACTTATTTCTTCTAATAAATTACAACATTGGTTTTCAAAGACAATAGAGAGTACAGAAAAAATAAAACTGTTAATCAATTTGACGTCTTTATTCGACCGCAAAATGTAATTCGTAATTTTATTAAATAATCTAGATTTGATTATTAACCATTAGTAAAAATAGTTACAAAATGAAGTTTTAGTGAACAGAATGTGTATAAATTCATGTATCATCGGTTATGGAGTTTTTGATAGAAAAATATTGAAAAGACTGTTTGTTTACATTGTCCGAAAATAGATTTGGACAAGACTGTATATCAGTTGTTTAGTACCCATAACACAAGCAAATATAATTGCTTAATTTTGGGCTAAAATGGCGCTGTGTGATTGTGGTAGAATATTATTATATTATTATTATAGTTATTTTACTATGAAAATAACGCCATAGAAGTTTCCAATGTATTATTTGCCTATAAATAGAACTGAAAGCATTATGGTTACTTACTTTTTATACAGCTTTCACGTAATTATAAAAAGTGTTCTGTTAATATTTTTTATTTCTTAGTAGGACAGTGGAGGTGCTCTGCACATATACAGCTTTTTAATATGATTATCAGGTGAGGTGTTTGCTGAATGTTTGAGCGACTCATCGATATTCGTGCAGAGTCCGAACTGCAACCAGCGCTATGGCTGGCACCCCGCCACCGTCTGCAAGATACCGCCTGGTGAGTACCTAGCTACTGACAATACATTACGAGTTTTACAAGATGGGGTAGGCAGAGACGTGTGTCTATGTTGCGTGCCATGTAACGTGGCAAAGTCGTGCCCTTTAGGTGCAAAATGTCCAAGTTGCAAAATGTCCAGTGGTTGCAAAATGTCCAGGTCGCAGAATGTTCAGATTGCAGAATGTCCAAGTCGCAAAATAGTAATAAAAGGAACTTCTGGATTTAGAAGTATACCTTATGCTACCGAAACGAAATACACACAAATCAAATAAAAATTACTTAACAATTTTTGAATCAGTAGGTAATATTTTTGATGTGCGTTAAGTAATTTTTATTTGATTTGTGTGTATTTCGTTTTTGCAACCACTGGACATTTTGCAACTTGGACATTCTGCACCTAAAGGAGTCGTGCTATTAAACGGGTGTAATTTCTATAGATATTGAAAATTTGTTTATAGAAAAAAGCAGATAGAATTCATGCATTGTTTTACAGCTAAATTGAAGTGAGGGTTGTGGTAGCCCAGTGGTTAAGGCACCCGTTTCGTAAACACGAGGTCGTCGGTTTGAATCTGAGCAAGTATCAATGTGATATGTATTTTCTCAGTTTACCTCGGACATTACTGAGTCACGGTGTAAAAAACGTGAGGAAACCTGGACTAAAAGTTCTGTAATTGTCGATCCATTTGAACACAGCGGGGCGATCAATGCTCATATTTTCTCTGTTTGAGAACAGGCCTTCGTGTTTTAAACTCACACGATTTGTACACATAACTATATTTGTGAAACGGGTCTACTCGTGTTAGAAAATAAGGTGCCATACCTCTTTACCCAATGTTTTGGTCGAATTACTTAATTAATTTTCTAACACGAGTAGACCCGTTTCACAAATATAGTTAGGCCTTTGTGTGTGACATTAACAGACTGGTATTATAAACTAGAAATTAATTTATGTGTAATCGAGTGTAATTGAGTATCGAGTTATCATTCCCAGTTTTATTTTCTGACAATTTTGTTTACCTTTTTAGGGTTCCGTAGGGTAAAATAAGACCTATTACTGAGACTCCGCTGTCCGTCTGTCTGTCGGTGTCATCAGGCTGTATCTCATGAACCGTGATAGTTAGACACTTAAATTTTCACAGATGATGTATTTCTGTTGCTTCTATAACATAAAATACTAAAAAAACAGAATAAAATAAATATTGATAAGGGTAACAGGTAGACGCATGAAATATTCACAGAATATTTATTTATATATTCTCTTTTTAAAACAAATATTTGAGGGGGGCTTTATACAACAGACATGATTTTTACCATTTTTGTAGAAATCGCTACTTTTTGCCTAGTTGATTAGACCATCATTAAATATTTGGTTGTTACAGGTTGCAATTTAAAAATCTTCAACAACCAAGAGTTTGCAGCACTCCTATCACAGTCAGTGTCCCAGGGATTCGAAGCTGTGTTCCAGCTGACGAGGATGTGCACCATCAGGATGAGCTTCGTCAAAGGTTGGGGTGCCGAGTACAGGTGAATAGTGGCATATAAGTTATAGGAATATTAGTTTATATAATATTTTCACGGTAGTAGATCCACGCTGGTTCCAGCATGAATGGGCCGGATCGACCGGGGAAGTACTACCCTCTCATAGAAGATCGACTTAGAGTAGTGGTATCCGTACTACTGCGTTTCGTTCGGTGAGTAAGAGCGCCGGAGGCCCAATATCCCCGCTTTGCTCTTTCCTCACCTCTCTCATTCCCTTCCCCTAACCCTTTTCCCAGCCGCCATAATGGAGGCCACCATTCTAGCAGTTTAAAATGATGGCTTTTGTGGCCACCACTTCTGGATTCCACTGACTGGTCACCGGTGACCGCGAACAATAGATTTTCTATTGTGTCTGGTTGCATGGCGTTCAATTGTGGAAAATTGCTTTGAAATCACAATCAAGCTGTTTTTGAACATGTAGGGGAGAAAAGAGGAAGGAAAAGGGAAAAGAAAGAGGATCGAGAAGATAATGGGCTGCCGACACTCACCCCGTGAAACACATTAGCATGGAAACTTATGTACTTACGTCGATATTGTATGAAAGGGAGTACTCTCCTGTTCGATCTGACCCATCAGATCTACTATCGTAAAAACATATACTTACTCTAGAGGTGGCAATTTCATCGTAGACTTATAATATACAAGCTTAATACGTGTGTGCGTGTGTGTCAGACGCCAGACCGTGACGTCGACGCCGTGCTGGATCGAGCTGCACCTGAACGGTCCGCTGCAGTGGCTGGACCGCGTGCTCACGCAGATGGGCTCCCCGCGCCTGCCCTGCTCCTCCATGTCCTAGACCAGGTACGGCACCGCCACCACCAGCACCACCACCGGCACCACCTCACTCAAGGTCTCGATTCTAGTATAACGATTTAAAGCACGGGCTAAAAAACATTTTATTTCTCGAAAAGATTACAATAATTACTTCATACTTTTGTCGCTCAACTAAAGCCTGTAACTCTTTACCAGCTAATGCGTTTTCTTTTAATGAGGGTTCGCCACCAGTTGGCGCCACTTAGGTGTAAGGTCATCCGTTCGCAAAAATTCAAAATTCATTCACCGTTAGAAATCAATAAAATCGTTCAGTTATTTATCAAAGATTGAAAGCGCTTTAACAGGTGCCTGGACCTGACGCCTTAGTGCTGCCACCTCGTGAGCGCCATTTACGAACTACGCCACTATAACACGAATGTTTTTTTTTAGATGCATCAGGTGGCTGAAAAGCGTTATACTCAAACACAAGTACCGCAGACAAAGAGTTTAGCTCAAAACAAATAAATACCTCCTTTTTGAGTCTTTAATGTTATATTGAAAGTGTTGCGATATTCAGAAATATTTAATAAGTTTCAATATTCTAATGTCTCTAGTTACTGTAAATTACTTTTCCGCGATAACATTCTATACGATCATGCAGTTGTGTCCAGGCTTACCAGGATCATAGTGGTAATCATTTACCGTCTAAAATTCATGAAGATTGGTAAGAATTAGTCATTTTTTTATAGTAATGAAATGTTACCATAATTTAACTGTCTATAAAAAAGTATATTTTGTATAAAATATTCCATTCTGCGATAGTAAGAAGTCAGTAGTATTTGTGTATATCGCAATACCTTTATTTGCAATATTTGATAATAAACGATTACATATAAATGTTTAAATATATTTGAGGTTTAAACTGTGCAAAAAGTATTCCTCATGTCGTTAAAATCTATATGAAGAGGTGTCTTTTATTTACAAAATTCATTTTTATTCACCTTGAATATCAATTCACCCTGACATGAAATGGAGGTGAATAGGAACAAGGAACCATTTCTGTTCAACCTATGAATTATTTGGTCTATTTCACTATGGTCACCTGTATCATCAAAAGCGACACTATGTTCTTTGATCACCCGCAAATATAATCACCTAGTTGCTCATAGCCGACTCCAATAAACATATTATTTTGGTATCCTAAAATCACTTTTAAATAAATATTACTAAAGCAACTTTTAAAAAGTACTTCAATACCACGTGATCATGGTGGAATAGACCAATTATTTATGTTTTGAATTCACCCTGGATTCACCTCAAGTTTTTATTCACCTCTGTATAAAAGGCACTTCTTCGTCTAAACTAGCTTAGTATATTTTAGTGCACGGAAACGGCAACTAGTTTTGGACTCTGTTGTGTGTTATTGATGTGAAAATGTATTTTTTAATGTTATAGGTACAAAATATTGATTTTATAAAAATAATGTGAAATTAAACTCACGGTGAATGTGAAATTGAGAGTTTATTTCATGTTGGAGAACAACATATTTCAACTTAATAAAAAATAACTTACGTGAAATGCATATTTGTTTTGGTCTATGTTAATATTTATTTTATTTTATTCACATCATCAATAGCATACAACATATTCCATTCTCTTTTTATACGTATGTAAAGTTAATGACGAGATTTTGTTTATTTGTTACATTGAACCTTAAACATTTTGAGAAAACATGTCGACATTATAATAGAATTGATAGGTAGCATTTCATAATTATAATACTGTCCGCAGTGCATTTTATCGCTACTGCGCCGCTCCCGAGTCTAGTAGCGTGATGTTACATAGCCTTAACCTTCTTCAAAAATTGGGCTATCAAATTCTAAAAGAGTTACTCAAATCCGACTGGCAGTACCAGAGATTAGTTAGTTGAAATAAACAAACAAATTCTTTATATCTTAGTATAAATTCTATTAAATGTCGACTTTATAAACATGGTTTAAACTCAAATTGATTATTTCTTAAGTTTGTTCTAGCCATTGCTACATACATTTACAATATATTTTGATGCTCGTATCTAGGGGCAAGCAAAACTGTATATTCGCTACCAATGTTTCACCAGCTATTTTGGGACCTCATGTTACAGGACTGAAAGCATTTAGTTACCCAGCATTCTCGACTTCGAGATAATATTAAGAACTTCTCGACAGAATATTCGCAATATTATTTTATCTGACTCGAGGTTTGAACCTGAGACTTCGCGTGGAATTTTGCAGACCCTCGTCAAATACTTGATGGGTCAAATCAGTGATTGGTCAAAATTACCAAACCTTTTGACAAACGTCTGAAATATCTATCTCGAGAACGGCTTTAGCCATGCATACATCATTTGCTCGCCATATTTATCAGATTATTAGTTCACCTAGTAAGAGGTCAACCTCAACGGCAATCAGTAATAGTCGAATCATAATAATCGACTATGTTAACGATTATTATACTCACAAAACATACTATAATAATAATAATGTAAATATTTTCGTTTAGTTTTTTTTTACTATAATATAATCGTAACTATATTGCAGTTATTTATCGATAGATATACAATCGATTTGACGTTGTAGCGATTAGGTTTATCGATTAGTCGATTACTAGTCATTAGAAATCCATGCGAAAATAATTTGATGATGTAATTTGAAGTACAATATAAAAGCAATAAAATAGTAATAGTTTTTAATATAAATATCATCGTTGACATGGAATTCTTATATATTACGGGCTAAACTATTATTGCCGGCTTATACCGATATGCCTGTATTAAACTTCTAGCGTATTTCGTCATGAGCTTTCTTCCTTCAAATTCCTCCTAATACATCTGGAGCCCATTTGCCACTACTTGTATTTATTTATATTTGCCATATATTTTGCTGTCAGTTTTGACAAGTCAGTCAACTTCGGTGTTAACATACGGCTCCGTACAGCAATCTATGGATATGGCTATGTTTTCTATGCATTGCAGTAACATTGCTAAGAAAACACAGCCAAGTTACCTATCATGTAAGAAGGGGAAGAAGGAAAAGGCCTTTTTATTTGATGTTCTGAATGCGCTAGTAAAGTACAATCTTACCAGCTGAATCATGGCCTGCTGATAGTTCGTATCATCTATCGTTTAAAATGCACTTAGGACATTTTCAATACTAACATGACAACAGAGTACTCAGTAAAATGTCAGTGTCTAATAAAATTATAACAAGCTTGTTACTGTTGTTGGAAATCTGTCTTCAGTCGAATTTCGAGCTGTAAGTCGCGTCAGGAGTTATGAGCAGTGCCCTTACCTGCGCAGAACGCATTTTTAGGTTTCTTTGCGAGTTTACAGTGTCTACACATGCGTACATCCCCACCACTAAAACAGCGCTCATAAATCGTGACGCGACCTATACTAGCATTTAGATGGATTGGCAAAAAGAGCTTATGGGTGGGTCATGATTCACTTGGTTCGATAGTACATAATATACCCGTATTTAAGGTATCTATGTTTTTATTTTTTTCGATAAACCCAAACGTTACAATGTTATTAAGACAGGGATTCCGCAGACATCCTTCCCTGGCACGTAGACAGTGATGGCACGATACTATTATTATAAATAAAAAAAATGAAAAAAAAGCTAAAAGAGAGGTTAATTTTGGAAATGTTTTAAGGTGTAGATGTACGGAGTTTTTTATGAAGGGTCGGTTGGTTGACGGTGTTTTGTAATGTCGAATGTTTTTTATAAACTGTATTCGATTTATTTATTTTTTAGTTTCGTGGGCATTTGTTATAGTTGTTCACGAAATTGGGGCTCCGAGGTCATTCCGCGAAGCCCGTATAAATAACAGAAACATTGCTGTAACGCAGGTCAGTTACAATATTTCTGTCTTGTGTCTCCTCGAACGTTTTAATTAAGCAACAAGTACTATGAGCGTTTACGCGTCATGAGTGGCAACGCCGCAATTTAGTGTCGTATCCCTTGGTTTTTAATTGTTATCATTTAATAGAAACTATATTTAAAAATATGTTCTGTTCGAATGCTAGAATTAGGTGGGTAATAAAAAATCATTGAAATGAAATATGTTTATTCATAAAGGTCAATTAAATTAACACTTATGAACGTCAAAGTTTACAAAATGTCAGCAAATTAACCTACAGCCAGTTCGCTGACGAAGTAGAGCCATGAGAGGAACTGGCAAGAAACTCAGGCCACTCTTTTTAATCGCCAGGTTATTACAATTTTTGCAAGTTACAGTTTCAAGTAGCATGCAAAGTGACGCAATTAATTATTTACAGCTTTTAAAAAGTAAAATGTGTGCTTTACAGGCTGTCTCAATTTGCATATTGCTACAAAAGGTAAAGGCAACATGTGAACTGTGATAAATGTTTCTATGTAGGCATTGTTAAACTGTTAATTTTTGGTATAAGTATAAAATAAGATGAACTTAATTTACCACAGGAGTTCACAATGTAAGTACCTCTATTTCACAAATCACAATGTATAAGTTTAACAGTACTAAATGCGTTTACAGTTCTATTTATATGCAAATAATACATTTAAAACTTACTTGCGTTATTTTCGTAGTACAATAACTGTAAGCATAATGGTTACTTACTTTATATATAGCTTTCACATAATTCTAACATTTAAACATAACATATTTTTAAAATATGGCTAAGATTAAATGATAAAAACTTAAAACCACGAAATATGACACTTGCGACGTTGGCACTCGTGTCGTAAACCTTCATATTATGGTTTCATTACCGTTCAAAGAAGTAATTACGGAAGCTATTTATGCGTTACACAGACAGAGAATTGCATTGTATGATTTCAACAGCTAAATATTTAAACAATGTTAATCTTGTTACAAATCTATAGGTAAATCCACTTTATTGGCACCCAAGATACAGGCTTGCCTAGTTTGGGGTCAATGTTAAAACTATGTTATGTACTTACTTTTGGAAATAAAGTTTTATTATTTATTATTTATTTATTTAGAAAAGCTGATATTTTCAACGATTTGTTATCGTAAAAACATTAGTACCCGCCACGTGCGTAACCGGGTTGCTATTTTAATAAATACTAGTCAAAAACATTCGATATGAAATAAAACGCCGTCAATATGTATAGGAAGTTTGAAAATGTAACGATTTTTGAAATCATGTATTATAATATGTTTTTATACGTCTGATGTAATCAAAATTGTAATTATTATAATTATGTTACAGAATTTTTATTTTAAATTATTTTGCTATGAAATTTAAATTGCAGGTTATATATTTTACCTTTATTAATAAACATATTAGTAACGGATCAGCTTTTCTAAATTTTGTATATTCATAACTTCACAACCCTTCACTGGAGTAAGCAGAGACTATACAACGCCATTTGTTGCGACCCAAACATACTTTGTATCTTCAACATTAATTAATCTTTTCATACTTACACTTTTCATGTTGTCTCCCTCGTTTTTAAACTACAAAAAGAGACAAAACTAAATAGTTCTTCCGTTGCAATTATGTTTATTAGTAAGTCTATATTTCCAAAAAATAATTTACATGACCTTTGATCCAATTTAAAAAACGATTTTATTTGTTGTATATTGTTTTCTACTTTATTAGAAAGTACTTGATATTTTTACTGTTTCAGAACCAAAGTACACCTATAAATTCGTACATAACTTCAAGCCTGTCTCCCATGGGGTAAGCAGAGACTATACTGCTAAAAATAAATCGCTTCTCTCTTCTAATCTGAGCAGTAAATGTGACTTTTTCGAATCCCAAGTACTTTTTACGTTTATCTAGTCACTAGCGGACGTCACGCGGGACGTCAAAGTGAGCATATGACATCGCTTGTGGTATGGGTTTTAAAATGCGGATAACCATATACATTTTCCCAGATGTTTTTTTTTTTTCACGGAAGATGGTTGTCATTTAATTTAAACATTTTTTCTATTTTTTATCATTGTAATATACCATTAATATCATCAACAAGAATATTATTATAAACCTGACGCTGGCAGAAATAGCTGACACAATCGTCGGCTCTGTTGCCAAAAAAAAAGGAGAAGAAGAAGAGAATGTACTTTCATGCTTTTGACACAGTAAATCTTAAATACTTACACAAATATTTATGTTACTTACAAATACTTATGTTCAAAGTATTAAATACAATTTCATGTTACGGTTAATATCGTGGTAAGGTGCTAGTTGGATTTAAAATAAAGTACATTGATTGTTGTGAGATCGCTATTTAAGCGAAACAGAAATAGTCGGGATAATCGACTACGTTAGTCGACTAAATTGTTACTAAATCGACTAATGCACTTATTGTAAGTACAGTATTGTTTTATATCAAATTTGACACGTTTTTAATGAATGTCTATTTAGTTAATTAGTCGATTTAGTAATTAGTAGTTTGATTTTGATACAAAATTTCTGCTCCCAATGTTATTTAAAAACGTTTCTGTTTTTGTTAACTATAAAGCCTTTTAGTTATTTTTAAATTGACTTGATAACCAAATCTAAAACTTAAGATTATATTAAACACAATTACTTTGTGTAACTTAATGGGATACATTTAAATTAAATATAATCTTGAGAATGCAAATGACTATTTAAAGAGATAATATTGAACAGGTAATTTAAAAAAAATAGCAACGGTAACGGTAAGTAACCGCCTTTGATATCTCATATAATTACTTTTAATGACATTTCACCTGCCTGGTATAATCTTTCCAAATAGTCTTTAACACATTGACAATATTTTGCAGATTTTACTGTAATAAAGTATTCCCATTTAAAAAATATCAATGCAAAGTGTTGCCATTCTGTGTTATTTTAAGTGTTGACATATTGAAATACTGCAATTATTTTTACTGATTTAAGTTGGATACATAACAGTCAACGAAATGTAAAATGTTTATGTCGTTAACGCGTTACTACGCGTTTGCAATGTGTTTATATTGCTGTTTGAATTTTACATAAGAAATATAGTAATAATAATACTTACAGTGTTATTTAGACCCAAAGTGAGCATACAATGCGGATAAACACATTTGTTCCCAACGAGTCACACTCTCATCTGTCACACTGACTCGTTGGAAAAATATTAATAAAAAAATTCTATCCAGTCACACTGTTACTCCATGGTAATTTTTGATTAGTAATTTCCCAACCAGTCACACTTGCAGGATGATTAACATACTTAGATAATATTTTTTGTAAATTATAAATAGAAACACATAGAACAATGGATATAGTCACATCATCATCATCCACAGCCCTAACCTACCCACAGCTGGGTATAGGCCTCTTCGTTTGTGCCAAGCTCCACGCTCTTGTGCCAGTCTCATCCATGTTTGATAAGACTGTCGTCGGGATCCCACACTTCTTGATCCATCTCTTGGACGCCACTCGGTGACGGTTTTAATCCACCTATCATCACCTCGCCTTGCTCGGTGCCCTGCCTAACCCGCCCGCTGTTGGTTACTTCCGACCAAGTTGACAGAAGTTTGTTATCCAAATGGATGTAAAATCTTTTGTGAAATTCAAACAGTAACAAATTAAATATGACTCTAAAGTCTGTTCTGTTTGTATGGTAATTATGTTAATTATTTATGAAACTGATTAACTCAGATTTTAGTTAGTCTATGAAGGCAGTAGAAATTGCTTGCATAATGACTCTTTTGTTTAGTTCAATAAACTCGTTTAACAACAACATGGCAAGGAAAAAACTAACGCCTATTGGCATTATAATTTAGGCCCAAAAAATTTATTCTATTCTATTAGCATTTATGCCACTTGTCTAGGCCCTCAGGACAGAATATGGATTTTATAGTTTTAGTAAATTGTCATGGCTTCACACACAGATGAATGACACTGTTCAATCAAGCTTTTAATTTTAAATGTTATATTTTTAACTTTGTGTTATACAGTTTCATAAATATACATGTATACCAAGGTTAGTTTAAGTATACTTTGTGTATAGTATAAGTTATACAATATTTATGTTTTCTATAGTAGAATGGTTCGAGAGCTTCCATAAAAGTTAATTATATTCGGTTGCGATCTCACTGAATCGACGTGGGATATGTTACGCATATTACATAAAACAACTACAATAAACATGTGTGGTTTTTTATTTATTGTTTTATTTATATAATTTAAGGTACTCCATATATTTTGTTCATCATACTTCTACACAGTCAGCAACGAACGAGTTGGCTGATTAAACATTTTCGGCCCATTGATACAGCGACATCGTTTTCTAGTGTTGCTGCTATTGAGAAGTAGATACCTTACTATCAACAAGAAAAGAAAAATCAAGTTTAGCAGGTCGTTACCTAAAGACATACGAATGCAATTTCATTATCATATTTACAGCAGAAAAATCATAAAAATGTAGCGGTGCGGTGTAATCTATGTTAAAAATTAATCATTCGATTATAATAATAATCAGATAATAATACTTTATCTATTATTGATAATTTTGATATATTATGCGTTAGTTACTGAGATTTTGTTGTGTTAGTAATATTGTCCAAAATTTTGAGGTTAGTTTTATCTTGTTTTTCTTTTATTTTTTTTTGTTTTTTATAATGTGTTCTATGCAGTAGACTAAATTAAGGCTTATTAGTGCTAGTAATCACTAAAATACAGAGCCCGAATTTTAAGAAAATAAACTGAAAATATCGAATACGATGTCGACTAAAACATTGAGTGTCTTCAGTCGTACCTATTACAGCTAGTAAAAATGACTTTTTTTTTAGTATGGCTCATCTTGGCACAGCCACCATCGCGAACTGAAAATATAATTAAGTACATGACGAATTGGTTGAAATTGGTCGCACAATACCAGAATTAGTCGGTCCACCGTTTAAAAGTTATAAGTGGCTGTGCCAAACAGCGCTCAGGTTGGCACAGCGACCTTTTGCCCGTAGTACACAGCCACCTCATTAACCTCATATCTCGAAAACCGAGATATGCGGTGCCGCGAAAATCTGGTTATACCTAGAATTAGTCGACGTTAAACACAAAATTTCAGGATTCTACGGCCTTCCGTTCAAAAGTTAATTACCTTTATTGTTGGAGTTGCGTGTAAAATTGTTTTAGCAACTTGCCTAATTGAGTTTCAGCGACTGAAATATCTACCTACTTTATATTGACATGACATGGCGTGATTTAACCGTAGGTAAGTAGGTACCTATTAGGTACTTACTTACCTACAGAATTTTGGTGGTTAGAGAGAGTAAGCGCACAGCACACAAAACAAATAACGGAACAGCACGACATTAGGTAATGATGACAACGGTGCTTATCTCTAAAATTAATTTCTTCCAAACAATCTTTAATGTTCATTCTTTACAATAAATTTCCATGTCACTAATTATGCAATAAATAAGCAAGAAAATTACACAACATAAAATCAATACATGCGTTGCTACGTTATTAAGATAATAGCCATAGACAACGATTGATAGTTTCTTTTATTTTGCCGCGCTTTTAATCAAAGTTTTATCTATTACTGATAAAACATTTATTTTTATTGCTTACTAGTTATTTATTTGTTTTTATTAGTTATGATATCCTTTTCATAGAAAAATAATGTATTTAATCGTTATAGCAATCTTATATCTGGGTTGAGGACTCGACGGAAAGAAACGGGCAAACAATTACATATATTTTTATTATCAAAACTTTACCACGAAGGGGTACGGCAGAGGTGTAAAGCCACTTTTACGCCAGTTATGTTAGTCATGTAACATGGGGCGAGCCTGTAACCATTAACTATTTTGCGCTCTTTTAGAATCTGCCAAAGCTACAGCATGCAAAATTATGACAAAGTATACTTACTTAATAATTATGGAAACCTCAAATAGAATAATGTCTAACATGTTTTACCTGACTACGGCGAAGCCAAACGGAGGGTTATTAATTTGGGCCTATTTATAGTTCATCTGTTTCCTCGTATCTTCCCATTAGTTCCCATTAGACAAATGAGGTATCATTGGAAACGTCTTGACCAGGCTATGTTACGTCTTGTTAAATTCACTATGGCGCCCTCTGGAGGACATAAAGTACTTAATTAAAATATATCGTGATGGGTATCAAATGATAGATCTCAATTCACTGATTTTAAATATACATAGGTATGTACCTACATTATCAGATTTCGCTCACTATTTTTCATAATAATAAATAAATGGCTTAAATTTATCTCTCTGCCAACCTTGTGCTCTAAAATTAGGAAACTAATAGGTACATTTCTATCCGTAGGTGTCGTAAAAAATACAAGGTAAGTATCTAAAGGAAAATAATGACGCGGTCTTTCTTATTTGCTACCTTACTAACGTAATCGAAATCGAAATTATAATAAAAGCGCCTGTTAAAATACTTATACTTAGATTGGCACAATGCGGCTCATACCTTGCATGGGAGGTCACGACGAAAACGAGGACCACTCCAAACAAATAGACCGAGAAATCAAGCAATGGATTAAGTCTTATAACGAAGTAAGTATCTATTTACTTTAAAAGACAATGCTCACGCTACTGGACAAGCCCTAATCAGTGGCGGCTTTACAGATTTGCCGCCCGTAGGCTATTTAAAATTTGCCGCCCCTACTGACCTCTGCAATTCGATACCTCACTGTACATAAATATATTAATTATTTTTTTTTATTAATGAAATTGCAACTTTATGAGTGTACTAGCTGTTGCCCGCAGCTCCACCCGCGTGAATGTCGGTTATATCGCTATTTACATTGACGATTTTTTATACAAACTTTCATCGCCTATTTCAACACCGTAAAGTGATTATAGTAATTGTAGCCTATGTTGTTCCCGGAGATCTAATCTATTTCTGTACCAAATTTTATTAAAATCGGTTTAGTGGTTTAGGCGTGAAAACGTAACAGACAGACAGAGTTACTTTCGCATTTATAATATTAGTATGGAAGTATGGATTAATTATTGTTACTATTTTATTTTTTATGAGTTGTACAACTTGTAATAGGTGATTTTATTTTATGAACAGTGATTTTACAAATAATATTTTAAATTATATTTATATATATTTTTGTAATCAGCCTATAGACGTGTCCCACTGCTGGGCACAGGCCTCTCCCAAAAGATTCCAATTCTTCCTATTTCTGGTGTTGTATTGCCAGTATCCCCGAAACTAATCCAAATCGTCACGCCATATCTCCGTCTGGGCCGTCCAAGTCGCCGTTGACCTTCTTCCGACACCCAATCCGTCGCTACACGAGCCCATCTTTCAGGGTGCATAATAATATGTCCGGCCCGGTCCTATTTGAGCCTAAGAATACTACGTTCCATGGCTCTTTGGCAAATCTTCAGTGTGGACTTCTGATTCTCAGTCAGGGACCACGTTTGGGCACCGTAAGTTAAGATGGCTAGTAAATACATGTCGACGAGTTTCCGCTTTAGTGTAAGTGGAAGGTTTCTTTACAATAGCTACTTCATGAACCAAAAGCTCTTCCAGAAGCTTCAATGTGCCTTTCAACTTTTCTATCCTGCCTGCTACGGAAAGTGACGAAATGGCCCAGGTAGATATAGGTACTCGTCGACATAGTATATAATGTGCCCATCTACCTTAGTTTTTTTTTAAGTCCAATCTGAATACTTGCAGAGCTGAGATCTTAAAGCATTTGCTGATGTTCTGGTGCTGAGGACGAGAAAAGGATTATATCGTCTGCGACGCGAAGATTTGTGAGTCTTCTCCCATCGACAATAATGCCTCTTGTTTCCCATGAACTTGTTATTGAATACTTCTTCAAAAGTGCTGGTGAAAAGTTTTGGAGATAAGGGGTCTCCCTTTTAACGCCCCTTTTTGATACAGAATGACTGGCCTGAAGATTAGAGTTTTATGTCCGTGTGTGGCTATAGATTGATTTAACTAATTTATTGTACTTACGTGGGATCAATGTTTTGATTATAAAATGGCTTTTCTATTGCGGAATGGGTGATGCTGTCAAAAGCCTACATATAGTAGTAGTATAGTCTACAAAAGCTATGTTTAAGGGCAGATTATATTCATGACACTTTTCTATGATCTGATTGAGTGTATGTAAATGATCAATAGTTGAGAAGTTAGGACTGCGACTTGTTCGTGGAGCTGATGTTGGTTGAGCTTACCACCAATGTCATTATCAATAACTTTGATGAAGATTTTATACAAATGAGAAAAGTAGCCTATGTCTACTTTTTATCCCGAAAAAGTACCGAGGTTGGTCGAATTGGAGGAGTTGGTGCCCGAAGGATACAACAAAACATATTTTACGCGCGGGCGAAGCTGTGGGGCGCAGCTAGTATATTCTAAACAGATTAACATAGTGAATAGGAAAAATCTGTCCTTTGCCTTTTTTAAGTAGCTAAATTCAATATACCTTAGTGTTTTAAGGTGATAACAATATAAAAGTTTTGTTGCCAATGTGATTTTATAAACATTTTCATTCGTGTATTTTTCAAGTAAGTAGGTACCTAAAAACTGAGAGAATTTGATGAACCTGTTAAAGTATGAAGGGAATTTTACTGAGTGAACGTAGAACGCGTCAATGTAAACAGAGAATTACCGACACTCACGCGGACGGAGCTGTAGGCAACAGCTAGTTGAATAAAAATATTGATTGATATTTTCAACAAAAAAATAACAATTAACTTTATCGTGCGTCGCACTGACAATGAGATTGTCAACTGGATGTGCCAACATCATCCAGTTTTTCCAGTCTCGCCGCTTATGCGACAAGCGGCTAGTGGTCACGCACACATGCGTCGCATGCTTGCAGTAGTGCAACCGATTCGCGCGGTTGTATGAAACTTTGTCTCTGTACGGCTTATCTACTCATGTGGTTTCGAGTACTACTTTTATTTGAGACTGTGCATCTAGGGTTTTTTGTATATCATCAATCTGTAGCTAATACAAAAAAAAATTGGGACACTTTTGCCGCCTCCTAAATCTGCCGCCCTAGGCTCCAGCCTTCTCAGCCTTCTGGTAAAGCCGCTACTGCCCAATGTTTACCAACTCCAAACGAAGTAGGAAGACCTTCTGACCAGGCTTGATCGTGGCTGACTGCATTGATTATATTATATTCCCAACTGCCCCATCAAACTCCTCATCAATAAGAATAATCAATGGGGCAGACAGGTAATTTAATTCCATTCTGCCCCATCGAAATTGTTAATGGGATAGATAAAAAAATTAATTCCTGCCTAAGTGCCTACTCATGAGTTTTATAACGCTAGTCAGAAGCTCATAGTACGTACCTAATGTTCGAGCTTGCCTTCTTCTGTGAAATAATGACATTTATGTTTATTTTCATACCAGCTTCCCGCGGCGCGGTTTCACCCGCGTCTTTGCTTACTGCTCTGCTTCCGTCGCCAGTAGCGTGATGTTACATAGCCTATAATCTTTCTCGAGAACTTGACTATCAAACGCAAAAAGAATTACTGAAATCCGAATGGTAGTTCCAGAGATTAGCGCGTTTAAACAAACAAACTCTTCCGCTTTATATAATAGTATAGATTAAGTTCTCATTTGTTACTACCTCTCTGTTGGTCTTGTATGTCAGGTCATTAACTCAGAATATGAAGATGATCTCTTAACGAATAATACAATTATCGAACATAAACTTAAAACCTAAAATCTTAAATAACGGGTGGCGCAAAAGTAAAGACCCTATTTGGTTCAGCTATAACATTTTTTCTAAATTAGAAAACTAGATTTAGATTTTTTTAAATGTATATTTGTGCCATTAAATTTCGTACCATTAGGATTTAAAGATGATGTCTTTTAAATGGTGACCTCCAGAGTTGATACACATTTGAGCCCTATTTATGACATTTTGCATAACTTGCCGTAACACTTCCTGCGATATGTTCGTTATTTCTTGACGAATGTTTTCTTTTAGAGCTGCGAGAGTCTGTGGCTTGTTCACATACACCCGAGATTTCAAAAAACCCCAAAGAAAGAAGTCTGGACTGGTCAGATCGGGTGATCTTGCAGGCCAAGGCAAATCGCCAAAACGAGAGATAACTCGGCCTGGAAAAGCGTCCCTCACTAAGTCCATAGTGTCGCGCGCTGTGTGTGCCGTAGCGCCGTCTTGTTGAAACCAGATGTGCTCCAGCCCCAATTCGTCCAAACTGGGTATCAAAAACTCACGTAACATGGTTCTGTAGCGTTCTCCAGTGACAGTAATCGCATTGCCTCCAGCGTCTTCGAAAAAATAGGGTCCGATCACTCTGTCAACACAGATGCCACACCATACAGTAACTTTTAGTGGGTGTAGAGGTGTTTCTTGAATAATGCGCGGATTATCAGTGCCCCAGAACCAAGTTACATTGCACCAAGAAATAACGAACATATCGCAGGAAGTGTTACGGCAAGTTATGCAAAATGTCATAAATAGGGCTCAAATGTGTATCAACTCTGGAGGTCACCATTTAAAAGACATCATCTTTAAATCCTAATGGTACGAAATTTAATGGCACAAATATACATTTAAAAAAATCTAAATCTAGTTTTCTAATTTAGAAAAAATGTTATAGCTGAACCAAATAGGGTCTTTACTTTTGCGCCACCCGTTATAAGTTACTTACTTTTGTTTTAGGCTATCAAATTATTACTCTTGGGAACCGGTGAAAGTGGTAAAACAACTATTATAAAACAAATGAAGATTTTACACGTCCAGGGATTTTCATCTACGTAAGTATTTCTTTATCCTTAAATTTAAAAATCTAAATTGAAATTATTTGTTTCAATTTAAGAATGTCCCTTTCGGTTCCTTGGTTCGATTTACGAGTATATTATACACCTCACTTCAACTTCATACAAACTTGACTCAACGAAATAGTAGGTTTTGGCAAAATATTTGTAGGTATTTACTAACCACCTCGCTTAGCAGAAAGATTGGCAATCATAGTAGCTGCAGTCAGTCTCATATTAACACTACTAACCTAACTTAATTCAATAATTTGGTTTCCTGAATTAGCCGAGATGCTACAAATTCAGACAAAATATTCGTGAATAGACAACAGCGCCTGACAAAATCTAATAGCAATTATGTTTTACGTGTTTTGCAGAGAACGTGTAGAAAAGGCGCTACACATAAGAAACAATGTCCACGAGTCAATTTACGATATTGTTCACAACATGTCATGGCTTAGTATTCCGTTACAGAACCCTAAAAATATAATATCTCAGCAATATATACTTAAGTGTGGAGCGAATGGGCCACAAGAGTTTACGGAGGTGAGTAGATGAGATGATATTTATTGCTGTTGCATTTAATATTTATAGGGACGGAAGATGGTTGTCATTTAATTTCATCAACATTTTCTATTTTATCATTGTATTATACCATTAATATCATCAACAAGAATATTATTCTAAACTTGACGCTGGCAGAAATAGCTGACACAAACGTCGGCTCTGTTGCCAAAAAAAAAGAAGAAAAAGAAAAATATCTATAGTAGTAGTCTAGGTTTGTACATAGTTTTACACCTTATATCATGAAGGGATAGGCCTCTGCCCATACGTACATACCTCTGATACCTCTGTACGCACATATTTCGTCAAATCGCATAGCATATGTCTTAAAAAAATATATTATAAATTTTAGTCGTATCGGTCGCTACTCGCTACATACAGAAACTGCTTTGAATAGAAATTAAAATCATTCAGAGTCTGGGTTTGTTAATTGAGTCGCCCGCAACAATGGCATGTGCCGCGAGAGATTTGTTAAAAAAATAAAGATAAGTAATAAGTATTGCAACTTTTTTGAATAAATATTATTTTAGAAAGGACTTTCCCTGCAGTGGAGCTGGAGCTGATAATTATGATAACGAAGAAATATTAATTATTTCAGGATTATTTTGATCACGTCAGAGTGTTATGGCGAGATGGTGGCGTCAGAGAATGCTTCAAAAGATCCAATGAGTATCAACTTATAGACAGTGCGGAATAGTAAGAACATAGTAAAATATTTATTTAAAATTTATTTGATAATAGCGCCATCTATTAGGCAGTAGAAGAATTTTGCAGATGTTTTGAAAAATGTCAAAATTGCAAGTTTGACTACAACGGACTAAAATTTGTTACAGAGCCATATCGTGTCGAAAAGCTGTAAATAATTTATCTGTAGTTTAAATTTTGAAATATAGATGGCGCTGTAATTAAAACGTAGACACGTTTGAAAATAATGTTTCTTTTTTTAATTAAGTTATGAAAAAAAAATATTCAGAAGATTTTTTTTTATTTAAAATATAAATAATAAGTTCTAATGTGTTTATTTCAATTCACTGTTTCAGTTTTTTAGATAGAATAGATCTTATTGAAAAGGCGGATTATGTGCCGTCAGACGCAGACATACTGAGGTGTCGTCAGAAAACTACCGGCATACAGAAGATTGAATTCAAAGTAAAGGTAATAAATTGTATTTCGTATACCTAATTACTGCCACCAATGCCACCCATAAAAGATGATGCCTGTGACAATGACAAAGTGCTTTTATTTGATATTAAAAACATAAAACTTTACTGTTTTGGACATTTGCAGGTACCCAAGTCTATGCACGGTGGTATACAAGACTTCTGGATGTTCGATGTTGGGGGACAGAGGGGAGAAAGGAAGAAATGGATACAGGTTGGTAATATTTATACATTTCAACACGAATAGGTCGGATCGAACATCGATCGTATTCAATCACAGAACTAATTGCTAATAACATTATAATCATTACTATATTCGTTGTTTAAATGTAGGTATTTTCTTAACATTATTTTGCAACGCTTTAGAATTACAGTTAGTTTTTTGTTATTGAAGTTGTTTATAAAAGCCGTACTATTGTATTTCGTTCAGTGAGTAAGAGAACATTCCACGCGCCGCGCCGTCTGTAGTGTGGTGTGGACAGAGACTAAGACTACCTGCCTCTTTAAAATTAAACTCGCAGGTATTCGAAGGTATCCACGCGATCTGGTTCCTGGTAGCCTGCAGCGACTTTGACCAGACCCTGAGAGAAGACAATAGCCAGAACAGGCTCAAAGAAGCTCTGGTTCTGTTTGAAGATGTTTGGCAGAGCAGGTACATAAATTACATAGTATCACCAACCCATTGAGGGTTTTTTAAATAGCGCTCACAAGGTGGCAGCACTGAGTCGTCAGGTTCAAGTATCTGTCAAAGCGCTTTCAATATTTAATAGATAGCCGTGAACGATTCTATTGATTTTAATACTGTGAATGAATTTTAATTTCGATTTTGATTTTTTGTGAATGGACCTTTTACCTAAGTGACGCTAACTGGTAGCGATAATTTTCCTAAACACCCTCATTATTCCCTTGCTCCTCTTTCTTTTCCCTTTTCTTTCCTCATTTCTTTCACTCTTCATTCTTCATTTTTGTGGGTGTACCTATGCTCGTTTTAAGTAGTTGTTATTCAAACGAGATTCAAAGAAAGCATTGATATCACAGTAGGCAGCGGCTTCGCAGAGTCCCTAGCATTGCAGAAGTCCATAAACGACAGTTACCACTTACCATCAGAGGGCGTACAAGTGGCATAAAATAGAATAGAATTATGTATGGGATTGATTTATGCTAAAGTAAACATTGTCGTTAACCTATGTCCATACCATACATTTTTTAAACTTGTCTAGGCCCTCTCGAGAATTATTGGCGCGACTACCACTGTAAATAATTAAAAAAAAACATGTTAATAGGTTACGCTTAATACAATATTCAGGTGAACTGGATGCTTGTTTGCCACAGCTTAAAAAAAGTCTAAAATCTTATTGTGCTATCTGTTTGTCCTTGATCCTAGGTTCCTATTAGAAGCAGGTCTGATAGTATTCCTGAACAAGCAAGACATCCTGGAGTCGAAGGTGTCCCAGGGCAAGTCGATAGCGCCATACTTCCCGGAATACCATGACTTTGATATTGCGGGCGACGAATATACAAGAACTAAGATGTTTATCAAGAGCATGTTTACGGTAAGTAAAGTATTTCTAAATTTAGGTACTAGGCGTTTGCCCTCATTTCGATTTGATATCAAAAGTTTAATGCGGTCTCACAATAAACACCTACGGAAAATATCATTGCAATCAATGATTTTTTATTGATTGCAATGATATTTTCCGTATGATGATGATATTGATGTTACACAGTCACAAAACAACCGAAAAACGTTTTCCGGAACACATACAACATACGTTACACACATTCTTCATTCTTGTATGAATGAAGAATGTGTGTAACTCAGACTAAAGGCAATACGTCCCAATTAGGACGTTTTCGGGTCTTCACTATTACGCGTTCATAACATTCTGTTAAATAGAATATCATTGATTGCAATAGTGTCGTATTGCATAATTCTGATTTACAAAGGCACTTAAAATAATAAAATTTTGAAAGTGACTAAAAATATGTTAAACATAATAAAATATGTTGAGATTTAGATAACACAAACATAACTAATAACCCATAACACAAGCTATAATATATGCCTACTTTGAGTCTAGATAGCGTTGTGTGCTTGTTGAGTATTAGTGATATCTTCTATTCGACGTCAATTGAAGTACGTGTTGTACGTATTCTACCTACGTGTATTATTTCAGGAAATCGTAACAAAAAAGCGTGAGAAACGTCACCTCCACGCGTCAACCGATAGGTTCATAGTGACTGAGTCCCATCGCTCCAGGGAGTGTTACTTCCACTTCACCACGGCCACAGACACCGACAACGTTAGAACTGTGTTCAGAGACGTACATCAGATTATACTGACGCAAATGCTTAACAATATAGGAGTGTATTGAGCTTAATAGTACCTAGTCGATTTGTATATGCAATAGCTTAGGAAACATAGCCATGTCTAAAATAATGTAAATAAATAGTAACGGTTTGTAATTCAAAATATAGTAATATACCTACTTTAAAAAAAACAATATTAGGGCCTAATTGTATATGTGTACATTGGAACCACCCACTTGCAACTGGTTCTCGTAATCTTGTTCGACTAACAGCCAAGAACGAGCAAGTGGAATGGTCTGAAAACCAGCTCAGTATAATCACATTAATCACCTATTCATATCAGCATATATCTGAGACCATCCCCTTTGCCCTACTGTCTTAATATTATGTAACTATTGTGTTAAGTGAAACCAAATGTATGTATGGCAATGAAAATATTTTAAATTTTTATTTTATTATTAATTCCATAGTTGCTTTTCCTTCACAATAACTTAGTTATGTCAGGTCAGAAGCAAACTTAGAAATTACACTTACAAATTACTTGGCTGGTTTCCACTAAGCCATCACGACTGTAATATTATTATCCAAATAAGTATCTCTAAGATTACAATGTTGTTATTAATTTTATATTTTTTTATTTATTTTTAATGTTAAAAAGGTTTTTATTTAATGTTGTTTAATAAATTATTTAAAGATAATAAGTTGTTTTAATTAAAAAAATGTCGTAATTGTAGGTATATTTAAAATATTTGTTAGAAAAATAAACGACCATTGGCATTGTTAAAAACAACCTAGGTAAATGAGGAAGATACTGTTACTTGTCATCTAGTGATCACCTTGACGTTACCGCTGAATGTATCTAATGGAGATTACCATCGCAAATAAATAATATTGTGTGAACCTACCTACGTTTAAGCTTTCGCGTTGCATGATATATAATTTGAAGTTGGTACAAACGGGATTAACGCGATTAGGTATTACACATGATAATACTTTATGTTGCTTCATGTTTCAGTCAGCTTGTGACCACGGCCGAAATATAATCTGGTCGAAACGTCAGGCAAAATAAGGTATGTAGGTAGGTAAATACCTAATGAATATTCGCGGTAATTTCCGTTTGTACCTGGTACAATTCTCTGTTATCAATTTAATTATGTGAGAGCATTGTGAGAGTACTACCTATCACCACTACTGTAACCACGGCGCTTCTGTCTCTTGAGCGATGACTAGCCTCTTTGTGACTAACCAAGGAACAAGAAACTCATCAGTTCAGGACACCATACAGATAGTTTATGTCACAGTCACTGTCAGTCACAGCAGTATTTCCTCACTGCAGTTTCAGCATGAATGGGCCGGATCGACCGGGGAAGGACCCTATTTTACAAGATCGACGCAAGAGCATTGATATGCGTAAGAGTGTACCTATATTCATATTACTTACTATTGCGCTTCGTACCGTGTGTAAGAGCGCCGGTGGGGCGGAGGCCCAAATTCTTCCCGTTCCTTTTTCGTCACCTTCCTCATTTCCTTTACCTACCTACTCCGCTCCGGTCCCTAGCATTAAAGAAGTCCATAACCGACAGTAATGGGCTGTTGATTCATCTACCACCGCAGGCAAAAAAAAGTTAATGGTACTTCACTTACCTATCGTCTTCTAGAAGATACTCACCCAGTGGAAAAACCTCGTTCGATAATCTCACCTTTAAGAATAGAACCCAATATAACTCAGCCAACCTGGGATTCGAACCCGAGACTCCTGCGTGGCAGACCACTTAAACACTAAGCCGATCTTTTCAACACCTTTAATTAAAAATAAAACAATGCACAAATCAAACAAATCATTTATTAAATACTTACATTATTATCTCTATAATAAATATTTATTATTAATTACAATTTAAATAACTAGTTTTTAACAAATTATATTACGCTGCCGCATCCCGTTCGTGGCTTTTATGGTACATAGCAATGGCTTTCATGGCTTCGATGTTCGCGTGTGTTGCCAGCTCTCCCGGGACTAGTAATTTGACAGCTGCTTGGATCTCCCTGCTTGTCATCGTTGTTTTTTTAGTGTGGGCAACTAACCTTCCAGCTTCAACTGCAATCTTTTCCAGCATATCATCGACAAAATTATTCATTATAAGCATTGATTTACGCGAAATTCCAATATTTTCTTTGGCGACGGTCTTCAATAGTTTATACAAATATATGGAGAAACTTTGATAGTTTTTTTTCTTCGATTTCTTTGATTTAGTAATTCCTTTTTCCCTTGGTTTTTCCATAGATTTGAGAGGTTTCTTCGGTCCTTTAACTGGCGCCATTTTACTGGGTTGTCTGTAGATTTCTAGTCAATTCCTACAATAATACTAGCGTGTGGTTTACTGATTTGTACGCAATATGTATATTTTTGTGGTGTCGCAAGTTGCAGGTGGGTTATCGAGCTAAAATGTTCAAATGACCAATTGTAGGCTTGCAAATTGTAAAGGTTAATAGACTTCGATTGATTTTAATTATTTATTGTAAACACAGAAATAGATAAGTACATAAAAACATCAATAAGGTACATAATGTTTAAACGCTAGATATAAAAGTAATAACATATTAAAATAGGTCGGTAGTATGTAGAATACAACAGCTTAAAAGTAAAACAAAAAAACTTTTAATAACTTTCGAGGCCATTTTACAGTTTTGTATGAAAAATAGTCATAATAGGTTAGGTTATATAAATTTGATAAATATCAACCGAAATTCCTAAATATTTAGATACTATTGATTCTACTACTTAAGTACCTACATCGCTTATTTTAGAGTAAATCTATGACTTCAGAACAATAGTATATAAAACAAAATCTTACGTACATTAATCTTTTTTTTTTTTTTTTGGGTAAAAGAACAGTGTAAAAAACAGAGTTTTAAACAGTAATTAAATCTAAATTATTCGTTTTAACACCAGCATCATTTACCACAAATTACTCTAAAATCTAGTACATGCGTGTTGAGAGTTGAAACTAGTTTATTATGTAAATTGTTACCAGATGACAATTATATTGTGTAAGTATATCTTTCTAATAATATACTTATATATCTAATAAGCTTATCAAAAAAAATCTTTTCATATTTTACATAATTTGAAGAAATTGTATGCTATTGGTTAGGTTAGTTATTATTTATTTTTTACAATTAGCTTTATTTAGGTTTAGGTTTAATTATAAGATTTTATACTATTTTTTATTACTTAGTATGTTTTTAACTTAAATATTTACTATCGACAAGTTGATCAGTTACCACTCTGCGCAGTGCACTAAGCAGAGATGTTTTAAATGTACTAAGTAGTTCTCGCTACTATAATATCATACAAAGAATGTAGCCTTGTAGATATTTAATTGTGAAAGAATCCTATCGTATTAAGTGTTGCATTGAACTATAAATTATTTAAAATAGGTAAAAAGTTATCTTAACGAAATAGTAGTAGTAAATACCTACTGTATAAATTAATTAGAGAGACAAAGACGGCAGCCCAATAGAATAGAACAGAAAAATAGCTTTCGGTCGGCTTCCTTTTCCATTTTCCTTTCTCATCCTCTTCTCCCTATATCAGCAACGGTTTGGTTGTGTTTTCTAAGCATTGCAGAAACAATGCTTAAAAACATAGCCACGTTCATAGGTTACGGATGTCAAGTTATCACTTAACATCAGGTGAGCCGTATGCTAGTGTGCCAATTGTAACATCAATGGTACTTTTCAATGGTACAAATGGTCCGGCGGCGCGGCGCTAGTTTGCCACCAAAGTTTGTCTTGTGGTCTTTGGGCTGATTATAAAATCAACCTAATCTCTTATGCCGTAAGAAGCCTAAGGAAATACCAGGTACCCGACTCACAGGCAGCAGGTTAATCTGCGTATTAAATATATATAATGGTGTCCAATCCGCGCCGCCTACCCAGCGTGATGGAGGGAAGGGGGAGTTAAGGTTTTTGAGCCATGAGCCCCTTCCCTGGATTCTGGAATTGGGTACTTACCTAGGTACAAATAACAAAAAAAAAACAAAATATGGTTAAAATCAAAATTGACTAAGTTTATCATCTGATTTAAATAAGTAGGCATAATAAGTGGGTATTTGCAATAAAATAGCTACAAAGAACTCCTATGTCCTTCCAAGGCAAAATATTTTATTCCACCCTCAATTTTTTAAGAAATTCGCTCATGAACGTATATAAACCCGCGTCGCACGCTACACCTTTGCATTCACGTATCGAAAGTACGATCCAATTTTAAAAAGTTAAAATGACAGGCCGTGGTAAAGGCGGGAAAGGATTAGGTAAAGGAGGCGCCAAGCGACATCGCAAAGTGTTGAGAGACAACATCCAAGGTATAACAAAACCAGCAATAAGAAGATTAGCAAGAAGAGGCGGTGTAAAAAGGATTTCTGGATTAATTTATGAAGAAACAAGAGGAGTTTTAAAAGTATTTTTAGAAAATGTCATTCGAGACGCTGTCACTTACACAGAACATGCAAAAAGAAAAACAGTGACAGCAATGGATGTTGTCTATGCTCTAAAGAGGCAAGGAAGAACTCTTTATGGTTTTGGCGGTTAAATTAAAAGAAAAAAGGTTTATTTATTAGGAGTATGTGAGAGTGGGTCGTCGTGATTTAATTTTATATTGACAAGGTCCTTTTCAGGGCCGCAATTTAACGTTTCTAAACAAGAGTATATCATTAATATCGTTGGTAAAGCTAGTGACTAGGGTCCCACGGCCTGCTTTCTCACAGGCCAGATCACGCCAGGCCAGGCCGACAGATCATGGGAACAGATAGATAGGTTACGGTTACCACTTTTGCAAGTATGTAGTTCCAAGCATGGTGTTCAGTGATCATGCAACACATTTCCCGTTTGGAGATAGGTATAAATAGGTAGGTATAGCATAGATACGCAGTGGACTGATTGAGGCTGGTGGTATGATATTGCGATAAGTTTTTTTTTAATACTACTTTACTGGCAAACAAGCATACTAGATGGTATGTGGTAACGATTACCTATAGAGATGGCTGTGTTTTCCAAGCATTACGAAAGTAATAATGCTTAGAAAACACCATATCCACGGAGAAGGGGGGCAAGGAAGGAAAAGGAAAAAGGATCAGGACCGAGGGGGTACCTATATTTGTGCTGCCGGCGCTCCTCTCACTCACCGAGCGAAACACATTAATGCATGAAAACTAATATTCTTACGTCGATCTTTTATGAGCGAGTAGTAGGTAGTACCTACTGCCTCGGTCGATCTAGCGTGGATCTGATGAAATGAGAACTTAATCTATATATATATGTATAAAGCGGCAGAGTTAGTTTGTTTGGTACTACCAGTCAGATTTGAATAATTCTATTTGCTTATTAGCCATTTTATTAGTTCTGGCTATGTAATATCACGCTACTGGCAACGGGAGCAGAGCAGTAACAAAGACGCGGGTGAATCCGCGCCGCAGAAAGCTAGTTATTATTAAAGCGAAAGAGTTTGTTTGTTTGTTTGTTTGTTTGTTTGTTTGTTTGTTTGAACGCGCTAATCTCTGGATCTACCAGTCAAATGTGATAAATTCTTTTTGCGTGTATTAGCCCATTTCCTGAGGAAGCTTAAAGGATAAGTAACTTTACGCTACTGGCGAAAGCTAGTTAAATATAAGCTGCGAGTGCTGCGGACGCTACCATATTAAAGCAGATGTCTTTAAAAAAAATCTAAAAAAGCAAGTAAAAGGCCAGAGTTCTAAAAGTTATCCCCTTGATCCATTTTTTTCCATATGGTCATTGTTTAAAATCACCTTAATAGTTAGGTATTTTTGCATCATATTAGTAAATTTAAGTGCAATACTCAAGTACCTAAATAAAATCTATTTAAAGTGGAAGAGATTGTTTGTTTGTTTCTGTGAGCTCGATAATCTCTGAAACTACCGGTTGGATTTAAAAATTCTTTTTGCTTATGATAGCCCAGTTCTTGAGGAAGGTTGTGTAGGTAACATCACGCTACTGGTGACGGGAGCAGAGCAGTAAGCAAAGATGCAGGTGAAACCGCGTCGCGGAAAGCTAGTAAGTACAATAAAAGTCGAAGATTATTTTTTTTGCAAAAGAAATATTTTAACAATTAATGTAGGTATAGTAGGTACCTACTTAATATCGCGAACTTATAACGTCAATCTTATTTATTATTTTATATCAATATCATAATTTTAGCCATAGAAAATAAAATAATACACTTTTCGTTACAATAAAACTGTGTCGGGTATTAAAAGAAAAATAAATAAAACAGCAAATATTTTCCATTTACCTTCATATTTTCACAATATGGCGCCGTCAGCCTATAAAAGGAGAGACAACAGCCATAATTCGAACTGTCGTCATATTTAACTACTAGCGATAATCTGTGACGGGAAAAAATGGCACGAACAAAACAGACTGCGCGCAAATCGACTGGCGGGAAAGCACCTAGAAAACAACTCGCAACAAAAGCGGCGAGAAAAAGCGCTCCAGCCACTGGCGGTGTTAAAAAACCGCACAGATATCGGCCAGGGACTGTCGCTTTACGAGAAATTAGAAGATACCAGAAGAGCACGGAACTTTTAATACGTAAGCTACCTTTTCAACGGCTCGTGAGAGAAATAGCTCAAGATTTCAAGACAGATCTAAGGTTCCAGAGCTCTGCTGTGATGGCGTTGCAGGAAGCCAGTGAAGCGTACCTTGTAGGACTCTTTGAGGACACGAACCTTTGCGCTATCCACGCAAAGAGGGTCACGATAATGCCGAAAGACATCCAGCTGGCGAGAAGAGTTCGCGGAGAGCGGGCCTAGTTTGATTCGTCTCATTTTTAGACAGTTTATTTATTTTAGGTTAGGTTTGACAAAGCCCTTTTCAGGGCTGCATATATACGTTTCTGAACAAGAAATCATATCAAAATTACTAATATCATTGTAAACTATGGAGACGTCTACTGCAGGGCATATTTAGGCCTCTTAAAAGAGGTAAAGTGCCACGTTGGCGGATTGGTTGGCGATCTCTGCGTATTGTTGTCGCCCGTTGTCAAGGGAACACCCTAGGCGCTTCTTACGACACTTAAAAAATGAGGTACATTTCAAAAGGTAAGTAGGTACCTAAATGTTAGGTAGGTACTATTATAGATGCCTAGATTCATTTTGTTTGGGTAGCCCTACCCAAGACTACCCTATCTTGATATACATTTGTTTACTTTTCAGTATTTGGGTATTTATTAATAAAACTAAGCCAATAGGCTGGTATTATTAATTTAACTTTACCTATCTAGAACTTAGCACACTCAATAAATAATACGACTCTCAATCTGTCTATAGAGAAACAAGAAAAACTGCAGTCCTGAAAAGGACTTTGTCAATATTCAGGTCATTATTCGACCATCATCCGAGTCTATCCATCACTCTTCATCGTCTTCTTCGGCAGAAGTACAGGATTTATAGCTGGTAGAACTCCTCCTTGAGAAATGGTTACTCCGGCGAACATTTTATTCAATTCTTCATCATTTCTGATGGCGAATAATATATATCTTGGAATGACTCTGCTTTTTTTGTTATCAATTGCTGCTTCCGCTGCTAACTCCAAGATTTCTGCTGATAAATACTCCAGTGCTGCAGCTAGGTATATAGGAGCCCCACTGCCTATCCTCTGGGCATAATTCCCCTTCCGTAGAATCTTGTGGATTCTACCAACGGGGAACTGAAGCCCGGCGCGCGAAGATCTGGACTTGTTCTTCGATTTAATTGCTTTGGAAGACATTTTTTTTTCAGCTTGTGTGTACTGTTCAGTACTGTGATGGACTGAGGATTTAATTTTTTTGTACGGCTTATATTGATTTAGTTGGTCACGCTAACGGTAGGTGGGTTAATGAGATGCAATCAGTCGTTTGGCCTATTACAGAAAATTTTATTTAGGTAGGTACGCGTTCATTAGCAATGTTAGTTAATATAATTTAATGTGAATACAATAGGTTAGTATAAAAACACAAACTCTGTTTAATATTTTTTTCTGTTAATATTTTTTAAAACAATTATAATATTAACAAAATATTTACAATACAATTCTGTTTAATATTCTTTTTTCCTGTTAGACATTGACTTTCATATGATAATATCGTATGGTAAATTTAGGTGGTAAAAATTAGGGTAGGCCTCCCAGCAGTGGACGCCGTCTTTCGGCTGTTATGTTGGTGATTATGAAATTTACGATTAAAGGCTTTATTTATTTCTCAAAATAAATTCACTGATTAATTTACAGAGAAAACTTTAAGTAAAAGTTTCATAAAACCATGGTATGTAAGTACCTAAGTACCTACCTACCTACTTAAAATCTATACATATAATAAAATTAAAGTTTCTACTGAAATAACCGTTTTTACTACATGTATATGAATACATACACCAAAATACTTTTTTTACAATTTTTGTCTGTCTGTCTGTTTGTTCCGGCTAATCTCTGACTTTGACGGGACTTTTATTGGCAGGTAGCTGATGTAATAAGGAGTAACTTAGGCTACGTTTATTATAGAAAAAATCTTTTATTTTAGAAAAATAAAGTAATGTTGATCGACTGTTAGGCGGAACGAAGTTCGCCGGGTCGGCTAGTAATAGAATAAGTACGAGTAACAAAAAAAGTATACTTAGTAGAAAATAAGAGTCTGCAGCCCATGTACCTCTCTTCTTTTTTCCTTTTCCTTCCTCATTCCTTTCTTCCTTACATGGTCGGCAACGGCTTGGTGGTTTTTACAAAGTTTATTTCTGCAATGCTTAGATACCACAACCATGTCCACTTACCACCGGGAGGCAGGCTCGTTTGACACCGAAGTTGAAGACAGGACTATGAGCTGATGTAATTTTCGTTTTATGGAACTTATGTCGGTGGTAGATAGACAGAGAAACGAATACCTAGTGTTAAGTTCAAAGTGGTTACTGTAACGAAAAACTGTTGTTATGTAGTAATAATAATGTTGTGTAAAATAATGCAAAGAAAACACACTAAGAAGTTGCCTAAATAGAAAACAACTTGAGTAAGCGTGGTGATCAATGCTTATGTCTTGTCTGTATGAGAAGACTGCAGAAGGATAATACCGTGCCCTCTCTTAAAAAATAGATTATCAAGAGAGGGTACAGCAGTAAGTGTTTTGTGTGCGTCAAGATGAAGGGACCAAGTCTTGGATGTCTTTCTTGTTTAAATTAAGAGTTTCTTGCCAGTTCTTCTCATGGCCCTACCCTACATCAGCGAACTGGGTGTAGGTTAATTGGCGCTGACATTTTGTAATTTTTAACGTTCATAAGTGTTAATTTAAATGAATAAAAATATTTGACTTTGACTTGAAGCAGACTGATCGGGGAAGTAACTGTAACCACCATCATAAAATAAATTGCTGTGTTCCTGTTATTGGTGAATGTTGTTAGGCCTCTATTATTGTATCTAACCATTATCTACCGAAGATACATACTAGCCCCCAGTTTCTGAAAGGCTGATCAACGAAAAATTAACTAATCAACTGTTAAATCTCATGCAAAGTACCTAGAAACATGCTAAAATCATGGATAATTAGTTTAATTTGATTTAATTAGTTATTAACTGATATATAGAATAGATGAAATTTAACTAATTATTCATGTTTTTAGCAACCCAAATGGTACCTACTTCACATGAGATTTAACAGTTGATTTGTTAATTTTTCGTTGATTACCCTTTCAGAAACTGGGGGTAAATCTAGCTGATTTCGTTTCGTGGAATACTCATTAACTTCCATAATATTAAATCTAGAATTGTTTAAAACAACAAAAAAAATATAAAAAGAAGGGTAGGTAGGTACCTATTTATTCAAGAGCGAGATAGGTACTTATTTTTGTAGATCACAAAACTTTTTACTTATTTATTATTTACGTGTGGGAACTGGAAATCATCGCATGCACTCCGATTCCATCACCGAAGCAAATCCTAGGTAGGTATTAGGAAATGTTAAGAAAATATTTCAACTTTATATTGTATAACCGATCAAAATTTAAATAAATAGTAAGCAGCAAGATTAGAGTGGATTATACCTACATACATACCAAAAGCCATTGTGTAAACAGGCAATGGAGTTAAAAGGTTTTTCACAGGATCAGCAACGCGCTAGTGATATTGTGTTGCAAGTTGGTTGCAACTAGTTGCAAGCGTTCATAGGCTACGGTAACTGCTTACCATCAGACGGGCCGATTGCTTGTCTGTCACCTTATTCGTATAGAAAAGGCACCTGGCCTGGCATGGTTGCCTCCACAGACATGTTGCCTCTAATACGGAGTTATTAAAAATAGGTGGAAAATAAAACATTCTCTAAGTAGTAGGTACCTACTAAGTCTATCATTATTACCTAACTGATGATAATGAATGAGTCTGAAGGTCACAATAATCGATATTGGCGGGGTGTTGGAGTGTCAATATACGCGGGAAGGGGACGGTGAGACGCACACGCATTCAGGGGAAGTCAACAGTTTGTCTGTACTGATCTATCTGCGTTACTCTCTATGAATTGTCAAAACTGTCAACTCTTCAGCAACAACTTGTCACTCTATTTGTTCATATTTTGTAAAAAAATAAAAATAAATAAATACGACGTTTTGGAATCTAGCCTTACCTACCTACCTACTTACTTATTCGCATTGAATACAGTTTTACTTACTTATTCGTTCGCATTGAATACAGTTTTACAAATAAATAGTCGCAAATATAATTACATGTTTTAATTTTAGTTATGCCATCATTTCCATTAATTTACCTTTTAGACAGGAGAGCTCTATTCTAACCTAGTTCGTTACCCCTGGCCGCAGCTGCGTCGTCAGCTGCCGTCGGCCGTTACAGCCGGCACGTGCTATACATATTATTATTACCACTACAGTGAAAGTGGATAAGCAGAGAGGGACAAAGAAATGTCTCACAGCCGTTTGTGAATGAAGTAGGTTTGATTCGAGTTTACTTGCGTAGTACCTAACTCTTTAAAGTTCTTGTCCTGGTTGGGTACAACTTGGACACCTTACCTTACCTACTACTTACCAATTATTATCATTGCTTTGCGTTAATGACATTACCGTGTACTACTTTGAATAATAAAATAAATATCGTGCTGAAACTTAAACTTTAGAACTACTATTTAAAAAAGAATTGTTGCTAGGCCTATCTTTCTTAAATTTTCCATAATATTACATTTCAAAGGTAGGTATGTGAACACAGTTGCACTAACATGAGTGTAAAGACCCTCTCCCTACATAACATACCTTTAGGCTTATTCAATTATCGCAAAAACTTATTTATGGACCCTCTGCTATTTATTTTCAACCTTAGGTGTACGCTACTCGGTATATTTTCCAATACAAACATTGCCTTTAAATAATAGTCAATGAAAATTAAGATATATTTGATTTTCAGTCTTTACGTCGTAAAAATAAGGTTTAAAATTAAAGTATCGTAATTCTTTACGGTATTCAAAGCAGCGCGTGCCTATTGCAGGGGTGCGCAAGCGCCGTTTCCGAACACGCCGTTTTTTTTTTTAAAATGGAACCCCTTTGCAGCAGTAGACGGTTGAACTTTTAACGAAACAGACGTGTTATCGTTATTTATTCTTAGATTTAGTTTGTTTAGTGAAGATAAGTGATTGATAAGTTTAAGTGTGTACAGTGCTAAACTATTTATAAAAATAAAACTTGCGTCAAGTTAAATTATAAATACCTACGATTAAAACAGTATAGGTATTCCAAGTAGAATAATACTTTTAATACATACGTTTATATAAGAACTTACTAGACATATAATACCGTGTAAATAGTAAGTATAGGTACAGATATATCTTTAAGTATAAGAAACGCACAAACCGTAACGGTTCCGGGTGATAACCACCCCATTTCTTGTGCACCAGGCATTATGCATCAACGCATACCGGGGAAAAATTACGCTTAAAATGGATTCTCCAAAAATTGTATACAAATATTACTCTAACCCAGCATTCTGCTCTCAAAGCGAAGTAGTATTCGCACAGAAGTCATGCATAACCAAAATAGTATCTCCAGACAGACAGAGAATGCCGCCCTTAGGCGCAAATTCTCCAAGAAAAGTCGAAATAAGCAACAGAATAATGAGAACAGATATTTCCGATAACCCTTTACGAATGTCACCGGCCGGAGCGCCGAGAAACAGAGACGAACCACCAGAATTGCCGCCAAAACCACCAAAATTCCAGCCAAGACACTTTCATAGACAGTCTTCATTGATATATAAACCAAGTCGCACTGTGAGATGCAGAACGAGAAGTGAAGATCTAGAAATGGCGCAATTAAAACAACAGAAATACTCAAGATATGACCGCCACAATCACAGCGACGATGGTCTAGAAGAAAGAGTTAAACATAGATACGAATATATAGAAGATTATGACGATCTAGCTGATTATTCTCCAACGAAGAAACGGATAATACAAGCCAAAGAAGAAGAAATTGACGAATACAACGTTGACGCCCCAGATGAACACGAATTGAAAGAAATACCGACGGAAATTGTGAAAACAGTTAACGGTAAACAACATAGATATGCCATCGTTTCCTGTGAAGAAGACGAGCCAAAAAGTGTGACGTTTACTTCTCCGGTGATGTCCAAAAAGAATTTAATAGCTACACAGAAGTTACATGAACTTTTATCTACTCCGAGGAAACTGAAGAGCTATGCGAGCCAGCCATCAGTTCGAATTACTCCAAATAAAACACCTGACTCAAAATACGCTGATACTCCAAGAAAGTTCATATCAAGTACTCCAACTCAAGGGGTCACACCTTCCAAATCTTGTGCTAACTTGACCATGTCGAGAACCAGTGCTACCACTTCACCAATTTCTCCCAAAGCTCAACAGAAACTAAACTATGGTGTTCCAGAACCAGTGCCAGAATTTGACAGACATGATGTTTTTGTGACCAGTTTTAGAGATAAAAGTAGAGATAGAAGTTTTGATATTGAGAGGGAGAATAGCAGAGAAAGAAGAGATTACGAGAGAAGAAGAGACGGTCAGAGGAAAGATAAGAATACGGCTGTTATTATACCGAGGTACGTACAATTTAGATTATAATTTTAAAGGATTTTAACTGTGCCTTTGGTACTTTAGAAGCTCTTGAGAGGCGGTTACTTCTTATAGTATCGTCTGTTGATTTTATGTAGTGTTCTGCGTGCCCCAGCCTCCAACACTTGCAGGAATTAATCGATGATACTGATAGCGCGACAATTGTAGCTGAGTTCCGGTCTAACATAGTCTAATTATTGCCATCGACAATCTGTCACCTGGCTATAAAACGCTGTTTAACTGTAGTTTAGATTGTAAAATATTTGTTCTGCTATAGGAGTGTAAGGTTATGAGTTAAGTGCGTACCTACAGGGTTTGCTCGCTTAACTTTCTAATAATAATAATGATTTATAAAACATACAATTAACGGACACAAAGTAATTATACCTATACAGTTTCAAACATACTTTTAAGTATGTGTGGTGGATATCCTTAAATTTATTAGTTTCGGATGGAAATCGAACCTACTACTACTCACACCATTTTAACTGCTAGACACAGTAGACACGTATAAATATCCAGAAATTTTACTATTTTAAATCATCAATTCGGCCGGTTATTATCTCACTTTGTATTATACGTATTCGTCATGTCCCACTGCAGGGATTTGATTAGCATTGATCGATTCGCTTGCTTGCTCAATGCGAATTTCACACGTTTTTATAAGTCCAGGTCTCCTCACGATGTTTTCCTTTACCACCAGTCAGTAATGTCTAGATAAACTTAGAAAGTACCTAAATACGATTTGAAAAACCAAATTGTTACTTGCCCGGATTCGATCCCCCGACCTCGTGTTTACGAAGCGGCCCGGGTGTTTTCACCACTGGGCCATTACGACAGCAATTTTATTGTTAATAATAGGTAAGGTACAACTTGCTCTAAGGGTACAACTATTACGCACAAGCTTTGTTTTTTTTTTGTTTTTTTTTTTTTATATTATAGCCTACCAAAGTGACTTCACCCCGCCTGATGGTAAGGTCAGTGGAATCCAGAAGTGGCGGCCACTATACCAAAAGCCATCGTTTTAAACTGCTGGTATAGTGGCCTCCACTATGGCGGCTGGGAATGGGGTTAGGGGAAGGGAATGAGGGAGGTGAGGAAAGAGGATAGGGGGGAAATTGGGCCTCCGGCGCTCTCACTCACCGAACGAAACGCAGTAGTACGGATACTACTACTCTTAAGTAGTAGTATGCGTACTACTGATGAGAGCTAAGTACCTCGAGATAAGGAGTGTACCATGAAAAAGTGATTATCATTATAAACTAAAACATTGCCTTTGTCTATAAAACCGATTTTTATGAAATCTATAACTAGAAAACTAAATCAAGTCATATTTTAGTTTGTTGTTGATAAAGTTAACATTAATGCCGCCTCGATGGTCCAGTAGAACTGTGATTGTTTGGACTGTATGCAAGTCACGGGGTCGGTCTTGGAATCAGATAAAGTTGTAACTATCAGATTTTATACTCAAGAAGTTCTTAATATTAGTCTGAAGTCTGCAATTGTCCTGCAAATAGTAACGGACCCCTTATTTCTATGTCCCATACCTAGCGAGACGTGCTTAAATTACACTCCTGTCTACTATATTATATTTATTTATTTATTTTTTTATTTATTATATTTGTATACCAAAATAGGTGAATTGTGTGAAACTATGTATATTTTTCTATCACAACTATCTGTACCACTTTTCTCGCAAATAAATGATTTTGATTTTTTTTTTTTACCTCTTCGGCGTAAAAAGGAATATTGCTTCAATCACCAACTATCACCCACCTTTCAGGGTAGCAGCACCCCCATCAGTGTACTCCGAGGACACATACAAATCTTTCTCCAGTTTGAAGAACATTAATGCTGCGACAGCATCTTTAACCATCGCAGCATTGATGCTGACTATGTGTGGTGGTCTGACTACTGGACTTAGCTTCTATATGATGTATGCTGTAAGTATCTTGGACTTTTAAAAATTAATTTTGATCAGGATCTTTGTACTGTATTTGCTATAGTTCAGCTGGAATAGCATGCGAAATACCTATTCGTAGTTTCTCGTCCTAACCTTTAATAAAAAAGTATGTAAACAAAATTACTACAGATATTTATGACTACTATTATCTTCTACCTTGGAAGGCGTAATTATTATGGCACATTAAGACAAACATTTCGTGATTCATTAATTCATAATTTCATATACATTTTTCATTAAAATAATCAACGAGAAGACTGATTTACATTTTAAACTGACACTGGCATATATAATTGGCAAATCAGCTCTTTTAGGTACAATAGAATAAGAAGAAGTAAGAGATTTAAAAAGTTAAAGTTACATTTTGTATTTGTCCGGTTTCGGACTGAGGCAGTTACAACGCCTTACGCTATTACGGCCTTATTTAGCTTAAAGCACATTTTTTCTATTTACAGTTTGGCAGGCGCTATTATCTTGACTTCGGTGTTTTATCCGGCTTCACCTGCTTCCTACTCGGTCTTCTAGGCTTCAGGTCAAGAAGACAACAGCTTTTACCAAACAGGAACTATATATCTGGTAAGTTCCATCAAATATCGCGATTATAAACTTGTATATTATGATTTGATGCCAAAAGCTGCATATAAATGGCACTTCATTTATTTTTATTCGTGAACAATTTTCATTCTGTTTAAAAATACATACATTTAGGAAATAATTTACATACGTAGTCATAAAATTATATCAAGACAATTAATACAAATTTACGTTAGTGATATAAATAATAGAAGATACCTAACACAGCCATACGATTAATGAGTCTTCTATTGCTTATACCAACAAGATTTTAGGTCTAGGCCTCAGAACAAGAACTTGTTCTGAGCTCTAGGCACAACGCGACATTGGCAGACTGCGTTTTAGGTACGCAGCGACTAAAGGGTTCTAAAGAACTCTTTGAATTTATTTCATTCCATCCTATTTAGAACAACACGTGCAGGACTGAAGTGTCATTCAAAGTGGAATCTCAAGGGTATCTTAACCAATAATATGGCACTGTTAAATTAAAACCTGTGTTACCAGCGCATGTGATTCCTTTCAATTTTGATCTTGGGTCTCTTTAGCAAGACGTGAAAAAGCATCTCATATAGTCGCCACAGTGGAGGCCACCACACCAAAATAGACTTAGACATTGCATTTTAAAATATGACTACTTTATTTCTAGGGTACATCGTGCTATCCTCATTCTCCTTACTCAGCGCGTTTGGTCTTCTCGTTCTACTATGCGTGGAGCCGAAGCCTGGGACGCCAATGAACGATATCACTTCTGGAGCCGTCTGTGGAGTCAGCATTCTCTCTCTATGCCTCGCGACAATAGGAGTATTAGCTTCTTATTGCTGTGTTAAAGACCCGCCGGATAATCGAGTTGGAACTACTAGATGGTATTAGACTAAGACTGATTAAGAAAATGATGATGTTTATATTACGGTAGAGTTTACTTAAATCTGAGAGGCAATTCACTATTTCCTCAATACTGAATTGCCTCTCAGATTTAAGTAAACTCTACCGTAATATAAACTGGACTACTGAGGCCAGGAGAGTGGTATTTTTGTAATAACTAAATAAAGTGACGGAAATTGTCTGCGCTTTTGGCGGCTGACAAGTTCGCTAGTGTTTAAGCCTTGTGTTTAATACCTAAGGGTACCTACAAAAATTATATGGGTCTACAATATTAAATGACGTACGTTGCTGCAGTAGACGCTTTAGTGACACCAGTCGAGGGTGATGGTAGAATGGTAGGCAGCCGAACAAAAAGGTTAGAACTAGAACCATATGTATACTGTTCCTAGATGGCGTTTATCAACCTTAGCAAATCCTATACTACCAAATTTATTTAAAAAAGCAGAATTCTTGGGATTCTGTCCTACTTCAAGCCAAGTAAAGCCATTTTCAGTAGCTAAATTCCGTTTTTCGATGTTTATATTAAAATTTTGAAAATATCGTAAAACACTAAATATATTGAGCTCCTTGACATTAAATTTATGACTAAGGCGGATAAAGGATAAACACTACTACGCACCACGCAGTGCATGTTGCGTGTCGACGCACTGCGCGTTTTTGCGGGAGTGCACATCTGCAACATTGTGCGTGTTTTCACGCACTCACGCGCATAGATGCATGTCGTGAATTCACGCACGTATTTTATTCAAAGCATAAGCTGTGGTGATAGTGCAGTGCAGAGCGTCGCGTCATCATTTTCGGTGTGTTAGACCGTGCGTGTTTTCTATACAAACGGAGATCTTACAAGCAACGAAAGAATACGCATTCCCGCACCACGCTGCATCATGCGGGGCTGTGTGCTATGCAGTGCCGTAAATAGCCTTTTTTGCGCCCTGTGCGAGCTTCTATAATTGCGCCCTTGTTTTTTTAGATATTATAGGTACCCTAGAGCAATGCTATGTATAGGCCTACTTTATTTCATTCAGGGTAATAAAATAAAGCACCTTGTGCTTTATTTTATCACCCTGAATGAAATAAAACTTGGTGTTGGTGGACCAATTATCTAATATTTTGGAAGAAAAATCTTTTTTTTAAAGAACTGATGTGGGCAAACAAGCAGACGAGCCATCTGATGTTAAGTGGACCCTTCGCCTATTATACCACCCACTGTGTCTCACTCACTAAAATTCAATCGCAAGTTCACTAGTGCAAATGCGTTGCCCACCCTGATGCTTAAGATTTAATTTTTGGGCCACTATGGTTTTCATACTTCTATAATAAAATAACACCCTGCAAAGTTTCAGTAAACTGTAAATTAATTTAATTTTAAGTACTTGGTATGGTAGAGTTTTTATTATGGAAGATAGCATAATATAAATTGCGTTTAAGTATGAATTAGTGAAAAAACGTTTATTCGAATATATTTGCAAGATTATTCACAACTACACAATACACAAATGAATGAGACCACAAATGAATGAGTTCAGATAGTAAAGATTTATTAAAGCAAGCCATAAACTTTTTTAAAGATTTACTTTTACACAAATACGCTCGTGCGCTGCCAAAAAAATGAGCGCGATGTTTTGTCTAATTTAATAGACGTTTTTGATGATACTGGCATGTAGGTATGTGTTGGAATCGAGCACTAGGGGCGCAGCGGGAACTTATCAGGAGCAAACCGAAAAAATAATAGTCCTGCCTGGTCTGGCCATTCTTGCGCCCCCCAGAGTCTACGCCCTGTGCCTGGGCACCGGTGGCACCGCCCTATTTACGGCACTGGTGCTATGGCCTAAGTATTTGTATCTTTAAAAGAAACTCCTTACTGAGAGGGCAAATTTGATTAGCGCCATCTAGTACAACGGTGTGAAAACATTAAAAAAAGAACCTCATACCAGGTAGGTAAGTATTGCTAAAGTTTAAAAAATAAATTATCAGTGATTGTTATGAAAATAAAACTTTTAGTCATTTGTATCTGTTTTATTTACCTATTATAATAATAATACTACATTAAAAATAAAGTAGGTACCTAATACCTTTTTAATACTAAACTGGTAAGTCTGTCTGTTATTAATGTTATTATTATTGCAAGACATGAATAATCCATACTAATATTATAAATGCGAAAGTACAGTATAATTATCTGTCTGTCTGTGTTACGCTTTCACGCCTACCACTGACCCGATTTTGATGAAATTTGGTATAGAGATTGATTAGACCTTCGGAGAACAATATATCTTTTATCGCGAAGAAATGGCTTAAAGCGGTTGAAGTAGAGGATGAAAGTGAAAAATTGTCAATGTACTCGTATAAACAGAGATTTAACCAACATTCACGCGGGCGCAGTTGCGTTACAGCTAGGTTTAGATAAATGGCTGAAATTTTTGAAGAGGCTGTACTTCGGTTTTGTAAAGACGGAAAGTGTGGTCTTTGGTCTAGAATATAATTTTGTTGGTCTCGTAAGGGACGACTAAAGTATAAAAAATGTTTTTTTTATTATTACTATTTATTACTTAGAAGCTTAGACCTCTGTAAAATAAAATTCTATTTTCCCATTATGCGATGCACACCGCATGCAAAACGGAACGTATAGTATGCTGTCAAACTATGCGTCAACTAATTTCGGTCCAGATTCACAATCGTGATAAAGGTATATACGAGCTTTTATAATCGTGCTATCTTCGTTTACCAAAGGTAAACTTTCATTCAAGTTGTCTCCTGTCGCGCACTGTCCTGCAACTGGAACAATATTATTCAGTGTAGAATAGTGAGTGAACAATCAGACTGAGATTTCTATTCGTAAATAATTGTGCTAATTTGATAACAATTGAACTGTTTGCTAACAATTTCTAATTGAAACAAGTTTATAACGAGATGTAGGGTGGATTGTAGTATATACCGTGATAGTAGCATTTATATCAACGCCCAGCGAGATATGCATTTCATAACATAAGTGATAAGTGTATTGTTTGGTTCATTATCTACAAAACAAGTAAGTGCACAAGTCTTTGTTATATTATGTGTATTAATTAGGCTGAATTAGAAGTTACTTAAGTCTGGACAGTTTCATTTGTCTCTAAAAGACTATTTTGGTTACATATTTATTTAACGTTTTCCGATTGTTTTTCGACATCTTTTAAAGCGAAGGTCGAAAAAATTTACGTTGCTTTTGTTATATTTTTTTTTCTGATCATAACAATATGCTTACTATATTTGCGTATGATATTATGCTTAAATAGCATTATTCAACTTAAGATCTAGATTTATACCTATTTAACAAAACCAAAAGTATGCATTTTGTTAACATTTAATTCAACCTACTTATTTGAAAACTCTATCTTTATTATTAACTGGCATTTTGCAATTATATTATCACAAGTAAAATTATGTATTTAGTAATAACTCTATTATTGTAATAGAAATTATTCTCATTTAGATGACATACGAAAATTGATTTTATGGTGTCAGCACTAAAATCTCAATTCAATCAATCAATCTACAAGAATCTCTTTTAAATTTCTGTGTTTATACTGTTTGTTTCTCTGTTTCATGATCTATATGAAAGACTTTATGAACAATGAATTACTGAATCTAAAGATAAACTCTAATGTATTAACAAATGCCAAGCTGTTTTGTAGTTGTTCTGGTAAAAATAAACTGGTGATTAAAAAGTATTAGTTTGAGGCATTTTATAATAGGTCTTATGACTGGCTTTGACCTGATTTAAGTTTGGCACTAAAACTATGATGTCATAATTTAATATTTTCATTAAAATATCAGCAATTAAGCTACAAACAGTGTATTTTGACAGTCCATAAAGAGTACCTGTATTGATTGATACAATTGATAACAACCCTCTGGCTGCTCATAGTCAATATAAATCTTAGGAAACACCTTAATCAGCCTATTTGCTACTGATAATAGCGATCCTAAAGACCCTAACTTCAAAATAGTCAGAATCAGGCAAATATTTTATAAACAACAACAACTAATGTTTTAAGGCATGTTATCAATAGCAGATAATGTAAGCAGATAATAGATTGTTTAGGTTAATAACATAGGTACTTGCTCAATTACCTATTTTTCTTATGCAGTATGTTGGTTACGCTGCTGCCTATTATTATTATGCTTTTAATGTTTACCTTGAATAACCTACCTTGGCGGGGTCAAGCAATCCACAATCCTCAATCACCACACTATTTCTTCCCGTTGATGTTGTAAGAGACTACAAAAAAAACGGGTAATAAGCAATAGCGTTACCTGCCTTAAATGTCATTAATCTGCTTGCTGTGTGTTGCATGGTGACTGTGGCAAGCCTAGCAGTGATTGTCTTTAGACTCAGCATACATAACTTTACACCTATATTCCATTAATAGGGTAAGCTGAGACTATAGAACGGTATAATATATATATTTTTTTTTTATTATAGCCATTTGATCCAAAGTTGCAATATTTTAAGTTGTCTATTTTCTTTTTTATAGAATGTCTCTGGCTTCAGTGTGCCTCTTGGCATAGGCCTCCTCCAACTCTTTTCACTAGAACGCCATAATACCAGCCCGATAATATCCCATTGCAGGGCAAAGAGTCTCGTCTCATACAGAAAGGGGATTAGCATTGATCACCATGTTTGCTCAAAGTAAATTGACAATTTCAGTCTACTTATAGTCTAGGTTCCCTGACGATGTTTTTAGAGTGTATAAGTCATAATAGGTAGCTAATTCTCACTCCACTGAAAATCAGCGCTGTTAGGTGACCAGCAGTGTCGTGGCTAGCACCACAGCATCATGCTGAGTGGGCAAATTTCCTGCACAGATGTGACATAAAAAGGCATGTTCTTTTTGTGCATCAGTGTATCAATCAATGTGCCGCCAAGGCATTTAGTTAATTTCTCGTCGAAACCTTATGTGAAAGGGTCGTGACCACCACAAGTTTCACTTGATTGTAGTGCTCTCCAAGCTGGTCGATCCTCGGCTTGCCTGACAGGGACTTGAAGCTTCATCTGCATCAAACTAGCAATTGGGTTTTCTGCCTCTGTTACACCTGCTCTCTACTTGACTGACGAAGATTAGCTTTTCTAAGTTATCTGGCTTCCAAAGTCAAAGTCAAAGTATTTATTTCATTTTGATCACAGAATGATACTTATGAAAAGTCAAATTACATGAAGTCAGCTAATTAACCTACAGCCAGTTCGCTGACGAGGTAGAGCTGTGAGAAGAACTGGCAAGAAACTCACGCCACTCTTTTCAATCGCCAGATAATTACAATTTTTTGTATGAGTTAACAATTTTAACACATCAACGCAACCAAAGAACCATACAAAGTAATTATTACAAAACAACTAATTATTTAATAACATTTTTGAAAAAAGAAAAGAAACGAAAATAGTGTATTTCAATTATTTAGTTTCATTTAGTATGGTAATTTGACTACGTATTTTAATTAAAATTAAAAAAATAGTAAATGCATTTCCCAATCATATTGAACTACAAGGTAATATTGCATTAAGTATTAAATGTATGCCATGCCAAGATTGACCAGTCATCCCAGGTAGCACCCGTTCACGAGCATGACGCACAGACCAGCCATCATCACCTTCGCCATATTAGAGGGACTTTCCGCTGAGCCAAGTAACTGAAGAAGACAAGGATTCTCAAGGCATTTCTAGTCTCTACAAAATTACTTCTTAAATACACTTAATTTGTTTATTATATTTACGATAATTAGTTCAATTAACATCGTTAACATTTTTAAAGTTGGCTAATTTTTGCCTAAGGTTGACACTGGAAATTGATCGAAAGTACGTGTACAGGGAGGCTATAGGCATTATTTTGTTTATAATCTTAGTAAGTTAGTACGGCGATTCAGGATGGGACACAGAACTTCTACTCTCTAATACAAAAGTCCAAGTTTAAAAAAAAAAGGTAAATGGACATCTTGAGACAAGATTAGACTGTAGTAAGGTGATATTTAATAACTATATAACTGTTTATCATCATATCAGCCGAAAAATGTCCACTGCTGCTGCTGCGGCATAGCCCTAAGAGGAAAGGAATAACTGTTGTCCGTTCTCTCGATGCACCAGACATAAACCCTAAATTAGTGAACATTTTTACATTCTACACAAAACAGGAGCAATATATAAAGTTGCCAGCCCTACGAGTCTTTTAGATATTAAATATTTACTTTGTTATCAATTCCAGATTCAAGATGTCGGATCCACACATTAGGGTGGCGGCCGAGTCACTCCTCAGTAGCGTCAGCCCGCACAACAGGACGTTAAGTAAGTTATTATTTATCAAATAATCTTTCATTATATCAAAAACGAGGCAATCTTAGAAGAACTAGCTGACATTCGCTTCGGTGGTACTGTGTACAGACTGCCACGCCACGCTGAGGCCTCGAGTTCGATCACCGGGTTGAATAAAATGCGATATTGGGTTTTCTGTCTTAAAATTCTGGAGCCTGGAATAGTGCCCGGAAAATGGCAACAGGGTTGCTCCCTAGTACATAAGACCCACAGTTAATTGGCGAAACGTGTTATGTATAACACTTACGTACAGAGGTGTGCCTCTGCCTACTTGTTTGGGAAAATAAGGGCGTGATGCTATTTTGTCTTGTTATGATGATATTCTAATGGTAGCCTATGAAATAATGACATTAGAAACGTTACATGCGATGCGGACTATAAATGATAAGGGCTATAAACATTGCGATAAATAGTGCTCATGTTTCAAATTTTATCTCGGTAATATTGAGTACTTAATAATTTACTTCATACTATACCATCCTGGTGTTCCAAGCGTCCAAAGGCTACGGTGCTTATCAGTATGCTTGTTTGTCGTCGAGCGTTGGTAGCTCTTCTATTACCCCTCGGTCTTTATTCCTTTACCTTGCTCATTCCCTTCTCACTATATGGTCGGCAACGCCTTGGTTGTGTTTTCTAAGCACTATAGCAATATCCAAAGGTTGCTACTTACCATTTCACGGTAGTAGATCCACGCTGTTTTCAGCATGAATGGGCCGGATCGACTGGTGAACTACTACCCTCTCAGAAGATTGACGTAAGAATATTAGTTTTCATGCTAATGTGTTTCGCTCGGTGAGTGAGAACGCCGGCAGCCCAAATACCCCCTTGGTGCTCTTCTGTTTCCTTTTTCCTTCCTCATCCCCTTTTTTCGTGGTCGACAACGGCTTGGTTGTGTTTTCTAAGCATTATTACTTCTGCGATGCTTACAAAACAGCCATTTATAAGTTACGGTTGGCACTTACCATGAGATAGGTCGTATTGTTTGTAATCGTAGTCGTAAAACAACTGGGATTGTACCTACCTCTTATAGCAGTATTATTTTAATGTTATCTGTGTTTTGTCTTTTTCTTTTGTACCATTTAAAACAAGGATAGAGACAAAGTAAGGTTACAATAAGATTACTTTAAGAGGTGGTAGATCCCCTGATCTAACTAACAAACTAACCCTATTATCTGGAACATCTGTGTACACTTACTCAGAGGTACAACCTGGCTTTCTGTACACCCGAAATTTACTTTGTTCCTTTACCATTGTATTTTTTTTTTCTTTTATTTAAGTACACAAGACACATTACAATCGTAAAATTATAAAATATACTAAAACATAGTTTCAAACTGGATTGTAACATAACATATGTATACACGGTAAAACAATTAATTATTGTAGCAAGTAAACGACTTCAGTTACCTAAAATTACCAGTATTCTACATAGCATACATTTAGATTCGCCTTCCCTCTAATATGGCGAGGGTGATGATGGCTGGCCCGTGCGTCATGCTCGTGAACGGGTGCTACTTGGGATGACTGGTCAATCTTGGCATGGCATACATTTAATTTTTAATCCAGTATTACCTTGTCGTGCAATGTGACCAGGAGATGCATTTACCAGTTTAATTAAAATACGTAGTCAAATTACCATACTAGATGAAACTAAATAATTGAAATCCTCTCTTTTCTTTCTTTAATCTTAGTAATTATATTAATTGGTTAATTTGTAATAATTACTTTGTATAGTTCTTTGGTTGCGTTGAGTCTTTAAATTGTAACTCTTACAAATAACTGTATTTATCTGGCGATTGAAAAGAATGGCGTGAGTTTCTTGCCAGTTCTTCTCACAGCTCTACCTCGTCAGCGAACTGGCTGTAGGTCAATTGGCTGACTTCATGTAATGTTGACTTTTCATAAGTATCATACTTTATGATCAAAATGAAATAAATGCTTTGAGTTTGAGTTTATTAAATCTGGGTGACTCAAGTTATCACATCAGCGGCTGCGTCGGTCAAGCCCGACTAGTCATGGAGGATGTCTTTAACTACTGAAGTAAAGTTTCCAAAGTTATTATCAAAAATATCGAGACAACTGTTAATCTTAGCAAGGTCGTTATATTGACGTGCCATCTGTGTTAAAGGATGTTAAGGGTATCTCGTTCTGTGAGCCAATAAATCTAACCCACGATCTAAATACGACTGTTTTCCTTCTACAGCCCACTCAGTAAACTTGGTATCAGAGGACCTGGCGGCAGGTCATGGCAAGATGTCTACAGTGAGGAGGTTCTTCTGTCTCTTCGTGACCTTCGACCTTTTGTTCACAAGCCTTATGTGGCTTATATGTGTTATGGTAAGTGAGCTGAGTGAGATAGTTTTAGTATGAATAGGGTAAATCGGAGAAGTCTGCTGTCATATTTAGTTTGGTGAGTGAGAATACCGGTGGCAAAATTATTCTATCATTTCCCTATCTCTCAAAGTAGGCAGTTTCTTGGTTATATTTTTGCATTGATTAAATAACATTACTTCCACTGTGAAAGGGTAGCATTTCAGATTCGCGTGTGTCCTTCTGGATAAGAATGAATGGATGATTTTATTTTCATAATAAAAGCTAAACATCTGTTTGTTTGTATGAACGTCGCGGGCAGAAGCGCGCTAATACTTTATTACTATTAAAGCAGGAGAGTTTGTTTGTTTGTTTGAACGCGCTAATCTCTAGAATTACCAGTCGGATTTTAATAATTCTTTTTGCGTATGATAGCCCCGTTCTTGAGGAAGGTTATAGGCTATGTAACATCACGCTACTGGCGACGGGAGCAGAGCAGTAAGCAAATACGCGGGTGAAAGCGCGCCGCGGCAAGTTAGTAGGTATTAATATATATCTTTATATTCGCAGATGCGAGGCGTTACACTACAGCAGATATTCGACTCTGAGATAATTCACTACAATATCAAGAGTTCGTTGTTCGATATAGTAATGGTGGCCGTCAGTCGGTTCATAGTTCTACTTCTGTTCTACGCTCTTCTGTATATTAATAACTGGAGTATTATTGCGGTACGTATTTAAAATCGACTTTTTATATTTATGTTTGCGACGACCTCTGTGGCATAGTAAGCGATCGACTGCTAAGTCAAGGGTTGCGAGTTCGATAGGGTCAGTGCAAATATTTGTGTGCATGAAGATGTCTATTTGCATTGATCTGGGTGTTTTCATGTAAAATATGTATGTATTTACAAAAAAAAAATTCTTTTATCTGCACTTTAGTACTTCCCCGTATCAGAGCTTTAAAATATGCTTACTTTGGGTCTAGATAAAGTTGTGTGTATGTTGTGTTATTACTTATTATTACGCTATGTTCAAAAACCGAAAACGCTTACAAAAAAAGTAACAAGTAGTTTTTTTTTTTGTGAATTTTTTTTATATTAGCCTATCAAAGTGACTCCACTCTGCCTGATGGTAAGCAGTCAGTGGAATCCAGAAGTGGTGGACACCATTCCCAAAGCCAAACTACTGGTATGGTGGCGGCTTAGTGAGATGCTTTTTCATATATTATTATTGTTCTGCTTTTTTTTATTTTGGCAACTGAGCCGACGGCGACGGTTGTGTCAGCTATTTCTGCCAGCGTCAAGTGTAGAATAATATTCTTGTTGATGATATTAATGGTGTATTACAATGATAAAAATAGAAAAATGAGGATGAAATTAAATAATATCCATCTTCCTTCCACCTCGGACTCTAGACTCATAAATAAATCTTCTTTAGCATAGAGACAGCGTTCTAAAGAGTTTTTAATACGCCACAGGTAGGTATTGGAAAAAACCTTATTTTTGCGATACTAACCTAACTTTTATATTTTTGTCTGGATGTTATGTAGGTATATTATGTATGTATTTACAAAAATAAAGTATATAAGTATGTATATCCGCATTCCAAAAATCATAACACAAGCTATAATATTTATATGCTTACTTTGGGTCTAGATGGCGTTGTGTGTAGTTGTTGTGATATTATTATTTATTTATTTTGTTGCAGTTGTCAACAGGGTGTACGTGTGCATTTTTAATAGCAAAAGTCTTCGTTTTTGACGTAAGTATTTAATTATTTTAATAATTAATTAAATATATCTATACTATTACTAGCTTGCCGCGGCGCGGTTTCACCCGCGTCTTTGCTTACTGCTCTGCTCCCGTCGCCAGTAGCGTGATGTTAAATGAAAATGAAATGAGATTAGCTCGTTCAAACAAACAAACAAATTCTTTCGCTTTATATAATAATATAGTTACAAAGCGGAAAGGTTTTGATAGTCCAGTTGTTGAGAAAGGTTATAGGCTATGTAACATCACGCTACTGGCGACGAGAACAAAGCAGCAATCAAAGACGCGGGTAAAGCCGCGCTGCAGGAAGCTAGTACTAATATACATATAAAACTAATGAGTTTGTTTTTTGGAATGCGCTAATCTTTGGTATTACTATCGGATTTTGAAAATTCTTTTCGCATTTGATAGCCCAATTTTCGAGAAAGGCTATATAACATCACGCTTCGTGCCACGGGTAGAGAACAGTAATGAAAGACATATTAACGCGGATGAAACCGCTGCGGCACCTATTATTTATACATTTTTTGTCCAACAGTGGCCAAACGCAGTGCAGCCGGTATACGAAGTGTTTTTAATATTAACATCATTCACCCTCGCGTGGGGAGAGGCCTGGTTCCTGGACTTTAGAGTACTACCTCAAGAGTTACAGGATAAGAGGATATTAGAATCTATAGGTATGTTATTTATACAGAGTGTATACGACGGTATGACATTAAATGCAATTACGTATAGTATGTGACATTATAAAGCGAGACAAAAAAAAATCTACTAAATATCTTCAATAGTTTAGACACAGGACAAATTTTTTAATTTCTTTAATTCTAAATTAACACTATGTAAGTACGTCAAACGGTCACTGACTTAAGTCATAGTCCACGTCGAAGGATAAACGTTGCCGTTCATTACAGTTCAGTGAACTTGTCATAATAAAATGGTGTATTACTTCGTTACTATTAAAATATTATTTATTTTGTTAGAAAATTTCAAATTTTTGTTTTTCGTCAAATTACTTTTGTGATTAATTAGAAATCATTATATGGGCTAGTAACACCTGCCTTTTCATTTAATGTCAAACCGTCGTATACACTCTGTATATTTTAGACAAAAAAGCATTTAATTTAGGTTAGAATTTAAAAGGGCTTACGCGCCATGAGTGGCAACGTCGCAATTTAGTTCATATATCGTGCTTTTTAATTTTTATCATATAATCAGGGTTATATTTTAAAAATATGTTCTGTTAACATGGTGGAATTATGTGAAAGCTGTGTACAAAGTATAACAATAACAGTTATTTTACTATGAAAATAACGCAACTTAAGTTTCAAATGTATTATTTGCATATAAATGGAACTGTAAACGCAATAGTTACTTACTTATTATAGTTATTATACAGCTTTCACCTAATTCTAGCATGTTAACAGAACATATTTTTTAAATATAACTCCGATTAAATGAAAACATGAAAACAGTTAGTTTTCATGGGCCGGATCTACCGAGAAAGTACTAACCTCTCATAGAAGACCGATGTCAAATATTAGTTTGCATATATCTGTTTCGCTCGCACCCAATTACCCCCTCGGTAATGTTCCATTTCCCTTTCACAACAGAATTCACTTACAGAGAAAGTTAAATATAACTTAATAATAAAGAATGAAAGAGATAGAAAGAAAAAACTCTTTGAGAAATTGTTGGAGTTATCACGTTAATGTCTCTTTACTCATCATATTTATAGTGTATTTATGTATTTATGTATGTATGTATTTATGTATGTATGTATTTATATATATATTTATTTATTTATACTTATTTGTATTATAATATTCACTGTTTATTTTCTTTATGGTTAAACTTTGAACTTTATTTTTATACTTTTATTTACATCATAACAATTTTAGATTTGTATCATTCTTTTTCAATAACTGCACCTACTTTGTTTATCTCTGCATCACCTAAGGTTGACTGGTAGAGAATGCTTTTAGCATTAAGTCCGCCTCTGTACCTATGTGCATGAAGTTTAATAAATAAAAAAAAAAAAAAAATAAGTCGAAATGGTCAAATGGATAAGGCACCCGCTTCGTAAACACGAGGTGGTGGGTTCGAATCCGGGCAAGTACCAATGTGATTTTTCATATCATATGTACTTTCTAAGTTTATCTTGGACATTTCTGACAGACGGTGAAGGAAAACATCGTGAGTAAACCTGGACTTAAAAGTCTGATATTGCCAATCCGCCTTGAGCAAGCGTGGTGATTAATGCTCATACCTTCTCCATATGAGAAGAGGCCTTTGTCCTGCAGTGGGATAGTGAAACAGGCTGGTATTATTATATTATTAATAAAGAATGAGCCGAACAGAAACTTAATTACAACAACAAAAATCTTAAAGTTTAAAACAATCTGTTTTAACGACTCGTCGCATCATCGAAAGAACCATGTTTTTATTCAATAACAAGCTACTAGAACACTAACATTGAGTAGTGTAGTATTTACACGTAGAAACTCTTTTAAAGAGTTTTAGTACTTGAACATAATGGATCAATGTTTGATATAGGATGTGGAAATTTGATTCAAACTTGTAATTATTTACAGTTTGGCCACAAGAAATCGCATTTCCTCTTAGCCAAACCAGTTTGACAAATCAGTTTGGCCTGGAGGAAAAAGTCACTTCCGTGCAGTCAGTAAAAGACCTTTCAGAATATCAGCGCTATGGTATAACAACCATAGCTCAGTGCTGAGAAAGGCCCCTTTTCTATCTTTCCTTTGTTTTTGTTTTATAGCCCGCGTGAATGTCGGTTATATCGCACATAAACATAATCTCTGTTTAGTTTATGATTTCTCATACAAACTTTCATCCCCTTTTTCAACCCCTTCCAGCTATATTCCCGATAAAAGATAGCCTATGTTGTTCTAATCCATTTCTATACCAAATTTCATCAAAATTGGTTTAGTGGTTTAGGCGTCGAAACTCAACAGACAGACAGGCAGTATACTTTCGCATTTATAATATTTGTATGGATATTTGTTGTACGATTTTCTGAGCACAGATTAAATATTTTCCGTTATTTCAACTGTCCCGTTTTTTATCCAGTTCATCATGGAGGCACCTCAGAAAGAACTCCACTCCTGCAAGCAGCCCACGGCTCGGCGGACAGACAGTCCAACTATGCGGAGTCTACTGTTAGATGGTTCTCGCCAGTAGAGACACCAGAGTCCAGTCCTCGACCTAGGAGATATGGGGAACAAGTCATATTGACTACTGAGCAGGTATGTTAATAATAATACGTTATTTTTATTAAATTACTAGCTGCGCCCCACGGCTTCCACTTTCCTTTCCCTCGGGAACCAGACCGATTTTCGGGATAAAAGTAGCCTATGTCCGTCTCCGGCACCGAATCTATCTAGATACCAATTTTCATTTACGGTAGTAGATCCACGCTGGTATCAGCATGAATGGGCCGGATCGTCCGGGGAAGTATTACCCTCTCATAGAAGATCGACGTAAGAGTAGTAGTATCCGTACTACTGCGTTTCGCCGCTCGGTGAGTGAGAGCGCCGGAGGCCCAATTTCCCCCTTCCTCTTTCCTCACCTCCCTCATTCCGTTCCCCTATCCCCATTCCCAGCCGCCATAGTGGAGGCGACCATACCAGCAGTTTAAGACTATGACTTTTGGTATAGTGTCCGCCACTTCTGGATTCCACTGACTGCTTACCATCAGGCGGGGTGGAGTCACTTTGGTAGGCTTATATAAAAAAAAAAGAGTTTTCGCTGAGTGGTAACAAACACACACACGTTTACAAACTTTCGCATTTATAATATTAATAGGATTGTGTAATTTTCAGAATTAAATAAGCAAATATTTTTCCTTTTAAAGACTAGGCTTACTCCGACCGATTGATTGGAAGAGATGGAACTTCTTTTTCCTAATAATTTGATTAGAAACGCGGATTATGAGGTTTACCGTTCTTTAGAACACAGTCCGATTAAAAATGTTTGTATTTTATTGTACAAGTCAATTGAATAGATTCTTTAAAATAATTAAACATGTATGAGGTCTCCATGAGATTATTATGTGAACAAAATAATGGTTTAAATAATTTTAAATAATTTGTTTCGGTAAAATTTTCTATCACCGTATTTGGTATGTCTCTTTCGACACATAAAGGACTTATAGGAAGATGTGGTTTTATATTTAAGACCGTTGACAATAAGACTAAAGGAGCTTGCCCACTACACCGTACCTTACCATGACCGTGCTATGAACGTATTAGGCAAAAAAATGTTGTTTGTATTGAAAAGTATGAGACTATGTCCACTAGACCGTTCCGTCACCGACCAGCACCGTCGCGTGCCAATCTCGGAAATCAATAATTGTCGACGAGATTATAATAATACGCTCTAGTAGACATAGCAGAGCTTATCGTGTTGCTTGCCGATCCTGATACGTTCATAGCACGGTCATGGTATGGTACGGTGTAGTGGACATACTCCTTATGTTTTTTATTTCGCTAAAATGCTATCATTATCATCGTCATACCAGCCGACGTCCACTGCTGGACATCGACTGAAGAGCTGTACGGTTGTAAATTGCATAATGTAACGGTTAAATCAAGTGATTAGCAAAGAGGTTAGATATAGGTTAATTCGGGTACAAAGTACCATAGAACTAAACCGAGGACGTCCCAATAAACTGAAATTAACATCAATTGATCATCTGTAGCTTTACCGCCATTGCAATCGTAGGCTTGTTAATACAGATTAAAAAAGATTATTCATTAATCGATTGATATAAGTTGCATTATGATGCCATTTTTAATTTTATATGGTATTTTGTAGTTGTCGTTCAATCAAAACCTAGAATTATGTACCAACGTATGTGATTTCATCTAATTTTAACCTGGGTTTTTAAACGGAGCATGAAAAAGCATCTCATAAAGCCGCCATAATGAAGGCCACCATACTAGCAGTTTGACACAATGGCTTTTGGGATGATGTCCTAATAGGTATAAAGGAGTTATTTTTGTAGGCTTATAGAAAAATAATATTGAAAAAAGACACCTTACCATGACGAAAGCTATAGTGCCTTAGCCGAGCTATTTTTATCAATGAAATACTACAAATCGGGCAGTAATCTCTATCGTTTCAAATTACAACATAAATTTGTTAATTAGATTACACACGTGCCGATGGAAAATTAGGAATTTGTATCATTACCACTACCGCAAAATAACGTTGTTTGCTAGGTCTTTACATATAACTCGGTCTCTAATTCGAGCGTTATCGTTTTAAATCTATCTTTTAACCTGTCCTGGGCAACCGATGGATGACGGTGGCTCATGACGGGTCTATGTAGCAAAAATTGAGGAAAGCCTACCTACTATCTTCCTATAATATAGGAGGACGTCTATCGGCTTATATGATGCTGATGATGATCAACCTGACTGAAGACTTTCACTGCTTAACATCCACTCAAACGTCCACGCCGCGAACCGTCAATGCACAGAAACGTCACGATGAAAGTGTTTAATTTCGCGCTAGAAATCGCTCGGTATGTCTACCGACAAAAACGTTTGTCAAAAGGAAGTTACACGAACTATATTAAAATTAAAAATATCGTAGTATATATAGTCTCCAAGCCCAGATTGAAAAATTAAATAAATGGAGAACTTTAGATATCTAGATATTTTTCCTCATATGTCAACATTATTGGTTTTTTGTAAAAACACCATGCAATCTGCAACAGTTTTAACTATGGTGAAAGAAACTAGACTATATTTGCTTTAAAACGAGATCAAAACATTTATGCTCTATGCATCATAACTATTTTTGATAAATTAAACAATAGAGGTCTGGTTATCGTGATTTTCGATGCAATCGCGAGATGTCTGAATGTGCAAAATGGCCGCCCTGGGCTGTGCAGACGAGATACTTTCTTTGATTTTCTAATGTACTTAAATTATTTTGCAGTTCTACTTTACTATTTTAGTGAATTAAATTAATACCCTATAGGTAAAAAAGTTGTTACATTGTTGTGCATTAATATAAACAGACGTAAAAGAGGAAAACAAAATAATATTTAGAACACAAAATCCGACACCAATATCTCGTCTGCACAGACCTTTTACACGTAAACGTCCAAGGACACTCCAGTGTCCATTGCGTGAGCGCATTCTATCGATTTATTTACTTACTTTGAATCTGCATATGTACACTGTGGATTGTATTAAAAACATTTATTACACTTAATCTACATAAAATAATTAAAGTAATGACATTAATTTAATCACAAAATATGTGTTCACTTAGGTTTTATCACCAAAAATTTGCAGCCATTTGACATACAATGGACCATCTCTAAAGTAATCAAATAATTTTTCAACCATAATGCAAATAAAACTATGATTTTTTACATCATTGGAAGGAGCAAATCTTTAGAAAAGTTTTGGTATAATACACTATACGATTTAAGTATTATGAAAAAAGAAATTACGACATTATTGCGGACAATCCTCAGCGTAACGCACACACAAAATCACTCAACTTCAAACTGACGTATAAAATCAGAACAAAAAGAAATGTAGTGTTTGTATATATAGGCGCCATCTACGTTTAGTTCCGCGTCTTAAATACTAGACTATATGCAAAAAAGATCTTTATTATAACCGTATAAAGCTGATTTGTATAACTGCCTATAGATGACACTCTAGTGTACCCGGGCGTAAGATGACAAAAACTTTTTGGTCACCTATGTGTCTCCTGACGTTTGAGTGGATAAGCAGATTAACAAATTACTAATAAGCAGTTCCTCTGTACTCTTGTATCTGTATGTCTCTCTTGTACCTGTGTGTGCATAAACTAATAAATAAATAATTAGTGACGACAATAAGGTGATATTTTGAACGCATGGACAATGAGGGCGTTTAGAAAAATTTTCGCCACCAGTTGGCGCCACTTCAACTGTCACATTGGGCCAATCAGAGATACACTTTCAAAAAGCGCTTGACAGCTAGACCTGAGGCATTGGTGCTGCCCCCTCGTGGGCGCCATTTTAGAAAACCCTCTCAGCAATTTTCTTTTGTCCTTATGCACGTGAATTAAACATTAAAATTGCCTTTGTTTGAAATAAACTAGCGCTGTCAAAATTTAAGACCTCGTCTCCTCGTCACGATACCCGTGAAAAGAAATATGGTTCTTTATTTTAGACTGAAGTACCACACATTCTTTAAGATATTAACCGTTTTGAAATAGTAAAATAATTTCTAGTTTGAAATAGATCAGTGATGTAACAGTCAAATATTATTACGTTGTCTAGTAATATGACCGCGAGGTCAATACTGTGTCACGTACACTGCAGTTCAAATAAATGTCACATTATTATATTTTTCATTTGTGTTTGTTGATAAACATGTATAATTAATAATATTAACATGTCTTATAATAACTAATGACCCGCCCTTGTTTTGCACTATAAATGCGCAAATATTAATATGATTTTCGGATATGATGGCAAATTGTTGAAATTCTAAGTCTTTCTTCTACTTAAAATACACATAACCTTAAAGAAGTTCCTGAAGGTTATGTGTTAGGAACAAATGCAATAAACGAAAATAAACCACGATTTCTTCTCTCTTCTTCTGTCTGTTGTTTCTTCTTTCTTCTTTCTTCTCATTAGAGAAGATGTTAGCGGAAGAACAAACGGAATAAAATAGCGTTTTTGCTATATTATTTAGAGATATGGTATCTTTGAAGAACATTAGAGGACACAACAGACCGTGATAATCTGTGCTCGACTAAATCCGTTTTATTTACCGATAACAATAAGTTAAGGACAAGGAGACTAGACGTCAATAATCGTCCTCTGCAATCATGTGATAATCACTATGATTGTGCATACGGGTTTAATCGATATTAACATAAGCGTTGATAAGAAAAAATATTATACCTAAAATTGCAGTTAGAACAAAGAAAATCTAAAGTGCATTATGCCTAAAAATGCCATTTCAACAATGCCATGCCAGTCAATTAAATATAAACCAAAATAACTAACATAGCATAGTGAATTATTTATTTGTGCCTCTAAATGATATAAAAATAATCAAAATAATAATAATTATTACATGTTTTTAATAAATCCTGTCCCACTGATGGACAAAGGACACTCATGCATTTTCATGTTTTACTGCCCAACGCATTATTACTTCATTAAATTAATATGTTTTATTGTGATGATTTATTTGCACGGCAGTGTACTATAATTAACTTGGAGCTTATATTATCCAACTGATGCATGTCCTGTGCTCAGTCGTACGCTCCAGACAGACAGTAAAACATATTGTTTTATTCTGAGCAAAATGTTGATTAACACGTGAAAAAAAAACTAATCTCGATCTGCTATCATCTTCGATAATATATTAATATCTACGGATTATAAGTACCTACATGTGTGTTCAAAATATAAAAAGTGAAACAAAAAAAACGGAAATATCAATTTTTAATATTTTTAAAGTGTGGTTATTTATTTGGCAGCGAGTGTAATGTGCTAATTACGGTTTTGTTTAATAAGATGAAAGTTTATGATGATTAAGTTTATTTAGACATATTATTATTTTAGATGTTTTGAAATTAGTTTCGTTGTTTTATCGAAAACGATATAATGAAATACAAATTTATTTAGAGGTCAAATGATCCGTACAGAATGTATGAAATAAAGTCTGCTAAAGTTGTTTACGACCAATGCAGAAAATAACGGAAACAACATAACTTTTAGCTTTGTCTTAATATAGTTTGTTACAATTTGTTGTGTTGTAGCACGTAAAGTGTGTGTACTCTTTTTTTATCTAACTATATTTTGCCCACAGCTTCGCTCGCGTAGATATCGTTTTTTCCATAGACAAACATATGAAACGGTATGAGCAAATCTGTTCAAAGCACTTCATACAAAAATATTAAAAACAGTCGTTTTATTTTGGTTAAAGCATGGAATTTCACTTTTCCTAACTTTATGTAACTTCGAAAACAAAAAACTGTTTATTTAATATTTTACCCCCTAAACCCACCCATATCAAAACAAAAACATCATTTTTAAGTATTCCGATAATTCAATAACAACGATATTGCTATACAACTTTTCATCCGTTATTTCATCCTTTTTAAGACATCGCTGTCAAGATATTGATAATAGTAATTTTTACTTTGATAGTAGTATCCCAAAACAAATTTTGAAATCTATAAATTAAATTAAATTATTTATTATTAAATCCTTTCTTAGTACATATCTAGACATCAATACAAACACACCCTTCTAATTTCAAGTCGCTACGATCAGCGGTGTAGGCGTTGTTTAGTGCGTTGTCTGTCATTCAAGACAAAGCCTTTTATAATATGTATGGATTAAGTTTAACACAACCAAATAATGTCGTTTGGAAAGTATTCAAATGACAAATTTCAAAACATGAAGTAAACTTAAAATATAAAATCAATCGGATATTTTATGCCTTAGAAGTGTTAAAGTGAAATAGAAATATACTTGTCTGGTCTTAATGACCTATATACGTCTCGTTAAGATTGAGGGTGATGCACCGAGTCTCTTTGTTCTAACGTTAACCTTTGACTCTTGTTATCTAATGTTTGAATAGTGCATCTTATATTAAATGTACTGTCTAAGTATATACCTAGCAGTTGTATAATAATACTAGCTTGCCACAGCTCAATTTCACCCCCATTAAGTTACATCATTGGTTACGGCTAATGTTGGTTGGTTCTGGAACTGGCGCTTCCAAAACCAAAAAAATTCAACCACAGCCCTATCAAAGACATACTGGTTTTCACTGGTATGATGGTAAGAAACTGGGGGGATGAGTGTAATCGAGGGATACAGCACAGAACATCTCAAGGGATCGAAATGTTTTTCAATCAAATCATAATTTATTTGCATGGAATGTAGGTAACAAAAAAAAGATGTTTTCAATTTTTCCTGACCCTTACAAACTACCAGAATTTTGGCACGCAAATATAAAGTTTAGTTACATCATTAAATTATCGTTTACATACGAAAACATTGGAATAAATATCACAAAATAAATAATAATTAATTCAATAAATTTTAAAATGTGAAAATAACAATAGATAATTACAAATTATAGAAATATTCAATTTTATTATATGACAATGTCAATAGTGTAAAATAATTAATTAAATAAAAAAAAATAAAAAACATAATAATAAATATAGATTGCAAAATGTAAATAAATACCTATCTAAATCGTAGTGTCACACAAATACTCCTACAGGGAGTAATAGCATTTATCTACTAGTAAGCCTGTAAGTTTCTTTTTAGAAGTATGGATGGTTTTTTTATGGTATCGGGTATTTTATAACAATTAGTAGGATTAGTAGGATTCATACCAAACACACTTTATTCTACTAAGACAAGATATTCATATGAACGTAACTCGAGACAATATTTGTGTGTTGCATAAATATTTGCTTCGATAGACTGAATTCAATATACCTTGTATTTTTTTAAATATCCATTTTTGCCGTTAAAACGTACAAATTTTCACTTAGCAGGCAACACTAACTAGATTGATCACGGTGACCTTATATGAGAAAAACATTATGTTTAACATCGCAATAATGTTTATTTAAAAGGATCAAAGGCTTAGTTGAAGCCTATGCAAGAAAGAGAGAAGAAAAGAGGCACTTATGTTACTAATATAGCGTTTTCTTTGTAAATCCTATGGCCCAATTCGCTGGAAGCCATACACTAATTAGGCACAGTAAAGGGCTGCGTACAGTCTTAATACCTTTACTATTTGCAGGTATAATATTTCCTGTTTATACAAGCAGACAGGTTTACTTACTTACCTACTACAATTACAAGTGCGTAGGCGATTCACAAATTATCTGTGTGCGTAGGTATGTGCGTCTGTAGACAGATTCGGTGCTGGACACGGACATAGACTACTTTTTATCCCGAAAATCGGTCTGATTTCCGAACAATACAAGGTATATCCGCGCGGGCGAAACCATGGGGCGTAATTGTTTATGTATAAACGCATTTTTGTACTACAAAATTGCTTTTTTCGTAATAGAGCTTGTTTTTAATATCACTCAAAGTGTAGCAACCTGTGGGTATATCTTAATACAAAATACCGCAGTTATGTACACCACTGACCCACTAGACAAGTAGCAAATGCTCGATAGTAATCTAATACCGTGGTATATGGAAGCTCGCATTACCGCGCTGTATAAGTTACATATCGCCAATCTTGCGACACCATTAATTTTATTAATATTTTTGTAATTAAATTTGTTTTAGTTTGTCATTATTAAGTTGCCATAATATAAATATAAAAACTCCCATAATATAATACTTAATAAAACAGATTAAATAAATGTACATAAATAACCTCTATTATTATAAAAGTTATTTGGTAAGTAGATATGGTTGCTTGCTTGGTCTTTCTGTAGAAATGATGATAAATATGACGATGATTAAATTGGTCTTTGATCTACTAAGGCACAACACAGATGTTATGATGATTGATGTATTTTGTCTATGTTGTAATTGTAAACAGTGTAGGTTTGATATTATACTAGCCCTTGCCCGCAGCATGCCCACGTGCATGTCGGTTATATCTCTGTTTACATTGATGATTTTTCATACAAACTTTCATTCCCTATTTTAACCCTTTTAAGTAAATTTTTGCAATAAAATATAGCCTGTGTTGTTCTTTGAGGTCTAATCTATCTCTATACCAAATTTCATTAAAATCAGTTCAGTGGCTTAGGCGTGAAAGCGTAACAGACAGACAGACAGAGTTACTTTCGCATTTATAATATTAGTATGGATTAGTGTGGATGACAAAGACTTAATATTTCATAGGTAAAGATAGTTTATTTGACGAAACAGACACTCCTGTTGTTGCATTTATAAGCAATACACGTCAAAGTTAGCGTTAAAATACAATATTATTTTATAGTTACAATATTCAGCATATTAGCTATGTTTCTAGATCATCAATAAAGTAGTTTTGCTCAATTTTATATAAACAACTTGTCTACTCGAGGATACGGTCGCGGTCCGTTCTAATTTTGATAACAACACGATATGTTTCCACGCTTCATAGATTACACCGCACAGTTTACAATCGTATTTTATAACAGTGTCACGCGAAACAAATCGTGTACAACAAATAAAATGTAAAAACAATTATTTTAAATAAATTAAACAATAAAAATGTAATAAAAATAAGTATCGCGAAATAATTCGTGCATTTATAGCTACTACATTACTAAAAATATACATGATAAAAATTATTTGTGGCGATAAAAATGTGTAAATTAAATAATAAAAATAAAATATATTGACGATGTAATTTTTACGAAAACGTTATAAAAATTTATTTTATGAAATCAATGGTAGTCGTTACTATGTGTTTTGTTAGTATTAGATATGGGGAGTTCTGTATCAAGTCGTTCCACCACTACAACGGAAAGAAAAAGTGTAAATTTAAATTCAAACATTTTACCAGTTAATATAATAATTACAGAAGATGTTATTACGGATAAGTTAAAATCGGACGCTGTGAGTTAATTACATTTTACATAGGTAACATTCGGCCTTTTGATATTAGAGGGAAAGGTTTTTTTCATTTAATAACTGTTTTTGTATTTTTTTTCTTTCTCTTACAATTTTCCATTTTATTGAATTTCTTATTGCCTCAATTTGCAAGTAGTAGGTACTTGGTGTTAAGTGACAAACGGGTTTCGGCCGCCATGACGTACCTCCGGAGACCTATTATATAAAAGTGAAACAATAGCCAACAATATTTTCTGCTAGCAGTGCTGTTTTTAGAATATTTAGAAGGACCTAAAACTAAAACTGACCAGAAGAATACTGTGATTATCCTACTTTAGGGATAGGTTTATGTCCAGCGCTTGACGTCTACTGTTAAACATATGCTTCTCTTAAAGATATGTGTTTTCTATAATCACCACGCATATTACGCATATAGTAACAGCTGTCCGTTGTCTTGTTCATATAGTTTCTTTTACGTAGGGCTGCCAGGCTGCCGGGTTTCACCGTATTTGTCCTAGTTTAAGGGCATCCGGGAAGCGTCCGGGCGAGGCTTCATTTGTAGACCGGGTTTAAAAATTTAAAGTCTCAGGCCGTCTGCGACACGCTCTGTGCTCGCACGCTACTATGTTTAAAAACACCTGTTGACATGTCCAGTTTCTGGGCTCTAAAATCCGGGGTTTTCACGCGTCTTGTCCTGGTTGCCAAATGTTAGAGTCTTACGACACCTACGGGAAGAAGCCGGGTGGTTCCATTCTAGACCGGAGACCGTATAGCCATGACCGGTGTAGGTTAATGGTTTATAAGCTTTGCAAGACACCGAAATGTCTTGAACTTGTTTTGATACGCCATCCATTTAGGCAGTAACCAATGCCGAATTATTATCTCAAATCTATCGAATTAACGGATTATCTTATTAATTATTAAATGATATTATTGTAATTAAAGCTTATCAGTTTACGTCACAATGATATTAATATTTTATCTGATAAGTCTTGATGCATTCGGATTAATAAGGACACAACGACGGTACAAGTTCAACTTTTGTGTTACTGTGGACTACTTTCGAGCGAGCCTGTAAATCCCATTGTCTGTTATCTGAAGCTAGGATCGAGCGTAAAGACCTCTGCGTGGCCAGTCCGTACACATAACACCGAACCACCAAGCCACCTTAAGTTTTAAACGGAGAAGATGCTTGTGCTAAACTTTAATAAACGACATAACAAATGCAACTTTTTTTTGTACGATCGGTTACAGCAATGTTTGTAGATATAAAAATAGTGTTAAAATTATAAAAATATGTATTACACATTTATTCAAGTTATATAAAATGCTAGTCGCCTTTGGGTTACATCGAGTTACCCATCTTGACATTTACGAATGGACAATATGCACACGATTTCTTACATATTGTTAAAATAGCTTTCCGCGGCCCAATTTCACCTGTGTCTTTGCTTACTGCTCTGCTCTCGCCGCCAATAGCGTTATGTTACATAGACTATAACCTTCCTCAGGAACTGGGACAAACAAACTCTTCCGCTATATATAATTGAATGTAAGTATTATCTATACTATTATCTATATCGGCAGAGTTTGTTAGTTGGTTTGTTTGTCTAAACGCTCTAATCTCTGGCACTATCAGTCGGATTTGATTTTTTTTTGCATAGGTATGATAGCCTAGTTCCTGAGAAAGGTTATAGGCTATGTAACATTACGCTACTGGCGACGGAAGCACAGCAGTAAACAAAGACGCGGGTGCAACTGCGCTGCGGAAAGCTAGTACTTACATATTATGACTATAGGTTCCGGTACCGATCTATACAAATCAACAAAACATTGAGGAGTTTTGGTTCCTAGTTGCTACAATTTATCAACCTGAAAATCTGTGTCTCGCTTTCGGTGCTAATTTAAAGTTTTTAATGTCATAATATTTTCCGTTTTGTTTTCATACAATTGGAGACATTAATTCACGACCAATGAATGAATTGGCAATTTCGCACATTTAAATATCATTATTCATTTGACCAGCTAATTTGTAATAACTACGCATGTTGCATATTGTCCAAAAAAACAATAATAAATTTGTATAAAGTATTTGTAAAAAACAAAACTTATTTTTATTGACTTTGTGATAGAAAAACAATTCCTCAATAACCTAAGTGCCAAGAACGAAGTGCGAATCTGTGATTAATTAAAAAAGTGACATATATAAACAAACAAAATGGCCGAAGCGTTGCCGTCCACTGCTAATGGGAATGTCGCGAATGATAAAGAAATGGAAAAACATATGAATGCACTGGATGACGCTAAAACTGTGGATGATTATGAGAGTAGGCTTAATAAGATTGGTTATTCCCTTGCTAAATGGATGAAATTGATCTTCAATTCGCATCAGCCGGAGGAATTTCATGCTGAGTGGTTGACAGTAAGTTTACTATTGTTTTTACCAGTGTTTACATCTTTATCTTACGTGCAAAGACTGATAAAGATGTTGTTTTGTATTTTAGTGTATTATGTGTACATATTATACCTATTACTGTGATATTCAAATAACAACAAACAACTATAATGCCTACATATGGTCTAGTCTAAAATACACGACAAACAACAGACACCTGTTGGCCTTAATAAATAGTTTAATAGGTACTAGATATATAATACTAAATTATTGTATTTCACTGCAGAGCAAAAGCAGACATGCTTCATTAATTTCTTTAAATATCTGACTTAACATGAATAGGTCTCGTAACATTACAATGTTTTCCTTCACCTTATCTCAGTAATGTCCAAGACAAAATAACTAGGATCAAGTGAATCGCAGAAATCTAATAAAACCAAACAAAGAGGCGCCTCTATTATTCTCTATCTCGTATTAAATAATAAATAACATAATGGTTATACAAGTTTCTACCCTAATTTCTCTCATAAAAGACTGTGAGGTCTTCAAATACTGTTAGATGAAACTCTGGTTCATGTTTGTCTATGCAACAGGTTGCTATTATTTATTTAATAAAAACATCATACATAAACAATAATTATATCATTATAGGTATTTAAATATTTATATTTAATCTTGTAATCGCTACTAATTAATAGTTAATTAGTGAATAAGGTCATTGAAATTAAAACAATGTTATCAATTTGAAGTTATTGAAATTTTAAAGACTTGAAGAGGTAGACAGGTATTTGTAACAATATTTTAGCATTTAGGCAACAAGCTAGCTATACTTAGAAGTGAAGAAAAAGTAAATCCTTGCCTGTCAGATTCATATTGTTGGTTTCAGCTTAAATGGTCTTAATCAACTTTAAAATATGTATCCTCTACAGGATATTATTATTACCATGGATTAATTTTGTTAATTTATTTTTCTTCTCCTATTTCTCTCATGGTTAGCAATGTCTTGTATGGAATCACATATTGCACATCTACCGCATCGTTATTTTTATGCAGTTTTCATAAGAGTGCCAGAGGCCCAATTTATCTCTTTTTCTTTTTCTCACCTTCCCCAATCATTTCACCTACTCTCACTCACAGTAGGCAGCGGCTATGCAGAGTCCCTGGCATTACAGGAGCATTGGTAGGTACTTAGTCATCCATGAGCGATTCATTTACTTGTCTGCTACTGATGGCACTAAAAAAAAGAGTTACAAAACCGTTGAGACTGATTCTAGAACCATCTCTCATTAATCTTCTTGTCAACAGATCGATGAGTACAAAGCCCAAGCGGAAGAGTGCATGACGAACGCATTTCGTATCGTGAACCTTTCCAACTGGACTGTCGAGAAGAAGGGATCGCAGAAGGGAGATGTGGTTGAGTCCAAGAGAACTGAACAGTTTGGGAAGGTTTATAGGTTTACTGTGAGTAATTTTATATTAAAATATAGGTAATATTCCACCATATATTACACACTGAACATATATTACATAACAAATCATGAATAGCAGATTTGATAATGACAATGGGTGCGAGCATTCTTATTGCTAAATGCGAACTTTATCTGACAGCCCATCTACTAACATTAATGGACTTTTTATGCCCTACTAAAGAAATATTACTTAATGGTTTTTGATTAGACTTGCAATATTATTTAAATAATAACATTTACTATACATACATACTACACTGAACATATTGCTTATGCAATACAAGAAGAATTAATAATAAATAAATAAATAAATTAAATGCATACAAATAATTGTTTGAGCCAAAATTATTTGTCTGTTATTTCCACAGAACTGTTAGTAAAATCCTGTCGGCTTGTTCCCTAAAAGGGAATAGCTGTATTTTTGATAACACCAATTTCTTACTGAAACCATATTTTCACTTTCAGGGCACAGTGGAATGTCCTCCTACGATATTATTTGAAGAATTCAGAGATAACTTGTCAAGACTGCCAGAATGGAACCCCACCATATTGAAGAGTGAACTTATTAAGGTATGATATTTTATATTAATGAATAAATTCTAAATAATTGAAATCCTCTCTTTTCTTTCTTTAATCTTAGTAATTACATTAATTGGTTAATTTGTAATAATTACTTTGTATGGTTCTTTGGTTGCGTTAAATGTTTAAATTGTAACTCATACAAATAACTGTAATTATCTGGCGATTGAAAAGAGTGGCGTGACTTTCTTGCCAGTTCTTTTCACAGCTCTACCTCGCCAGCGAACTGGCTGTAGGTCAATTGGCTGGCTTCATGTAATGTTGACTTTTCATAAGCATCATACTTTATGATAAAAATGGAATAAAAAGCATTTATTTCATTTTGATCATAAAGTATGATGCTTGACTTTGATTTTGACTATTCAGCCTGTATACAACCAGTGAAGGAATATAGATCTTCGAGAAAAGGTTGTTGTCATAATCATGACATAAGTAGTAAGGTGACATTAGGACACAATTATTAGTGCTACCTATTACAAGAAATAGATTATTTTTTTGCAAACACATATCTTTATCTCTAAATATATAATATATGCTAAGTCACTGGTTTTTGTCTGTTTTGCCGCTTTTAAGCGAAGCCACAGATTATGATCTGATTTCACTATCGTTTGGAGTTTTTAAACATATAGGAAGGTTTAGGTTTACATATAATCTATACTATTAAATAGGAAGATTTGCAAGTGTCTTTCAAGCAGAGATATATGCGATAAAGGAATGCGCGGAAATAGTGGAACACCTGACCAGTACGGGAAAGGTAACCATCTACAGCGACAGCCAGGCCGCGCTCAGAGCACTTGACAAAGTGGAGACAACATCAGCAATAGTCGAGGAATGCAAAAAGTTACTAGACAGGCTGGCTCAGAAAACCGACCTGACGATTGCCTGGGTCCCCGGACACGAGGGAAACACGGGCAACGAGCTGGCGGACGAACTAGCCAGAGAAGGCGCTGATGAAAACATGGTGGGGCCGGAACCCCGGCTGCCTATAGCACACAAAATCACCAAAGGAGTAATCAGCCATAGTACTAAAACAGAAACCAACCGCAGATGGAGATCTTCGCCTGGAATGAGACAGTCGAAATTCTTCATCAAAGGCATGGACAAGAAAAGGACGAGTCACATCATGAAACTCACAAGGGGAAATATGAGGCTCGCCATATTATAACAGATTATAACAGGACACTGTCGACTAAACAGACACCTGACAGTGATAGGAGTAAAAACCGATCCCAAATGCCCGGAGTGCATGGAAAACGAAGAAACAAGTTTCCACCTGCTGGCAGAATGCCCCATGTACTCACTGATCAGATGGGAACTCCTGGGATCGGACAGACTGGACGAGGAAGACATAAGAAATCTGAAGGTTGAACAGATGATTAGATTTATCAAGGATACAAGAAGGTTTGATGGAGTGCCGTGAAAAGGCTGGATCAACCACACTCTCCCCAAGGGGAGAACTGGGGAAATGGACGAAGTGGCCCGCAAGCACTGCGGGTGGATCGTCCGTCCGGCTGCCGGCGTCCCCGCTGGAAATAATAATAATAATACTATTAAATAAAGCGGAACAGTTTGTTTGAACGAGCTAATCTCTGAAACTACTGGTCCGATTTAAATTATTTAAAAATATATTTAGCATTTAATGCTTTGCTTATTATAGACATTTCTTTTTATTATTTTAATGTATAAAGCCTAAATTAAATAACCATTAATGCAAATTGCAGGAAATATCCCCTGGCATAGACCTATCATATCAAGTGACAGCGGGAGGAGGTCGGGGTATCATAGCCCCAAGAGACTTTATCATACTCCGCTACACTGCCCCTTTGGACCGGGAGGGCAAGAGGACGGAAGATGAACCTCATAGTTACATCAGTGCGGGTGTTAGTGTTAATGTGCCGGGGTATCCACCTTACAGGGATCTAGTCAGGTAATGTTTTTAGTTTAATCTATTATTAATACTCATGATTAAATATCTAAATCAGGGTGTTAGAAAATAATTTTTAATCCATAATAAATAGATTAGAAATGGGAAATATTTTGTTTTTTGTATGTTTATTTGTAGTTAAAAAACTGAAACTACGGAAACAATTCAAAAATTCTTTCATATAAAAAAGCTACATTATCAGTAGGTTGTTTTAACCAATATAAACGGGTGAATTTTGAAAACTGTTACACAAAGAAATTCTGTAATAACTATGGTGATTATGTATTTATATATTATGATTATGTATATTTTGTTTGACAACAATGTAACTCTTCTCGAGTTATATAATATAAATAAATTATTTAGTTAATTAATCTTTCAATATACATTTGTAGAAATAACATAGACAATATTATTATTTTTTATTAACCCTTTCAAAATATTTCAGGGGACAAAACAAAGTTGGTTGCTGGTTCTTAAAACCACGATCAGTGCAGACTTCCGGCGGGAAAATAGAAACGCATACCACCTTCCAATGGTTGATGTGCTGTGATCTTAAAGGTAAATATTATCAGGTTTATATGTGCCCTAGCTAGCCTAGCTGCGCCCTGCAGCATCGCACGTGCAGAAATCGGTATAACTCGGCTCCGATACTATCTACAAACCAATTTTCATCAAAATCGGTTCAGCCGTTTAGGCGCTGAGTGGTAACAAACCACATACGTATATATAGTCCATTCCAACTCCAATTTCGTACAATGTAAACGATTCGCCATATTGCCATTGTCTATGGTTTTATGAATTTAGTAGTGATGGGGACAAGGATGATAAAAATAAAATTAATTGTTAAATAGTAATTTTTAGTCTTTTTTCTTACATTTGTAAATAATATTACGTTTACTAATACTCGTATTTGCGTTATCGATTAATTCTATTTAATTTGTTATTACTCCAAATATTTGTATTTATTATTAAATTATTATATAATTATTAAATATGGTATTGTATTTTATTGTAATCATTGATTTATAAACATTCAGATAATAAGACAAACAATGAACCTAATCTTATAAATAAATTTAAATTTAAATTAAGCCTAAATGCAACGATTTGACCACGGACTGAAATGGAATACTGACATACTTTTGAATATTTTCCCGCCAGTTGAATATTTGTGAAATATTGACTAAATGGAATTTGTATGTATGTTACGATTTTATTATGCGTGTGTGCGTGCGTGCGTGCGTGCGTGCGTGCGTGCGTGCGTGCGTGCGTGCGTGCGTGCGTGCGTGCGTGTGTGCGTGTGTGTGTGTGTGTGTGTGTGTGTGTGTGTGTGTCAGGGAAAATTACTTACAATGCATTATATGACATTACATTATATTAAATTACACATAAAAAATTTAAAATAGGTAATGTAATTCAATTACAAATAGTAAAAAATAAAGAAAATAAATTATAATTAAGTATGTCCAATTTTATCAAAGGCTGTGTTAGAATTTTTTGTTTCCTAAAGTAGGGATCGCGACTGCGTCAGTCTAATAATTTTTCTCTGTAATGTTTCAGGTAAAATCCCTCAATTTGTACTAGACGCCGCATTTGCAACAGTAATGTTAGATTACATAGTGCACGTACGACGTTTTGTAGCCGATGCCAAAGCTAAAGGAAAATTCTAAAGAGGCTGAAACACAGCAAAAAATAAGACAGGAAAAACAACACTCTTATGGTAATATGTTTAAAGACGTTTTTTCCTACGTTTGTGTTAACACTAAGAAAACAAGATACAATACTAAAAAAACGAAAAACGCTATTGTAATATATATTAGGATGTTTTTTGGTATATTTGTGTTGTAGATACGTCGTTCTTTCTTCATGCAAGTGAAAGATATTTAAGGAAAAATGGATATGATATTTTAGTTATACTCTTAGCTTTTTTGTAGATACTACTCCTGGAAGTAATAGCTTTTGTTACAGTAGATATACTAAGCAAGAACACAGTATATATATTATTTTTAAACCATTTTAAATATAATATTTAACAATTTATTCTACTAGCAATGCAATGCTTTATTCAAGAGCATTAAAAACGAACACTTATTGTTATAACAACGATTTAATATAATAGTGTACTGTTAGATTAAAGAAAAACGGACATATTTTATGAAATACAGATGCCAGAGACATAACTATGCCACTGTAGCTTTTTCAGCCATTGAGCGATGTTTAGCCCTTAAAATAAAAAGCTGCCGTTTTGTTTGTTAAGCATTTACTATGTTCTTGTTAAGTATAACCGTATAAAACGTCCTACTTCTTTAAAAGGAAATTGGAATAACTTTAGTACAAAATGTATGCAGTTATTTTTACACCATCTTTTTGATAGTTACAATATTTTTAATAGTATGTAAACTGCACTATAATATGGAGTCGTAAAGACGTCCACTGCTGGACATAGGCCTCACTTAAGTTTAATTTTGACCGATTCAGATGCTCTCCTCTATTGGTTGCCAATCACCCTCTCCGTTCTCTTATTTTTCTCTATTTATTTCAGCTGAATGAAGTCTGCTGTTGGACATAGATTGTACCAATCTCTATTTTAACTAGTCCAGAGGCTCTCATTTGGTTGCCTGTCACCAGGTTCCCTCCATTACCTCTCGGTCTTCTTCATTTTCCGCCCCAACCCCCTCCCTACTCGATAACAGCTTGGTTGTGTTAACTCAAACTTAAAGCATTCATTTCATTTTGATCATAAACTATGATGCTTATGAAAAGTCAAAATTACATGAAGTCAGCTAATTAACCTACAGCCAGTTCGCTGACGAGGTAGAGCTGTGAGAAGAACTGGCAAGAAACTCACACACAATTATAGTTTTTTGTATGAGTTACAATTTAGTTATAGTAGTTATCTCACCTTGTTTTTGCCGCGCTAAGTTACATCTTTGATTACTGCTCGGCTCCCATTGCCAGTAGCGTGATGTTCTATAGCCTATAACCTCCCTAAGAACTGGCCTATAAACGCAAAAAGAATTATTCAAATCTGACTGGTAGTTTCGGAGATTAGCGCGTTCAAACAAACATACAAACAAACAAACAAAAAAACAAACAAATAAACAAACAAAAACACTTCCGCTATAAATAATAGTATAGATGGGTTGAAAACCTGATTTTAATTCGTGCAATTTCTTTTACTATAAATAAATAATATATTTTGACTTCTATCATAATATGTACATAGATTATATTATGTACATATTATGACCATTACCACTCCATTATTAATTAAAAAAGAGAATTGACAATTTTCGGCTTGTATGTTATGTATATATTAATTTGTAAAATGTTAATCTTTTTATATTTAATTAAAATATTAAAATTATTAAATAAATGTATAAAAATGTCGATTAGTTGGTATTGTTGACAGTATCTCAAAAGAAAACTTCAAGTCTCTCTGTAAATTTAAATTTTTAACATTTATTTAATAAATTTAGTTTGTTGAGTGCAAGAGGTATATTTGGTTCGTTGCAAATGGCGTTCTATAGTGTCTGCTTACCCCATTACGTGAAGTTGTATAATATTGAATGCAATATAATATTTTTAATATAATTTTGAAATTACTTACAGATCTTCTCTTTTGATATTCTAAAGAGTAGTTGATGTTGCCTGTTGCAATTTTAAAATATGCATTTCATCTAGTATAAAAAAATGTATAATACACTATGTAAATACTTATAAATAAATAATCTGTTAATAATGGCTATATGCAAAATTAAATTATAGAAATATAACTATGAAAATAATCTTTTGACTTATCGTACTACCATACTACACTACCGGTAAAGTAGTGTTTTTTTTTCTATACTACTGACCAGTAGTGTGATAAGTAATTATTTTTTTATATTACTTCACAAGAAGAAAAAGTAAAAAATACTATCTACGACACTACAGGTAGTATGATTGGGTACGGTAGTGTAGTAAGTTAGAAGAGTATCAATCTATTATATGGCATGTAATAATATTACATTGTTAAAATCAAGTACCAAAGTAACATCATAAAAAATAAATATTATTTTAATATGCAAAAAGAAAATTTTTAATAAATTATTTATTGTCTAGTGAATAAAGCCTTGCTTGCAAATGTTATGAATTCGATTCATACCGTAAAAGATATTCGTTTCTAGAGGCTAGCTTTATGGTGGGTTCCAAAAGATTTTAAAGGGCCGTTCCACACTGGAAAGGCAGAGGCCGGCAGTGGCGCCGCAAGTACGTTTAATATCAAATAATTCTAAACATTATCTACATGATTTAAAAAATGCGTGCGGCCGCGCTATCTTTTCGAGCTTTAAAAGTGATACTAGTCTTTTAATCACTACATAGTATAAAACAAAGTCGCTTCCCGCTGTATTATTTAATGTTCACGAGAAATAATGACTTATTTACGAAGCGATTTTAAGCAATACAGCATTAACCCTTATCCAATTAAGTAACCTTAAATACATTGTTCATTTAATATAGATCATTATGGCCCTTTACAGCATGTAATTTAAATGAATATTTTCGAAGATATTACAGATTTAAAATGCAGAGACATAAATATACTACAGAATGTTCTATACAACGTTCACAGCTGTTTCTCTTGGCAGTATCAGCGTTGCACCCGTGCGAAGCCGGAGCGGTCGCTAATCATATATAAAGTTTAAAATGATTTCAAACTAAGTTTTCGCCGCGCCGCTGCCGGTCTCTGTCATTCCGGTGTGGAACGGCCCTAGCGGTGTGTTTCCATTGACGCGGAGCTGGGCAGAGTGAATTGGCCAATCACAGTATTCAAAATTATTGCGGAGAACTTTAGAAAAATAAGTACAATTAAATTACACAAATTTCTACTTTATCCCATATGGACACAGAACTCACTCTTATACAGTCGATGCAGTTCTTTCTTACTTGGTTTTTGCCCACTTTTGAACCGACAATCTCATGCTTTAATATGTGCATTAACCACTAAGCCATTGGAATAAATATTATATTAAAAATCGTCTTGTTTGCAAAACGCAGTACATAGATGTATAAGTTAATATGTAATATTAGTTTTAAGTTAAATAAACAATTTTTATATTGTATGTGTTGTTTAATTTAATGAAATAAGGTCAAGGTCACCGTTTAGTTACGTATTTGCGCAGCGGACGCGTGACCTTGACGACCTTGCGAGTTCGATAAGTGTTAAACAAGGCTAAATAAAAGATAATTGTTGCTTATGTAAATCGACTGTGGTCTCTACGAGTTGCAGAAACTCATATACAAGCAAACAACCAGGGGCCTAAGTCTGACACTATTTGATAGCAGACTTACGCCCCAGGTGAGAGAAGAAGGAAAGAATATTATTACGTAGAACAAAGAATATTTCGGGTATGTCACTGTTGAGGTCATTGTGACCCACAGTGTCCGTCAGGATGGCTGAACCAAACGAAATATGTTCACTATTTGCCCCAGTGCCGATTTTAAGGAGGGTAATGTTTTTCACTATTAGTTACACCTCTATCGCTTAAAGGAAAGTAGATACGGTATAATACTCCTTACTCTTCCCAGTTGTCGTTACTGGCATTGTCACCATTGTCACAAATGGGAAAAAAAAGTTTGATTTGTTGCCAATTCTTGTTCTTCGTCGTTACGCTATTGACAGAGCGGTCGTGGTAGTCATGTCGTACTATTGGAGAGGGCAGGTGACATTCGCCTCACGATGTCTCGCCAGCTCTCCCTGATGGAGGTCATCCTGCTGGTTTATTCCCGTTCAGTCACACCCAGATATGTAACAGTGTGACTCATTAGGAATAATATTCCTGTTGAGTATCACATGTGACATAGTGCTACTTTTTGCTCCCATTAGGTCACACCAAATAACACCAATGTGTAACAGTGTGACTGCACAGTGTCGTTTTGACACAGTGTAACTCAGAGGTAATATTTTTTCTGTTTTTACTCTTTCATCACATTCACTGTTACACATTGGTGTGACCTAATAGGAACAAAAAGTAGCATTAAGTCACAGTGTTACTCAACAGGAATTAAGGACAACTAAAATCTATAACATTTGCATGACCATTTTCAACAATATTTTGCTGGGATAACGCACACTATTTTTATTCGTAAATAAGGTAATAATAATAACGCCTGAAAGTACCTATGGTACGGAAACGTCATGTAGTGACTTAGGAGTACATACTAAGCGTTATTTAAGACATATCAAAGGTCTTTATTAGGCGATCCACACTGCTCCGCACTATGCTACGGGGTGCGTGGCGAAGGAACATCTAAACCGCGCGTGATTGCGTGTGTTGGACCACGCGTGATTTGTATACAAAGATAGATACTTACCTACAAACAACGCAAGAACACGCACGCCCGCACTACGCTCTGTGATGCGGGGCAGTGTGTGATCGTCTTAAAACGGGTAAAACTCCGATAAATATAGGTAAGTACAATTTGTAGATAATGATTTTTAATTAAAGATCACAGTAGGTACCTAAATGTTAATTTCACTATAAAGAAAGAAATTTTTTTTTAGGCAGCAGATCTACGTAAGAGTATCTACCTAATAGTATGCGTACTATTGGGTTTCGTTCAGTGAGTGAAAAGGAAAGGGGGAAATTGGGCCTTCGGTACCTGAAGGCCCAATTTCCCCCTTTCCTTTTTCCTCACCTCCCTCAATCCTTTCATCTACCCCACTCCCTTCACGGTAGGCAGCGGCTTCGCAGAGTCCTTGGCATTGCAGGAGCAATGCTAGAGACTGAGACGTCCATGAGCGACAGTTACCACTTACCATCACGTGGGCTGCTTGCTCGTCTGCCACAGACAACATTAAAAAAAAGGCAGCGGCTTCGCGATATTCTTGGCATTTTAGAAGTACCTACCTACATACATGAGCAACAAAGTTAGGTACCACATATAAAGTACCAGACGCTGACTCATCTGCCACTGGAGTTAAAAAATGTAGGCACGTTTACGCCAATAATTACTTATGAACCTATGTAGATAATATTAAAGTCGATAGGTTACGTTAGTACCTAAGCTAAAAAAGGCACATTGGCAGATTAGGTAGGTGGAATAATTATGTGTAAGTCGAAATGGCCCAGTGGATAAGGTAGGTACACACTTTATAAACACGAGGTAGTGGGTTCGCATCCGGGCAAGCACCAATTTGATTTTTCAAATCATATGTACTTTCTAATTTTATCCTGAACATTTCTGACTGCTAGTGAAGAAATCTGGACTTAAAAGGCTGAAATCACCAATCCGCCTTAAGCAAGCGTGGTGATTAATGCTCATGCCTTCTCTATATGAGAAAGAGGGCTTTGCCCTGCAGTAGGACAGTAAACAAGCTGGTATTATTTATTTTAATAGGTAAGTATGTTGACGGTATTTCTAGAGTATCGACGAATGGAACATGACTTTAGCAACACCTAGTAAGTATACCTACCTACCTACCTTTGTATGGTAGTGAACTATGTCAACTCTCGAACAGGTGCCTACTCAGATAACACAGTTGGTAGAACGGCGCTGTAACGGTTTCCCAAAAGCGCGGGTTCAAGTCCATCTTCGAGGTTAAAAAATTTCTTCATCTTTATTTTTTTTCTTATCTCTTGTAAATTTTCTTTAATTAGGTTGTTTATGGCTTTTCGGCATTTTCTTTACTTATTTCTTCGGTGAAGCCGATGGTTGTTTAATATCGGAGTCATCTGACGACTTATTGGAAGAATTTGTACATAAAACTTAGTAAAATTACGTTATATTGAGCTCATAGATCGGTCACGATGTGCTAAAAGTGCGTTTATGCCTGACCATAACGAAATGCGCCTTTATATATGGAGTTGAGAATAAAATGTGGGTAAATTATAAATTAGGTACTAATATTTGCATTTATTTTATAAATACCTTCGTGTTCATTACAAATTAGTAAATTTATTTTTTTTACAACTACATAAGTAAACAGAATATCGTCGGACTCTTTGCCGACGCAAGTGTTTTCTTACTTTTGATCGCAAAAAAATTAAACGGAGCGTAAAATAAAAAACACTGTTTACTAGCGATGTATATACCTAACGTATCAAGTCTTTTATACTTCACTAGAGCAATCAATCAATCGTAAATTCGATCAAACCATCACAGAAGAGGTTAGCAGAAAATCATTCAACACAGGACGGACATCAGCGTCATAATGATAAACTTTAAAGTGATAGTGTTCGTCAATCCGCCTGCTATAGATCATCGGCGGTAGGCATACCTACGCATCGCAGCTAAGTACCTACACTCATTGTTCTGTTTTCGAGAATTGTCGGCATCTTTGTAGTAATAACTGGAAGGTTCTAGAAATCTATTGAAGGACTATAAAAAGGATTCGAACGTCGGCACTTCGTTCAGTTGTGAATACAGCGATCTCGAGCGAACATCTAAGCGATACAGACAAAATCTCTCTACTACTTAGTAGAGGTATTTTAGATCAGATAATGATCCATTATCATCATACCAACCCATTACCCACCGCAGAGAAAGGCCTCTCTCTACTCATACAGCGAAGGCATGAGCATTGATCGCCACGTGCGCTCTGCGGATTTGCTGTCTGAATTTGTTATAAGACCGGTTTTCTGCACGATGTTTTAAATTAGAAACCATATGAATCTGAGAAAGATTATGAATGAATTCTTATTATTCGAAGTACCTACTTACCTACTGATGGTACCTAATTGAAATTGGACCTAGCTTAGGTGACCCGTTGTCATTGCTTAAACAACACAGTTTTAACCATACCTAAGTTACGGTAAAACTGTTTTAATGCTTAAATTGAGCTTGATGAAATGGCAGATCTTAAATTCTATCAACGAATTATTTACCCATACTTATTTTATCAGCACCATCAAGCTTCAACGATAAGGACTAGCGCAGTAGAAGTGCAAGCGATTGCTGTGCAAGAGGACACGGATTCGATTCCTAAACGGGACAGAACTTTGTTTATGTAGGTACCTAATCCAGTAATTTGTTCTTAGAGTTTTAGAGGTAGGTACAATACAATTAATAGTGTCTACCTATATTATTTATCCATGTTTCTACAATGAAATGGCGTTGCACGGTTTTATTTCTTTTTTTGTGACTTATAATTACTTACCTACTTACACGATAGAAAAAACAAATCTACCTACTTGAGTATCGTCTGTGGTCGGCCATTGTCGTGTAATCCTATGTATATTTACTATGGTCAGGCAACCTTTATTCACATTGGATTTCACATTGTATGGATTCTTTATTAGCCGAAATAGACTGAAATCTATTCCATTTCTAGCGAAAATAGTACAATCAGGGTAAAAAAAATAATTAGGTACTTTCGTATAAACATACAATTTTTAGAGTGAATAATGTTTTTCATACTTTGATGACTTTGCATAATATCTACTCTCACGAACCGAATTTATTTGAAGTAGTAAAAAAGAACCTACTTATTACGGCATGCCGAGGTCGCTGTGTGGCGTAATAGGTAATAGTGCGTGGCTGGGGTTCGATTCCCGCTTAGCGCAAATATTTGTGTACATGAACTTGTGTATCTTTAAACATTGGGTGTTTCTATGTACCTAAAATATGAATCTACCAATGTATTTACAATTAAAAAGTATTTATGTATGTATCCACATACTACCAAACCCATAAACCAAGTTAAAATATTTGCTTACTTTGGGTCTAAGTAGAATGACGTTGTGTGTAGTATCTAGTTGTTGTGATATTATTTTACAATTTTTGTTTTGTATCCTTTTTATTTTACCTTGATGAAAGATAAAAATTTAATACGAAAGATTTAAATCTGGACGGCCTAACAATCCCCTCGGTCTTCTTCTTCGTCTTTTTCATTAGTTCAGTGGTGCTGTGTACCTACGGACTGCCACGCAGAGATGTCGAGTTCAGTTCTCAGCTCAGGTAAAAATAGTTACCATAGATTTTTAAATCAATAAATTCTTAATATTAGCCCGGAGTCTGGAATTGTGTCACTCGCCACCTGTCGCTCTATGGGAAATAGGACCATATCTGGCAAACGAAACCTAGATGTTGTATCTACATCTCTGTCTACTCCTCTGAGAAAAGGGAGCACAATGTGATTAAATGAATGAATGATCATTAAAGTTAATAATCAAAACAAAACAATACCAAATGGTTGTTGGATCGCGTGTTTTGTTTAATGCGTCGTATCTACATAATTATTGTGTCAAATAAGGTAAATGCATCATTAACACGGAACCATCGGAATAATATAATATAATATAATACTACCACATGCACACAGCGCCATCTAGCCCCAAATTAAGCAATTATATTTGCTTGTGTTATGGGTAATAAACAACTGATATACTACATATAATTATACTTTTTTTTTTTTGTAAATACATACATATTATAGATAAATTACACCCAGACACAGAACAAACAATCATGCTCATCACACAAAGGTTTGTCCTGGGTGGGAATCGAACCCATTACCTCCGGCTTAGCAGTCAGGGTCACGAACCACTAGACCAACAGGCCAGTCATTTGAATTTAATTTGGCGGCAGGCAGGCACAAGGTGCTATTAAAAAATTATATTCGCGGCTGTTGTTACGAAAATAGTTAGTGAGGTAGTATTGTCTTTGAATTTACCTAATAACTATAGTTTTATTCAAATCAAAATTAGTTTTCGTGCTTGGGTTAAGAGCGTTCACACAAAAGAGGGGCAACGCCGCAATTTAGTATCATATTTTCGTGGTTTTCAATCGGAGCTATATTTTAAAAATGTTTTAAGAACACTTTTTAGAATTACGTGAAAGCTGTATATAACAGGTTAGTAACCATAAAAAGTAACCGTAAAAATTCAAAACCACGAAAATATGACACATTGCGACGTTGACACTCTTTTGTGTGAACGCTCTGCATGAAAATAAGATGAAAAACCATCACACTGTGTTTTCATCTTACCTGTCCATCACTGGTGCAAATAATTAAAGATTTATTTGTTAATAACATTGAACCAATTGCAGTGGAATATATACATTGAAAGTCGAAATGGTCCAGTGGATTAGGCACCCGCTTCGTAAACACGAGGTAGTGGGTTCGAATCCGGGCAAGTACCAATGTGATTTTTCAAATCTTATGTACTTTCTAAGTTTATCATGGACATTTCTGTCTGACGGTGAAGGGAAACATCGTGAGGAAACCTGGACTTAAATGTCTGAAATTGCCAATCCGCCTTGAGCAAGCGTGGTGATTAATGCTCATACCTTCTCTAGAGAAGAGGCCTTTGCCCTGCAGTGGGACAGTAAATAGGCTGATATTATTATTATTATTATTAATTGCAGTGTCCTTCATACAGTTAGAAATGTGGCAAAAACACAGAACCTTTAATTTACTTACTTTAATACCTATGCAAGTATCTATTGTATTGATCACTATTAATGATGAAGTTAAAAAATACTACAAATTTGCGCTTACAGTTTCCATTCCGTTACTGGTGTCTTTCCTATATTTGGCAGTCTCGGTGGCGCAGCGATCGATTAGGTAGGTCTGTGCTGTGCAAGAGGTTGTGTGTGGGTGCGATTTCCATTGAATTTAAAGATAAATCTAGGTAAATCATCAATCTTTTATTTCGTTTATTAAACCAATTAAAATTTTAATATGAAATCGTAACGCCAAGCTTTATCTATCTAACAGCAGAGAACAAAAAGTTAAAAAAAAAAAATGAACAGAAGCAAACAAGCAAAGTGTTAAATCCTGTAATTGCTTTGGAGAGTACCTATCGTTATAACTTATCTACCTAGGTACTTAGGAACTTTTGCGCTGAGTATGAAGCTTTAGATAATGTCGTCGTCGAGAACATTACAAATATAGGAAATATAGGGACCTACAAAAATTAATGGACGCAAGGTGTCATCCAACTCTAAATTTTTATATACAAGTTCTGTCCCGTATGGGAATCGAATCCGTGACCTCTTGCACAGCAATCGCTTGCACTTCCACTGCGCCAAATTCGTCATCGTTGGACCTTGATGGTGCTAATACAGATTAAAATAAATAAAAAAGTATGGATCATGAAAATGGTCGGATATTTAGACGGACGGGACGAAACGGGAAATTTTGGAAATATCGTTTCATAAAAAAGTAACCGCTATCAGTACCTATTGCAATTCAGTTTATGATACAAATATAAAAAAGCTAAATTATCAGGTTTTAATAAATAGGGGATATACATAATACAACTAAGTATATTATTATATAAAGGGAAAGAGTTTGTTTGTTTGTTTGCGCTAATCTCTAGAACTAGCAGTCGGATTTGAATATTTCTTTTTGCGTTTGATAGCCCAGTTCTTGAGGAACGTTACAGGTTATGTAACATCACGCTACTGGCGACGGGAGCGGAGCTGTAACCAAAGATGTAACTAAACGCATGAAAGAGCATTTAATGGCCCGGAGACACGGGCGGGACGGGAACGTCACTCTGCCTTGTACGCTCGGCCTCGTGAGTATCACGTTCCCGCTCCGCCCGTGTCCCGTCCGAGGTATTATCTCATTACGTATACGTAAGTACTCAGGCCTTTAGTCCTCGTTATCGATTTCGATAACGGAAACCTTTAGCGACTCATTTCCTATCGCGTAGGTAGGTAGGTACCCTAATATAGGTAATACGACTTGCTAAACCATGACTCAGTGGTTGAGGCTTTGGTTACACGAAATTGGGGGTTCGAAATCGGGCAACCTATCAATGATGACTTTTCAAATTCATATAATATGTAGGTACTACTTTCTAAGTCTTCTTTAAAGATCTTGGACATCACTGACTTTTCGGTATAAAAAAAAACACCGTGAGGAAACCTGGACTATTAAAAAATTACTGAAATCGCCGCCTTGAGCAAGCTTGGGGATCAATGCTCATGCCTTATCTGTAAGAGAAGAGGCCTTTTCTTGCAGTGGGAAAGGGTGAAAAAGTGGGAGTACCGTAACCGAGTTTAAAACTACTTACTAGGTCACAAAAATTTACCTGTTGCATTATATTTATACTTAGATGTCGGACTTACTTACATTTCTCTTAAAGTTTTCATTTTTCATTTGGTGTGGTTTTAAAGAGATTGAGGGTATACCAGAAAATGAGTAGCAGCATTAGGTAGGTAAGGAAGGTAAAAATAACGATTCTGAAACTTATCTCCTACAAATGTTTTACTGCTGAATAACCCACCAATAAAATGCTTCGAATATAAGTTTTTCAACGACAGAACCTTTGAACTAAGTACGAATGATTCGCTGAATAAACGATTTATTTATCAGCGAATGGATGACAGAATCATACCACTATGAACGTATCGCCGACAGAACGATTAATTTATAGGCAAATTGACGAGTTAGCTCATTCAAAAACGTTTGTAGGAGATGTTTCAGAATCGTATTAAATATCAACTTATCGCAGTCACCAAAACGCCATTCAAGCGTGATGATTAGAGCCCCTCCTTCCTGGAAGAGTCTGATATAAGTAGGTTAGTTAATTGTCAATGCTAATGATGTGATGGTTAGGTAGGTACATAACATTCTGGCCCTAATTCTTTTAGTACGAATGATACCTAAAAGATGTTTTTCTTGTTTTTTGTTTTTTTAAGACAACTGCCGCACTAGGGAACAAGCCCTGTGTCGTGGGAGACTTTAAAAACGTACAATTAACGGAAACAAAGTACACCCAGATTCTGAACAAATATTTAATATGGATCACACAAAGTTTTTTCCCGTGTTGCAATCGAACCCACAACCTCGTGCACAGTAATCGCTAAAGCTCCCACTGCACCACAGAGGCAGTCAATGCCGAAAGCGCAAAGGGCTAGTTGGCACTCCAAATGCTAACATAGCACGAAATTTTGACTTTCACGCTCCGCTTAAAAATATGGGGAAACTAGAAGAAAACATGCGCTAGAAATGTGACCGACTATATTCCGTCTAATTTTTAACTACTTAGGTACTGATGAAATAAGTAACTAATTTGTAATGAAAACGAAGGTATTTATAAAATACATGCAAATAGTAGGTTAATTTATTATCTACCTACATTTTAATTTCGATTCCATATATAAAGGCGACTTCTCGTTATTTTAAACTTAAACGCACTTTACGCACATCGTGACCGATTTATGAACGAAATAGGTATAACGTAATTTTAGAGTTTGCTGTGAGAATTCTTCCAATATGTCGTCAGATGGCTCTGATATTGAATTACCATCGGCTTTACCGAAGAAACAAACTAAGAAAATGCCGAAAAGCCCTTCGGAAGACTTATTAAAGAAAAAACAACCTACAATAAAACATCAAGAACCAAAAGATGACAAGAAATTAACGACGAAACTCATGATATATCAAGCTTTAATTGACCTAAGAACGAGAAAAGGAGTATCTCTTCAAGCTATAAAGAAATATTTGACAGAAAAATATAATATAGACACAGAAAAACTTAATTATATAATAAAAAAAACAATTAAAAAGGCCGTAGAAGATGGAACGATCGTGCAAGTCAAAGGGATCGGTGCGTCAGGCTCATTTAAACTTGTTCCTGTCAAAGAAAAGAAGAAAAAGACAAAAAAGACAAAAACTGAAAAAGAAATTAAGGAAAAAGATAAATCTTCCAACAAACCAAAGAAAATAAAGGAGAAATCACATGAAAAATCAGAAAAAGTCACAAAGTCGAAAAAAAAATCTGGTGAAACCAAAACAGAAGAAAAACGAGGCAAATTAAAGAAAAAGGTAGAAAAGGACAAAATTGTAAAAGAAGTAAAGACTGATGAAGAAAAAGAAAAGAAAAAGAAGATAAAAATTGCCAAAGGATTACAAACTCCTTCAAAAAAGAAGGCAGCAATGATGAAAAGAAAAAGTATTGGCTCGATTATAAAACCGCCAAAAATGAAGCCCAAGGCAAAAGTGTAATCAGCCTAGTGATGTGATTTTTATTATGACTGTTTTTTGTTGATTTTATTAATGATTATGAAAATATATAAGTTAAATGGAAAACATTTTGTTTTATTTATAGTGTAGAAGGTGGGTAGTACAAAAATGTATTAGGCCAGGTACGAAAGTACGTAAGTTGGACTCGAGTTAATATGTTATTGATAGCTCGATTTATCTAAATAAATATTATAAAAAAAAAATTGATTTTTTGTAAGTAAGTTTCTTTGCAACGATTTAACTGAAAATTTACGTTACCGATTTGAAAAATTCTTTCACCGAATTCTTTCGTATAGACATCGAAATGAATGAAAAATGAAATTTCGTGATCAGAAGTAGGTAGGTAGGTCATTTTGCAATCATAGGCGTTTGTTGTGAGACCAATCACCAAATGAAACTTGTGATGCCGAAGCGAAGCGTGGGCGGACGGCTTCTTAGTTAAAATTTAATTAAAACTTAAAAACTACCTACTGTTGTGCCGGCGTCGTGTTACGTTGCGAGGTGTCTAGTATTTGACCGCGAAAATGACAATAGACATCCTTCGGCCTAAATTCCTCCTCGAGGAAGGTCTGCAACTGCTGATATTCATCATCATATCAGTCAAAAGACGTCCACTGCTGGACATAGGCCTTCCCCAATTTTCGCCACCTTGGCCGTTTGTAACCCGTCCGGCGTCCAATAGTTACCATACTCGCCAATTATGCCCTAGATTAAGAGCTTGAGGGTTAAAAGGGGAAGTGCGGGTAACTTTATCAACATCAATATTTCTTAATTTTTCTTGGATATTTTTAACTACTTGAAGTGAAATAAAAATCGTGAGAAATCTTAGACATCATTACGGGTCACTTTAATCTGATCTAAAGATTTGGTAGACTAATATATCAAATTAAAAAAAACAACGCCAAGTTTATTATAACTTTCTCTTTGTGCAAATATTTATCTGTTTGCACTCGATACTGCCAAGTCACCTTTTTTTATTAAAGCAGTGGCTTCCAAAACGTAGAATGTTTCATGAAGGATAAAATTAATTATGATTGAATATTATTTTCTAAGTTTAAGAACACAATAAATAAAAGTCTAAAGTATATTTCATAAAATTATTATTTTGTTTTAAAAATCATCATTACCTACTTCCCGACGGCAAAATTTCATCTTTTAAAAATCAACATTTAAATCATTTAGTAGATATTAAATACATTGACAGCACATTAATTAAAGCATGCTTCGGACGTCAGCAAATAAATAAATGCTTGTAAAGTAATACACAAATTTTATTATGTCAGCGAATAGGCCCAAATGATGTCCCATGAATAATGCATAGCATCCGCCATTCTTCTAACTATGGTGACGACAGAAACACGAAATACCAATACTACTTTCAACCTTATGTTTACAGAGTAAAGTACATAATTAATCATTTGATGATAATAAAAATCATTTCTACTATCGTCTTTCCGTTTAAAGACGCAAACAGCATATCTATTCTCTCTTTTTAACACGCGTAAAACTGCTATTAGCGTGACAAAGATAGACGTACGTTGCTGACAACGTTCGACATTGCTAGAGGATATTGGGGTCATGGAACGTGTTTGAATTTCGAAACACGTCCCGTCCAATGCGGTGGCTTGTTATTCAGTGTTTTATCATTGGTTGGGCTGCCTCCGTACCAAAATGTCTTGTGTTTAATAAAATCGATACTTGGTTGTTCTGTGATATCGCTGTTCTGTCGCTATTGCGCAGTCGTGGAACATTTCATAGTAGTGGCGCGATACGGTGTGGTCGTATCTTTTATGTTATTCGTGCAGCCATTTCGTTTCGAAAGATGTCCGGAGTGACTTTAATCGTGACGTTTTGATACGTTTTCTATAGTTTTTTGACGTTTATGAAGACACCATTGCTGAGGAACTACAAAGGTAAGATAGATAAACATAATTTTTATATGATTTTTGAGAAATATTATCGTTTGGTGTTGATTTTTGGGAGAAAACGTCGAAATAACTGATTTTGTTCTACGTGTAGTGTTGTAATACTGAAATAACTTTGAATTTCGACCGTGACGTCAGGGTTATTTGAAATGGGAATTCGATTATCGATGCCTGTTACTTTTTAATGTTTATTTTTTGTGCAAACAATTTTTTTTATTTTGGCTGTCAATTGTTTTGTATTGATTTGTTTTTATTTATTTAATGCATGCATTTGTTTGATGTTTTTTTAAATAACATGCAATAATCGTATCAGGTGACAGTTTCCGATGACATATTCCATTCCAGACATTCTTATTACCTCACGGTAAAGACGAAAATGCTGGCAAAGCATTATTTTGTTTTGATGCGTTCTTCCATCTCGCTCTAGCAGTATATATTTGAAATAGGGGTGTCCTGTTCTGACGTATGGCATTTATTTATAGAGATCTCGGCGGGGTATAGCGTTCCCCTGTAGCGCCCTACATTTCGTGTTAGTGTTGTAATTCTGACAGGTCTGTATATCGATATTTTTGTTTGTCGATAATTTTTGATATTGTTACGTATTAATTTTAAAATTAAAGTTTTAACTTTAATTAAAATTAGTCCAATAAGCATTTATAATAATAGCAATAAGCATAACTGGTGGTGCAATCTACCATGGTCCACTGGAATATTACAATTATGGAAATAAAGCTACTCAGGTTTACTCAATACTCAATATTTTATTTGCGTTCCACAATGTAGATAAGATGTTACAGATATGTATTACATGGCATCATTATGGACCCTGTCGGGCACAGCAAAGTTAGAAGAGAGAAAGAGGGCTTTAATTTAATAAAAATACTAGATTTAAGTAATATACTACCATATTATTTGTATTCCAGAAACTGTGACATGCACTCTGTGAATACTCGAGGTAAACATAAATTAGTTGGTACATATTATCGCCTACATAAAGTAAACAACTCATTTGCGGGTCTAGGTGTACGTTTCTATAACAAATTACCCATTGACATTATGAATCTACCCCTACAAAAATTCAAACAAGCTGTTAAAAACCGCCATATTCTAAAGAGTTATTATACTATTAATGATTATTTAAACGATAAAGCAGCATGGGTATAGTTGCTCGTTTAATGCAAGATTAATGTTATATTGATTATTATTGTTGTAGCTATATTGACTATTATTATCATTAAGTATATTGATATTTTTTTTATTGTACTTATATTGACTATTATTATCATTCGGTATATTGATTATTATTATAGTAATTATATTGACTATTATTGTAATTATGTTGACTATTGTAGTAAAAGTTTAATGTGAAGTGGATGCATACCATGATCATTACGAGTTCGTAAGGCATAATACATTTTATTAGGGTTCTTTTACCACCCATGCCCTGCATTGTCATGCTCACTAAAATGTCATTGCTTGTGGTGTCGTATTGGCCGGGTCATCACCTTCCCTCTAATATGGCGAGGGTGATGATGGCTGGCCCGTGCGTCATGCTCGTGAACGGGTGCTACTTGGGATGACTGGTCAATCTTGGCATGGCTTACATTTAATATTCAATCCAGTATTACCTTGTCGTTCAATGTGACCAGGGGGTGCATTTACCAGTTTAATTAAAATACGTAGTCAAATTACCATACTAGTTGAAACTAAATAATTGAATTCCTTGTTTTCTTTCTTTAATCTTAGTATTATATTAATTAGTTAATTTGTAATAATTACTTTGTATGGTTCTTTGGTTGCGTTGAGTGTTTAAATTGTAACTCATTCAAATAACTGTAATTATCTGGCGATTGAAAAGAGTGGCGTGAGTTTCTTGCCAGTTCTTCTCACAGCTCTACCTCGTCAGCGAACTGGCTGTAGGTCAATTGGCTGACAAAATGTAATGTTGACTTTTCATAAGCATCATACTTTATGATCTAAATGAAATAAATGCTTTGACTTTGACTTTGACTTTATTATTATAATAATTATTTAATTTCCGTACACTTAATAGATCAGGCCATTTAATACATCTTTCTGTCATAAAGCTTATAATGTCAAAGCAGATAACGGAACATAATGGTCATCCATCAATAGCTAGACCGTGATAAAGTTGCGTTACCTGGTTGACCTACAATTATATAATCAATATCAAATATAATATAATTTTATTTTAAGATATTATTATGATTAATTATTTATAAAGGCTTATTTAATTACTTAAATAAACTAGTTTGAAACCCATTAATTAAATATATAATTACCTACTATCTACTATTTTGATGTAAACATATTTTTATTTTAATAGCCAAAACTATTATTATAGCAATATTTAAATCTAAGCTTTATTTGGTAAGCATACGGTTCATTATAGTTTGGCTTCGTTAATGAGTCATTTATATATTTGGCGTAGATAACAAGGAAAGTGAGTCTTAAAGAGAAATAGTTAAGACGCCAATTAACGGTTTAGTGTGTACATCAGTAGCGAAGAGTCATTTTTCCGAGGAGGGAAGCCGGTGGGACTAAAATACTTTGAGTTTCGGAAGGCCAGTTAGACTTTGAGTAGACACTCAAGCAGTGATAGGTATAAGGAGAGCAGGGCATATTTTAAAAGGGAAGCCGGCAGGAATCGTGTTATATGGACGCTTCGCCACTGGTGTACAGTATCGTCTTTCTAAATGCAAAAAGAAAAAAAAAATCACTCTTAGTGAAAAAGTAATGAATATGAAATCTGATTAGTGATTTAGCAATTTTAAAGTTTGTTGCAAATTAGCAAATGACATACTTTTCTTAATTGTTATTTATATATAGTATATTTTGTTATATTGTATAGTATATAGTGTATTTTGTTTTATGCCTTTTTCATGCGAAATAAGAATTACAATTTAAAAAACAACCTACGTTTTTCTACCGTCAGCGTTCGTCTTTACCTAATTTCTAATACAAATCAGTCTCTTCGTATGATTATATAATTTGCCAGAATTACCAAGCTTCACAGGCGGGTGACCTCAGTTATGCGGTATTTAGTAGGCAGACATGTTTGCCATGTTCAAGCCAGCAATTAGAATATTGTCCACTACTGCTAGACCTCATTGGCAAACGCTTACTATGAAAAGAATGGCATGCAATAAAAAAATACCACGTGTTAAATAGATACCTTTTATACTTAAAACGTATTATATATTAACAAATGGTTATAAAAAGTGTCACTATAGAAATTGGCTCTTACAGACCCATCGTTATTGTAAAGAAATAGGTTTGTCTCCAAATATCTATTCAAAGCCGATATGTTTAAGTACAAAAGGGATTAAACCTTAGACTCTGGTCTAATCTAAAGTTACTAGGTGCTTGATACGCACGTCTGGCACGTGTAATACATATATTTATTTTATTTTGCCGACTCCTTGTTACATAGAACTCATCATAGCTGATTAAACGTGGATGTTATATTTATAGTATTTCTGCTTTTGAGCCAAATGCGTAATTATGTTATTTGTTTTTATGTTGTCACAATAAACTTAATCTAGCGAAATTATACGGTGTTATCATACTGTTTACACTGCATTGTATTGAACTTAATGTTGTATGGGCCTATAGATAGGTATTCTAACAAACTTAAAATCTCAAAACTCTTTACCTACTGTCTAAAAAAACCTAACATAAAGTGTAATAGACCTCTGCTTATCCCTACGCATGGTATTTAAAATTTATTAGCATAAAATGATTTAAAATATTAAAATCTTTATCGACTGCAGCTACAACACTAGAGCGGACGGAGAAAAAAAATTAAATGTCTGCCGAAGGATTATTATTACCACGACCCTTATATACTGAAATAAACCCTATTACATAGTATTAAAGTTCATATTCTATTGGTGAGGGCAAATTGCCTTTGTTCATTGTAAGGGATATACATACAGGGAAGTTTGATCCTTAATTTTACGTTGTTACGGTCGTTATTAGCTTGTATTACTAATGTAAAAAAAATATAATAGATTATTTCTGTAGAAGACTGATTTATGGGGACCCAAAGATGGTGGTTGGAAGAAAGCTTGTATTGATGTTTTTATTCGTATTGGTGTGCCTTTCTCGGAAATGGCTGTGTTGATGTCCAACTTGATATTATAATTAAGTTTTGCTTTTTTATAGAGATATAAAATTACTGCCCCGGTGGCGCAGTGGTAAAATTAGCGACTGTGTGGGTTGTGGGTTTGATGCCCAGACGAGATAAATATTTGTGTGATCCTAAATGAATTGCTTGTCAGCGCGTTTGTTGAGATCACAAGTCCCGTGTCGCAGGGTTGGTCCTTAAAAACACAAAGCACACTAAGACTCTCGAAACAAAAGTTAATTGGGTGTCCAGCAGTAAATTTTCCTAAAATAAAATTAATTTTTACATAATGAGAATCAAACACGTGACCTGACGTAACAGTATCGATAAGTCAACAAAAACTTGCCTTCTTATGTCCTCTTTAGAAATTTTGAAGTTCCCTAAACCACTCTTAAACCCTGGAACGAACTATACGAGCACTTGACACGAGGTACTCATAGCTTGTTGCGCTCACTGATCGGTAAACGATTAGCGGGTTAAGCAACATAGAGTGCGGCTGGCCCATGGATGGGTGACCGCATATTGGTATTTGATCTGAGCGTCTCCGTTCTTCGTAAGGCACGTTATAAGTCTGTCCCGATTGTTACCAAGTTAATAACAGTCGTTAGGTCAAGCCGCATGCGCCTCTATGCCACCTGAACAAATCCTGACACTAGGTTGGCCACTAACCACTTTATATTTGGTTTTCGACTATAACCACTGCTGGACTAGGCGTCTCCAAAAGTGCTCCACATTGTATGATTTTGGACTAACTGCCAGTTTTTCAAACCGCCCGTTGTATGTAAATCGTTGCTTCATCTAGCGGTGGCTCTCCTACTCAAAGTTTCTCTGCACGCAGTCTCCACTCCAGAATATTCCGGTCCAACGATTGCTCGTTCTTCGACAAATGACCAGCCCATTGCCACTTTAGAGAGCTATGTCAGTCAATGAAATAAAGTTAATAGAGCATTAATTTGGCAATGGGCAGGACACATAGCTCGCAGAACAAGACGGCCGTTAGGGCAGAAAGGTTCTAGAGTGGCGACCACGAACCGGAAGTTGCAGCTTGGGCAGACCCCTCACAAGGTGGACCGACGATCTTGTAAGAGTGGTGGGCAACTGATGGAGAAGGGCGGCTTATGACGGGCCAACGTGGCCAAAATTGGAGAAGGCCTATGTCGATGATAAGCATTTATTTCACGGTAGGCAGCGGCTTCGCAGATTCCCACCCTGGCATTGCAGAAGTCCATTAGTTACCAGTTACCATCAAGTGGGCTTTTGGCTCGTCTGCCATTAGAGACAACTCAACGGGGTGGAAGTTGGTGGATGTGAGGGAAATAGAGGTACTCTATCTAAATCTCCAAATTTTTGTAATTTTTTATAATGTCAACAAGTAATAGCCTAACTTCAAGAACCCTTTGTAGAGGACCTTACTAAGGTCTCTTCTTAGTACAATGTATAATTCGTCCAAAGTTAACCCACTGCTAAGAATTTTATTAGAGGATAATGAGGTATTACTAAGGTGTCTTAGCCTTGCCCGCTTCACCCTTTTATAATACTTATATTTTTATATTTCTTGTATGGGTTCATACCACCCTACTTTCCTTTTTTGTTGCGTATCACCCTATTGGATAATAATAGCTGATTCGATTCTCAGGTGTGCATTTTTTATATTGTATGGGCTCACTCCAATTTAATGGGGTTCAGGCGTATCGTAGTAGATAACTTTGGGTTTTATCCTACTGACTTTTTTTGACCTGTTTGATGGTAGGTCATTAGTGGGGTCCAGCAGTGAAGTAACTAGTTAAGTTAGTTGTATCATCATTAGATAAGTCGACGATACGTCTTTTTTAAATAAAATTGTTTACTTATTTCAGCTTTTCGGACCAATTAACCTCACATGGTAGACCTGCTAAACAAACCTGAGCGGTATTCGCTACCGCTTGCGCAGCTGCGGTAGAGAAAACCGAGTGGGTATCCAGAATACTACTATCCTACCAACTTTTCGCTCTAGCCGCGACACTTCATACTGAAATACCTGAGGCAGCGAATATCGCACAGGTTTGAATAGGCCTACGATGGCGGGCAATCGCTGGATGAGAGCGGCTCACGATCGGTCAAGATGGTGAAAATTGGGGGAGGGCTATGTCCAGCAGTAGACGTCTATCGGCTGATATGATGATAATGATGTATCTATACCTATAGTGTTAATAATCCAGGCTCAAAATTAGTAAGAAACATATAGCTGGTAGTTAATTTTTTTTTTAATCCGATATTTTTTAATTCGCAGATGCAGCAGCCGATGACCCAGCAACATGATCAGATGGGGTAAGCAGAAATCTCTAAATACTCAAATATATAGCAAAATCACTTTTTCCTGTCTGATTTGCCGAGGAATACTAAAACACGCATCAGATTTTAATACGGTTTTCACTTATAAACAGACCAGGATATTTCAGTCATGGATTAATAAAAGTCTAAAATGTCAGACATCATAACTTTATAATAATAGTCTTAGTTAAAACCTAAAATCACAAGATTTTATCTTTTATAGTTTTGGAAATATTTAAGACCGAAATTTCTTCATTTTGTCACTAACTCACGCACCGACGGCGACGATCAAAATTTTGTTGACTTCCGTACAAACATAAGTGTAATCCACAGATAAATAGCTACACCGAATTTGGGTATTTTTTTCTGTCCGTAAATTGTAATTTTAGTGTCCTCCACCACATAGCTATTAACATATTAAACTCGTTTTAAAAATAATAGAGTAGATACAACACTTGAGCTAAAATTGTACACTAGACTTCAAAATTGTAAATGCACTTTTCACAGAGGTCAGCAGGCAATGTCTCAGCAAATGGTTCTTTGTCCTGTCCGCTTCGTATACGAGACACAGATCTTAGTACAACCAGGTAAGTTGACAACTTTACATAGCAGTGCTGCAGTGGTCAGTTGACAACCTTGCATAAATAGCAGTGTTGAGTTGACAAACTTACATAGCAGTGTTAAGTTGATAACCTTGCATCATAGCAGTGTTAAGTTGACAACCTTGCATACATAGGAGTGTTTAAGCCTCCACAGAATCCAAAGAAATATTGGACATCAATTTTTTTTTGGATTACAGCTTTGGGAACTCTACTAAAGGTGCCTTGATGCATAGACTAACTTTGGATAAAGCTAACAAATAGTCTCAGCTATTAGCGTGCAAATTTAAGCTCTGGACGGTTTCAAACCCTGGTTATTAATGTTTTTTTTTAAAAGCAGAATCAATTTTGTTAGCGTAAAAGATTTGTCCAAAATTTGTACTACCCCAATAGCGCTGACAATTTTTCTAATTTGAAAAAGGACGTAGTAAAGAAGAAGTAAAAAATAAAATAATCCACAAGTTGAATGTAGTAAAACAGCTGACAAAATAAATATGCATTAGGTTTATCACCCAATTAGAATCAGAAAGTATGGCATCAGAAAATATTTCGTCGACCATTATTATATAAGCTCAAGTTCTGTCCTTGTCAATTTCAGGGGACCAAATCCAGCCAAACCAGACATTCTTCATCAACCCTCAAAACCCGCCACCATGGATGCAGAACAGTCTCCAAACACGGCAGGCGATGTCCAACCCCGTGGTCTACGTCCAGCAACTGCCAAACAACTTAGTGCCTTCGGTTCAACAGCCTATGGATCAAAATCAATTGTACTTACAACAAAACTTCGCCAACTTCCAACTCCAACAACAAATGTTAGCGCAAAATTCTCAAGAAATGAGACCAACTATGCAGCTAGCCAATATCGTACCAAACATTGTTCAGAATATACAAACAAGCGCACCGAATGAGCGATCAGTTAACCAAAATACTCAAATAATACAAAATCAAATCCAAAGGCCAGTTCATAATCAGTTAATGAATCAAGCAGTAGAAGTACAAAGACAGGTTTACATGAGGCCACAGATGCACCAACAAATAAATATCCAAAGGCCAATGTCCAACATGAACCAGATGCAGAACATGCAACAGCAAACAGTAGTGAACATGCCAAGCATTGGACCAGTTGGCCAAACATTCCTACCGAATATGGTACGACCGGTCACTAACATTCGAACGTCGATACCCAACAACGTTGTTAATACACAATCAGCGAAAATAAGGGAAATAACACCAACAGAAATAAACAAAGTAAACAGTCCTATTGGTAATGTCGTACCTACAGTTAGAAATTTTGTACCAAATAATTATTATAGGCCAATACAACCAAGACCTCAAATGAATCATAACATGCCTAAAGTCCAACATATACCTGTACAAACTATACAAAATACGCCAACTTATAATATAGAGAAGCAACCCCAAACTAACAACCAACAACTGCCAAATAACTATGCATTAATTCAACAATTAAATAATCCTGTTATTAGTCGAAAAAGAAAAAGCGAATCTCCGGATGAAATACAAAAGAAAATAGCTGTTAATGTACCAAAACAGGGTTTAGTTAGTTATCAAACTCCAAGCGTAGCAGTTACTAAAATAGTTAACGAAATCGGAACTAATACTAGTCCCGTACATAGAAATAAGGTTATACCAGATGTAAATACTATCAAACCTATGGAAGTGAAAGAAAATTTAAGTAAAGAAGTATTAACAGAAAAGGATAAATTAATAAGAAATACAGTATACCCTCAAGCGAGAGGCAGAGTCCTACAAGACAAAATTGATGAAGTAAAACCGCCAGAAAATACAGATCCAGCTAAAATATCAAAAGATATTATAATAATAAAACCGAATAAGATTGAACAGGCTAAAACTATAGAAGACACAAAAATGGATACCCAACCTAATATAGAAGTAATAAAAACAGTAATACCACCAAAAAGTGTTCAAATTGTAAATGATACTGCCCAAAAAACAGTTAGTGATAATAATAAAACTGTCGAAACAGTTAATGAAACAGTAACTTTAAAAACAGTCAATGAAACAGTAGCTGTAAAAACAGTTGATGAAATAGTTACTGTAAAAACAGTTGATAATAATGAAACAGTTGATAATAAAGTAGAAGAAAAAGAAGAAATGAAAGATAGTTTAAAATTAAGTATAAAACAAGAGAATATAAATATTTTAACGCATGTTGTGGATGGATATGTGATACAAGAGTCTAATATTGCTTTCCCGGTAAGTAAAAAGCCATGTAGCAACTTTCACAGTGCAATCTAAAGGGTCTCGAACCAAACGACTTAGTACTCTTTACCAGCGCAAAGTTGCGCATGTTTCTCTCCAATTTTGATTCCGGATTAGGCCGAAAAGTGATAATTCAAAAACCCTTAAAACTTTAAAAGCTGAAAATATTGAAATAGGCCAAATATGAAATCGTCTAAACCCTTCCCCTGTGTATCGTAAACAACAAACATAATCATATAATAGCCAACGTATTATCTGCGTACTGGCCATTACTGTGTTGCGTTATAGTCTATTTCTTGCTTTAGTAGGGGGGTATAGTAGAGATATATCCTGTCAACCCAGTAGTGCATGTTCTAAAGCTGATAAGCACAAAATGGGAACTAAAAGGTTTTTACAAGGTCAGGAACGCGCTTGTGATACTCCTGGTGTTGCATCCATAGGCTACGGTAACTGCTTACCATCAGGCCGTACACTCCATATAAATTTCAGCTAGATATCTTCACGCATTACTGAGAAAAAAGTCTTGAGACTTGGACAGACATAAAGACAGACTAGTGGACAACAAAGTGGTCCTCTAAGGGTTTCGTTTTGCCTCTTCAGATAGGGAACTCTTAAGGCTATTTTTCATTGCAAGATGTTTTTTATAGATAAGAAAACCATTAAAAGAGAAAACTATTCACACCAACCAGAAACCGAAGAACAATGAGAAAAAAGACCTTGTCAGAGAGAGTATAAAGGAAGAACTGAAAACTAATGCCGATATACCTTTACTGCCGTTCCATTATCTCTTACTTGACAGCGCGAAAGAGGAGAAGGAAAAGGCAGAGGAAGAAGAAAAAAAGAAATTAGAGGAGGAACAGGAAAATGGTAATAAGAGTTTTTTTATATATACTACTGTTGCTTTGGTACTAACTTACTAAGGATAAGGATTACTACGCTGAGGTCTCAGATTCGATCCCCGAATCTTAATCGAGCCTAACTATCGAGAGAATTCCCAGTTTTATTCTGGAATCTGGTTAATGGTATCTAAATAGCTCGCCTTTTGTTACATTGGTATTGGAGCTGGAACTGACGAAACTTGATACCACTACCTACCTGTTTGGGTAAAAAGGCGTGATGCTGGCTACGATGACTAAAACTCAAACTTTTAAGGCCTATAAATCATTTTACTACGTTAATCCCCTATAGTCAAAATTGAAAGAAATCTACCAATCAGAAACAGCAAATTGACATATTGTACTCCATTTCTTCCTGTGGATTTCGATTTCGTAACAAACTATCATGTATTTTTTAATTTTATAATTCAATTAATTCATTTAGTATTTGCTAGTCGAATGAGAACGCTACGGCAACCCTCCTCCTCCCTCCTCTCTTTAAAAAAAAAAATTCAAAAATTCTTTAGAGAAGGTTTATTTATGGTCAAGAGTGGAAGTCTTCAACCTGCAGGATGATTTTTATCCACTTTTATAATATTGTAATTGTCTCATTTTCAGATAATCCATTTGCCAGGCTGCAACATACAACTGTCAAATCATGGACGGTGAGTTATATTTTCGAAACTATCTGGATAGCTAGATCCAAACTGGTTTCAGCATGAAAGGGCCGGATCAACTTGGGAAGTATTACCCTCTCATAGAAGATTGACGTAAGAGTAGTATTCATACCATTGCGTTTCGTTTGCTGCGAGCGAGTTCGAGCCTGCTCGAGCGCCGTAGACCCAATTTCTCCCTTTTCTTTTTCCTCACCCCACTTAATCCCTTCCTTCCTACCCCACTCCCTTTACGGTGGACTCTTGAATCGTCCATTAGCGACAGTTACCACTTACTATCACGTGGGCTGTTGGCTCGTCTGCCACTATCGACAATAAAAAAAACCCTGAAAAAGGCATTTCACAAAGCTGCTACAGTGGAGCCCATGTCAGCTTAGGATGGTCCACCACTACTGGATTCACTGACTGCTTACCATCAGGCAGTGTGGAGTTATATTCAACAGTGGATGTCTTTAGGGTGTCTAGTGCGAGGCGTTCATCGATAGAACCGTTTACCGCGTTTGGCTCTCTGATTGGTTAAAGCTTGGAGTGGGCTAATCGGAGCACCCGAACGTCATAAACTTGTCAATCGAGTTAACGTAAAACGAGTTAGTTTTACGTTAACGCGATCACAACAACCTAATGATTTAACACCAAACTCTTTTTTCAGGTCGATGATTTATCAGCATACCTAATGAAATTCAGTTGGAAAGAGACTGTCTCCTTACTCCAGGACCATGAGATTGATGGAGAGTCTCTATACCTGGTTACCAAGCCACAACTCCTCACTATAGGAGTGGCCGAAGAGCATGCGGATATTATTTGTGAATTTGTTAAAAGCTGACTTGATTAAATTGTGATATTCTGTGAATAAAACAAAATGGTGACCTGATGGTAAGCATCTTTGCCGAGGCCAATTTTTAGATTGGGGTATTTCGATGTCACGACAACTTGTCAATTTTACCAAGACGGTGGATGTATCATTCTTAAGATAATGAAGAGTGTTGTTGATGTTAAGCATCTTTGCTGAGGATAATTTTTGGATTGGTAAGATGTTTTACGATTTGTAAGTGAACATGATTAAGGTTGGTTTTCGAATGTCTTTTATTAACATTTTTAGCAAATCAGCTTTGGTTGGCTAGAGATTTAAGGAGAAAGCATTCTCATGGTCACTATAATGGATGTTAATTTATTTAGAATTAAATAATTATTTCCCAATGCTGTCTAAAAGTCAAGTAACATTACTACGGTAAAATTTTGGATGGATTTTTGGTTTGCATAATTTCATTGTCGTGGTAAATAAACTGTTTGTAATTTATGTAAATAAATAGTTACCTATTGTAAAATGATTTTTGAGATCAAAAGACAGCGATGTGGTCTCATTTTTAGATAGGTAATAAAAAATCTTTTAAAATGTTGTAGCTGCAACAAACGATTGATGGTCACGAATTTTTGACTAAGGTGGGATTCGAACCCATGCCTAGTCCTAATAATAGTAACAAAAATGTAAAAATTTCATATAAATTGTACAAATAATTTAGTCACTAAGTACTTATATAAATCAATAATAATTGTATTATTGTTTTATTGGTTAGTTGCAATTTTAAGACTAAATTTTAGTTCATACAATTGAACGATAAAATCGTTTTTCTTTTGTAAAATATAATTTTGAATTGAATTTTAAGTCTATCTTATTTAAGGATAAAAGAACTCATGGAGCTATTTTCTTTCATTTAATTAGAATACTTAGGGCACTATTTTTTTTTTACTGTGACAAACAAACGTACAAGCTACGTGCAGAAAATAACCAAGTCTCCTGTGGAGAAAGGAAAGCTTCGTCGCAAAAGTCGCAAAGAAACTGATGGTTGAAGGGAAAATTCGGTTGGAGTATGAGTTAATACTTAATATTTGACATTTATATTTTTAATAGCATTTTGGAAGGTATGTCTTCCCACATAATATAGAGTAGTGGATCCTTAGACTGGGTAAGGTTACTGATCCTCTCATAAAACAACGAAGTAAACCTCTATCCTCTTTTGCGTTTCGTTCGGCGAGTGTGTTGGAGGCATCTCGGCTACCTTGCTTTTGTTTTTTTTATTAAGAATTTTTGTTTCTCCATGAACTTTTTAAAAAGTCAATTTGTCTACTAGGATCTTACGCAGTGTATTTTCCGTTACGTCCACATTTATCTTCTGTCAAAGGTCTGTTCTAGCTGCTAGAAACCGTGGACAGTCCAGGATTAGGTGCCATACCGACTCGCTGACTCGCAGCCCGGGCTGTTATATGGAAACCGGTTAATATCTATCAGTTGTGCATAGCCATAATTACTATATATTATGTTTGTTTGTCATCCGAGTTGTTTAACAAAATAGTAGCCTGCAAACACGCGCATTTATTTTGAATCAAATAAAAAGATGAAGAAAATGGCGCCAAAAGTTCTAACTTAACCTTTACTTTTTATATTCAATGTGTAAATAATAAAAATAAAGTCAATAAAATATGTTAAGTAGTTTTATTAATTAAAAACATATTATACTTTTAAAACATAATGCGATTAACTTGAATATAAATAACAACTTCAATAACATTATCACAAAACGTATTTTAAATATTTAAAAATTAAAAAATCAGTACACATAAATTACTAAACGAACTACAAAAATTACATCACCACTAGTAACGTGCACACCAAAACCAAATCAGTTTATTCGATCGATATCGAATAAATTTATAAAGTAATAATACAGCACAAAATTAATTTCTCTTATTATTCATATAGTTCGCTACGTGAGCGAACTTGGCTCGCCTTGAGCGTTTTTTTGTATCTATTACTTGCACATCTTCGGAATCTACAGGAGATGAGTCCAAATTTCTAGAAATATCTTCGGACAAAAATACACTATCATTTTTATCTGACTCGGTGTCTTTATATTTTCTATTATGTTCTATTTTAGCTTTATTTACACTTAAATCTCGTCTCTTTGTCATGTCCGGTGAGCCGAACTTGGCATGTTCCATTTGCTGACACAATAGCGTGTCATATAAGTACTTGTCTGCTCGACTTTCGGGTTTTACCCGCGGCCTGTCGTCCTCTGTGCTTCCAGCGGATGAGTGTACGCGTGGTGATATAGGCGATGATTTCCTGTGACTGAAATGGTATATTTATTAATAGAGTAGCTGCAGTTTCTCCTAAGTTTTTAACAGTTTATGCGGTAGTAGGAATATTACTGATTAATTTCTTTGAACTCTATTACAAGGTCACGAGTTCCTATTAAGGTAGGCATATTATATAATAAGAGGTCAGCCCTCGCTTCGCTACCAAAAGTTTTATTCGATCTCACAACAAACTCCTACAGAAAATATCATCGCAATAGTGTCGTATTGCATCATTAAGATTTACGAAGGCGCTTAAAATATTGAAATTCTAAAAATGAATGAAAATAATATGTTGGTTGTTGTATCAATTGGTACCCTCTGAATTTATTGATTTCTAAAGGTAAAATCATTTTTCAAATCGGTAACGTAGATTAGCTAAATCGTTGCAAACAAACAAACATACAAAAAATCTAATCTTTTCTCTTTATAATATTAGTTTAGATGACCAGAACCTCAGACCAGACTTGGGGAGGTATAAAATAATGACATTTTTAGTTTAAATGCTATTGAACTGCTAGCTTACCGCCGTTTAGCTGCATCTCCGGAGAGCATGGGTCGTGGTGATGAGGGCAGATAGGATCCAGGAGAATCAATCTCATCACCACACTCCTCCTGGTGGTAATAAATTAATTAATATGAATTCAAACTAGATGGGCTGCGCGTCCAAAAATAAATATCAGCCTGCATGATAAATGTAATAATTATTGGAGATGTTGAGGTTAAATATCTTAGATTGAGAAAATATAACTGAACTTTATAAAAGGGACAAAACACTGAATAGTTATGCCATCGCTACTTAGTATTTATTAGTTGCTTAAGTATACTCCTATCGTTAGAGAGAGAATTTAATACCTTACTACTCAGATGGAAGTAGCAGTGCGTGACTCGTTCCACATCAGCCCATGCTACGATAAACCTCGCCATCGTCAGAGGTATCTTCGGCAGGAAGTTCGAGTGAAACTTGCCTTGGCAGTAGATCGTTATCACATCCGTGTCCTTGATGTCAAAGATTATACGGAAAATTGTACCTGTACAGAAAAGGACTAAATTAACCTTCGATGTAATTATTATTTATTAATATTATTATAATTTTTGAAGATACGTATGTAGAAGTTATAAAAGAAGTCAGTATTAAATTTCAAAGTAAAAAATATGTTTTAACGATTTTTATCAAACAAAAATCGATATTACGATTTATTGATATTTTGCTTGTTGCAATACATCTGGACGTCACTAATAGTCTGATCTGATGGTATGACCGCGGAAAAATAATTTTCTTTAAAAATATAATTTTTTACATAAAAAAGATTTCGATCTCATCATTTAACAATTTTATTTTCTAGATATCTAACTGACTTACAGTTTTAGGTTCTACTATTGGTTCCAGTTCCAAGGGGTTAGTTTTTAGAGCTAGAAAGTTTGAGTCACAGACAATCACATCCGGCTGTGACTTCAGGCGCTTTCGAGAACAAAGTAATACTATCTTACCGGGTACAAACATATTATAATTGGTATCATAATTGCCGCTGCCGATCCAGATGCCATTCTTCCTTGACAAGGAGATGATGTTGTCTCTGTGAAACCTCACGTCGAAGTGGAGTACCACGTCGCGAGGCTCCTCACCTTCCTGTGCGCAGAGGTTCACCGACATCCTGTGATCAGATTCATTTATTAATATGACAGCATGGTCTAGTGGTGTCCTAATTCCAGTTAACGTAGGTAAATATACCTACTTTGGGAGGCTGGGTAACGAAAGGGTAGGTCCAGCAGTAAACGTTTTTGGGCTGAAGTATTCCTAGACTCTTAACGAAGAGCTTGTTTTGTTTGTTTAGCATAATTTTTACTGTAGGTAACTACAGTAGGAAATTAATTCTCAAATAATTAGAAGAGCAAGACAAATATTGCCGGGTAAGGTGATGTTGGCTTTTTCTCTCTTAGCAAGGTATTTATTTTATTTTACCGACAGTGGAAGACCAGCAAACATAATATTATTATCTAATGGTGAATAAAAGAGTAGGTACCTAGGTAGTGAATCATGCAACGGAACCGTTACAGTTCTATTCGCACCAAATGGAGATTATTTTAGTAAGTATATAAATGACTAAGTAGGAAAGGCATTGAGAATTTTTGGTCCATCATCAACAGTTAGCTGTTTATACAAACGACATTTAGACCACATTAAATTACTTTTTGAGTTAGATAAGAAGCTATTTCAATCACTGTAACTAAATATCATACTTCCGAGCGTTCTCCTTAATTTTGCCGCCGATTTCAATTTTATCTCCAACTTTAAGTATTCCGGGTATGTTTGCTGTGAACACTGGCATTTTCGCCAGTTAATACTAGAAATATATGTAATCTTAGGCGCCTGACGTGTATCTAAGTCAGGGGCAGTAGTGTTAATGAACATTTTGAACGAGAAATTTATACATTACACTAATTTGTGAACGAATATTTAAACACAGTAAAGTTTTTTGGTTATATAAGTTATGCCAACCTGACATATAAAGGCTTAATTTTTGCTTTTTAATTTATTATCAAAGAGGTTTGTATTGTTTCACTATCTTATTTTTCCCACGGTTTTTCGTACCTACCTAATATCGAAAGTAAAAATGGGTGAAGTACAATATGAATTTATAAAATCAAATTAGTGCTTTACCATACTGGTGGCCATACATCACTACCTAAAGAGACACCAATGCTGGACTTAGATATCTCCCAAAGGAAGGAAACCCGACAAATAGCAGAGGGACATCTAGGAGAGAGCTAGAAAGAAAAAGCTAGACAGTTTAGTAGCTTCATTACGATATTTAGCTCACAGATAACGCCGGGGCCGCGATACCAGGCACCTGGTATTTCCATTACTTAGTTGCCTCTTATGACAATTACGAGAAAATACAGGGTGGTTCCATATTCTAGACCTCGAATTACATTTTCATTTTGGCATTATCGCGGTCCAATACTGAACTAAATGCACATTATTTACATTTTGTTATTGAGTAGCCTATCTACTCAATAACAAAATGTTTACCTACTTATCTAATGTTGAGTTGATAGCACAGTTCTTTATCAAGAGTTATCCTATGAGTACATCGATAAAATGTAAGTTTGTTGAACTGTTACATAATTATATTTTTTTATTAAATGGTCAGGGCCCGACCTCAGGCTAGAACAAGCCGAGGAAATGCTAAGAGTGGTAAAAAAATGAGAGGGATTATCACGGCTTTTGTTTTAAAAATATATCAGTTTCAAATACTAGTACATCTAAGGTGGCATCGGTGATTATATTTTTTGACAGGAGCGGCAAAATCGCTGGATTATTAGAGCTAACCCTGTTAGCTCCAGCGCGTTACTCTGATGAAGTATTTTGTTTTATACCTACAACTTCGGTGGTAAATGAACTATTACGGTTGCCACTTACGGTACTAATGACAGTAAATTTGTCAGTGTACTCCGCGAACTTCTACACAATCGGCGGTTCCAGGTTCATCTCCTGTCTGATAAAAGTCATTGGAGAACACAAAAAAATGGCCTGCCTCAAGGCAGCGTCTTGGCTCCCATTTTATTTAACATCTACACCAACGACCAACCGTCAAGTCCCCACACGTCCCGCTTCCTTTATGCAGACGACCTCGCTCTGACCTCCCAGGCTGCTAGTTTTAAACAGATCGAAGCCGATTTATCGAGTGCCTTGCAAAGACTGGGAGAATATTATGACGCCAACTCGTTAAAGCCGAACCCGAACAAAACTCACAACAATTCACCTTCGCAACAAAGAAGCGGGTCGTAAGCTAAACATCCAATGGCGTGGGGTGCCTATTGAGCATACCAACTTTCCAAAATATCTGGGTGTTTATCTGGACAGGTCATTAACTTTTAGGAAAAACTGCGAAAACATCAAGCAGAAAGTGCACTCCTGAAATAGCCTGTTGCGTCGATTGGTCTCTTCGAAGTGGGGAGCTTCGCCTACCGTTCTGCGGACCACTGGCCTGGCGATTTCCTTTTCTGCAGGCGAATATGCCAGTTCAGTTTGGAGTCGCTCAGCCCATACAAGGTTGGTGGATACAGCATTAAACGAAACTTGCCGGATTATTACTGGTTGTTTAAAACCGACCCCGGTACAAATGTTGTATCCACTATCTGGAATAGCACCGCCGGATATTCGCAGGACTGTAGCAGACTCCGCCGAAAGGTCTAGAATGCTAGACGACACAAGGCACCCACTTTTTAATTACAACCCTGTGCCACAAAGGCTGAAAAGCCGAAAAAATTTTGTTAAGTGTGTGCTCCCGCTTCAAGAAGAAAAATCAAAAGAGCGATGCAGATTGTGGCGAGAGCGTGTTAATCTCCCAAAGCCCTTCGTCCAACCGTCGGAGAATCGCCCGCCTGGTCATAATTTATCATGGCATACCTGGAAATCTTTAAACAGACTTCGGACACAGGTCGGCCGAACTAAAGATAATTTGTCCAGGTGGGGATTCTCTGACGGTGCCGATCTAAATTGCAAGTGTGGAGCCAATCCTCAAACAATGGACCATTTGTTATCGTGCCCTGCGTGCCCGATCAACTGCACGCAGGAAGATTTAATGAACGCTGCTGACAATGCAGTAGCCGTAGCTAAGTTTTGGGCTGATACAATATAAAAAGATTTGCTGTCGACTCGAAAAGAAGAAGAAGAACTTACCATTAGTTATGCCGTATCCATCTGGAAAGTAAATAGCAATCAGGGTAATAGTTATAAATGTTTTTTAAGCATTTTAGAAATAATACTTAAATTATAATAAGGAGGAAAAAGGAAGAGGGCCAAGATGGTAATTGGGCTGCCAGTGCTCTCACTCAAAACTAATATTTTACGTCGTACAACTATGAGAGGGTAGTACTTCTCTAGGCAATCTGTCCCATGTACTATAATTAATATTAATACCAGCCACACTATTCAATCTAGATAAGAAAAGGCTTTATAGATAAGAGCATTAAGCAGGTACTTACTAATCGATTGTTTTTTTTTCCTAACCACCAAATTCACCACAACCATAAATTTGAAATTATTTTTAAAATGTATTATTTATTATGGTTAAATTTTTTAAATACACAATGTAGTAAATAAATTTACTTGCCACAATATTAGTATATTTATTTATTACTAGCTTTCCGTGGTGCGGTTTTATCCGCACGTAAAATATGGTTTGTAGTAGGTATCCTTCGGAAACCAGACCAATTTTCGGGATAAAAAGTAGCCCATGTCCGTCTCCGGCACTGAATCTATCTACATACCAATTTTCATCGAAATCGGTTCAGCTATTTAGGCGCTGAGTGGCAACAAACACACACACACACACACACACACATATACATATACAAACTTTAGCATTTATAATATTAATAGGATTGCCTTTTCTGCTTCACCCATGAGCAAATTTCGCACATCTCATCTTCCTTAGTTCTTCCCTGCTCTGCTGTTTCCTGGGCGCTATGTCATGTCGTTCAAGTTAAAAAGAGTACTTCACGCTTTATTGAGCAGCGCTACCACTTACCAGTTAGACGTGCCATTGGCTTTTGCACTGTGAGAAATCAAGTTATGAATTTATGATGACAAAAATTATTGAGATAATTTTTATCTTAATAACTGTTAAATGTCCCTATGAATAAATAAATAAATAAATTAATTAATTATTTGTGTATATTGCCGTTTTCGCAAAAAGCCTTATGACTGTTAAATCGTATAATATATATATTAATCAAACGTAAATTTCACGATTAAATATTTTAAATATTCGATTACATATGTATCAGTTGGTTCTTATAAATTAGTTCGATTTGTAAATCGAATCGATTTTATTATTTGAATAGTAGCATCACTAACATTGACATCCAGATCTCAGAACAAGGACTGTATAATAGGTTTAAACGTGGTTTAAACCACAGAACAAGGTTTAAACACTGTAACGTGATTACACTCCTTCTTCTTCTCCTTTTTTTTGGCAACAGAGCCGACGATTGTGTCAGCTATTTCTGCCAGCGTCAAGATCGATTACACTCCTTGTTCTGAGATCCAGATGCAATCGGAAGATATGACGTATATTTATTGTCATTAGGCATGGGCTTAGTAACTCCAGTAAAAGATTGGACATATCAGATATTCTTCCAAGTATGGATATATATCCGTTTAACATATCCATATCCACGTAGTATATCCATATCTCCGCGGACTTATTCTCGCTTAATCACTCCGGGAGCGGCTGAGCGATGACCAAACACGAATCAAATTTGACTTCATTCAATTCAAGAATTCAAGATTCATGTTCGGTCATCGCTGGGACACTCAGATATCGATTTTGAAAGCAATTGGTTCAATAACAGCAAAATTCAAAATGACGGCTGCTGTAATTAAATTTGACTTAAGATTCGTGTTTGTTCATCGGTGGGACACTCAGATATCAATTTTGAAAGCAATCTGTTAAAAAACAGCAAAGTTTAAAATGGCGGCTGCTTTAATAAATTTGACTGAAGATTCGCGTTTGGTCATCGCTGGGACACTCAGATGTCGATTTTGAATGCAATCGGTTTAAAAATAACAAAGTTCAAAATGGTAGCTGCTTTTAAATTTGACTTAAGATTTGGGTTTGATCATCGCTGGGACACTCAAATATCGATTTTGAAAGGAATGGGTTCAAAAACAGCAAAGTTCAAAATAGCGGATACTTTAATTAAATTTGACTTAAGATTCGTGTTTGGTCATCGCTTTAAGCTTCTCAGTTTCTTCAGATATGTCGGATATATTTTGGAACGGGAAGAAGTTGTGGCATATCCAGTCCCGGACACATATCCGAGATTATAGGTGTGTCCGGAGTTACTCATGCCTAATTGTCATTGGAGTTTGACACACAGAGTACCTACATTTTTGACACTATTTGACAGGCCTCTCGCGATAGCACGAACTAACCTATTTCTAAGACCTATTTGCAGGTATTACACAAAATAATCATTATTATTTAATAAACTGTGAACTAAAAGTATTTAGTGATTAATGAAATACTAATTGTGGTGAGTTACAAACTTAATTAAATTATTTGCCTTCAAAAAAGTGAAGTAGATTTTTGTTACAAATTTCTGTAATATTCAAAAACAATATTTGCTTATCCTTATCTAAGCCTACGTGTTATAAATTCACAACAATAGGTTAACCTTTTATCGTTTACAACATTTTTTTATTGATATTATAATCTTAAAATGAGAAAGTACACGTGAATTGTCATACATATCAAATCTTTTTTAAAAATAAAACCTGTGGCGAAAGTATGATAGCCTGATAACCTCCTTGTAAACTCGATAAAAGTGATAAAATCGAGCCGTAAAAAGTTATAGTTATATTGCATAAGTACTGTACAAAGTTTCAAAGACTGGCTGATGTCATATTCATTTAATAATGCATATCCAGCCTGTTACTATTTCACTATGGCTCTTTTTAGAGGGCATAGACTAAGGGCAAGATTCACAGACCGCACTTTGACTTTACTTTGATGCAAAGATCTACTTTGTACCAAAAATATGTTTGAATATGAAGTTGAAAGTAATCTTCGGCAATACAAAGCTTACTTTGCGAAGGTGCCTTTGCTGTAAAGTAAAGTCACGATTGTGAATCTGGGCCTAAGAAACATATTTTTGATACAAAGTAGATCTTTGCATCAAAGTAAAGTCAAAGTGCGGTCTGTGAATCTTGCCCTAAGTCACACAGAGGGCAATGAGCTATGTGAGTTATCTTCCTACAAGATCATTATATGAAACAAATTAAGTGGCTGGCATATCTCACAGAGTTGCCTCACTGAAGTGCCATTATGCAACAAAACTATATATATTATGTTAAGTGTATTGTCTGTGTCACTTTGCATGCTTCTTGAAATTGTAACTTACAAAAATTGTAATAACCTGGCGATTAAAAAAAATTGCCAGTTCTTCCCATGGCCCATACCCTATGTCAGCAAGCTGGCTGTAGGTTAATTGGTTTTTAATTTTTACGTTTATATGTGTTAATTTAATATATTTTTATTTTCAAACTGCAATAAAATTATAAACCAAGTAGGAACAAATTATGAAATTAAGTAGTTTAAATATTCTTTATCATAAATTATTCTTCTTGTTTCATAATAAAATAGCATTGTGAATAAGCTATATATAATGGTAAATTGGTAACCACCTGTATAATTATTAATTAAGTTTATTTAACACATGAAGGCCAGTTGCATGACTCTTATTATCATTCACTTAATGTTTAAATTTAACACTCCTTCAAATATATTATTCCAACTGTATTACCTTATGTACTGTTATAATTTCACTTGTTTAATACAAGTTATTGTTTAGTTATGGCTATATTCGTTAATGGAAATATGTTGTTTAAATTGTATTGATGATGTAAAATTTTGGACTGGCCTGTTGGTCTAGTGGTTAGTGACCCTGACTGCTAAGCCGGAGGTCGTGGGTTCGATTCCCACCCAGGACAAACCTTTGTGTGATGAGCATGATTGTTTGTTCTGTGTCTGGGTGTAATTTATCTATAATATGTATGTATTTACAAAAACAAAATGTATATAAGTAGTATATCAGTTGTTTAGTACCCATAACACAAGCAAATATAATTGCTTAATTTGGGACTAGATGGCGCTGTGTGAATGTGGTAGAATATTATTATTATTATTATTATTAATGTTGAGAAATTATTTATATATTTTGATTCTTGATTGTACAATATGGCCCTCTTCATATTTTATTATACATTTTGTAAAGGAATATCAAGTAATGGAAAGCTAAATGGTATGCAGAATTATACTGGCAGTCTGGCAAAGTAGCAACGTTCCTCAAATCTTAAAATTTTGGGGAAAGTTGCCAGTTCATCTGCACGGCCCTACCATTCTTTACCTAAGATTACCAGTGGTTCTCACCACCCTGCTCGCTACCTTTGCTCATCAGTGTTTCTCACTCCTTGCTCGCTACCTTACCTATTTCTAATATTTCAACACCTTCAGGATATCTTGACATAATTATCATGTAATTTGTTGACAGTTGATATCACAAGATGGTAGTATCGGAAGACCCTGCTGCTGCCGTGGAGGGGGATGCAGCAGCTAGCAAGAAGGCTGCCAAGAAAGCTGCAAAAGCAGCAGAGAAACAACAGAAAAAGGCTGAACATAAGGTATTTTTATTTATTTGTTCAACTTTTGGTGAAAAATTATTAGAGTCTGTTCAGAAAGAGAACGGTCGTGGCCATCGGACCATTGTAAATTAATAGTCCGATTATTACATAAGTAAATTATTAATTATTATTATTAGTTATATATATAGTTATGTTCGTCCGCATTCCTGGACGTACAACAGGCCTTCGACAGGGTATGGCACAAAGGTCTATTATTCAAAATAAAGAACAACATCCCACATAGTTACTACATGCTACTGCATTCTTATCTACTTAATCGTACATTCCAAGTTAAGGAAGGACAAGATACATCAGAGTTCCACGAGATACTGGCAGGGGTGCCACAAGGTTCGGTTCTGGGTCCCGTGCTGTACTCTCTGTTTACTGCGGATTTACCAACAGAAACCGGTGTCACGACTGCGACTTTCGCTGACGATACTGCGATACTAGCCAGCAGTAAAGACCAAAACCAAGCCTCACAGTCACTACAGAAAGGACTAAACAAAATTTTCAACTGGCTAAACAAATGGAGAATTAAGGCAAGCGCTAGTAAGTCAGTACACGTAACTTTCTCACTAAGAAAAGGTGATTGTCCCCCCGTACTTCTTGGAGAAACCGTATTGCCACATGGTGAGAGTGTGAAATATCTCGGTATACACCTAGACCGACGTCTTACCTGGAAAAATCATGTAAAAGCCAAAAGGGAAGAATTAATCATTAAATTTAAATCACTGCTCTGGCTATTGGGTCGCAACAGCAAGCTAAAAGTAGATAACAAGCTTCTGATCTACACGATGATATTAAGACCCATCTGGATGTATGGTGTTCAACTATGGGGAAGCGCAAGCGACTCAAATATACAAAAAATACAAAGTACAAAGGATGCAGAACTCTATTCTGCGTACTATAGCTGACGTACCTTGGTTTGTTACCAGTATGGAAATTCATAACAATATGGAAGTGACCACAGTAAAGAAAGAAATACTATCCTTTTCCAAAAACTACCAACAACGATTGGCTGTACATCCAAACAAGCTGGCGGCAAATCGGTTTTTTATTTAATTACCCATATCGGTTGAAACGGCATGACATCTTGAAGCTGCCTGAAAGAAAGTAGCTCCATATGAGTAGCGCCCTTAATGAAGTGCACTCTCTCACGTAGAAGACCCACCTAACACATCCATTAAAAGTTCTCTACTGATCATGGATTCAAAAAAAGAGAGCATAAAAAAAAATTTATTAGTTATTATTATTATATTCATTATTAATTAAGTAAATTATTAAGGTAACAATAATTAGTAACGGAGCAGACGCACTATAATATTGCCCACTAAACAAAATAGGTAATGAGGCACAGTTGCGCCCTCAAATCCCACGACGGTTCTCTTTCTGAATAGACTTTAGTTATTTTATGTAGGGCAGTGACATATAATATTATTATTATTATTTTATAATAATAAAAGACAAGAACGATAGTGTCGCGGCTGACCAAGAAAAGATGGCGAGATTTGCCATGGACTGAAGAGTATTAAAATAATAGCGACAGGAACAGAGCAGTAACTGAAAGATGTAACTTAACGCAGGTGAAACCGCACTGTGGAAGCTAATATAATATACATTTAAACTTTTTGGAATCTTTCTGGAACCTATTATTATATAGATACAGGCCCTCAGGCTGAGAATGACAACTTACAAAAATGACAATTTTCTAAAATAACAACTGTGTAGTTTCATTAAAAATATAGCAAACTTGCGCATTTATAGTATTAAAATAATAATAACTATTATACTTATAGGCAGCATCTGGCCAACAGCAAGCAGAGGCGCCAGAGGTAGACATATCCACAGGTCACTATGGAGTGCGGCAACTGATCCAGTCATCTGGCGAGTACAGACAGAGAGTATACACTGATGTTAAGGATTTAAGTGTCAAGTTGGATGGACAACCAGTTTGGGTTAGAGGTAATTTTATTTTAATATTTATTATATTAGAATCTCTAACAAAGAATACATATTACATGCTACTAAACACAACAAAAACAAAAAATACCATTTGAATCTTTAATTTAAGGATATTTACAACATTCGAAATGTAATAATTATATAATAGAGTCCATGCCAAAGAGCCATGGAGAGGAGCATGACCGGCCATAGGAGAAAGGATAGGGTGAAAAATACTGACCTTCGAACCAAAACGGGGGTCACTGATGTCTTAACACGCGTCGATCAGCAGAAGTGGCGATGGACAGGTCACATGCTAAGAGACACAATGGGGAAGTGGAGCAGACACTTGACAGATTAGTACCCAAGAGATGGCAGAAGGAATCGGGGCAAACAGTACCTCAGATGGGAGGATGACATAAAAATCACAGCGGGACCAAACTGGAGAAGAGTCGCAAACGACAGAGAGCAGTGGAAGTTGCTGGAGGAGGCCTATGCCGAAAGGCACACTGTGCTAAGGGATATTTTATAAAAGAAAAATTCTATGTATTCAAAATTGTAATTTCTTATCTTCTATACATATAATAAAAATGTAACCGATCGCTGTCTGTACATGGAAGATATATGAGAAAAATACTATTAGGACCTATATTAACGCAAATAGAACCCAAAACAATGATTGTTAAAATTTTTGTCTGTTTGTCTGTGCGTTTGTGCACGCTAATCTCAGAAACGGCTTATCCGATTTAAATATGGTTTTCACTAATATATTGTGGTACTGGTAAGCTTCACTTAACATTTAGTGTTTGTTTCATGTCAATCGGTTCATAAATAAAAAAGTTATGCCAATTTAAAGAATCACATCGAACATTCGTTAATTTACTACGAAATCTTATAGAAGCAGATATTTTAACAGGTTACGGAATAGCTGATAGTGTTTTTATTCCTCGGATTCCTGTCATTCTAAACAATCTTTCATTTAGTTTTAAACGAGTGAGCCTATGTTTTGCGATGACTAATTAATAAAGCCCAAGGTAAGACACTAAAAGTTGTGGGTGTGGATCTAAGTATTAGCTGTTTTTCGGTCAGCTTTATGTGGCTCTATCACGTGTTAGCATTCCTAGCAGTCTGTATGCTTTGATCCCTGATGGCTATACGTCTAATCCATACATCCATACATATTATAAAAGGCTTTGTCCTGACTGACTGACTGACTGACAGACAACGTAAAGCCTAAACCGCTGGTCGTAGCGACTTGAAATTTGGAGGGTGTGTTTCTCGTCGTCATTTTTTAACTTACAGCTTTGAAATTTTGTTTTGGGATACTTTTATTTGAATAAAAAATACGCTCATAATTTTTTTTTAACTGGGGTGGATTTATAGGGTTGAAATAAGGGATGAAATATTGTATGGAAAGATCTTTGCTTTTGAAGTTGGCGACTTGAAATTTGGAGGGAGGGGTAAGGGAGGGGGAGGAAGAGGAAAGGAAGGGAGAAGTGAGGGGAAAGTGCGGGGGTAGTAAGGGGGAAGTCAGGGGAAAGTCAGGGGGAAATCGACTGCCTCTGTATTTCGGTGGTACTGTGTATGGTCTGTGAGGTCGCGGGTTCGATTCCCGCTCAGTGCAAATATTTATAGCATGAACATGTCTATTTGCATTGGTCTGGGTGTTTATATGTATAATATGTATCTATTTACAAGGGAGGGAAGGGAGAGGAAGGGAGGGAAAGGGAGGGGAAGATAGGGGACGGGGGGAAGGGAGGAGAAGGAGGGGAAGGGAGGTAAAGTGAGGGGAGGGAGGGAAAGGACGGGGAAGGGGAAAGTTATTGTGGTGAAAATTTGCCTTTGTGTATTGTATGTTGTTTTACGGGGGATATCTTTAGGTAGGTGAAAGAGGGTTTGTACAAATGGTGATGATGATGAGTTTAGAAATAGTATGCAAAACAGTATTTAAACAATATAAAAATATCTATTGAAAAACGATATTCATGCGAGCGAAGCCGCGGGCAGAAGCTATACATATATAAAAACGAAAGGTCACTCACTCACTCACTCATCACGAAATCTCAAAAACTACAAGTGCTAGGAGTTTCAAATTTTGGAAATAGGTGCTCTCTAAGAAGGAATTTTGCGAAATTCATTTCCCTGGAGTATAAAGGGAAACAAAATTTGTATGAAGCTTCTATAGTTTTTTAAAATAGGAGTGCCAAGTTTCGTTAAATATCGCAAAATTTCGTCTGTTTTAGGGGTAGCGGGTGAATAGATTTAAATCGGATTCGCCTTAGAGACGGATTATACTGATATTTATTACTAATACAATGTACGATTGCCGTAAGATTAGGTAAGAAATATTCTCATACAGGCACACATCTGAATTTTCACGCGAACGAAGTCGCGGGCAACAGCTAGTCACAGAATAAAGGGCTTATTATTATTATTATTATTATTATTATTATTATTATTATATAATAGAGTAGATGCGTCCCACGACTTCGTTTGCGCTTAAAACCAGACCGATTTTCGGGATAATTTGGGATGTGTGTATTTGTTACCACTCAGCGCCTAAACGGCTAAACCGATTTCAAAATTGGCATGTAGATAGATTCGGTGCCGGAGACGGATATAGGCTACTTAAAATCCCGAAAATCGGTTAGGTTTCCGAGGGATACAACAAAACATATTTTACGCGCGGGCGAAACCGTGGGGTACAGCTAGTATTATTATAAATATGTATATTAGTAAAAAGTATATTTCGTATAATTGTTTTTGCACGTTACAGCTCTTGTGAATACGCGTCTTTTAAGCCTTTTTTGTATAATCATATCTTCACAAACTACGAGCCCATTGTCACCAAAAATCACTACGTATAAAACAAAGTCGCTTCTCGCTGTCTGTCCCTATGTATGCTTAGATCTAGAAAACTACGCAACGGATTTTGATGCGGTTTTTTTTAATAGATAGTGATTCAAAAGGAAGGTTTATATGTATAATACGTGAAAAATATAGTAGGGAAACACTGGTAATTTTAGAGGTTTCTAATGTAATGCAGGAACATAGCGGTTGCGGCGGTATATGCCGGCTGGCAGCCGCCGGCTTCTAAAGAAAACATATTTGTATTGTCTAATGACAAAAAAGCCGTTAAAATTTGTTTAAAAACACATTCTGTAGTATATTAGTATCAGCATAATACATGTGCGAAGCCGGGGCGGGTCGCTAGTAAACAATATTTTATTCTATTTTCATTCTTCTATACATATAATAAAAATGTAACCGATCGCTGTCTGTACATGGAAGATATATGAGAAAAAAAATTATTGGGACCTTTATCAACGCAAATAGAACCCAAAACAATGATTGTTACAATTTTTGTCTGTTTGTCTGTTTGTCTGTTTATCTGTTTGTCTGTGCGTTTGTTCACGCTAATCTTAGAAACGGCTTATCCGATTTAGATATGGTTTTCACTAATCTATAATAATACTAATTCACAGCTCGTCTTCAAACATCACGCGCGAAGGGTAAGCAGTGCTTCGCGGTGCTCCGTCAGAACAGCAGCACAGTCCAACTGTTGGTGAATGTCAGCGATGAGAGGAAGGTCAGCAAACAGATGGTCAAGTTTACTGGCAAGTTAGTATCAGTTTTATATTATTACTAGCTTTTTTTGGCGCGGTTTCATCTGCGTCTTTACTTGCTGCTCTGCTCCCGTCGCCAGTAGCGTGATGTTACATGCCTATAACCTTCTTCAAGAACTGGGCTCACATATAGAAAATATTTTTTGAAATCCGAGTGGTAGTTCCAGAGATTAGAGCGTACAAACAAATAAACTCTTTCGCTTTTTGGAATAGTATAGATGTGTTTACATTACTTCTGGAGGTAAATTTATCAATTCGGGTCATATTTTTTTTTGTATGTTTGTTACCGCAGAACTCGGTACTACTACTAATAAACCGATTTGGAAAATTCTTTTTTCTCTGAAATTAATCCCATATTTAAAAAAATGGTTTAGTAGTTTGGTTTTACTTTATATTTTGTAAAAACGTATACAAGGAGACAACGCGTTAATGTCTTTTATGACGAGATAGTTTTAAAGTCGGTTTTTGTCTAATGACGTTTATAAATATCTACATAATGTATATAAGTTTATCTCTATTCCAGCATCACAAAAGAATCAATAATAGATATATACGCATCTGTAGTAAAGACTGGAACACCAGTAGAGTCCTGTTCAGTTGGAGACGTGGAACTGTTGGCTACTGAAGTGTGGGTGATATCTGCTGCTAAACCCCAGCTGCCTCTACAGATTGAAGATGCTAGCAGACCTGAGAAGAACGACGTGAGTACAACGAATTTTCCTTTCCTTCCTTCCTTTTTTCTTCTCTTTTTCTGAGCTCTTTTGCTATTTCTTTTCATTGTTCTCCCACATTTTCTTCCGCTTTCACGGTTGGCAACGACATAGTTGTGTTTTTTGAGCATTATTAAAAAGAAAAATGTTGGTTGGATTGCCGGAAATTCAATTACCTTGGCCCTCCTTCTTTACTTTCTTTCGGAAATGCCTACATTAGACTTTTTTCTGACCAAAATGCTTTGTTCCAGGACCCAGAGGCCCTGAAAATCCGCGTGCATCAAGACACAAGGTTGGACAACCGTGTGCTTGACTTAAGGACCCCCGCCAACCAGGCCATCTTCAGGCTGGAGGCTGGCGTTTGCAGGCTGTTCAGAGACATCCTCACCAGGAAAGGTGAGTGAAATGCTTTCAGGACCTGGATGCTCTTATTACTTGTTACTTGTTACTTGTTGGTGGGCTCGTTGTCCGCATTTAGACTTCTTGGTCCTTTGTTACGTCCGGTTTGGCTGGATTATTTCATCCAGCCTAGCTCCGCCCAGAAGCGCAGAAGCTTCCTGGGATCTTCGCAGGCTTCGCGGAGAGACCTCGGGTTGCCGAGGATTTGTGCCCGATGTGTCATCACTCCCTCGCATTCCAGGACTACGTGTGCTCTATGCATGCTCTGCACAGAGGACTGTCGGTAATGCCTAAAACATATAGGTGTTTATTCAGACGGCAATGGCCTGTGATAGTGCCCACCATTATGCGCAGGTCATCCCTTCTTAGGTTGATTAAGTGTGTACTTAGCTTTGGCGATGGTTGTGGCAGAGCTTCTTTTGACTACAGTCGTTGGAACTTGCCCACTGCATCCGGTGTTGTTCTCGGGCCCATTCTATTATCCAGCGGAGTAGACTCGCAGTGATGGGTAGCATTGGTTCGGGTCCGATTGGTGGGTTGTTGGACCCTCGCCTTGCAAGCTCATCCGCTGCATCATTCCCGAGAGATCCGCTATGCCCCTTTATCCAATGGAGTGTCACCTTGTTGCTTACTGCAACCTTTTCCAGTGTTGAGTGACATTCATATATGAGCCCTGAGTTTATTACGTTACTTACAAGAGCCCGAAGTACTGCTGCGCTGTCAGAAAGTATTCTGATGTCGAAATTGGTTATCTTTCGACGCAGCACCGTTTCTGCCGCTTTAGTTATAGCTACGCATTCACATTGGAAAATTGAGCTATTTGTCCCTAGAGCTGTTGATAAATTGATATTTAGGTCCATCAAGAATATTCCTGCACTAGTACCTGATTTGGTCTTAGAGCCATCCGTGTAGATACGCACCTTATTTGCACCGGAATAGTCTGTTGTCGATTCTTGTAGTTGAACATGGTAACTACGTTCAAATACCTGTTTTTTGGGGATCCTGTCATGGGGCGCCTCAATTAGCGGTTGGTGCGCGATTGCCCTGCTCAGTATCTTAGTATGTGGTCCCCGGTCTGAGTGCCACAGTCCTGCATGTTTGAGCCTTATCGTGGAGGCTTTTGCCTCTTGCTGTACGTACAAATCAAGAGGCAAAAGTCCCAACAAGACTTCAAGGCCTGTGGTAGGTGTGGTGCGCATGCTTCCTGTTATAGCCATGCAAGCATGTCTTTACGTCAACGCGAATCGCATTAGGTTGCATAGCACTCCCTCAAATGGCCCATTCAGAAGAATGGCAATATCGTCCGCATAGCCTACGGTGTAATAACCACCGTCGTTTAGACGACACAAAAGTTCGTCTACTACGATATTCCAGAGCAGTGGTGAGAGCACTCCTCCTTACGGACAACCTCTCGATACCACTCCTCTGGTAGTGGTATTCACCGTGTATCTTACAGCTCTGAGTTTTAGCATGTTGTCGATCCATCCACTAATGGTGTCATCAACCCCATGCTTTCTCAGAGCTCGACTTATACTCGTGAAGTTTGTTTTATCAAAAGCACCTTCTACATCAATAAAAACACCAATAGTAGATTGCTTCGCTGATAGAGAGCTTTCAATGCGTGTTACTACATCATGAATAGCTGACTCCGTTGATTTACCTGGGCTATATGCATGTTGTTGCTTATTTATGCAGAGGACAACGTTTCAGGGCGACATTCCTTATTTCCCAATCGCATAGCCTTTCCAGGGTTTTGAGTAAAAACGAGGTAAGGCTGATGGGTCTGTAGGATTTGGCCTGAGTGTAGTCGCTCTTTCCAGATTTGGGTATGAAGACAACTTTGACTTCCCTCCACTGCTTCGACGTGTATCTGTATGCTAAGCACGCCCGATACAGCTGTACAAGATGTGGTGTTACATCTTGGCAGCTCCACCTCAGCAGTCCAGGAAAGATTCCGTCTATGCCTGGTGATTTGAACGTTTAGAAGCTGTTTAGCGCCCACGCAACTTTGTCGTTTGTAACGACATTATGGGCGATAGTCCAGTCACACTGTTTTATATCATGTTCAGTTTCTTCCCATTCCGTTTCATCTCTGGTGGTGAATCCTGGAAAATGGGTGCTTAGCAATACTTCACATGTTTCAGTGTCGGATTTGGTGAATGTGTTATCCGGTTTTTTAAGCGATCCAAGTGTGTGGTTGTCCTTGGCCAAAATAGCCTTGACCCTGATCGCTTGATGATTTGATTCGATGTTGCTACAGAAACGTTTCCAGGCTTCACTTTTACGCGCACGTATACGTTTTTATAGTGATGGCAGCACTGGATGCTCTTATTTTGAGAGACAGATATCCTGAGCTGAGAGATTCTGAAGGATGAAGTGGAACATCACAATCATTAATCCTACTGAGAGCTCCCTTAACCCCCCCCCCCCCCTTGTGTTTGAGTGAATGTCACTTTTATTTATCAACAAATATTAGCTGCCTTAGGTAAAAATATGGAAGTAACAGAAGCAGTCTATAATTTGGACCATTATCATTCAAAAGTCGTTTACTGTTGAACACAGGCCGCAAAAGCGCGTCATATTTTCTTAATTTTTGTTGATTGCAACGTATTTTTATGATCATCATACCAGCTCCAGAAAAGGCATGAGCATTAGTCTTATTTAAAAATTAAAAATAGGTATTTGCATATAAATAAATAAATAATATCACAACAACTACACACAACGCCACCTAGACCCAAAGTAAGCATTAATATAGCTTGTGTTATGGGTTCTAGAATGCGGATAAACATACTTATATACTTGTTTTTTTTTCTAAATACATACATATTATACATAGAAACAACCAGACCAATGCAAATAGCCATGTTCATGCACACAAATATAACGCTTTCGATATGTAATTTTTATCTTTAATTTAAAGACAAAACTATTTTCTTGTTTATGTAAATTTTGTTCCCAATGCACTACATTATGTATACTATTAATATATAATATTATTTTGTACACCTCTGCCACCACTTACCTAGTAAATGTTGCAATAATACGTAATTGTAATTTTAAAAAGGCTATAAAAATATTGCGCTACTGTCTTGTAATGATTGTTTATGTTTCAAAAACTAAATTATTTTCTTGTTTAAGTAAATACTGTTCCCAATACATTACATCAGATATACTATCAATAATATTGTATTCTATTATTCTGTACACTTCCGTCACTGCTAACTTAACAAAAGTTGTAATAATGCGTACTTGTAATTTTAATAATGTTTATAAAAATATTACGCTACCGTCTTGCATTTGTTATTTATGTATTAAAGGCAAAACGTTTTTATTTTATAAGTCAATAACTCAAATTTACCTATTTTACTGGTAAATGTTACATATGTAATGTTTGTACAATATTATGCGCGTACGGACTCCAAGCTTTTAAGTACTACTGTTGCATCGTATTATTAATTAATGGCTAATTTGAACTTAAGTTTTTACTATCAAAATTGTCGCGGATTGCGTACTAAATTACATACCCTGTACATGAGTATTATGTCTTTGACGTGATAATACTAACGGAGACTTGGTTGACATCTGGCATCGCGGATAGTGAGTTTATCGACGATCGATATCTAGTGTTCAGATGTGATCGTGACCGTCATGCCACCGGCAAGCGGGAGAGGGGTGGAGTGTTGATAGCTGTCTTACGCTCATTACGGCCTACGCGGATTATGTTGCACTCTTCTCACGCTGATGTCGAACATGTTCTAGTCCAACTGCCCGCGCTGAACTCTAATAGACGTCACCTCATTAGTGCCGTTTATATACCACCACGCGCTCACGATGATTTATATACGTCTCACATAAATATGCTACAAAACCTAATAGACGATGTTACCACTGATGCCTTCAATATTGTAGGCGATTACAACTTACCGAGTATTAACTGGCAAGACCACTGTGACCATAAATATGTTACTGCTCAATCTACTAACACAATAAGTCAATACATATGCGATTTCATATCTATTACAAATTCTCTTCAATACAACACACTTAAGAACGACTTAGGTCGCATATTACATCTTTTTATATCAAATGTTGACTGTCAATCTAATACGTGTATACCACTGTTACCGCCGGACATTCATCACCCACCTTTCTATGTTACTACATCGTTACAAACTCATCTTCCCGATATGAAACGTAACCTCCCTCCCAGACATAATTTTCACAAGGCTAATTATGACATAATCAATAGAGAACTTAGCGAATTGAACTGGAACCAGATATTTAATGATCTTCCAGTTGATGGGCTGGTTGTAACATTTTATGAAGTTATATATGGCTTTGTTAAATTACATGTTCCTGTTATCAGATCTCGAAATTCTCACTTCCCGGTTTGGTTTACGCCCGAGCTTATCCGTATTTTTAAAAATAAGGAAAATGCGTGGGAAAAGTGGAAAAAATACGGAAATGCATTCGATTACGAAAAATTTTCAACCTATCGTAACTACTTTAAGTCCCTGTCGAACAAGTGTTTTCTAAAGTACATAAACTCGGTTGAGGCCAGTATTCCACTCGATGTAAAACACTTCTGGACCTACATCTCGAAAAGATTGGGTAAATCGAATATTCCTGCAAAAATGTACCTTGACAATGAACAATCTGACAACCCTACTGGAATATGCAACTTATTCTCCAAATTTTTCACATCGGTTTATGAACCGTCCTCCCTCGTTCCCGGACTATGGCAGGCGCCAACAGTGTTTGCTGATCATTCGTCTTGTTTATCAGATGTACACCTAACCCTAGATGTTATACTCTTGGCTCTTAAAAGATTAGACGTCAACAAGGGGCCTGGTCCTGACGGTTTACCCCCTATTTTCTTTAAGAAAACAGCTGAAAATATTACTTATGCACTATTTATTATTTTTAATAAGTGCTTAAACGCAGGTTTATTTCCAGAGCTCTGGAAACGTGCGTTCATTACGCCTGTTTATAAAAATGGTGATAAAAGCTGTGTCCAAAATTATCGACCTATTTCCCTCTGATCCACCTTGTCCAAGCTTTTTGAGAGTCTTGTACACGGTGATTTATACTCATATATTCATAATATTATTATACCCGAACAACACGGATTCGTTAAGCGTCGCTCGACTGCTACTAACTTACTGCTATTTACAAACTACTTATTTGAAAACATGGATGACCAAGTTGAAGTAGACACTGTGTACACTGACTTTCGGAAGGCTTTTGACAAGGTGGATCATAAATTACTCTTGGAAAAAATTGCATATAATGGCATTCGCGGTAATTTACTACGCTGGTTTATGTCTTACATTTCCAATAGGACTCAGAAAGTCGTTATCAACGGCTTTGAATCTGTATCTACTATTGTATCTTCTGGTGTACCACAAGGGTCAATTTTAGGGCCGCTTCTCTTTATTATATACGTGAATGACATTAAGCATTGCTTTCTGAATTCTCAATTCCTGATGTACGCCGATGACATCAAGATTTACAAGGCATGTCATACCCCAACAGATTGTTCGCTTTTGCAGGAAGATCTTAACAGACTCGTCCTATATTGCTCGCTTAACAAACTTCAGCTAAGTATACCTAAATGTAATGTAATAACTTTTACTAAAAAAAAGAAAATTCTCGCATATCCTTACTCCTTACACGATATTCTCCTACACAGGGTCGACCACATTCGCGATCTAGGTGTCACCTTAGACTCCAAGCTACATCTTGATCTACACATAGAAAACATTGTTAATAAAGCATATCAGATGTTCGGCTTTATCATGAGATCGTCCAAAGACTTCAAACGACCATCTACTTTATTATTTTTATATAAAAGTCTTGTCAGATCACAGTTAGAATTCGCAGTCCCGATTTGGAATCCAATTTTTGATAAGTATATAAAAAGACTTGAAATGGTACAGAAAAAGTTCTTAAGAACCTTAAATTATAAATTCTATCGTTCTAAATACCCATACTCACTTTTACTTAAAAAATACAACTTGTTAAGCTTGGAGTCCAGACGTAAATTGCTAATGTCCATGATGTTACACGGCATATGCAACAACAAGTTTGATTGTAGCGATATTACCAATAAGATATGTTATGTGGTGCCTAGAACTGTAATACGACGCGGGGTGCGCGTGCCCCGGCTGTTCTACACGGCTAAGTGCCGAACACATGCCGGCGCGCGGGCTCCTCTGCGCCGCCTGTTAGATACATATAATACACACTTCGTTGATATAGATATTTTCGCATTTTCTCACTACAAGTTCAAAAGAGCAGCAGTTGCAATCTTAAAATGCTAGTCTTGAGATTGCAGCTGCTGTTCCTTTCCGTACACACACATATATATATATATTTTACTTTATTCTTTATTATTTCAACTTAGACGCACATAGACTGTATGTTCTTATTTCTCCCATTAGAATTACGCCGCGGACATTGGTGTGGGTTATATGTTCACTCATACTGACATACTATAGCATTATAATAGCATTGTACCTAACATATAACTGTTAAATGTCCCTATGAATAAATAAATAAATAAATATTTACACTGAGCATTGTACATTCGAGTTCGATTCGATTAGAGTGTTCTAAAATATATGCTTACTTTACTTACATTAAAATTATTTGTTGGACTTATTGGTCATAATTATTTAAGAAAAATTGTTTAACGATAAGAAGTGTTTGTTTTCTTTAAAAAAATAATTTTTTTTTTATTTTTTATAGGTACCTATGTACGTCGTTTTTATAACACAATAAATGTTTTTCTTTCTTCTTCTTTCTTTCTTCTTTCTTTCTTTTGGTGTGGAGCGTTGTGTAGTTGTTTTAAACAAACGTATCTTCTTTAATTCTTAGGTTTCGTGGAGATTCACACGCCTAAGATAATATCTGCGGCTTCAGAGGGAGGTGCTAATGTGTTCACTGTGTCGTACTTTAAGTCCTCCGCGTACTTGGCGCAGAGTCCGCAACTATACAAGCAGATGGCGATCGCCGCGGACTTTGACAAGGTAGAACCTTACATTACGTTAGTAAATAGTAGGGAACAAGGTTTAAAGACTATGTAATGTGGAAGAGTTTGTTTGTTTGTTTGTTTGCACGCGCCGCGCTAATCTCTAGAACTACCAGTCGAATTTGAAAAATTATTGTTGCTTATGATAGCTTTTTTAAGGTTATAGGCTATGTAACATCACGCTATAGGCGAGCAGTAACCATAGATGTAACTTAACGTAATAATTATAATTTGTGTTTATTATCGATCTTATTTCAACCCATACAAGGATGATAACGCTTTGGCAGTGAAAAATATTTCGCTTCGTCATATAAGCGCTGGCCCGCAATCTGCTATTTTTGCCCGACTGACGCAGTCAAGAAGGGTAATGTTTTTCGAGCGTATGTATGTATGTATGTATGTGAGTATGTATGTCTATTTCTTTGGCACGCTCTACAGCCTAAATGGCTTGATGGATTTTAACGTATGAGGTGTCATTAGATTCGTATTGATTGTGGGAGTGACATAGGGTATATAAAAATTCAATGTAGCGTTAGGCAGGCGGGATTTATGTTTTTTTATAATATATTTAAACGGTAGTAGATCCACGCTGATTTTAGCATGAATGGGCCGGATAGTTCCGGGAAAGTACTACCCTCTCATAGAAGATTGACTTAAGAGTAGTAGTATCCGTACTACTGCGTTTCGTTCGGTGAGTGGAGCGCCGGAGGCCCGATTTCCCCCCTTTCCTCACCTTCCTCATTCACTTTCCCTAACCCCATTCCCAGCCTCCATAGTGGAGGTCACCATACACCAGCAGCTTACGACGATGGCTTTTGGTATAGTGGCCACCACTTCTGGATTCCACTGACTGCTTACCATCAGGCGGGGTGGAGTCACTTTGGAAGGCTATGATATAAAAAATATATATTGGTTGTTATAAAATTTAACCGATTTCTTATATCGAGTGGTTAGTACTCAACCTAACCGTGTAATGTTACTTTAGCCACTTACAGATAGGTCATCCAATTCTATTATGTTTCAGGTGTTTACTGTAGGAGCGGTATTCCGCGCAGAAGATTCTAACACCCACAGACATCTCACGGAGTTTGTTGGCCTTGACCTTGAGATGTCCTTCAAAAACCATTACCATGAGGTCCTGGAGACCATTGGGAATACCTTCACTGAGATGTTCCGGGGTCTCAGAGACGAGTAAGTAGACCTTGATTTCCTTTTCGATTCCCGCTTAATGTAAATATTTGTGTTTGTGAACATTATTTGCATTGATCTAGGTGTTTCTATGTATTATGTATGTATTTACAAATAATAAGTATATAAGTATGTTTATACGTATTGTAGAGTCTGTATCTGTGCTCTTTAACAAGTTTACTTTGGCTCTAGATAGCGTTGTGTAATTGTTAATATATATATATAATATTCTACCATATTCACACAGCGCCATCTAGCCCCAAATTAAGCAATTATATTTGCTTGTGTTATGGGTACTAAACAACTGATATACTACTTATATACATTTTTTTTTTGTAAATACATACATATTATAGATAAATTACACCCAGACACAGGACAAACAATCATGCTCATCACACAAAGGTTTGTCCTGGGTGGGAATCGAACCTACGACCTCCGGCTTAGCAGTCAGGGTCACTAACCACTGAACCAACGGGCCAGTCAGCACAGTTTTTGTGTTGTTATTATTCTCTTTATTTAATTTAAGTCACATTTAATCTATTTTAAATACATATTTATAACAAAAATACACATTTAAAAATATTAATAATAGTTTACCACTGGCAACGAGACTAAAGTCCAAGCTACAGGCGGTTAGGGTTCCAGAGAGAGGAACCTCCTAACAATACGTCCGAGTTTCTTGCCAGTTCTTCTCATGCCCAACCCTACGTCAGCGAACTGGCTGTAGGTTAATTGGCTAACATTTTGTAATTTTTAACATTCATAAGTGTTAATTTAACACGTTGACGGACAGTATTCCTGTATTTGACACTCCAATTTTATTATATGTATAGATAGTTTGTTATTTAGTTATTATTATTATTTATTTATTATAGGTACGCATCAGAAATAGCGATAGTGGGTCAGCAGTTCAAGGTGGAGCCGTTCAAGTTTCTGGACCCACCGCTCAGACTCGAGTTTCCACAGGCTATACAGATGTTGAAGGAAGCGGGTAAAGAAAGACTCTTTTTCAATTATATATTGTTACTTCTTTGAAGACTACTCCGTGCCCCGTAGCGTGTTGATTTAGGCCTACAACCTACAATCTTCTTTAAGAATTAAACTAGCTCATAAATCTACCAGTAAAACCTATGTTCTAAGTATTTTAAGAATGTTCTATTGTCGACGTTGATTTGTTTTAGCACTCATCACAAACCTCTGTGGTTTTAGAATGCTATGTAACTAAATAATTGTCTGAAGTGTAAACTGATAAATAAATAAAAAATAAAAAAGACAATTGATATTCCGCGTCGCCGGAGATTACTAAACTTAATCTATACATAAAGCGGCAGAGTTTGTTTGTTTGTTTGAACGCTCTAATCTTAGGAACTAACAGTCGGATTTGAGTTATTATTTTTGTGTATGATAGCTCAGTTCTCGAGAAAGGTTATAGACTATGTATCATCACGCTACTGGCGACGGGAGCAGAGCAAGCAAAGACGTGGTTGAAATCGCGTCGTGGGAAGCTAGTCTTATACAACCCTACGGTTGTAGATCCACGCTGGTTTCAGCATGAATGGGTTGGATCAGGAAGTACTACCCTCTCATAGAAGATCGACGTAAGAGTAGTAGTATCCGTACTACTGCGTTTCGTTCGGTGAGTGAGAGCGCCGGAGGCCCAATTTCCCCCCTTTCCTCTTTCCTCACCTCCCTCATTCCCTTCCCCTAACCCCATTCCCAGCCGCCATAGTGGAGGCCACCATACCAGCAGTTTAAGAAGATGGTATGGTGACCGCCACTTCTGGATTCCACTGACTGCTTACCATCAGGCGGGGTGGAGTCACTTTGGCAGGCTAATATAAAAAAAAGCCTTCTAAAGAAGACTGTGATGTCTTATTATTTCTAAACGCTAAATATTATCTTTTTTAGGAGTAACAGTAGGCGAGGAAGAGGATCTATCGACCCCCGACGAGAAACTACTCGGTCGTCTCGTGAGAGCAAAATATGATACTGATTTCTATATATTGGACAAGTACCCGCTCGCTGTGAGACCTTTCTACACCATGCCAGACCCTAATAACCCTGTAAGTGTAATCTAATTGTTGCTTGTCTTTTGTGCACGAGATTTTGAATTCAAATTCCATGTACTTAAGTACATTTGTGTTTTGAAATATCTCAATATTAATAATTTACTGCTTTGTGTTTCGATGGTATGGTACGGTTCGATCCTCGGGTTGGGTAAAGTGATATTTTTCTGTCAGAATTGTGATGTTGTTCCTGATAAATAGCACCAGGCTCACTCTCTGTTACATGGGAGTTGAAATAATAAATGGCGAAACGTGGATGGTTAAATATCTCTGCCTACCTCTTGGGAGATAAAAGATGTGAAGTAGTGTGTAAATATATTTATTTTATTTTCAGCGCGTGTCAAATTCATACGATATGTTTATGCGTGGTGAGGAGATATTATCCGGCGCTCAGAGGATACATGACCCTGAATATCTCACAGAGAGAGCCAAACATCATGGCATCGGTAAGATATTTTAGTTTATAGTTTATTTATTGCAGTATAAGAAACATAATGTACTATTATTACAATAGGTGTGAAACGTTAATGTCACCAATAAAGTTTCTAAAAATTAAATGGCACTTGACGTTAAGTTGCAGTTAAACCACTTTTTAAAATCAAAATTATTAAAACTAAAACAAACTTAGTAACAAAAATTACAAAGTTATGTAACAAAATTTAATTGTACACTGCAGCGCTCGCTTTACAAAAACAATTTCACTACGTTAAATGTAGAACATTTTCTCTAGTTATTTTGTAATAGAAAGAAAGAGAAAGAAAGAAAAAGTATTTATTCTGTCCAGAAGCGGTATACAAAAAACAAGAAAAGTACAGTAAGAACACATAGCAAACAAAGTAGGTACAGACAATAACATAAATAGGTAAATTTAAAAGAAAACTAAACCAACTTTTACAAATTATTATAGTTATTAAAACAGGAATATAACGCTTTAACGTTTGCACGTCGGACCTCACTCAGCTTAATGCTGCGGTGCCAGCAATGGTGGCTGCTGGTCATCTGACAAAGCTAGTTTACAATGGGACCCACTAATACATGTTTATATCATGAAATGAACCTAAAAAGAGATATTATCCAAAACTGTTTTGTGGCGCCATTTTTTAATATGACGGCGGCATGAGCGGCAAAGATACGAAGTGGCAAAGTTGAAATTCGGAAAGAAAATGTGCTCTTAGTAAATATCAATTTTAAAAAATTTCGGAAAAAAAAATCCAGTTAAAACTACCAAATGGCTGGACAAGTCACAAATGATCTACGTTTCAAATTAAATTGTAAACAATAAAAGTAGTTTTATCTTTCTTTTATATTTTTTATATTTCTAGAGGCCATTTTTCACCCGTTATTTTTATTAGAATCACATTGAATCCATTCATTGTATTTGCAGATATTAGCAAGATCGCGGCGTACATTGAATCGTTCCGACTGGGCTGTCCACCACACGCTGGTAAGTTACTTAAACTAAAAAGTCTTCTACGACCGGCAAAGATGGCGGCGGGTGCCGATGCTTTTTATTTACAATTTAGGACTATTGTTATTGATATGAGTGCAGCTCATATAGTTGTACTGTTGTTTACATACAATAATAATAATAAGAATAATAATAATAAAGCCATTTATTCCTTATTGCCATTGAACTTACATTTTTGTTACATTAGTTTGTTAGTAATGATTTGTCTTAAATTAATGTTAGTATTTTGTTAGTTTCTTATTTTGCAATATGGACCCCTTGTTGGGTAAAGGCCTCCTCCAACTTCTTCCATAACTCCCTGTCCTTGCCAGTGTTTATCCAGTTGTTGCCTGTTACTTGTATTATATCATCAGCCCACCGTCTTATTGGTCTGCCAACATTTCTCTTTCCTACCGGTCCTTTCCACTGCGTGGTTTCTATCGTCCATCGATTGTCCTGACATCGCGCAATATGTCCTGCCCATTTCCATTTTTGTGTCAGCGCATAAGTGAAAGCATCCGCTAGGTTTGTTTTTAGTCTAATAGTTTTGTTTCTTATTTTATGTTTTTTCTTATCTTCAACATGCTCCTTTCCATAGCTGATTGGGTACTCTTAATTTTGTGTTTTACTATACTAGTGAAAGTCCAAGTTTGGCAACCATATAGCAGGCATGGCAAGAGACATGTATCAAAAACAATCTTTTTTAAGTGTGAACTGTAGTTTCCTTTTAGAATTTCCTTAAGTGACCAGAATTTCTTCCAGGTAACATTAATTCTTCTTTTTACTTCTTCTTCATTGCTAGACTTCCTGAATGATATTTGCTTGCCTAGGTACATAATTATAGTGGCTAACATATTTATTTTCTTTTCTTTTATAAAGATAGGTTTCTGATAATTATTAGTCATGATCCTAGTTTTGCTAGCGTTCATTTCTAAACCGACTTTGGTGCTTTCATTATCAAGTGATCTCATCATTTCCTCTAGGTCTTTAGATGTTTCAGCTATTAAAACGATATCATCAGCAAACCTTAAATGATTCAGGTTGCGACCACCTACTTGCACTCCTTTGTTTGACCAGTCTAATTTACAGAATATGTCTTCGAGTACCGCGATAAAAAGCTTCGGCGAGAGCGGGTCACCCTGCCGGACTCCTCTTTCTATGGCTATTTCGTCGCCTCTGGTTTCTAATTTTACTTTGCTTGTGCTGTTACTGTAGATGTATTTTAAAATGTTAATATATTTTTGATGTATATTTGAGCGTTGCAGTGGCTGATGCTGTCGAAAGCTTTACTGTAATCTATAAATGCTAGATACAGAGGTCTATTAAATTCTCGATACTTTTCTATGGTTTGTTCTAGAGCCTGTATATGGTCTATAGTTCTGAAGCTAGCTCGAAAACCTGCTTGCTCTTTGGGTTGTTGTTCGTCTATTTTACGTGTTATTCATTTTAGGAGTATTGAAGAAAACAACTTGTATATACTTGGTAATAAACTAATAGGTCTGTAATTGCCTATATCCAAGGGGGTTTCCTTTTTTTAAAAGTAGAATTATGTCCGATGTACACCACTGTTTTGGTACATTACATACAATATGAACCTTAAAACTTTACAGACTATTCCATAGCTTAGCTAGGACAACAGCACCTCACCCATTTAATTGGCAATGTAATAGTACACATACATACTTTGTAAAAGTAACCAATGTTTATTATTATGCACCAATCTGTTTTTTTATGAAATAAAACATTATTATTATTAAAAATAAGTAATAATTTGCGTTTCAGGTGGTGGTATAGGCATGGAGCGTGTAGTGATGCTATACCTGGGACTCGACAATATTAGGAAGACGTCCATGTTCCCCCGCGACCCCAAACGTGTGACTCCCTAAACAATATTTTATTTTTTGTGTATCAATAAACAGTACATAACATAATATATGTTTTATATTTATTTGATTTTTATTTATAAAACTTCATGCACACAGGAACAACAAATAGGATATTTTTAGAAAATATTCTTTGTTTGTAACTTCTAATAAACTTCTACTAGCCTAGTACTATTTTTAGCTAACTGCACAAAAAGAGGGTAGTTTAAAAATAATTCTGACACAATATTCTTTTCAAATAATCTCCTACAAACTTCTTTTACCCTAGCACTTTTATGACAGCGTCTTTTCATGCTAAATTTAAATTCATGCAAGGATAGAAAATTAAATAAAAAGCAAACAAGTCATGAATTCAAATTATATTTTATTACAAATAAGAAATTAAGTTCAATTTTCATATCACACTTTTCGCTTCAGCGATAATTGTTATACACATTAATATTACGAGCGTTTATGTCCCTTTTGATCGAGTTACCTTAAACGCAAGATGCCAAGGAAGGCGTTATACCTAAACATGAAATTTGCCTAAAAAGCTGTTAGCCATAAATTATGAGAGACGCCAATTAAGTAGTATGCCTAAAATGTAAAATTCACTAAATAGCAGATTGCCTAAAGTCGAAGCCTACAGAGCAAAATGCCTACGTGGTTAAATGCCTACAAAGCAAATTGCCTAAGTGGTTAAATGTCTACAATGCAAAATGCCTAATTTGTCATATGCCTACAAAGCAAAGTGCCTAAATTTGTGAAAAAAATTCAAATGTTTGCGTGTGTACCTAAGTAAGCCTTTTGTGCACAGCTGATTATAAGTACCTACATATTTAACATTTTGTAGATATTGATACATTGGACCACATACACTACATTTGAGCCTACTTTGAAAATCGAAGATAGAAGTTACCAGTGATTTATCCCTTTCTCTCGGTTTAGTCAAGAATAACGATTGTAAGAGACAGAGCATCTAACGTTTCGGATTTTGCGTGCGATTTAGTTTCGGCTATCTAGCATTATACGTAAACATACAACGTTTAAACATAATGCATAAATATCAAATATATTATTTCTTATGTGCTCAGTCAACATCTTGCAATATTCTATGGAACCGTGTCGTAAAAAGACTACTTGTAAATTTCTTTCCCAAGTCTTGCATCCACATAATAAACTTATAGCTTCTCAATCATCTTGTATTTGAGGCAAACTGCTTTAAAGGTAATTTAAATTTAGGCAATCTGCTTCTTAGTCAATTTCACATTTCAGGCATACTGCTTCATCGGCTTCTTTCAATTAGGGCAAACAGCTTATTAATTTAAGAAAATGCATTCAATGTTACTCTTACGATTTAAAGTAACCCTTATAGCCTGCGCAGACGACGGACTTTCCTCCGCGGCGGAGAAAAAAGTATGCTCCGCGAATAAAAAGTTCGCCGCGGATTTACCGCGAACTCAACGCACACGGCGTGCGATCATTTGTTGCCCGAAATTGTAAATACAGTTGTGCATACGTACGTCACTCTCGAGCGCACAACGCGGACTAAAGGCCCCCATGTGCGTTGCTTCGCCTAGTCACAAGAGCGCTATTTTATTCGGGGACTCCCCCGTACTTTTGTCCGGTCCGCTCCCTGCATGCACTCAGTTATTCGGGCGACTTTTTGTACGCGGTACTTTTAATCCCTCGTTTGCGTTACTCGATACAGTTCTAAGCGATCTATTTTAGCGGATAAAAAAGTACGCGGACAAAATAAATATAAATAATCTAATCGTCTGCGCAGGCTATACTACGATATAATGTGTTAAGACATCGACAATATAATATCACGAGAATATATTATTAGGCAAATTTCATGTTTAGGTATAACGCCTTCATTGGCATCTTGCGTATAAGGTAACTCGATCAAAAGGGGTTTATGTCTCACGAGTGGCACCGTCGCAATTTAGTGTCATTTTTCGTGGTGTTCAATTTTTATCCTGTAGTCTTAGAAATAATTTAAAAATGTGTTCTGCTAACATGCTAGAATTAGGTGAAAATTGTATAAAAAGTAAGTACCTAACCATAATGCTTACAGTTATTTTACTATGAAAATAACGCAACTTAAATTTCAAATGTATTATTTGCTTTTAGAGACTGTAAACGCAATGGTTGGCTTGTCAATGTTGTCATACGCTCAGAAATATAAAAAAACACTAATGTTGCGTCTCGAAAAAAAATATTGAGGCGAGAAAATATCTTGCACACTTTCATCTTGGTGTTTCCCTTCTCTTTCATCTTTCAAAATATGATACAGTTAGTGCGAGTGAGACAAAGAACATAATATTATTGTGAATCTGCAATAATCACTGTTTGATTTTTAAAACCCACTACAGATTCAACACTCGCGTAGATCCAGAACAGATGGACTGTGGAGATATCGCGATAAAAAAACCTGTGGCACTCGGGGACTGCCGCGGCAAAGTTATTGCATAGCATTTTTCCAGGGGTTTTTTTTTTCGAATAATAGCGATTTTTATAACTTAAGCCAAAAAAAGTACCGACCTTTTTTGAAATCAGTATTAACAATATAAAAACTCATAATATGGGCCTAATATTATGTTTTGTTTTGAAATATATTAAATGACGATTCCAATGACATAAGTGTTTTATACACCTGCCATTTAATAATTAAAAGATATCACGATATTAAAACTGCGCAGCCGCGAGATTTAAATTTCCGCAAATCTCGCCAAACAGCGACACAGACGCGGTCATTCGCGCAATTCGGCCTACACAGCTGAGCAGCGGAGTGTGGGGTGTTACGTTTTATTTTCGTTACGGAATTTCTCGATTCGGTCGCCGCGCTCAAAGCCTGCGATAAAAGCTATGCAATAGCTTAAAAATAATAAGTGTAAAGTACCTACCTACTACTTTTAAAATCAGTTCAATAGGTTTTTAGTTTATGCATTGCAAAAACAAATATTTTCTCTCAATGATATTAGTGTGTTCTTAAAGCCGCTATACTATGGTATGATCGCTCATGTTTAGTAGCGTAGTTCCTTAATTCTTTTACGGTTCTTATATCAGGGTTTTAGGAAATTAATGTAATTCCGTCAGACATTCTTTATCCTCACTAATCGGCGAACCCATTCAACATGATTACAAGATTGATGTATACGAGCATAATAAATTACAACATTAATATACGAGTATAATATTGTATTTCAATGGATTACAAACATAAAAAAAATCAAAATATCTTAATAATAACTTATGCCTTATACAAATCAGTTGTTTAAATTAATATTACAATAAATGTACGGTAGTAGATCCACGCTGATTTCAGCATGAATGGGCCGGATCGTCCGGGGAAGTACTACCCTCTCATAGAAGATCGACTTAAGAGTAGTAGTATCCATACTACTGCGTTTCGGTAGGTGAGTGAGAGCGCCGGAGGCCCAATTTCCCCCCTTTCCTCTTTCCTCACCTCTCATTTCCTTCCCCTAACCCCATTTCCAGCCGCCATAGTGAAAGCCACCAGCAGTTTAAGACGATGGCTTTTAGTATAGTGGTCGCCACTTTTGAATTCCACTGACTGCTTACCATCAGGCGGGGTGGAGTCACTTTGGTAGGCTATAATTAAAAAAAAAAATATATATATATTTGTTCGCCAACATTTACTGAGAATGTCACTTTTTCCACTTCCTTTTCCTTTTTCCTACCTTAACCTTTTCTACACTCATTATTATCTGCAATGCCTAGAGAACACAAACATGTCTAAATCTTCTCGTTGATGATTTTTAATGTTAATTACGATGATAAATAGAAAAATAAAATTATTTTCTATTTATCATCACGAGGTTGTGATCGATACCGGACTACCAATGTGGTTTTTTTTCAAATTCATATTTATTTAAGTTCATATTATGTTTATATTAATATGTATAATCGTTTACCTTACTGACATTAAGTTAACATTAAACATGCTCTTGCCTTTTCTAGACAATGACAAGAGGCCTTTGCCCTGCAGTGGGATAATATCGTGATAATATTTTTAATTATATTTACGAGTACGATAAGTGACATTAAAGTAATGCTAAAGAAAAAACAAATAAAAACTAAAATAAAATACAACACGATGTATTTACGTATCAGATACCAGTGTGGTATAACAAAAAAAAACATTGAAATTTATTGCCAGTAAAAAAATGTTTACATACAATTCAGTTTAAGTGAAAGTAAATGCATTATATTTTATTAAATAATATTTTGCACCTCAAATTTTCATTATTTCATTTATCCGTCACATTGTTTATTTATTCACAACAAGGAAAAAGTTTCATGTCGGCTATGGCGGCTTCATGAGATGCTTTTTCACGACTCGCCTTTAACACCCGAGATTATTTTTTTTTAACCTTATTTCCTTTTTCTTGACGTGTGAAAGTACAGATACCATGGTGTAACACTAATGTGAAAGTTAGTAATTTTTTTTCCTCCGTCACACTAGTGTGACACAGCGGTGTGAAGGTTAGTTGGTCATTATTATCTTCATTCAGTGTTAAATAAGAAAATGTAAATTATTTACAAAGAAAGGAGTAATGGCCTGGTTAAGGCTGCTTGTCCATAGAACCGGAGAGAGGCTCGAGAGAGGAAACGGAGAAATTAAAAAAAAAAACTTCGCTTCGCTCCAGTGGACAGTCGATATTGCTTAATATTTCTCCGCTCCGTTTTTATGGATGGGCAACGTAACACTTCGACAAGTACTAGAGATATTCAAATTCATAATATGCTTTCTAAATTTACCTTGGATTACTGACTGACTTACGTACGACGAAGGAAAAACATCGTAAGGAAACATAGACTTTAACAAGCTATAAAATTAAAAGAAAGTGCTTTGTTGTTAAGAAACTGTTAACCCATCCATGCTGCAACAAGGTAGCATGACCAGGCTGTTATATAGCTACAAGAATTTATTGCAGAATAGTTATTCAATGTCCATGTTAAAAAAAACTGATATAATTTTAATTTAAAAAAATATTTAAATACAGTCCACAGAGCCTTTTACCTGTCACGCGGGTCTTTACGTGGATTTGTTACTGCTTACTTGTAGCGGCATACATGAGGATATGAAAATGGAAAATGTAAGGTAAGATGCGGGCGGCGGCACGCATGCGAGCAAAACAAGCATGCGGGCGGCACCCGCGCGACAGAAAAAAAGGCTCATAAAATTTGATGTATTTTTTATTAATTATGTAAATTCAGTATATTTATACATTATTTGAATTATTGTAAATTTTACTATAGTAAACTATAAGTAAGAGAATTAAGTAGTTTATAAGTACATCTAGTGTAGCCTCATATCACATTATACAGAGTGTATACGACGGTTTGACATTAAATGAAAAGGCAGGTGTTACTAGCCCATATAATGATTTCTAATTAATCACAAAAGTAATTTGACGAAAAACAAAAATTTGAAATTTTCTAACAAAATAAATAATATTTTAATAGTAACGAATACACCATTTTTAATGACAAGTTCACTGAACTGTAATGAACGGCAACGTTTATCCTTCGACGTGGACTATGACTTAAGTCAGTGACCGTTTGACGTACTTACATAGTGTTAATTTAGAATTAAAGAAATTAAAAAATTTGTCCTGTGTCTAAACTATTGAAGATATTTAGTAGATTTTTTTTTGTCTCGCTTTATAATGTCACATACTATACGTAATTGCATTTAATGTCATACCGTCGTATACACTCTGTATAAAACATGGAACAAAAATCTTGTTTTTCTTTTAGAGAGTGAGGTTGACAGACAACCGATAGACGCGGAGTCACGTCTGTTTATCAGATATGACATCTATAATCATCATTTTATCATCCTAAAGACATAGGCCTCTTCCAAATGTTACTCAGACCGTTTCTGAGCCACCCTCATCCATCGGTTGCCACCTATATTAGGTTTTCGGCCCAGTAGGAGAGTTTACACCTTAAGAGTGGTAACGTCGCAACTAATAGCCTGCGCAGACGACGGACTTTCCTCCGCGTACTTTTTTATCCGCTAAAATAGATCGCTTACAACTGTATCGAGTAACGCAAACGAGGGATTAAAAGTACCGCGTACAAAAAGTCGCCCGAATAACTGAGTGCATGCAGGGAGCGGACCGGACTAAAGTACGGGGGAGTCCCCGTAAAAAATAGCACTCTTGTGACTAGGCGAAGCAACGCACATGGAGGCCTTTAGTTCGCGTTGTGCGCTCGAGAGTGACGTACGTATTGCACAACTGTATCTACAATTTCGGGCAACAAATGATCGCACGCCGTGTGCGTTGAGTTCGCGGTAAATCCGCGGCGAACTTTTTATTCGCGGAGCATACTTTTTTCTCCGCCGCGGAGGAAAGTCCGTCGTCTGCGCAGGCTATTAGTGTCATATAATTATTGTGGTTTAAAAATGTTTCATTTAATCGGAACTATATTTTAAAATATGTTCTGCTGTACTGTATATAAAGTAAGTACCCATAGTGCTTACAGTTATTTTACTATGAAAATAACGCAAAGCAAGTTTCAAATGTATTATATATAATCTTCTGGGATCAACCAATAGGGAAATTGTCTTTAGGGTACAAAAGCGCTGCGTAGGAGCCATGTTCGGGCTAAAGTTTATCGAAAGTTGCAAAAAATACTTTATACAGCACAACATTTTAACACTACTGTCCCTATACATTCTTGAAATTGCCGTTTGTAAAAAAAAAAAATCATTTGTTCCCGAAGCTAGCGGATACAGTCAAACGCAATAGACGTGACATTAACAGGCTCTGTGTGAGAAGTGCGAAAACAACTAATGAATAAAAGTGTATTATGCATGGCTCCTAAAATCTACAATAAGATACCATCCTCAATCAAAAATCAAACTTTAACACAATTTAAAAAATATTTCAGTAATCTGTTAATTAATAAATGTTCTTCTCCTTTTTTTTTTGGCAACAGAGCCGACGATTGTGTCAGCTATTTCTGCCAGCGTCAAGTTTAGAATAATATTCTTGTTGATGATATTAATGGTATATTACAATGATAAAAAATAGAAAAATGTGGATGAAATTAAATGACAACCATCTTCCGTGAAAACAAAAGATCTTAATAAATGTTATTATAATATTTCAAAATTCATAAATTACTCATTGTAGATTTTATTAAGGTGACATTTACTTCATGGTTGATGATTAGTTTAAATAGTATCTATAGCCTTTGACTTTATTAAAATTGACATGAATATTCATCTAAATGTAACATTATTAATTAATTTAATTCTGACATGATTATTTTATTCAATTTAACATAATTCTATTTTTAAGACTTATACACCTATTTTTTTTCTTTTTTTATTAATATTATTAAATTGCTGTCTGCTGAATATTTTTCAACTAAATATCATGTCAATAAATGTACCTACCTATTGATGTATCACCAAAAACATTTGCATACCCATGAAATGGTAAAACATGGAGTTCTTATGCTATCTAACTTGACCTAATGTATTTTACCCATGTTTGCAAATAAACAATTATTATTATTATTATCTGTCTATTTTTTCTCAGCTGTCAAGCTGGTTTTAACTACATTTACGGGCACCAGCCAAGTAAATGCAGTGTGTGGTGATTTAGGATGTAGATGTTGTGTGTAATGTTGTGGGTTCCGTTTCTTCTATTTGCATGAATTTTCTTATATTATTATTATTATTTGCATATAAATAAAACTGTAAACACTATGATTGCTTATTTAAACAGCTTTTTAAAATATAGCTCCAGATAAATGATAAAAATCGAAAACCACTAAATAAAAGTCAAGCATTAAGTCCGCCTATGTACCTGTGTGCATTAAGTTTAAATAAATAAATAAATATGACACTAAATTGCGACGTTGTCACTCATGAGTCATGACGCGTGAAGTGTGAACGCTCTTAAATAGTACTAAATTATTTTTATTAGTATTTCTAATAGTCAAACAATCCCCTAAAAGAAAAATAAGGTTTCTGTCCCAATCTTTACTATATGAAGTTGTTAACGTATTATGTAAGGATCCAAATTGGCATAGGATACTACAACATGGAGTTCTTCAAGATAAAAAATACTCTTGGTGTTGTGTGTATAGGCTACGGCACGGAAACTGCTTACCAGCAGACGGGCTATATGTTTTTCATTTTAGTTGTATATAAAGTTTTAATTATGGTAATGTTTTCTTTAATTACTTCTGCCTGATGGAAGCAGTCTAGCGATATATGGTATAAATTTTCCTTACAATAATACATAAACAACTGCATATTTCTAGGACATTTTTGTTGTGTATGTGACTTTTTTATATTGGCCTACCAAACTGCACTGTCTGATGACAGCGAAGTCGAGAAGTGGTTACCATGTCAAATTAGCACTGCTGCCATTGCCACTATAGAGGCTTTGTGAGATGGTTCTTATAGGAATTATCTCTTAAACGGCTCAGCTTTATGTTATAATATTCGAGATATAAACAGAAAGACTTATTTGAATTATTCACAAATTTATACAATACGGGGTTTCTGGCCCAAGGCCATATTCTAACAGCTTAAATACTTCAGCGATCACATATTTTTCAATAAAATCCAATTGGCACTGTACACTGGTTTTTGTTTCGTGCACAACATTTTATACAGGTTTGCACAATTTGCACGTAATATTCACAATATCGGTTACACTTTGCACACTATTTTGCACAGTTTTTTGCACACTTCACTTTGCATAGTTTATCCAAATAGGTTCTTTAGGTCCTGCTCGTAGAGCGCGATGACCAGCATTATGCCGATGCCAGTGGCGAGGCCCATCAGCTGCAGTATGCACTGGCATAGAGTGCCCTCGTTGCTGTGCGAGGTGCTTAATTCTGGCATCTGGAAAACGCAAGTAGGTTTTAAAAATTACAGTAAAATGTATGTCGGGGGTAGCGTTGTCATCTCTTAAATTTGACAACAGGACAAAACGCGTAAAACTCCAAATTTTAGAGCCCAGAACTCGGACATGTCAACAGGTTTTTTTGAACAAGTTCAGTGTAATAAGAAACAGTTGAAATCAGAGTGCGGGCATAGTGCGTGTGTCTCAGGCGGCCCAAAACTTTAAATTTTTAAAGCCAGTATGTTTGTGTCACCATGTCAACGAGCGCGATGTACAGGAACATGCCGGCGGCGGTCGCGAACAGCCAGCGCGTGGCGTCGGGCGCGTGCCCCGCCAGCACGCCGCACACCATGCCGGCCAGGCACAGCGCCGACGACAGCACGTTGTAGCACACGGCGCGCCGGACCGACATGCCCGCCTTCAGCAGCACCGCGAAGTCACCTGGCACAAGGTCCTTAGTAAGAAGCTGCTTATCTCAGATATCCTTACATTAAGAGCGTTCACACATAAGAATGGCAACGTCGCAATTTAGTGTCATATTTTCGTAATTTTCAATTTATATCATTAATAATACCAGTCTGTTGACTGTCCCACTGCAGGGCAAAGGCCTCTTCTTATATAGAGAAGGCATGAGCATTAATCACCACGCTTGCTCAAGGCGGATTGGCAATTTCAGACTTTTAAGTCCAGGTTTCCTCACGATGTTTTCCTTCACCGTCGGTCAGAAATGTCCAAGATAAACTTAGAAAGTACATATGATTTGAAATATCACAGTGGTACTTGCCCGGATTCGAACCCACTACCTCGTGTTTACGAAGCGAGTGCCTTATCCACTGGACCATTTCGACTCATATATCATTATATCATTTAATCGGAACTATTTTAAAGAGTTCTATTTATATGCAAATAATACATTGGAAACTTGCAATTTTATTTCATAATAAAATTACTGTAAGCATTATAGTTGGTTGGCATTGTCATACTAATTTATTTATTCTGAATCGACTTCACAACATTATGGTGCAGGAGCGAGATGCGCGGAACGTAAAGTCTGCGCTGTGATTGGCTATTTTAATTTCAAGCATTCTAATGCACGGAAATGCACCAATCATAGTCTCCGTAACAAGTTGTTATATGGTTCCTAAGCTTACGAATGCCGCTAAATTATAATTATAAATACTTGTGCTTAATGAGTTGTGCGTATCAAATTGTATACGGTATTTAAGGGGTTACCTGTGGTCCACTCTCCATCCCTTTACATTAATTGTACCCAAGACTCACACATAATGATCTCTGCCCATCCCATATTCAACAAGATAAACCATTTCCAATTAAGTTTTCTGAGTCACCATCAGACATTTCCAAAAAAAAACATTTTTAACATCAAATATATTCATCATCATTATATCAGTCAAAAGACGTGCACTAATGGACATAAGCCTCGCCCAATTTTCGCCACTGTGGCCGGTCGTAAGCCAAAAGCCCTCATCAATTGGTTGCTCGCCACCCATATAAGGTCGTCGGTTCACCTTGCTAGGTCTGGCATATAAAATATATTATAATTTTCCAAAAGCAATGAATTATAAACTAATTAAAACATTATCTACTTTGATAACAAAGCCAATATTAGTTACAAGACATGAAAATAGTATTGTATTTGTACAACACTATTTATATGCATTGAATACAAGTTTTTCACAAAATTTCACAAATGTTCATTAAGAGATAAGAAAGCAATTCCTACCGCTTCAATTTCGAAACTAATAAATTAGAACAAATAAATAAAATGTCCTTGAAAATATTCTTCAAACTAGTTCTCAATGTTCTAATACTGTCATGCCAATATAATCGCGTGTTAACTTTTGTGTAACTAAAAGACTTTAGGCAATAAGGGCATACTAGCCAATACGGCCTTACTTGCAATACATGTGTATGGGCAACTTGTAAATGTGCCATAGTTTGGTCGGGGGCGGCACACGGACATTTGGTATCGGACTGGTTAAACTTAACAAGGATAAGAACATTGGTGTTAAAATACCTGCTCATAGGTAAATCTTTCTGCGATCAATCTCACCTTTTCATGCTAAAACCAAGTATCTACTATTGTATCCTGATGTTAAACTTACCTAACTCATGCGGTAATTCGTGACATAGAACTGCAATGGCCGTGGAGAAACCACCCGCCATGTTGGAAGCGAAGGCAGCTCCTGGAAAAATGAAACCTTCATGGATACTTTCACTAAAAGAAATGAAGAACTTGTAACTTTGTCATAGCTGCACGATCCTATAAATTTAAGAACACAGGCTCTAAATACCCGAAAAGATTAATATGTGGCAGATTATGATATACAACAAGATTGACGCACGAATAAATTTCTTGAAACATCACCCATCCATACACTAGCCATGATAAGGGAGCTTCTCGTACTATTATCGATTCATGCAGCTGTAACTAGGCCACGTACATCTTTAATAAAACATGTTCTAAGTAAAGTCATTAGTTTTCTATTCAAAAATACCTCCACGATGACTCTTAGTATATTTTTCCTCATGTATACTAGCAAATAGGTCATCGCGACAGATACATCATTCACTCCATCAAATGTCTTCAAATCATAACAGAAAGACTCACCTATAGCCATTCCATCAGTGAAATTATGTAGCCCGTCACCCATAATCACCATCCATGCGACCGACGCGATAGACGAAGGTGGAGCGTGGACGTGTCCATGAGCGTGGGAATGTCCGTGATGTGCTCTTGAGTGTTCCCTGAAAAACACACATTATTGTTAGAAACACAGAGTTCAAAATCGGAGATTAAATATAATATATGGTAGTTGTCATTGTTGTCAAGCCTTTCCCAAGCATTTTCACTGTAATAGATCCTGAACCGTCCTGACTCATAGAACGTACGGAAGTATTTTACGGGAGAGTAAATTATACCTAGACTTTCGAAACACGCATTTTAATTCCACATGAATTGTGAACCTTGAAACCAGGAACAAAGTAGAACCCTGTCCTTTTGAAACTTACAAATACCTAACTGCGATACTCAAGAGTTCCCCGGGATTGCAAAAATAAAGTTACTATTAAACAAATTTGCCTAGGATGGGACAGTCAGCGACGACACTTAGCGTAATGATAGATTTTTGGCTCTATATCATAAAAGGATGGCATTGAACAACAAATTTATTCAATAAATTCAATTACGGACGTAGGTTAAGATATTAAAAGACAGTTAAAGAAATTACCTTAATATAACAGTATAACTGTCCCCATCCTTAAGATCTTTGGTACCATCATCTTTCCGCTTCATATTGTTCATCTCCACGACCGCAGCACCTTCGCCTTTCAGCAGCCAATCCTTAGCTGTAGGCTCTTCCTTGCCTTCAGAATTGAGAACATTAGAAGACACAACACTGACGGAGTTATTGTGCTTCTTTGAATGTTTAGGACTTGACGGAATCCCATCCCTCAAATGGTGATCATCATGAGTATCAGTATCTATCTCATCATAGCAATAAGGATACTCCGAATACTTGTGTTTACAAGTCTTCGTAGTAGGATCACCCTTATCATCCTTTTTAAAGATTTTCATCAGGCTGTTCGAAGTGGAATTGCTAATAGGTGCTTTGCTTGCAGAGCATCCGCCACCATTTTCGTCTTTAAGCACACGAACTCTTGTAGGCAGTTTATCATCCTCCAACTTCTGACGGCGTTTTCTCCATTCAACGACGACAGTTAATCCTTTTTCGGTGAAATAGAAGAATACGACTCCAAGCATTGCAGCGAGTCCTTTCCACATGCCATCATCATGTGACGATCTAATTTCTACATCTGTATGCCCGCTACTGTGGTCATGGTTCGGACTCATAGCATGTGGCATTAAATGCAATAATGCATCACCACATAGCGTTCCAACAGCCAACGCTACTAGGAACTGAAGTAAATGATTGTAATACGTCTTATGCATAATAGGAATCACTGCTACTCCTAAAAGACCGCAAGCACTGATCGCAAGAATGCTGAGAGAAGAGTACAACCAGACTGCAAACATATTCCTTTCAGCAGTATCTTTTTCTACTAATTTCACGTGTCTCCTTTCTATATTAGTTTCTTTGACACAACCTGATCTTTCGATTGAGGTATTTGCCAGTTTCTGGTACAGTAGTATAGGGCATATTGCCTGTAGTGTAGTTTCTGTAATGATAGTGTCTGTGTCATGAAGATGGGAATGATCTTCGTGGTCTGATGGAGCGTGGTGATCGTGCTCATGGGGTTTTAACCTTGTGTTCACTGTTGTGATTAGTTCTGAACTGTTCATACACTGGAAAAGGAAATGGTAATATTAAGACTTAGGGGGATTGCTGATCGAGTTATCAGTGTCATGGCGTATCATTTTGGAACCTTGGCTTCTTTTATATGACTCAGTTGACATACATACATACATTAATAGCTTCACGCCTTTTATCTCCGAAGGAATAGGCAGAGGTGTTTAACCACCTATTACATTTAAATTAAATAAGAATTTTTCGTCAGAAAAGCCCAATATCATTTTACCCGACCCGGGGATCGAACCCGATACCTCTGCGTGGTAAACCGTACTCAGTGCCACTAAACCACAGATGCAGTTGAAAAAGCTGTCCTAAAAATCTAAATCTAATCTGTGCAGGCGATCGAACCAACTACTTCCTTTCATATAATGAATCCAATAGCCTAGCCCGTTATTGTAACAATTGAAAGTCAAAAAGAAAACTACGTGGAACATCTGTACTTGAACGCTAAACATCTGAGTCAAGTAAATGATAAGTTAGAATCCACATCTTATAGGTCTTCAATTCGAGTTAATAAATATGGGGTACCGCAAGGAAGCGTGCTAGGTCCGCTCCTCTTTTTAATCTATATTAATGACCTACCCGACAAGATTAAATACCAAACTATCTTGTTTGCTGATGATATATCAATAATTATACCATACAAACACAAGCATATATCACACGAGTTACAAGTAAATGAAGCTGTACAGTCAGTATTAAAATGGATGCAATCAAACAATCTTTCCCCTAACATATCTAAAACTAAATACATAAAATTTCAGACATATAAATCAAAACAATACAATATAAATATCAAATTAGAAAATCAAAACATAGAAGAAACTGATAACATTAAATTTTTAGGCATAACACTAGATAAAAATTGTAATTGGAAAGAACATATTAGTAACATTTGTAGTAAACTTAATAGCTTTGTATACGCAATAAAAAAACTTCGTACAGTAACTGACGAAAAAACAGCACGTACAGCATACAGCGGATATGTTGAATCTATCCTTAGATATAATGTAATCATCTGGGGAAATTCTACCAATATAAATAAAGCCTTTATTGTACAGAAAAAATGTGTTAGGGCAATTTGTGGTGCAGGGCCACTAGAATCATGCAGACCTTTATTTAAAAAATTAAATTTATTGACATTACCCTCAATATATATATTAGAGATAGCAAATTTTGTGAAGAAAAATTATGATTTATTTAAATCGAAAAACGATCATTGCGACAATAAATATAAACCTAGAGATCCTACAAAGTTAATAATACCATACTGTCGAACAACACTCCATAAAAAAAACACTTATCACATGTGTATTACAATTTTTAATAAAATTCCAAAGGAAATAAGGGAGCTTCCTTTTAAATATTTTAAAATTAAATTGCGTAAATGGTTAATGGCTAATTCGTTTTACTCTGTACAAGAATATATGAATACGTGAATAAATGTGAATAAATAGGAAACATAATAATGTAATAATAATAATTTAATAATTGTAGTGACAGTGTATTAATATAATGTAATAATATTCAAATGATATAAATGATGTGTTGGCAATAATGTAATAATAATAATGATGTACGTATTGATAATAATATTGATGATGAATGATGTAATATTATTTTAGATTGATGGTAATTATAATTTAGATCAATATACACCTATTGTAACATTTGCATGCCTTTTCTAGGCAGATTACGGTATGTACTTTTATTACCATTAAGCCACCTGGTTTCACCTGTACTCTGAGCAAATAAATGTTCTTATTTCTTATTTCTTATTAAGCAAGCAACTAAAAATAGATACTCACATTAACTACATCTTCTTTCACACTCTGTCCGTGGAAATACCCTCGACTTTCCGTCCTCTCGCCACCTTCAACCAGCTTATGAAGGTCCAGCTCCTCAAGCATCCTGTTAAACCCTGACAAATTCATCGTCATACTTCCAGCATCACCATAAAGCCGAAAAATTTGCGTCACATACGTATCAGGGTTTACTTTTAACTCCCGTTTCGCGCGTCCTTGCCTAATCTTCTGTAATTTCTGGTGATACCTTGAGGGTATCCTTCTTTTTTCTTCTAGGTCTATATTTAGATGGTTTCCATCTTGGATTTTGGAGTCGTAGGTTAGAACTCCATCGGTTTGTATGTCTATGTGTGAACCGCACGTGTGTGCCGCGCAGAGGAGGCAGAACATGCATACTGTGACGAGGTGATGAGACATTTTTACGCTTACGCTAATTAGTACTTATATTACGATATAAGGCTAATCCATTTGTTGTATAGCAGTTTCTTGTTTGCTGATCTGTGGACAAGAAAACGCATATTAGATTATTGATGATAGTGTTTGTTGGTCAGGTAACGAGGAATAGCGTTAAGTTGTGAAGGCAATAAATGCCAGAAACACGCAACAAGAGATCCAGGCAAAATAAAAGGTTGAAGGGATAACTTTCAACGAAGCATTTAAAGGACACCATATTGTGTTTAATTATAATCGACCCAAAATTTTTTTTGAAAAAAAAACGGCATAAACATATTAGTTTTCTGGCTTTGAAGAACATCCCTAAAATTTACACGAGACTCACCACAAAAAAGTAAATATATAATTTATTTGCGGCGAGTTCACATGATACATAGCCAATAAATAAGTAGGTATTAAATAATTATTTATTTTAATACTCTAATTAATGTGTCCAAGGATACTTGATAGTATAACATGGTATGTATTAAGTTTTAATCAAAAAGTTAACAGTAATATTGTTAACTAAAAGATGTATGCAAGTATATTTTTTAATTTATTCCGTGGCGTACGTGGGTGGCGATTAAGGCGCTGCAGGCAGCAGCTAAAGTAAAAAGGCATAAAGCTATGGATCTATGTATTATGTCCGACTTTTGTGGACGGACATTTCAGTTACATAATTTTTGACGTATATAAATAGTTCTTCTTGTCTCGTAATATGACAACTGAGCCGAGCTGAGCCGACTATTGCGTCAGCTATTTCTGACAGCGTCAAGTAGTTAATCTGTGGTCAATCTAATGTCATTTAACGGACATATTCCTGAAAAAAAAAAATTAACGTCAATAACCATTTAAAAAACAAACGCGTAACGCTTTTTTTATCTGTACGTGAATTGCCAGTGACTGTCATAATAATCACCTATAGGTATTAACTTTCGACTGTTAGTAACCTTGTACTAAATAGACTATACTAGTTTTTATAATCTCACTATGACCGTACTGGCTTAGCAGAAGGCTTCTTCCAGAGGCAAATACGGCCCATTAAATGGTCAGTGGTAGCCGTAACCTATGGACATGCCTATGTTTTCTAAGCATTACAGGAATAATGCTTAGAAAACACAACCAGGCCGCGGAAAAGGAATAGGGCCGAGGGAGTAATTGGGCTGCGGCGCTCTCAGGTACATTGTATAACATCATGGAACGCAATAAAGTATTCAGTATTGGTAACCGCCGTAAAGTAATGCTTAGAACGCGCAGGAAACAAAATGGCAAATAAAGCCCATTATTATCTCTTCTCATATGAAGATAAGAGACCTGCTCAAGACGAATTGACAACTTGATGTCAAAAAATTAATTAAAGGGCATACTCATTTCTAAGTTCACCTTGTTCTATATTTTTGCATAAACTACATAAAATTGATAAAATGTCTGACAGTCTTTGGTGTTACAAAATACATTTTTTATCAGTCGCCAAATATTAAAATAGAAGTCAATTTTTGATATACAAAACATAGCATCACCCCTTTTTCGCCAAGAGGCAGGCAGATGTATATTACTGATGCTTCACCAGCTACGTCAGATCCCAAGTATCAGGGAGCTTGCGCTTTATCATTTAAAGGAGAAAACCCCAGACTCCAGGATAATTATGTGACAGAATTTTACTTTGCGCAATTCGGAATCGAACCCAAAATTACCGCGTAGCAGTCCTTAATAATAATATAATATCACAACAACTACACACAACGCCATCTAGACCCAAAGTAATCATATATTATAGCTTGTGTAATGGGTTCTAAAATCTTTCATCACATATTACGCAGTACTACTGATTTTTAGATTACCTAGGGTATTGTCATTTACCGGGCAAATTTTCAGACTCTCGGGTAAAACTGCCTGGATTCTCACACTCGCATACCGAATAGACCCTATGGGCCTAAACACATCACGGCGTTGCGTCGCCGCAACACCAAAATTGGCGCCAAAATTTCAAGCAATCTCTTCAAGTTTGCTTGAAATTGTGCCACCGATTTAGACGTTGCGGCGACGCAACGCCGTTGTGTTTCAGCCCTATGAGGGTGCGTTTTCACTGACGCGGAGTGAAGAGGAGCGGACCGTGTATTGGCCAATTACAGTCTCGAAATCTCCACTCCATCAGTGGAAATACTGTGATTGGCCAATTCACGGTCTGCTTCTATCCACTCTGCCCAGCTCCGCATCATGGAAACGCACCCTAACACTTTAATCAAGACGCGAGTACCGAAACAGAGACTGTATGACAGTTTACTTTACCATCGAGTCAGTTATCAAGTCTATCTGTTGCTAAACTTTAATAGAGTAACAGCGATAGCAGAATAGGCCATTTCAAATTGACACCATGCCAATTTGGCTGCCAAGCGTGGCGATGTTAAAAAACCCATTAATGTAGGTAACATTTGGGTGAGAATTTTGTCCAGTAGTGTTAGTCTTTTGGTTGAAGTGCTGTTCAATATTATTGTAACAATATCGTGTAAGTTTTTACTGTCTCGATTGTTTAGTGGTACTATGTAAGGATTGTCACGTAGAGGTCGCATGTTCAACCCCTGGAAGTGTTATTTAATTTTTCAAGTCCAAGTCTGGAGTTTTTCTGCAAAAGGCAACGGGCTCTTTCCTTGTTACAAGAGACCTAACATAGGCTAAACGTGTGTTATATAATATTCAAACAAGTGAATCATGACTCACCATAATGCTCATTTTATCACTCCATCTAAATGCAAATAGGTCGAAATTCGCTTAAAGACAGATTTCCTTGGCAACGAGCTTGTTATCATTTTATGAGACACTGACATTTTACTAAGTAAACTGTTGTAGTTTATATTAAAAACGTCTTAATTACATTACACATGATAAATCTTACAAGTTTGATAGTTTCAAGCGAAATATCAGCAAAATGAGTCATGATTCATTTGGTTCAATTGTACCTATCTTATATACAGGTACTCTTTTTTTATATTAGCCTACTAAAGTGACTCCACTCTGCCTGATGGTAAGCAGTCAGTGGAATCCAAAGTGGTGGACACCATTCCAAAAGCCAGACTACTGGTATGGTGGCTTCCACTATGGCGGAAGGCGGCATTAGTGAGATGCTTTTTCACGCCCCTCTTAAAAGACCCAGGATCATAATTACATGGGAACACATATGCTGGTAAAAAGTTCCAGGCTTTAATTGAGCGACAAAAGTATGAAGTGCTGAACCGTTTAGTTCGAGACCCTTTAGATTAATTTACTCTAATTTAAACTACCAAGTTTACGTCAAATACAACTATTTTGTTTTATAAGTAAGTCTCTTAAGGTTGACTGTTAAAGAATGCCTTGGATATTAAACCAGTCTATTATGATTTTGATATATGCTGATAAAACAAGGAGGCAAATCCCTTGCCGACGACATGATAAGGATGGCAACCGGTGGATGAGGACGGCGAGCGACCGGTTAAGGTGGTGTGGCAATACTTGGTAAAAGCCTGCTTTGCGTATTCGACCTTTTAAACAACCCAAGTTACTCCTTTCTGGAAGAACCACATGTTGTTGTCTCTCGAAAAACCCTCGACGGATCATCATTCCACAATCTTTTCGTCCTAGGATGGAAGGTATACGGGATCCTAGTGGTTCTACACTTGGGATATATAAGGCCAGCAGTATATGTACATTTTTAGGGTCGTTAGGAAAGTGACAAGAACGCAAAATGTCCACTTATGATAAACGACAACATCGCAGAATGTCAATATCGCCTAGTCTTAATTTCAAGACAGATCCATAACCCATACTAATATTATAAATGCGAAAGTAACTGTCTGTCGGTCTGTTACGCTTTCACGCCTAAACCACTGAACCGATTTTGATGAAATTTGATATAGAGATTAGACCTCGAGGAACAACATAGGCTATATTTTATCACAAAAAATGGCTTGAAGGGGTTGAAATGAAAAGTTTGTACTTATGAAAAATGCGATAACCGACATTTACGTTAGTGGAGCTGCGGGCAACAGCAACAGCTAGTACCTAGATAATAAATATTTTTATAGAACAACAACAAAAACACCATAATTTTCGGTCAAGGACGATCTCCATTATTGTTCCAAGGTTAGTGAACAAAATACGTAGTAGATATCTACTTTACTTAGTGTCAGTCGATAAAGTAACATCGATTTTATGGTAAAAGCATGTGTTTATTTATGTACCTAATAACATTATTAAGCCTTTTCACACTAATATTATAAAGAGGAAAGATTTATATTTTTGTATTCAACGAATAAACTTAAAAACTACTGGACCGATTTCAAAAATTCTTTTACCATTAGAAAGGTACATTATCACTGAGTAACATAGGCTATATTTTATCCTCGTACTCCTACAGGAACGTGAACCACGCGGGTGAAACCGCATGACGTCCGCTAGTCTTCAATAAGCACAGGTGTAAGCTACGTTGCGCCAGTAATTATGGGGGTCTATGTAACAGGGTATAAACGCTCGATAAAAAGGAACGAACAAAAATATTGGTGTCGTAATCAAAATTCTGATTTATTTCTTTGAATGAAACACTGGTGGACATTGTTATTCCAAGCTCCTCCTTTTTACTTCTGATTAAATCGATGCGGGTACCAAGACAGTAGGTTTAGCAGTCCCCGGGTTTCCTGAGTGTCAAAGCTCGGTGTTTTGTATTGGTTATCACTGTTAATCCTGGTTTACAGGAGTCACAGTGATGGGCATGTGGGCGGGATTGTCATCAGTAACATGAGTCAAAACTATAATATAATATTAACAATACAGTTACCACTTACCATCAAGTAAGTATTCGTTTTGCTACCAAAATTGTATATTTTTCTAATTATATATATCTTTATTTCATCATATCTATAACAATCCGTGTTATTTTTTTTTTCAACGTATACTGTCTGATTGGCAAAGGTCTCCTCCATGCACTGCCATGCTTTTCTGTCCAACGCCCTATAATAAAGCACTAAAATCTTACGATGTGTTTACCCTTGCCCTTGAGACCAGAAATAGACCCGCGATATCTCCGGTTCGAACTTGCGCCTGTCTAAACTTCAACTTTAAGCTTTTGTTTAATTAACGTGTCAGTTATTTGTAGGTGTTGTATTAGAATTGTTTGGAAAGAATTTAAACGTTTATAATCATTTAAAACTATGGTAAGCAGTACTCTATACTATGCATTATGAAAAGCGGAAGAGTTTATTAGTTTGTTAAACGCACTAATCTTTGGGACTATCAGTCGGATTTGAATAATTCTTTTTGCGTATGATAGCCCAGTTTTTAAGGGCATCAACATCAAGCTACTGGTGACGGCAGCAGAGCAGTAACCAATGACAGTGGTGAGACCGCGCTCCGAGAAGTTAGTCGTATAGTATAAAAGTTTAGAATTTCAGCCGTAAGTTGTCCACTACTAGGTCCTTCTTTTGCACCGGTTTTTAACTTCGTTGCATATTTTAAACTTTATCTCTATACTAAGTAATTACCTATCTGTGGATTAAAAATAGTGAATTTTTAAGGAGTCTGCCCACTACAACGTACCATACCATGTTACCATGAGTTTAGAGCATTTCTTTGAAAAATGAAAAATTAAATTATACTTAAGTACTCTAAACAATGGTCTAATCCACCCGGCTTTTTTTTTTATTGCCTACAGTGGCAGACGAGCCAACAGCCCACCTGATGGTAAGTGGTAACTGTCGCTCATAGACTTCTACAATGCCAGGGGCTCTGCGAAGCCGCTGCCTACCGTGATATTAATGCTCTCTTTAAACCTCGTTTGAAGAAGGACATGTCATAGCGCTCGGGAAACACCGCAGCTGGTAGTTCGTTTCAGAGCCTGCACGTACGTGGGAGAAATGAACGCTGAAAACGAACCGTGCTAGACGAGATCGTATCCAGGTAGTATGGATGAACTTCAAAAAGGATGGGCTTCAAAAAGGGTACATACTCATTTATTTTTATAACACAATTTACTAATCTTTATAATTTTCGGCTTTTCTCTTCTTCTATAGACATGTAAATCTTAGTAATATGTACATAATACTAGTACTCTTAAACTATGACGTCATAATTTTGTATTGTCACACAAATCACGAACAAATAGTACCTTTTGATGTCACTTATCTTTGAGTTCTAATAAAATAAATATAACTAAATGATAACATCAAAAAAGAAGGTAAATAAATATTTTTTTATAAACAAAGATAGGCGTGACTAAACAGGAAAAAACACTTCCTTTGTCGGTAAAAAAAACATCAGAAGACAACAGATAAGAAATTTTAAACGACACGATTAAAAAAATATAATTTCAAAAGTTATCGTTTATTTATTTGAACTAGAAATCGTTTGGTTTAAAAAATACCGCAAGGTGTGGTCTTCGATAAGGTAAAAGTAAAATGGTGTTTTGCTGCGCGACCAACTGCAGGGCACGCCACGGTGGTGGCGGTAAGTCCCGTCCTCGAGGAGTGGCTGGAGAGGAGGCACGGCGTCCTCACGTTCCGGCTGACACAGGTACTCACCGGTCACGGGTGCTTCGGCACGTACCTGTGTCTCATAGGCCGGGAGCAGACGTCCGTCTGCCAACATTGCGGGGTCTGCCCGCGCGACACGGCGCTCCACACGCTCGTGGAGTGTCCAGCGTGGGCGGACCAGCGCCGCGACTTAGTTGCGGCGCTCGCGACGGCCCAACTCTCGCTGCCGGCCGTGGTTCTGTCCATGGTCCGCAGCGAGAGGGCTTGGGAGGGGGTCGCCTCCTTTTGCGAGCAGGTAATGCTCGCCAAGGAGGCGGCCGAGCGGGAGAGGGAGCTGACCACCTTGCTCCCCGCCCGTCGCGTCCGCCCCGGACGTCGCCGTGGGGCGCTCCGGGATCTCCAGCCACCGTAGGAGGATGCCTGCGGGCGGTGATTGGGCAATCGCCGCTCGAACAGCACAGGCCCGAGAAGGCGGCGTACGTGTTCCACGAACGCCTCTCGATGGAGGAAGGGGGGCTAGGCCCCCCAAATCAGACGGGGCCCGCTCACGTTGAGCGGGCCGTGGCCCACCGGGGTCGCGGATGAATGCGCGAGCGTCTCCCGTGACCCCGGCACTCTGGCCGTCTGGAGGAACACCGTGGGTTTTAGTCGGTATGCCGGTCGCTGTCTCATTGTGGCCGGAGAGTCCGACATAACCCCCGCCTCGCCCAGGCGGGTGCGTACTCGTAATGAGTTTCCCACGAAAAAAAAAAAAAAGGTGTTTTGCTAACTTTTCTTTATCATTTTACGAAATACTCTCTACAAAAAGTTACTCGATTAGTTGCTATCGAGTAACTTTTTGTAGAGAGTCTGAGCTGGAAAACGCAGCAGTAGAATCTTTTCAAGATAGGATGTAGGTTTACCATTACTGTTGGTAAAAAAACCTTTTCATCCAACCATTGGTTGCCCGTAACCTGTATCACATTATCGGTCCACCTTGTAAAGATCTTGCCCACGCTGTCTTCCGCTTCGTGGTTTCCACTCAAGAACTTTTCTGCCCCAACGGTCATCAGTTCTGCGAGCTATTTAGCTGCCTGCCCATTGCCACCTCAGTAAACCTATCTACTCTGCAAGCTACATCAGCTACTTTAGTTCTCCTGCGGCTGCGAAGTTCTTATTATTACACGATCTCACAAACAGTTAATATCTCAAATATCTGGCTAAGGCAGGCCTCCTACAAAGCAGACACGTGCAGAACTGAAGGGCCATCCTTTCACAGTGGAATCTAAAGGGTCTCGAACCAAACTGTTCAGCATTTCATACTTTTGGCGCTGAATTAAAGCCTGAAACTCTTTACCAGCGCATGTGTTCCCATCTAACTTTGATCCTAGGACTTTTAAGCGGGGTGTGAAAAAGCATCTAACAGCATACCAGTAGTTTGGCTTTGCGCATAGTGTCCACCACTTCTAGATTCCACTGACTATTTACCATTAGGCAGAGTGGAGTCACTTTGGTAGGCTAATATAAAAAGAAGACGTCTTTACATCATAAAAGCTACACTTTCTGGTGTTTCGATAAATATTACAGATCTGTGTTATTCTGTTATCTTAAAATCAAATCGTGACAGTTACTAAAACAAAATGTTATAATGATTAATACTTTCAGATAAAATAGTTTTAAATCTGATAAAATATACACATTTTACATTGATGTAACAAACAAGTGTCAATTATAATTTTGAATCATATATCGAAGGATGTTCATTACTGGACTAAGGAGAGCCCCAAGTTTTTTATCCATCAAATAAAGAACATTCATTCGGAATACTATGTCTTTTAGAACAAGGTCACACGCTCAGTTTGGCGTCAGTCTAGTCCATCAGTCTGATAAGAATGATCGTGTAACCCACGGATTGACAACAGACTGATGAAATTAAATATATTAATTTTGTAAGTCCGTTTTGAATGATGAAAGACTGATGGGAGAATGATCGTGTAAACCGCTCGTATCATTCTCGCGTCAGTCAACGTCAGCGACTGGTGTAAAACTAACAAACTAAGTGAATTACTGGCGTACTTTTCATCAGTCTGCTGTCAGTCTAGATTGACCGTGTAACAGTGAAAATCATCCATCATTCTAGCTTCAATCAAGTCAATCCAGACTGATAGACCAGATTGACGCTAAACTGAGCGTGTACCAATGGTATTCTATTTAACAGATATGTTATACACTTACAAAACAACCGAAGAAAGTGTTCCGCGCAGCATTCGTTGCACACATGCAACATACGTTGTACACATTCTTCATTGATGTATGAATGAAGAATGTGTGTAACGCAGACTATAGGCAATACGTCCCAATTAGGACGTTTTCGGGTCTTCACGATTACGCGTTCATAAAATATCTGTTAAATAGAATATCATTGGCGTGTACCCTTGCTCTTACGCACGATATGTAGAGTGGTTGAACTAGAAATAATGTAGAGCAAAGATAATTGGAAAAAGGAAGTAAGGATATTTAATATCGCTTCTCACTGGTTCCATTTTTAAAGCATACTATACTTTTAATAGGAACACTATTTCCTATTCCTATTTCGTGAATTCCTCGTAGTCCCATCAATAAGGCATAGTAGTGGGGCCGCGAGAAAGGGCCATTTCTAACGTGTTCGCATCCTATTGAAACGGGGTGAAAGTAATATCGTTACATATCTATTATAAATATTTAATCATCAAACTTTCATTTTAATGTTTACATAATCTAGAACATTCGGTAAACAACTGTTATCTAACATAATTTTATCCTATAGTGGCTGTACCTAATAGGAGAGCTTAAAACTTCTATTATTTTTAAAGGCCTGTATAGAGATCATTTCCGCAGTAGAGAACAAGCCATGTAGAGTAGGTTCTATTCCTATACGAGACAAATTTTATACATACCTACTTACATACATAATTATGTATTTGTACTAAAACTAAATTTATAACTTTTTATAACGACGTCTGAGTCACACTCTATTCTTTACTTGGCAATCATATTTATTATCTTTTTTCAGAACTTATATTTATCTCACTCCTATTTCGTACAATTATCTCATAAATCCATGCTGGTACTGTGGTTTAGACTTTCACGTCTAAACCACAGTACCGATTTTGATGAAATTTGTTAAAGAGATAGTAAAGGCCTCGGAGAACAACAAAGGCTGTTTTCTTCGCGAAAAAACGTCTTAGAGGGGTTAAAATAGGGGATGAAGTCAATATATAAACATAGATATACCGACATTCACGCGGGCTGAGCTGCGAACAACAGCTAGTAACCGATAAAAATGTTTCGAGTATAATTTGACCTATTTATACCATATACAGTACCACGTTCTAAAACCAATGTACGACACATAATTGCGGGAATAGCTCGAATTAAAAAAAACTATCTCCAGAGGACGTTGCAAGAGAAGATGGTAAGGTGTAGAGGAATATGAGGGGAACGGAATATCAAAGCATCATGTCGCTACCAGGGAAACATAGCCGGGAAGAAGAAATAAAGAAAGAGGTAGAAACTAAACTAAACTAGCTGTTGTCCACAGCTTTGCCCGCGTGAATGTCGGTAACAGAGATACTGTTTACATTGACTATTTTTCATACAAACTTTCATGCCCTATTTCAACTCCTTTAAGGCAATAAAAGATAGCCTATGTTGTTCCCCAAGGTCTAATCTATCTTCATATCAAATTTCATCAAAATCGGTTCAGTGGTTTAGGCGTGAAAGCGTAACATGAATGATCCTCAAACTTACAACAAGAAACCGATGAGCGGTAAGATCAGAAAGTTCTCGAATGGAGCTCACATACTGGAATGGATAAGTTAGTAGGACGTTCACCAATAAAATGAAACGACCTAAAAACGTGGCTGGTGGACGGTCGAGGCTAAATACAATAGACTCGTTTGGAAATCATAGAAGAGACCATGAGAGTATCTTTGGAAGCCCAGATATTCATGATATTTTATAATGAGTATCTAATGTCTATAAAAAAATATTAATTAAGAATCTATACACATGTACAGTACACATTAAAATTCAACACGTAGGTAATAATACAATTCACACTTTCACAAAAATATTGAGTGTTCTAATTTCAAATTTAAAAATACTTACCCTCGTTTTCAAATGTCGGTTACAGACTATATATAGCAAACACTTTATACTTTTATATATCAGCACTTTATTATCAATGAGATAAACGAATATTATCTCTATATTTCGTTATGCGCCGCGCCGTTACAATGTTAATACCTCAAGTGGAAAAACAAATGAAATAAATATACGAAAATATACTTTAAGTCAATAGCATACAGATGATATAAAATATTTTATACAGAAGACAGTAGGTAATTAAAATGCACAATAATAATTTTTAAAGGTACTTAACTTAGTATTAAAAATGTGAAGTGAAAATAAACCTTACAGAAATAAATATAAAGAACAAATTAGCATACTCTAATTTATGATTTAAACTATAATGTTTAGCAATTCAAAATTTGACATTGACTAGCGAAATTCGCGTTCGAAATTTAAAAACCACCTCTGTGTGATGCACACAGATTACATACTCGCGCGTTTAGTTACACCATGTTGCGTCACAAATATTTATATAGCGTGACTCAGCGTCGTTAAACGGAATAACGAAACGCAACGTGATCGATTCGTTAGAACGTAGTGTGTACGTATTAAATTTTAACCACGTATGTATTTCGGCCATCTTCTTGTTATTGTAAGTTGTAAATGATTGTTTAAGGCTTAAATAAAAAATATTTTATTAATCAGTGTTTTTCACAGTAGTTATTAACCATTCTCTATGTCAGATTTTCCTGTAGTTTATGTAATTTATTGACCGGCATTATTCAATTGATTGGTTTTTAGAGGCAATCTTGACTACTTATGAAAAGTCTGAAATCCCTTATCCGCTTTGAGACGTGCACTCAATTCTAACGCCTTCTCTGTAGGAGAAGAGGCCTTTGCCCTGCAGTGGGACAGTAAATTGGCTGGTATTATTTTTACTGTTGGTTATGGACATGATCTACTGGAATTGCGCTAGTATTGCTTTCCTCAGCACGGTTTCACCAGCATCTTTGCTTACTGCTCTGCTCCCAGCGCCAGTAGCGTGATGTTACATAGCCTATAACCTTCCTCTAGAACTTGGCTATCATACGCAAGAAGATGCGCGTTCAAACAAACAAACTTTTCCGCTTTATATATTAGTGTAAATATTTCTCGTTGACGGTGGGACCGTCACTTTCCGACGCCCTGTCATGAATATTATTATTACGTGCTATGTAAATATTTATTATGATAACATCCTGTAGCACCCAAATGTTCACATAGATATTTTTTTTCAGTTGAGGCAAATTTTGATAAGTGTAACTCTTAACAAAATTTGACGAAAATATCTAGAATTTTAGCAAACATTGGCACATTTAAAAAAAAATCAATAAATCCTTTTCGTGGATGCCTAGAATATAAAAAGTGTCAACTGCTATAATTTCAGGTTTATAGTTCCAGCGGTTTAGCCTTGCGTCGATGAATTGGTTACAATTAATTATAATGTGAAGATCTCTTTTTCTTTATGTTTATTCATAAAAAAATAAGAGTTTATTTATAAAAATCAGATTACACAGTATCTTGTTTAACGTGGCACTCTGGTTACGTCGCCATATTCTAAACAAGGCCGACGCATGGAGGTCTGTTATGTGATCTTGGTAGTCTATGGCTAAGGTTTATGGTATAAGCCGGTGTGGTCTCGTTTCTGGTTATTTAGTCGAGTTATGGTTTATGGTATGAGTACGCCGCTGCACCTGTGTGGTCTAGTTTTAAGAATATTGGGATATCAATTTACCATACTTGTGAATCGAACCTGAAACTTGTTAGGAAGTCAGTATAGAGTACTGCTGATTTATAACACAAATTTGTTGCCATGAAGTTCGAAACCTTGATAGATATCCTAAGAAATATCTTTGCTAGACCCATATCCTCATATAAAACAAAGAAAAACTTAAATATTTCATTGTGTAGACATTTTATCTTTAAGATACAAATAATACTTAGAAACATCACTTCACAGAAATGCCAAGGTGCTCTTAAATTTAACGTTATCGGAATAAAGCATCAAACTTCGAACCGTTGCCAAAAAGACGACAGTAAGGAACGCGAAATATTTATTCTTAAGTGTCTATTAAAAAAAAAAAAAAATTATATACTGTGTCAATGGGCAGGACACAGTTAGCAAAACTAAGAAACGTTAGAGTATAAAAGTTCTGAATGTGTTGAACGAATCGAACCGAAGGGTGCAGTGTGGACAGACCCTTTAGGGTCGGCGCAAACGGGTCTCCGACCACAGTCACTGGTAGCCAGCGACAGCGACTTTACACGTTTTCATGAATTTTGTATAAACGCACTAATATGGAAACTAATCGATGCCAATATTCTATGAGTATGTTTATTATAGTTACGTATAGTTATTACGTCCTCATCTACGAGAAGAGATGAGATGATTCTCTAGGCTGGGCCAGTAGCGGATCCAGAAGAGTTTGGTGGAGGAGGCTTGACCCCAACGGTGTAGGTTTCATCAAGGTAAACACTACAAGATTTTTTTCGAGCATGCATATTTTTTGGGGTCTTGAGCTCCTTAGCCCCTGGATTTGCTACTGAGCTGAACCGGGTCAAGAACTCTATATTGTACACCAAATCACTAATGTTTAAATATGGAAAGTCTTGAAAAATAATAGTTATGAAGAAAAACTTTTAACTACAGTCATTATTATGGCAATCGTTGTGATATTTTAAAAATATTTTTATCCTCGAATTATTATTAAACAATTAAGTAGGAATTATGTAGAATCCGTTTATTATATCTTCTCAGACTATCGAAGCAAAGATTTAGTTAGTTAAATGAGTGAGAAAGTCTAGACCCTAATTACCGTCAGTTTCATTCCTTCCTCATTTATTTTTCCTTCACTATCAGCAACAGATTAGTTTTGTTAGCAATATTTGTGCAATACTGAGATAAGGATAACACAGCCATGTCCATAACGTGTGGCCTAAAATAACGTAAAAAATACGCCACATGGTAGGCACTGACTTTGCTAATGACATATGACATTACAATCCAGTCAATCATCAAGCAATGAACAAGGTAATTTCCTACATTTTCACTCTTCTTAAAATCTCGTATAACAGACATAAAATAATCACAAAATAAACCATATTTAAAATAAAAAAAGAAATTTAACTCACATGCCACTCGCTACCACATAAAATAATAGTTCCAAATTCAAACAAAATTGGCCACTTACAAAAAATACTTTTATATTTAAAATATTTGTTGGATTACACAGCTGCTATGCGCAGACGCATAAGTACACAATAGACAGCGGCGTTCGCGATAACGTACGTATCGCCGCGATAAGTAACGTAACGACGTTACCTCGCTATAACGATCGTTAGTGTACACAGATTATAATAATATAGACGGTTAATCCAATAGCTTTATACTCGTGTAATTTTGAAAGAATGACATTGAGTTTGGTAGACATAACCGTATCAGATTTTTCACGAAAAAGTAGGCAGAGCTGATAGTCGAGCCTGCTGCAAGTAGTAAGCAATAGAAGAAAGATTCTTTGGATGGTCTTCACATCATTAGCCAAAACAATTCACGAACTCTAAGTGTATAGAACAGCAAATTTAAAAATACTCTGTAAACTTTAAGCGCGTCAACGAGGTCGGTATATTATAATTATCCAGCAATTAATAAATCTTAGTCTATTTCGATACTCGGTGAGTGTCATCTTTTGTCTTGGCTTTGCATCTGGCATCTGGATAAATCATAACTATTCATCACAGATGAATCAACCATGTATGTTTTTGCCCAACTGCCGTAGTCAAGGAGGGTAGTGTTTTTCGAGCGTATGTATGTATGTCTATTTCTTTGGCACGCTCTACAGCCTAAATGGCTTGATGGATTTTAACGTATAAGGTGTCATTACATTCGTATTGTTTGTGGAGTGACATAGGGTACATAATATTTTAATGTAGCGTCAGCACGAGAAAAATGGGTTTCTTTCTTTTTACTTTGTTTTAGGCGGGCGGGCTTTTTGATTTTTAAATTTAATGACATCGGTGGACGTTTAAGTGTAGTGTTAAGGGAGATCTGGAAGTGTATTCGTTGAAGTACAATTTGTAAAAGCTCAATTTGTATTATTTATATTTTTTTATTGTAAATGCAGTTAATCCGCGCCTTTGGTCACTACTCTGCTCCCGTCGCCAGTAACGTGATGCTACATTTTAGTGTTGACAAGAATTCTTTTATTAATAATACTGACTTTAAAAGTTACAGTGATTGGCTGTAATGTTTGGCTAAAATGTTAGCGTTTTCCTCAAAGAGGAAACCTGACCTTTTCTACCTAATGCCACGTCTGTGAACACCTTCAAGGACAAACAAACGAGGTTATAAGGAGGTTATGTAATTTTAATTCTATATTATTAATTATTATACATGTTGCCTTTACCATTTTGTAGCAATATGCAAATTGAGGAAGCCTGTAAAGCACACATTTTACTTTTTATTTGTTCTTCACAAAATAGAAAGCTGTAAGTGATTAATTCATTACCAATAGAGTTAAGTGTAGTGTCATTTTGCATGCTACTTGAAATTGTAACTTACAAAAATTGAAATAATACCTACCCAAACGTCAGCAAACTGGTTGTGGGTTAATTGGCTGACATTTTGTAATTTTTCACGTTCATAAAGTTTTAATTAAATTAACCAAAATAAATAATACATTATGATTTGATTTGATAAACCAAAGTAATTGATATAGCTCGCAAAGTTGCTTAGCTGGAGTGGCAACGAGCAGTACACATAGCTTGCAGAACTGATGGCCGTTGTAGCAGAAAGGTTCTGGAGTGGCGACCACGAACCGGAAGACGAGGGCTCCCTCACAAAGACAGTCAAGTTGATAACCCTTACGAGTCTTTAGAATGGTGTCTGTAACTTCAGAAGAAGACACAAAATCAGCTACATCTGCACTAATATTATAAAGAGGAAAGATTTGTAATTTTGTATGCAACGAATAAACGCAGAAACTACTGGACCGATATCAAAAATTCTTTTACCATTAAAAAGCTACATTATCAGTTATCTTATCACTGAGTAACAAAGGCTATATTTTATCCTTGTACTCGAACGGGAACGACGAGGGTGAAACCGCGTGACGTCCGCTAGTTTTCATATAATTTAGAGATTATATTTAACTAGCTTCCTGCAGCGCGGTTTCACTCGCGTCTTTGGTTACTGCTCTGCTCCCGTCGCCAGTACCGTGATGTTACAAAGCCACCTCCTCAAGAACTGGGCTATCATACGCAAAACAATATTTCAAATCCGACTTAGTTCCAGAGATTAGCGCGTTCTAACAAACAAACGCTTTAATAATAGTATAGGTAATTTTATTACGTAACATAATAATATAGGTAAATGTAAAAGATATGTAAAAATCAATTGAATATTATATTTCAAAGGTTAATTTATAATTTGGTATGTCGCTAAATCAATTTGTATGGCACCATTGTTACTTTTATTTTGCTAGTACGTGTGCACTGTGCACTGTTGCATTTGGGTACATAGTAAATTAAGAAATGTTTTATATACTATAGTTATTAAAAGCAAAAGAGCTAGTTTGTTTGTTTGTTTGAACGCGCTAATCTCCGGAACCACCAATCATTGGATTTGAAAAGTTCTTTTTGCGTAGCCCAGTTCTCGAGGAAGGCTATGTAACATCACGCTACTGGCGACGGGAGCAGAGCAGTAAGCAAAGACGTGGTTTAAACCGCGCCGCACAAAGCTAGTGTACTATAAAAATATATCGTGGACAGACTCCTCACAAGGTAGACCGACGACCTTATAAGGGTGGCGGGCAACCGATGCATTAGAGTGGTTTACTATCGGCTAAGGTGGCGGAAATTTGAGGTGGCCTATGTCCAGCAGTGGACGTCTATTTGTTGATATGATAAAAAAAAATCATAACGCTTTTTCCACTGAAGGGATAGGCAGTTTATAACACCCAAGTTTCACCAATAATGTTGGGTTTCATATACTTAACAGGGGATGAGACTCAATATCTCGTTATAAAATCCACTTTACGCGCCCTGGTGGTTGAACACGAGACCTCTGCGTGTACCTACACACTACCACTAAACAACTAGGAAGTCGAAGTAATAAAAATATTAAAACTAATATTAGTTTGGGACTATAACTTAACAAAAAACGTATGTCTGTCTGTCCTTCGCTAGCGCAAAAACGAGCAAAGTTCGTTGACCGAACGAGTGTACACGAACACTTCCGAGAGATACCGAACCGTACCTAACTACCTACTAGTTTTCCGCAGCGAATTATTTAAATTCAACTGGTTGTTCCAGAGATTAGCGCGTTCAAACAAACAAACAAACTCTTCCGCTTTATTAATATAGATTTTATATTGCATATCACTACTAGAAAATATAAATTCGATCAAAATTTCAAATCAAGTTATTTTTATTATTTTAGTTACCAATTTTACGCTTATTACTGGATTAACCTTTGCATGTGGGTTTAATAGTTTTGGATTTATAATACTTTTAACTAGTGACCCACCCCTGCTTTCGATGTATATATATCTTTGAATTTCTGGGCTACTAAACTAAAATACGTACGTACCTAATAAACGATACGAAAGAAAGTCTAATAAACGATAGTGAAAACCGTACGGTTGCGTCCGTCCATAGAAAAAGTTAGAAAACACAATGAGAAGTGCCAAAGTGCGAATGTATAAAGTTAAAGAGTTTATTTGCACGCGCCAATCTCTAAAATTACTAATTTGATCTAAAAATTAATTTCGAATTCGATAGCCCAACTCTTGGAGAAGGATATAAGCATATGTATCATCATTCATCACGCTACGACCCATAGAAACAAAGCAGTAACCAAAAATGTAACGAGGGTCAAACCGCGCTGTACGTTAAAATAGAATCACTATCTCAAAGCGTTTTTCTGCCATTGTTATTGCAAAAATGTTTTGATCATAACAGTACAGATAAGTATCGTATCTGTACTTAAAACAACGTATTACATTACTGATGACGTGAAGAATGCCGAAGTAAGGTCTACGCTTCAAATATCATATTATTTTCACAATAATTGTTAACGTATACAATTTTTAATAACAAAAATTGTTATTTTAATTAAGTACTAATAATAAACTATAATGGCTAGCCACTAATTCATACTTTCATACTAATGTTATAAATGTGAAAGTAACTCTGTTTGTTACGTTTTCACGCCTAAACCAGTGAACGATTTTGATGAAATTTGGTATAGAGATAGATTCGACCTCGGAGAACAACATAAGCTTTCTTGCATCGCGAAAAAAGATATATAAATAGAATGTAAGTAAAATATGTATTTTTAAATAGAATGTAAGTAAAATATATATTTTTTAGACATAAAGATCTTCCGAATTAATATTTACTGTACCGCCCTACTGGCCGTCATTACAAAAATCATCAACATACAGCCGAAAGATGTCCACTCCTGGATATAAGCCACTTTGACCAATTGGCAGACCCCTCACAAGATCGATCGAACCTGATAAAGAAGGCGATCGATGGACGAAGGTGGTCCAGTACATCACTACAATTAACTTTGAACGTGATACCCATAACCACTAAACCAAATACCCGATAATTAACTCATTATATAATCATAAAAAATGATACCCTTAATGGCAAAACGATATAATGATAATCAGAAACATGACAAGTGATTACGACCTATTGTAATATGGTAGTATATTAAAATAATGATGGGTATTATACGCCATGGCAATAAAGTTGATTGTAACAAAACATGTGGACACTTCTCAACTCTGTGGGTGTCATAAAAAGACGAATAAAGAAATTATCATCATCTATCAGCCGAAAGACTTCCACTACTGGACTTCTCTAATTTTCGCTACCTTAGCCGATCCTAAGCACCCCTAAGCCCCTGTCCTTTGGTTGTCCGTCACCCCATCAAGGCATAAAGCAGCGTAATGCGTACTGTTCGTAAATAGCTGCTATTCGTAAATGATTAATAATGCGCTTGCCCAACGTGGTGATTATCGCAAAATTCTTTATTTGGGAGACTTATGTCGTGCAGTGGGCGTCTTATAGATATTTTTTTTATGAAGAAATGTACCGGTGTTGGTTAGTTAAAGGCATTATGCATAAGCAATGCAAATAACTCGATGCACACCTACGTAAATTTTGTCAAAGTTATACTGAGTAAGTAGTCAAAAAACCTAGTACATAAAATTTTTTTGAAAGTGTAAAGTGTCAAAGAGTGTAAGTATGCAAATATATATGTTTTGGTTTTAAAATTAAAAACTGAAAGCGAACTCACCCGATGAGGTAACAGTAAAAGCAATCCAGTGCCCACTAACAACCTGTAGGGATGACAGTCATCCCAATACTGGCAGCACTACGTCACCAACTGTCATTTTATACAAACAAACCAACCAATACGGAAGCAGGAAGGATGCGTTTTTATTCGAACACCATTTGAAATTCGAACGCTCCATTACACAAATTGTGCCCGCCCTTTGTTGAGTGTAGATTAATTTTTTTTTCTTCTAATTGATTTACAGATAAAAAATATTCGCATATTTGCTTACTTTTGTTAAGTTTTTTATTAGTGAAATCTTTACTTTTGCAGGAAAACTAGTCTTTGATAATTTGAAAGCAGTAGTTGCTTATCGATTGCCGTTATAATCACACGGAATAAGTGTGACTTCATAAAAAATAATCTGTAGAATTACAGTGTCCGAAACTGCCATACTAAAGTCTCCAGCTTAAACCGTTTTGAAATTCCAACTGTCAAATATAGCCAGTGTTTCTTTTTTTATTTTGAGGCAAAGGTTATATATAAATTATAATTTTAACAGCTAACCTTTTAGGGTATTCAGTTCAGAAATCGATATGTAATTAATTTAGGATAGCGTGTGGGATGTTTACAAATAATACGTTGTCCATTTAAAAGTAACTGCCTCATATGGGTAACAGAAGTATTGAGTAATTTTTGTAAGAATAAAGTAGTCTTTAACTTTATTTATCTCTAGGCATTGTGATACGCATCATCATCATAAGCCTCCGGCAGTCCACCCCGGACATAGACTACTCTCAAAGCCATCTTGCCCATTTTCGGCGACTTGCAACAAGACTGTCTAACTTTGGAAAAAGCAATAATTTCTCCGATACCGCGTAGAAATTGAAACTTAATTTCCTCAAAAGCTAGAAATATCGGCATCTTATCTGAACAGCTGGATTTGTATTTTTTGGGCTACTATGATTTGTAACATATCCGCTGGACTAAACAAATTCTTTCGGTCTATTATGAAATTGTGGAGAAAAACTCAGGATGACGATGAAGAAATTATCATATGGAAATGTGATTTATGTAAGTATTTTTTTGTATATTTTATTTTCAACTTGGTTGCAGATCTTTAGTGCTTTTTGTCTATTTCTGTTATTCTAGATTTAGATACAGATTTCTAATATTCTGTTTCTTTTTACTTTACTTGTATTATGTATCTTTCCAGTTTGATCTCCACACGAGATAAAGTTGTAAATAATACCTTTAATTCGGGATTAGTAGAAATTCGAATAAAAGCGAAAAACTAAACAAATTAAAACGCTTAAAAACAAATGTAAAACATTCAGACCTGACAAAAAGACACCGTCCGAAATTTAACTCTGGCAAACTATGCCTATGTTGTTTCCTGAGGTCTAATCTATCTCTGTACCAAATTTCATCAAAATCAGTTAAGTGGTTTAGGCGTGAAAGCGTTACTTAACAGACAGACAGAGTTACTTTCGCAATTATAATAATATTAGTATGGATGGATAAAACAAATAAATGTTAATGCAGTATTAAGAATTATCTATGGCAGAACTTTTAGTTGGATTTTTTTCACGAATGGCTTAAAAACTCGGGATCAACATTGAAACTCAGCGAAATGTAGTAAAACCGATACTAATAACATAATTATATTATTTGTTGTAATGATCGAGTAGAATAAGCATAACAAATCAGGGTTAGCGTTTGATTAAGTTTATCACATAAAATTACTATGTAATTAACAGAAACAGAATAACAACATTTGCGTAAGTACGTATATAGTATTTTTTGTAAATATATTTTATCTATAATCGTTATATAAATAGGTTTTTTATAAAAATGAAGTTTAAATTTGAGTTTACCTGTACGGGATACCACGAGGAAGTATTTTAGGTCTTTTACTTAAATTACCTGAAATCAATGAAACATATAATTAACATAACATATTATTATCACAATATATGTATAACATTATTATAACGTATTCCATGTATCAGCAGTTTCAATTCCGGTTAATAAAGGACATATAATATTTTTGTATTATCACTAGTTAATTTTATATTTGGAGCATCTTGGCACACATACGTAGAGTTACAAACTAACTAGCTTTCTATTTCATATATTTACTGTGTTTCTTTATGTTTGTATCTTGTTTTGTGAGCCAATAAATCAATAAATTAATATAACATTATGCGTACTTTGGATTTAAACAGCGAGTAGTTGTGGTATTATTATTACAAATTATTAAGGTAAGTGATAAAAATATTCAGTCTACGCTTTAAATAATATCTTTCACTCATTTTATCAAGTCAACTGACTGTAGTTCTGTACTTCTGTGTAAGGTTTTGAGTTCGATTTCCGAGTCGAATAAAGTGAAGTTAGATATTTTGTCGAGAAATATTAGCCCAGAAGCTGCAATTGTGCCCGGTAAATGGCAGGCTCGTCCTCTGTTACGTAGGATCAAAGATAACTAGTGAAACGTGGGTGTTACACACCTCTGCCTACTCCATCAGTAAAATTAGCGTGAAGCTATGTATGTACCTACGTATGTATGTATAATTTGGATGCGGTTTTCCTAGTTACATTGTGGTTTCTCGAAAAAGGTTTTGCTATATAATTCAATCTATCACCTACAGGAGCCAAGCAGCAAAGGTAATGGTGAAGTCGAAAAACCGCAACTTTGATACCGATGCGAAGCGAGGGTTATAGTTATATTCAAGTATATCCAACTTAAGTAATACTTAATCATCGATGACGAAATGTTTAGGGTTGAACCACGTCTCAGCACAAATCCGTTCCGTCGCTCTTTCTCGCTCTAGTAAAGGACGATTCTGTGTGACAGAAAAGGATAGAAGCTTAGGAAAGTGCGGTTCAGTGTTGCCAGTAACTCTTACATAATTCAGAAAAGGGTTGTTATGAAAATTAAAGAAATAAGAAAGAACATCATCGTTTAAAAAATATATTATAAAAATTATGCGACTATTTCATTCTAACACTGTAGGTATTTACTGCGATTAAATACCTATGCCATTTCTAAAAACAATGACGTTATAATTTTGTATTTTCATACAAAACACGAACAAATATAGCGTTTTGACAGTTCATACAGAATAACTGTACCAACTGATACAGTGCGCACGCGCATCTTTATACATTTCAAATATCGATTAATTTCTGCATATATACCGGTTACCTATCCCTTATTTAACCTTAATATAAACGTCTGTCTGCATACTAAAATTACCACGTAACATGTTGCAAGTACTTGCAAGTGTGTGCGTATTGAATAACAACGAACGGCATTGATTGGTCCATGGCCGCGAGGTCACCGGTTCGATTCAGCGTCAGTATGATAAGGCATGACATAAAAAACAGATGAATCGTTTTTGATTATGTAAAAACTGATCTGTACTGTCATTTCTTTGATTTTATGGTCCGATAATCATACTAATTTTACTGTTAGTAAAATACTTGATATAATAATATGTCTCATATGCACGAGTTTAAGGTTTTGTATACAAATTTGGTGTCAAACAATAGCATACAATAGTATACGGTCTACCTGATGGTAAGTGGTAACCTTAACCTATAGGCATGGCTGTACTTCAAGCATCGCACAAACCATGCTAAAAAAACATAACCAAGACCTTGTCAATCATGTAGGGAGGAGAGGATGATGAACGAAAAGGAAAAAGAGAGGGATAATTGGGCCTCTAGCGCTTTACCTTTTTTTCTTCTTAAAGCCCTGTGTCGCGGGGCACTTTACAAACATTCATTTATCGGACACATTTACACCCAGACTCGGAATAAAGTTTATGGATCACACAAAGTTTTGTCCCGTGAGGGGATCGAACACGCTTGCGCGCCACGCCAACTGCAGCACGTAGACAGACTCTCTGCTAAACTACTACGCTTGTTTGCCATCAAAGTAAAAACGTGGAGTGACCATCTTTCGTCTAAAAATATAATAATTATTATTTTTGCCTACGTTATCTATTATGTATAATTAAGTTATAAAGATAAAATAAGAATTATTTATAAAATAAATCACATTCAATACAATAATTCTATATTAAAGTTTGCTCAAAGTTATCTGTAATGACATGAAAAAGACATTTACATAAAATGTCAACCTTTTTAAAATGAGGCTTCTAGCATTAACATCATAATAATTTTTAGGGTACTTTGTAGTAGTTTTTGGGCCGGATCGACAGGAAAAGTACTACCCTCTCATACAATATCGATGTAAAATATTAGTTTAGTTCGGTGGTAGTACTGTGTACATATTACTACGTAGAGGTTTTGGGTTCGATCCCCTGGTCTAAATATATGGATAAATTTTTAGTATTAGCCCGGATTCTGGAATTGTGCTCGATAAATGGCAACAGGCTCGTCCCCTGTTACATGGGACCTAAAATAAAAATGGCGAAAGTAGGTGGTTAAACCACTCTGCTTACCCCTTCGGGGATAATAAAAGGCGGTAAAGCTATGTCATCATCATCGTCATATCAGCCGAAAGATGTCCACTGCTGGACATAGGCCTCCCCTAATTTTCGTACCTTGGACGGTCGTTAAACGCCCTCATCCATCGGTTGCCCCAGAGCTATGTATGTATGTAATATTAGTTCCCTTTTCTCTACATAGTTGTGTTTGCAACGATTTGGTTGTGTTTTCTAAGCATTATTTCAGAAGGAAAAAAAATACACGTTTCAAATGACACGTTTAAAGATTTACACATTTTCACTTTCGAGAGCGTGTCCCTACCAGTAACATTGAAATAAGAGCGCTTGACGTTATCTTAGCAACTATATTTTGTAGAACAAAAATACTCTTTTATTTATTACCGTGTACATTGCTATTACTGTGACGTACATTGCTGGCCCACTGACCTACACAGAACGTTAAATAATAACAGTTCACACCCACTCGGCAATGTATTGCTTGTTTACGATAAGTCTCGATTATACAGCGCGTTACACGCTCGATAGAAAATGATCATGTGATTGACTTGGTGGTGCAGTTTTGCTGCTTTGCAAGTAGTTCAAGGTTTGATTCTCACATAAAACAAAATTTTACGTGATGCGCAAACACTTATGTCTAGGTGTAGTTCGTGTCAATTATTTATAATAATAATAAAACATTTATTTTCAGGTTGCATAGACCCATAGATAAATACCTTACAGACTAACATACATATTATACAATAAAACTTATAAGTAATTAACACGACTTATTTCGGTGTCATGTTAGTGTGTAGCCTGCCACCAAAATGTCGATACACTACACCTTTCGGCCAAAACTCTTCTTGTAGGCAATTTTAATTATGTTTGTTAAATACTACTATGATTGCGTATCAAGTGAGACAGTTTTATTTTTAACACTTCCCGGGACAGTAAACGGATATAGCTCTAATGACAATCAATCAATCAATTATCGAGTGGTTACTGGTCAACCTAGTGTCAGGATTTGTTCAGGTCGCCCATAGAGGCATCCGACTTGACCTAACGACTGTTATTAACTTGATAACAACCGGGTCTAACTTTTAACGTGTGTTGACAATAAAACATCTATTGTGTCTACAGTAGTGTCCATGAAAGGGTTAAATACATAAAATATTAAACAGACAATGGATTCTGTATCTAGTGTGTAACAAATATTGTGTTGTAACAAATGTTTATGAGTATATAATAGCAAAACACTTCTCCATTTAACTTCTGATTAAATTATGTGATTAAAGACAGTAGTTTTAGCAGTATCCGAGACAACGAAGAGTTATAGTTCAGTGTTTGCAAGGGCTCTTCACTGTTTTTGCCTTTTTTATTTTGTACGACTTTGGTGACAAACAAGTAGGTATACGGCCCACCTGATGGTAAGTGGCAACCGTAACCTATAGACGTGGCTGTGTTTTTCAAGCATTACGAATGTATTAATGCTTAGAAAACACAGCCAAATCGTTGCCGACCACGGAGAAGGGGATGAGGAAGGAAAAGGGAAAAGTATCAGAACAGAGGCGGTGTTTGGTCTGCCGCGCTCTCATTCACCGAGCGAAACACATTAGCATGCAAACTAATATTCTTACGTCGATCTTCTATGAGAGGGTAGTACTGCCCCGGTCGATCCGGTCCATTCATGCTGAAATCAGCGTGGATCTACCGTTAACAGAAGTCACAGCCACGTGTAGGTTGGATTGTCCCGATTCTAAATCTTTTTTTGTTAAATTGACTGGTTTGATAGGGTGCGCATAACGGGACAATCCCACCCACATGCCCATCACTGTGACTCCTGTAAGCCAGGATTAACAGTGATATCCAAGAAAAAACACCGAGCTTTGACACTCGGGAGTCCCGGGGACTGCTAAAACTACTGTCTTGGACCCCGCAACGAATTTAATCAGAAGTAAGAGGAGGAGTTGGAAATAAAATGTCCACTTCCCTCCATTGCAAAGCGGGCGACAAATTTAATCTGTATAGGATTATGACCTATTAAAAGAGAGCACCACGGACACGTAATATTAAGGGACCTATGTGAGCTATATCTGATTCCAGTAATATGTATGGCAGAAACGCTTAAACGCACGGAAATTCACCCTAGATGACACAAGATCCTCATAATAAACTGGTCCTGATGTAACTTGTAAACTATTTAACATTATTTCGCGGTCTTTACGCCAAAGACTACACTCCCAAAGAATGTGATGAGCAGACTGTTCTTGATTGGAACACTGACAACTCGGCGAATCAACTAACTTAAACGAAAATAGTTTGCTCTTAAAGTTACCATGACCCGTAAGAAATTGGGCGACACAGTGATCTACCTCTATCCATGTTCCTTCCAACCGCTTTACAACTGATGGAAAAAACTGGTACAGGTGGCGCCCCTTAGTTGAAGTATCCCAGCGCTGCTGCCATTCGCCTATAAGACTCCTATAAACTTCATTTTCTTCTTTAAATAATCTAATGATTTTCTGGCGATCGCGCGATTGTAAGAAGTCACTATTCATGCCTTCGTGAGTTGTATAATACATAGCCGCTCGTCTCTGAACCTCAAGATCAACCGGAAGAACACCTGCCAGTACTGGCAAAGCCTCAGTGCTAACTGTCCTATATGCCTTACACAGAAATATTAACGCAAGACGTTGACTTTGAAGCAATTTGCGCCTTACAGCACCTATAGTTGCCCTATCAGCCCATACAGGCGCCCCATAACACATACTTCCTAAATAAGTAGCACTATAAATTGTTTTAAGAGTATTAAAAGAAAGACCCCATGTTGTTGTTGATATTCTAGTTAAAGCGTAAAAACTATTTTTAGATTTTTCCCCAATTGTAGTGATGTGATTAACAAATGAAAAGTTTCTTTCTAATATGAATCCTAAGTAACAAACTGAATCCCTACTTTTAATGCTAATATTATTAAATTTTATTCGAGGTGGTGTTTTCAGATTTCCTTTTAAAAGAAGCTGAAAAGTTTTGTGAGGAGCGAACAATAATCGGTTACGTTTTCCCCAGTCAGAGACTAGACGTAAACATTTATTCGCTAAATCCTCTAATCCAGCCCTGGTATTAGATTGTATAAGTAACAGGCCATCGTCAGCATATCCAGTTAATGTACAGCCAGTTGGTAATGGCAATGAAAGGAAATCATCAAACCCTAAGTTCCAAAGATACGGCCCTAGCACTGATCCCTGAGGACATCCCATAGTCAGTGGCTTCGACACAGCATGGTGACCAAGTTTTAGCTTAGCTGTGCCATGCATAAAATATGTATAAATTAGCGAATATATGTTACTAAAACAACCTCGTGATTTTAATTTCATAAGTAATATTGGCCACCATGCGTTATCGAAGGCACCAGAAATATCTAAGAAAATACCTATCACGTATTGACAAACAGATTTAGTAACAGTTTCCCTAACAGATATAACTGCATCGACTGTTGATCTACCTATTGTAAAGCCAAATTGGTTATCACTAAATTTTACCCCTCCCGGTATAAGCCTAGGAACTACGAGACGTTCTAACAATTTTCCTAATGATGGTAGTAACGTAATTGGTCTATATGACTTAGGGTCGTCTGGTGGCTTGTTGCCACTCTTTGGTATTATTCTAATATACCCACTACGCCAAATACTAGGAAATACACCCTCCCCAATACATCATAGGGTGCGCATCTGAAATATACGTATAATGATGATGATTTTGAGGAAGGTTATTAGGCTATGTAACATCACGCTTCTGGCGACGGAAGCTGAGCAGTAACAAAAATTTAAATTAACGCGCTGCGGGAAGCTGTAACTAATATTAAGACTAAGAATACTGCCTTGGGAAACATGCCAACACACAACAAACCTTAGTGTTACATCAACTCTTTAAAGGCTTATCAAATCTAGAAATTAATTTATGACAACCTTCAAGTTTAGTAAAACATAGCAGAACTTCCAAGGAAATCTTATGAAAACTTAAGTATGCTAGTAAAATGTCGTCAGTTCAACAGTATCAAAGGTGTTTGAAAAGTCAACCACAAATAAACAGTGATAATTCTGTCCTACTTTCTCTCACTCAATATCGACTGTCAGTTGAGGAGAGCGAAAACAGTGCTGTGACCTGGTTTGAAGCAGACTGTAACGGATTCAGTAAGGTGTGTGAATGTAACGATTCAGCTGCTTGTGCCTACCTTCGTATATAGAGGAATGAATTAATGCAGAACCAGGGCAAAATTTCTGAATTTTAAGCGGTTATTTGGGACCTAGAAGACTGCTCAATCCTTCAGGTTGACTTGACGACGTCACATACACAGAAATTTAAGAAAAACATTTGCATTATAATTCTTGCCGTACAATGCTGATGTTTTTATATTAGCCTACCAAAGTGACTTCACTCTGCCTGATGGTAAGCAGTCAGTGGAATCCAGAAGTGGCGGACACCATTCCAAAAGCCAAACTACTGGTATGGTGGCCTCCACTATGGCGGCTTAGTAAGATGCTTTTTCACGCCCCGCTTAAAAGACCCAGGATGAAAATTAGATGGGAACACATGCGCTGGCAAAGAGTTCCAGGCTTTTATTGAGCGACAAAAGTATGAAGTGCTGAACCGTTTCATTCGAGACCCTTTAGATTCCACGTAAATAAACTAAATTAAATATACTAATTTGAAATTTTCTCCCGCTTTGGGTCGTTCCTGGTGCAAAGGTTGGCCATTGCCATTCAGCGCGGGAACGCGGCAAGTGTTATGGGCACCTTTGCACCGGGAGCAACCAGGGGCGGGTTATTTGATTAAAATTATTATTTTGATGTAATTGATCTTATAAAAAATAAAGTTTTAAAATTTGTAAACTAAATTAAATAAACTAAATTAAATATACTAAATTAAATATAATAATTAAATAAACTAATTAAATAGACTAAATTGCTGATTAATACACAACTGATAGCCAAATAAAAAAACAACTTATTAAACGAGCAATATTTAATATTAAAATCCTGCCTAAAACCAAGTGAAAAGAAACAAAAACCAATTTTTTCCCGTGCTAACGCTACATTGAAATTTTATAGACCCTATGTCACTCCCACAATCAATAGAAATCTAATCACACCTCATACCTTAAAATCCTTTTAGGCTGTATAGCGTGTCAAAGAAATAGACGTAAGTACTACACATATACATGAATACGCTCGAAAAACAAGATACAATACGTAACAACTATATTACCGTTCAAACTATAAACTACTTACACAAACGGCTTACACACCATGGAATACTAAATCAATCCATAAACACGCACAATGTTAGGCAATTATAACACTCGATTGATGGACAACGATGTTGTCTTCAAAGTGACAAGAGCGATGGGCAGAAGACATATTTGGCAAAACTAATTGCCGTTAGGGCAGATAGTTTTAGTGATGTCCACGAACCGTAAGAATCAGTATCGAAAGGTCCTCCACAAAAAGAAAATATTGAACGAAACAGAAGAATATCATGAAGATAATTATGTATATGATGTATAGGCAAAGGGCCAAAAGAAACACCCGTAACTGACGAACATTAATAGAGAGATTGGTTACAATTGAAATGGCTAAAGAGGAAAGGTTTGATCGTAGCAAATGGCGTTCTAGAGTCTCTGCTTACCCCTTTAGTACAAACGTGAAGTTAGTATGCAATTCGTATCCTAAAGTAAGAATCTATTGGAACGTAACGACTGATATAAGACTAAACATCAATCATCGCTGACCTTCTAACCAGACTTTCTAGTTCTTGCAAGGCGTTACGTATAATTAGGTTATCCTCAAAAGGTTAATCAAATGGAAAAACAATACAGTATTATTTAAAACTATTGTATGTCAGATCTGTAAGCTTGAGTTACCCCTGTAGTGGGTAAACTCAAATTTAATTTTGACGTGTTAATATCTTATAAATTAATGAAAACCGGCTGCACGCACGAAAAAATGTCACGTTCCGCGTGCAAGCGAGACGCAGAACAAGCGATAGAGAGGCACGATCGGCCTAAGCGTTCGGCTTGTGACGCAAACTCCTTTTTAATACACAAAATAAAAATAATTTAGTTATAATAATTCAATATTCAATTTATAAAAGTATGTAATTTTTTATCAATGTTTTTTAATGACGTTATCACGTAAAATTATTATTCGTAAACCGACTTAACAGACAACAAACAGTTTATTTATACAACTTTGGTGGCACACAATCAAACAATTTGATCTGAAGTGTTTAAGGTAGCCTATGGATATGGCTCTATACCTCTACAAAAACAATGCTGAGAAAACACAACAAGTCATTATCAACCGTAAGAAATGAAATACCGGCCAAGTGCGAGTCGGACTCGCGCACGAAGAGTTCCATATTATTATCTATAAAAACGACAAAGAAAATACGTTTGTTTTAGGAGTACTCCAAAAAATATTTATTTTATTCTGTTTTTTTAGTATTTTGTTGTTATAGTGGCAACAGAAAAGTATCATCTGTAAAAATTTTAACTAACTAGCATGGTTCATGAGATACAGCCTAGTGACAGATGGACAGCGGAGTCTTAGTAATAGGGACCCGTTTTACCCTTTGGGTACGGAACCCTAAAAAGGAGACGGCCGAAGATCTTAAAGAAGATAAAAAAGTATGAAAGGGTAAATAATTTGTGCCATTCCTAATTGGGGTAAGAATAAGAATCTTCCTAGGATGAAATATTATTTAAAGATCAAAATGCATTAACATGCAAAAACGTACAAACACGTCTCATTTAATTGCGCACGCGCATAACGCCTACGCGAATAATTTTATACTAGACAGCGTTTATACATGTCTGTTGCGTTTACGTAATTAAATACTTGCTTGTAAAGTTCTTTTATCAATTATCATTTATTAGGAGATTTTTAATCTCCCGTGCTAGAGAATAACACATGGAAATACGAGGATCGTTTGCAGTATACCATATAAGCTTTGTATACTTTTTCCAGCTTGTTAGTGCCAATGTGTAGTGTATTAGGTATGTAGGAATAGTGAAAATATCAATTAGATTAAATATGAAGTTTTCTAGTGTACAAAATATAAAATTAACTGACAAAAAGTATGCTAAGAAAAATCTTCGAACAAAAAAAAATCTGAAGTTGAAACTGAAATCGAACTCACGACACTCAACCTAGCGACTGCAATAATCTCTAGATTTCGTGGACAATTTCATCGCATTCCTGCCTAAAAATAGATTACAGAATGAATGAAAATTCCTCTCAAATAAAATAATCTACAAATACATGACCCAATTGGCGCCAAACTTAACTAGACCTGTGCTATTTGGTGGGTTCCAATAGTATCATAATTTGGCCAACGAACCGTAATCACGTAAAACAGTCAAATTGCCTTGTAGCTTGACAATGTTTGTTGGGTTTGATTTTCAACCAAGATTTCAAACTCCTTGGGACATGATCGACAGTTCTTGCAACAGGTGCCTTAAAGAATCCTACGTTAATCACTGACTCCTGCAAGGAGCACATACTCGGGTATTTAAGACCCATTACGCACTGTCGACTGGTCGCAATTACACCTACTTCGCTTATCTCTGCATTACCTTGGTTGACTGGTAGAGAATGCCCATGGCATTAAGTCCGCCATTGTACATTAGTGCATTAAGTTTTTATAAATAAATAAAAAACGATTAACACCCAGTTGCAAGAATACCATAATTAATGACGAATTAGTTAATGGAACATTAAAATTGATGACATCATTAAATTAAATCCGTTGCAAGAACATTCATTAGATGTGCTGGTATCATTATTTAAGTAATGACGTCTTTAAATGAACAATGAATGAAAAGTGACTGAATGATCGAGTGCGTTTCGTATGTAAGTTTAGTTTAATATTTCTTAAATATTTAAAAAAAAAATACTAATATTATAACTAACTATTCTTTAAAGAAACTCATAAAAGTAATTATTTTTTTATTGTGTGTAATATTTTGTTTGCACACATTAAAAAATGTTGTAATTCATCTAGTGTTTAACCTTTATGTGATTACGTAGATATGCAACGAAACGAAACTCATCTTTAAACTGTCAAGCATAAGTCAACTTCTTCAATTTTTGACAAACAATTTTTTTTGGATTATTTGCTAGCTCTTTCTGTCCCGAACAGATTAAAATAGGTTCGAGTAAGATAAGTATATATTCAACACATTCACCCTCATTTGTATATATGTGTGTCGGGCAGTATGACAATCGTCCCGAAAATCACCGAAAATGGACGGTTGCCATTAGAAGGGTGGACCTGTGAGCTGACTTCTACGATGGCGTGATGTTGTATTACTTACTTTCTTTGGAGATATTTGAAGTCACGCGTCTACGCAGATAAACCGCAGACGTTTGACTATTTAGAAACCAACATTTCATACAAACATACTTTCCTCATTAAATTAATAGTACCTACCGGCAAACCATTAATGTCTAAAGTAATAAAAAATCAAAATACGTGCGCGCGATTCAACTGAGCATTCGCCCGCGAAGAATATTAATTTTATAAAGTTGTACGTTGATTTTGTCTTTAGAAACACCTAAATAAAACATAACACCAGTGCGTGAAAAAATTCCCAAAAGTCCCGAAAGTACCAGTTAATTCAACAACTAATCCCGAAAATCCCGGGACGCAAGAAGAGCACCGGTTCTTTATTCCCTAGTAACAGTAACCACAAGTTAGTTAACAAATAAACCTCAAAAAAATACTTAATGTGTACCTAATGAAACACTAATGCTACACCGACGACCAATTAAAATTTAAAGAACCAAATGTTAAATCTAATGCCGCATTAGACCCTAATGACGTTTCGTGCAACAGATATTCCTTGCAGGGAGGTGTTTTCACAGATTGTCAATTAAAGTTAATGGATCATTAACTATCTTTCGTTAATGTCTGATCTTGCAACAGTGTAAAGGAACATTAACACTTTAATGATGTCATTAGTAATTAATGCCCTTTCCTGCAACTGGGTGTAAGTATCACACGTCGCAAACTTCTTTCCAGTATCTTAAATGTCTAAAAATACCAGTCTGTCGCGTGTTGTAATGCGTCTATTTGCGTACGCACACGTGGGACGCCTCACGCTGGTTCGATTCCTGACTAACTATCATTTTGTTAGACTGCATTCATGTATCTACTTTATTCTTTATGCTTTGAGCTGTTTATTTTTTAAATAGCAATTTCTAAATAATGGTGGCAAATTAACAAAAGAAAAATAACACAACAGGACGGGCAGCTGCGCCGTGATAAGACTGCCGCCACGGATCACCAATTAGCCTACGATGTGTGGCGATTACCTATGCCAAAGAATCTCAAAACCTGAACTCCTTATTGGGATTTTAAAATAAAATTGTCACCATTATACTAGGATCGTCAATCTGACATCCAAGGAAAAATTAAAAAGTATAAATCACATCACATTGGTACTTGCTCGGTTTTGAAGTCACAACTTCATGTAGGTGGGATTTAAAAAAACATATATACCGATTATTTCATAAGTAGTGCTTTCCTAGTCAATCCGGTCCATAAGCGCTGCAATCTGCAAGAATCTACTACCGTAAAACTGGGTGCGTTAACCACTAGGCCATAGGAATGCAGACTCGTTTAACAATGTATTAATACGTTGTTACTGACCTTTCATAAAGTTATTTTTACTTACGGCAAACATGCGTTATTTATTTAGGTAGGCAACATTATTAGAAGGCTCACTGTGCGTGTTTTATCGTTTGTTCTACGGGGAGTGCTTTGCACGAAGAGTTGAATTGTTTTTAGCATTTACCTAGTTAGTAAACAAGCATACGGTCCACCTGGTAATAAGTGGTTAATGAGATTAATGGAATAGGATGTGTCCCCTAAACAACGCAACACTGTATTATCAAAATAATTTTCCACTATTGAATTTAAACTATGTAAAAACAAAATAGTACATAATGTCTCTAAAAAGTTCCTAAATTGTTTTATTTTTTGATGTAAAAAAAGATGCCTACAAGAAATGATCTTGCTTCGTTCTCAAAGTCATAGTTGCCGAGTTCATCGAGCCCACCATCAATGATATCAATCAATATTTATTAACAATTAACGATCAAGTAGTAGTTACAAACCTACATTGTTTCAGATCAAAGGGTATCATTTAACTTGTCAATATATTGTTCAATATTTATATAATACTACAACTTTGGCGGAAAAGAAGTGTATAACCACCTGATGGTAATTGGTGAATGTTACTCATAGAGGGATTCAATGACCTAATCATTTTAATTAAATTCAAACTTCATTCATAGACGCATTGAAGAAGACCCAGGTGATCCAGACCGTAAGGGTTTATCAGTTCTGCCGTGTCAGACCAATCTACGTTATCTTAAGATACATGAGTTACGCGTAACAAGTATTATTTGCATTTTTTTAACGTCCTTTATCCACCGAGCTTACAATTTTTTCAATATATTGTACCAATTATGAGTACGACACCATCACACAACTCACGTAACTATGATTTTACAGCATATAGTAATGGTAAATTGCTGTACATTAAGATACAGTGAAATGCGTGACGAGCTCCAAACACTGCAGCCAAATTATAACTCCGTTATCTATTAGATACATGACATAGCCGTGACAGGATCGTACAAGTTCATGCAAGTATCTTCCTGGCCGGCCGCTCGCACAGACGAATCCAACTACAAATAGTGAAAATGCCACAAATGATTCTTTTGAAAAAAGCGCCGAAGAAATAATATAGCAACTTAGTAGCGAAAACGTGTCAAACAAACATGATTACCGACGTAGCAATGAAACAGCTGCTCCGAAAAAAAGGGTAAGGGATTCGGTTAAAAGACTTGAAATAGAGAAAAATATATACCTTAAAACCACCATGCAGAAAAGAATGTCGTAAAAGATGTTACGAAAAATTCAATCAAGAAGAAAGAGAAGAAATTTGGTCAAATTTTAGAGCGCTCGATAAGCAAGAACAAAGAAATTTTATATCAAGACATGTAAAAAAGTCGAAGAAGTCAGTAATAACCAAATAAAATTCAAAACGAAACAACACATTAACATGGGGATACTCCGGAATACTATAAACACGCTTGGGTTTAAGAATGATCAAACTGTTGTAACTGTATTAAAAGCCAATTTTAAGCACAGATTTAAAAATGTCAACGAAGTACCAGCAGCTCCTGAACAGCGTGGTCGAGCTAGACCATAGAATTCCTTTCCTGAAGAATATAAGTAGAATGTTAAAGAGTATATAGAAAAGATTCGCCCAACAGTTTCACACTATAATTTGGCGCATGCTCCAAACAGACGTTATTTACCATGTGGAGTATCTTTCATGGATTTATATAAATCTTACATAGCTTTTTGTGATGAAACTGAAATATGAAAATGCTCCTGGGTATATTTTCATGGCATCATCAAACAAATGAATTTGTCCACGTCTCTTCCTAAACAAGACATTTGCACATTATGCCAAAATCATAACGAAAAACACAGTGAAGCAGAGCACCAATGTGAGAGTTGTGATTGCCAGTTCTGTAATATGTACCCCATACACATAAGAAATCGTAATTTATGAAGACAATGTTTAGAAGCAGACATTAACCGCATTGATGTCACAGCAGATATGCAAAAAGCTATATGTATGCCAAAATTGGAAACTAAGGACTATTATTTCTCACGTAAGTTGGTGTTACTTAATGAGACCTTTGTATCTCCAGGAAAAATGGGCCCGCTTTTTGTATGGTATGGCATGAAGGAGAAAGCGGCAGTAAAGCCTACAAAATCGCCTCGTCTTATGTTCATTTCATCCTTAACTATGCTAAGGATATTCAGGAAATCATAATTTATTGTGATAATTGCACAGCCCAAAACAAAAACCGCATATTATTTACTGCAATGATTCGTCTGATAAATTCCAAGGAATTAATTACCACCAAAATTATAAGATTTGTCTATCTGAAGCCTGGTCATACTTATATGGCAGCTGATGCTGTTCATGCATGTATTACAAACAAGTTTGCAGAACAGAAAAATATGTATGAATTTAAGGATTATGTTAACACTATAAGAGCTTCACGTAAAAATATGGTCGTAGAAATAATGAATCATGATTATATTCAAAAAATTACAATATTCAATCTCTTAAAATGGTGGAGTTTCGAAAAGATACAACTCACATGTTTGTGAAGAATGCATATGATGAGGGTGAGTTTAAAGAATTAGACGTGTTCCGCAAAAATGTACTGAATGTGGACCAGTCAGAACACTTGAGTGACGTACCGCGTGAAGCAAAAAGTAGGGGTATAAGCAAAGTTAAGAAAGAGGATTTGTTGAAATTATGCGATTCCCTGCCCACTGCCTTCCGCAAGTTTTTTGAAGATTTGGAAGAAGGAGACGTATTGGATTTAGACGAAGACATGGATATTTGAGAATATTATAATAGAACCCTTATTTTAGTTTCTACTTTTGAAGTTCCTTTGATTTAGAAAGAGTCTAATTTTCTTAGCAATTATGAAGACTGATTATATTTTAATAAAGCTTTAATACATATATACATAGGCCAATTTCAGTTAACTTATAAATAACCGAGTTTGGTATAATTAGCCGTAAAGGATTTGTCATAGCTAAGCCATGTATCATAACATACGGGACGTCGCGTAACAGGTAATGTATGGTAAGCTTGTCATGTCTATCTCTGTTATTGAGATTATTATAGTAAATATGAATATTATAAAAAAAAATACTATATCCCGATATTCATCACTTTGAAATACGTGACATTATTAAAAGTTATCGTAGTTACTTGCATTGAATTTCTAGATAAACGTAAATATCTGAAAAAAACTTTAGAACGCGATTTCTCAAAACTATGATTTTGGAGATAACGTAGATAGGTCTGACACGGCAGAGTTGTTTAGTACCCATAACACAAGCAAATATAATTGCTTAATTTGGGGCTAGATGGCGCTGTGTGAATGTGGTAGAATATTATTATTATTATTATTATAAGGGTGCGTTTCCATTAACGCGGAGCTGAGCGGAGTGGACGGCAGCGGACCGTGAATTGGCCAATCACAGCATTTCCACTGATGTGGAGCGGTCCGTGGTGGTATGGTACATGGTGATTAATGCTCATGCCTTCTCTGTATGAAAAGAGGCCTTTGCAACTTTATAGTATAGCAGGAAATACATTTATCAGCTATAATATATGCTTAGATTGGGTCTAGATATGCTATATGTGTACTTTGTTGTTATTATTATTATTCATCAGGCATCTTTATTACTTTTTAATTAGTATTGTACTTCTAACAATGGACCATAAATTTAAGTAATCATATAAATTAAATATTTTAATTACTCTCCACAAACAGGGTACTATTTATTTATTATTTTTTATTTTTTTTATTTTACTTTATTTGGGAAAACAAACAACTGTACATTCAATCTTAAATAAAACATAAAAGTGATACAATTACGTTAATGTACAATCCACTACGTTTCCACATATTACAATAATAGTACAGTGATTATGTTAAAAGACTAATAATGATGACTATAAGTACTAAATAATACAATAATTTTAAGTTAGGTTTTAAGAATGGACATATTATATACTTTATTGTACACCAATATAACAATAATGTATTGTTATTCTATATGCAGTATTATAGTACAATGGGCCTTATCGATCAGAGCAATTTCTACCAGGCAACTTTTGGATGGTACTAATTTATTTATACAAAATTAAAGAGTGATTTAAGAGTGTTTTAAGAGTGGCCTGAGTTTCTTGCCAGTTCTTTTCATGGCTCTACTTCGTCAGCGAACTGGCTGTAGGTTAATTTGCTGACATTTTGTAAACTTTGACGTTCATAAGTGTTAATTTAATTAACTTAAATGAATAAACATATATTTCATTTCATTTCATTTCATTAATCTATGTATTTTTCGGACTTTTTCTAATCTATTATATTTATACAGCAGAAGAGTTTGATTGTTTGAACGCACTCATATCTAGAACTACCAACAGGCTTTTTAAAAAATTACGTATGATAGCCCAGTTCTCGAGGAAGGTTATAGGCTATGTAACATCACGCTACTGGCGACGGGAGCAGAGCAGTAAGCAAAGACGCGGGTGAAACCACGAGATGGAAAGCTAGTATAATAATATGGGTTTAGGTATTCACAGAACAATAGTAAATATGCAATCAAAATTTGCAAACAAGTTATCTGCTGAGAAACAGACAAAAAAAACAAGAAATGAAAGATAAAGGGTTTAACAAGCATGGAAATACAAGGCAGCATAAAAATATTGTAATTTTTGGACTCTGTTAAAATCTCTTTCATTCTTGAATGAACCATGAAACAGATGTTTTCCTTTCATGGTTGATTCAACCATGAAACAGATTTTAACAGATTTTTTCTGTCTATTATATTTTTAGTATTCTTGTTTCAGATTTTCGCATTACTTGATTTTTATGACTGTAAGAAAACCAGTGCTGTGCATTACGTACAGCGTAAACTGAAACTGCTCCTATGTCACTTAATCAACTACCCTCTGTTCGGCAAATTAAATTTTGATTCTGGTTTTGTTTGACTTTGCATTGATCATTTTGCATTTGCCATTTTAATTAAAATACATAGTCAATTAAAATACATAGTCAAATTACCATACTAGATGAAACTAAAATAATTGAAATCCTCTATTCTTTTAATTAATCTTGTTAATTATATTCTGGTTAGTTCCTGAGTTTATTTATTGATTTATTGGCTTACAAAACAAGATACAAACATAATGAAACACAGTAAATATATAAAATAGAAAGCCAGTTTGTAACTCTACTTATGTGTGCACAGATGCTCCAAATATTAAATTACATAGCTGTGTACAAAAAAATTATATGTCCTTTATTAACTGGAATTGGAACTGCTGATACATGGAATACATCTAATTTCACTTTTGAATTTACTGAGACTACTATTAAATATATCTAAGGTAGAATGTCAAGACACCATGTCATTGTATAATCAGCACATTCTGGTTACAGGGTTATAGAAAGAGGTATTATTCTTGTAAACTTGTAGAGCAAATAATCTTGGGAAGGGATTGCAAGGTTTATAATGGGTGATGAAGTTAAGAGAGGAGAGTAAATCAGGGCAGTCTATGTGTGAATGAATGATTTTATATAAGCAGAATAGATCGCTATATTGACGACGAGAATAGAGAGGCTAGTTTAAATTTATGCAATTTGCTAGCATAAGACCTGTACTGGCGACCTAGGTGTAATCTGTAAAAATAATTTTTAAAAACTTTTTCGATGCCATTGTTATGAACCTCATAAAATGGAGACCAGATTACTGAGCCGTATTCTTGTATCAATCTTACTATAGTACAGTAAAGATGAATGAAAGTACGTTGGTACTAAGTAAGCTTTTCGTCAAAGAGAATCCCTTATGACAGACTTACGTTGCAAAAAGTTGTCATTAATTGTGTAAGAAAACTAGATTTTATGTTTGATTGTTGCGAACGAAATGACAAAACATTTTTCTATATTTAAATACATTAGATTAGAGATGCACCAATTAGCAATTATGTTTAAATTTTCTTGTTACATTTATTAAACACATACCATCATCCGCGTAGGTGAAACCGCAGGGCGCAGCTAGTTTTTTATATGATCTATATGTAATAAACAAGTTTCAGTTAAAATCACAACATTATGATCAAATTGTGAGAAGATGAACATAATGTTGAACTTTGTACTTATCCATTTATTATTATTTATATTTAGTTATATTATTGTTATTTATTTCTGTTTACTACTATTTAAAAGATGCAGTAATTCTCTATCAAGAACTTGTAGTAAGTAGTAAGTAGGTAGCATAAATTAGTTTTATGAAAAAAGTTTTTAGTTTATTAAGAGTTGTTTATTATTAAAAATAATAGCAGTTTGTGTAACCTATTTCTATTATTTTGTACTTTAAAAGCATAAATGTATAATAAATAAACATTTACCAGGCCTGTCGTAGTAAATATAAACATACATCAATGTGGACCATGCTCTTGCATTATATTTCCTGATGAAATTTCATAACTTCAAAATTAGCAAAAATACGTGTATTTATAACGCAGAAGCATTATCACCGCTATAAATTACGTAAATCAACGGTTTACAGCCATCTAACCTTCTACCGGCGCTTAGCGGTAGCTGCTATTGTAATTATAACTTTAAATTACCAACGTTAAACGTACACTTTCGTAATGCAACAATGATAACAACCATTTATAAACGTACTTTTAACACATTTTTAACACACCTGCATAATCAAATACACGCAAATAAACTACAAATAACTCTTAAAAGTGACATAATATCTTAATAAACTATACCACAACATCAGACACCTCTTCAACATCCAAATAAAGTCAACAAAATATTCTATGTCCATCTTCTATTTCACTAACCTGTGTGTAATTATTCGGACATCAGCGGCGCGATAATAGACTTCCATCAAACATCCAACACAATACAGAACTTAAAATTCAACAATAAATGTTTATTCTCACAATATTCATTCAATTTTACGATTTTTTTATTGTGACACTCGCGGGTTACAGAGCACACAGCACAACGCGTTCGCGAGAATCGTGTGTTGCTAAAATGTAGGTTATGTATTGTACCATTAACTACTATTACTACCATAAGGACACGTACACAATGTTATTAAAATAGCCGAAAATAAATGCAGTGTATCATTATCATTTTCAAAACATTGATGAAAAAATGCACACTTTTAAGAATTGAATAAAATTATTATTGCTGAATTGACATTATATTGTCTATTAGAAAGATCCAGAAGCGTATATTAATAAAGTACTCTGTGAGAAGCTTTCGGCTTGTGGAGCAAAGTTTGCGTCACAAGCCGAACGCCTAGGCCGACCGTGCCCCTCTATCGCTTGTTCTGCGCTCTCGCTTGCACGCCGTTTTTGCCATAAAAATATCGGCAATTGCAGTTTGCATTGGCAATATAACTTTTATTTCAAATTGAGATGATGTTTTTTTGATGAACCTTTATTCTTAAAACCTTTTTGTCGGGCACATTACATTTTTTTCACAAAAATGTACAGCTCTAAATAAAATAATCGAAATAATTCTTAAATTTAACTACCTACTTATTTTTTACGGATAAAAATGAAAGTGTAAAGATTTACCTCTTTCACCTTCCTCACGCACTTTTTTACACACTAATTAATCCACTCAGTGGATAGTTTTACCTGAAAAGTGTTTAAAGATTTGGATGTGCTCTTTCCGTATTTCTACTTTGGTATGTACCTTAACGTATCTCTGCTGCTTAAACCGTTATATTAGAAATATGGCGACAGAAAGCAGTTTTTTGTATAATATCTCTTACATGTTTTATCTTTTTATCGTGAAATGAGTATATTTTAAGATAAAACATATATGTATTACAAAATAAATCTAGAGTAAATTTCTTACAATACATGTAGTTATTGAAATTGTTTTCGTAAAATCAACCGTTTTGTAAAAAGTGTTAAAATCTATAAACAAACCAATTTTTAATACTTCCGGAAAAATCTCCAAATAGAAAAGTGGAAAGTCATAAAATATTCAATGTTGAGATTATGAGGTGGATGTATAAAAATCTAGCTTTCTGCGGCGCGGTTTCACCTGCGCGTAATGGTTGGTTATGTTATGTTATATGGTTTGTTGTATCCCTCGGGAACCAGACCGATTTTAGGGATGAAAAGTAGCCTATGTCTGTCTCCGGCACCGAATCTATCTACATACCAATTTTCATCGAAATCAGTTTAGGCCCTGAGTGGTAAAAACACACACACACACATACAAACTTTCGAATTTATAATATTAATAGGATTTGCACTACCGGTATTGTCAGAAGTTAAAAATAATGGTCAAAGAACTCATTCTAGCAAAGTACCTACTAGGTTCTATAAATTATTACCTACCTATGTATTTGATTACCCTTGATAAATGATCAAAGTAGAAAACTAACTGTTTAAGGGTTGAATCATATCTGCAGCACGAAATCGAATTTTGCCGCCTGTGCTACTGGGTGCTGCTTGATGCGTTTTTGTTATATCTGCATATCAATGTTATGTATGTTGTCCATCGACGTTTTATTTTTATATAGGATGCCGAGTGCGAGTTTTTAAACGTCAATTGAATGACTTAACCATCACGTAAATCGAGTAAACGCTAAAGGAGTCTGCCCACTACACTGACTATACCGAAGCGTATCGGCCCCGGCAAAATTTTCTCGCTGACAGTTATTGACGGTCCGTGTTACGCGACGGTGCTGGTCGGTGACGGAATGATCTAGTGGGCATAGTCTCATACTTTTTAATACGCAGAATATTTTCTTTGTCTGATACGTTATATCACGTTCATGGTATGGTACGGTATAGTGGGCATATTTCTTAAGCCCACCGAGCATCAAAATATTCGATCAGCGTTTACAGAAGGCAGCACTGAAGATACGTATTATACGGGCCGGGCGAATATTCCTCGTTTCATTGTCATAGTGGAGAAAAGTCGATTACGTTGCATGCTGTTGCCTTTTCTCTCTCTTTCTCGCTCTAATAAATGACGATTCTGAGTAGATAGGAAAATACGGTTCCTTGCTGTGGTTCAATCCTAATTCACTTTCTTTACTTTTAAAAGGGCCCCAAATTCTTAGGAGCCCTGGGGCCCCACTCAAGACGGCCTTAAATGTCAAAAGTTGATCAACTGCTGTCAACGTCATTTGACACTACATAGTTCGCTCGTTCATTCGCGTGATTTAAATTCGCGTAAGTTATTGAAAACAAAAGATTATTTTTTTGAGATAACTATTTAATGAATTTTGTTGATTCAAATGGGAATATCCCTGTATCGATATTGAAAAGTTGCGTTTCTATTAAATATTACTGCTTAATAATGTAATTTAAAAATCTACCACTTTTTATTGACCGATTTCTATTGCTTTCATTAGTTTTCAGTACTATTAACGAACGAAATCGTCAATGTCATAAATGTCATTGTCTAAACAAATCGAATCGAATCAATAGTTTTACTGATTTTAATTTATATGTCCGCAAGTCAGTTTTTATCAAATTAAGTATAATAAATAGCATAAATTAGTTATATTCTACAATGATCAAGGCAATATTAGTATTCAACAACCATGGAAAGCCACGGTTATCAAAATTCTACCAATATTTTGTGAGTGAAAGTTTTTTTTTAAATTAGTGGACAAAGGCATGCGTGATTTAGTAGTTATTTATTTATTAAGTAATTATAAATATATTGTAGGTATGAAATTTAATGTATATGCTTATGATTTAGCAAAACCAATTTTGAGATGGGTACCTAAAATTTGTTCGGATACTTACTTACATACATTATTTTATTTCTAAGTACAATGGTTCTTTGGTTGCCTTGATGTGTTAAAATTGTAACTCATTCAAAAACTGTAATTATCTGGCCATTGAAAAGAGTGGCGTGAGTTTCTTGCCAGTTCTTCTCACAGCTCTACCTTGTCAGCGAACTGGCTGTAGGTTAATAATAATTAGCTGCATGTAATTTTGACTTTTCATAAGCATCATGCTTTATGGTCAAAATAAAATAAATGCTATGAGTTTGAGTTTAATGAAAAGACCACTTAAAACAAATTTCAATAGAAAAACTATGAACCACTCTTTGAGATGTTTTTTTTGCTTCACAATCATAAGGTCTACGTAGCAAAATGTCTAACTACCCTAAACGTCCAATTAGCAATACGTCCAACCCGCAAATCGACTATGTAGCAAAACGTCTAACTATTGAAACGTCTATGTAGCAAAACGTCTAATTAGCAAATCGTCTAAAATTAAACAAGTACAGTCACAAACATGTTTTATTAGAAAAAAAAACGTATTATTAAGAAAGAAAGCAAAAAAAAATAACGAAGTTTTATTCTTCTTCTAACAGTAACTTAGAATGGATAATTATGAAACCAATTATTTTTATTTTTTCAATTACTATCTAAGAATTTAGGATCCGCTTGATATGTCCAACATGTTTTAAAAATGCATTGGACTAATTTTTTTTCTGTTAGCTTTTTCAGCTCTCCTTTGTACTTTTCATTGAACAGTATATAAATTTTTCTTCGTTTATTGCCTTCAAACATAACATTTTTAAATTTGCGGTCTTGCCAACGGGCTTCTTTCCTGAGAGCATGAAGGAAAAGCAGTAGGGTTGGTTTTGGTTTTATAAATGTATTTAACCGTCTATGCCAACCTTAATAGAATATAAATATAATATAAATAAAAGATAAGATTAAATTAAAATAAATTAATTAATAATTAATTAAATTAAAGATTAAGAATATAAATTAAAGCTATGCAAGCTACTTGCCAATTTAAATTATACCTACCTAATTAGGTATTAGGTTACCTGTAACATTACTCTTTACTTTTCGCAGCCGGGTAAAAACAGATCTAAATGTTTTTATACCCAAGTGTCCAGGCGTTATGAGAATTGGACGATTTGCTAATTAGACGTTTTGCTACATAGATGTTTCAATAGTTAGACGTTTTGCTACATAGTCGATTTGCGGGTTGGACGTATTGCTAATTGGATGTTTAGGGTAGTTAGACATTTTGCTACGTAGACCTTATGATCGTGAAGCCTCTCTACTTGCAAGATAACAAAGTTTGATACAAGGAGGTCTTATACCAATTATTTTCAGAATGAAGACATGCAGCAACAGATAATAAAAGAGACATTTCAGCTTGTCTCTAAGCGGGAGGACAATGTGTGCAACTTTCTTGAGGGAGGAAGGTAATATTCAAATTCTTCAATTAGCAAAATTTATTAAAATTATTCAGAATTTTAATATGTTTATATACATTCCGAATTTATATATAATTCAGTGTCTTTGAAGGATTGAGTGTGTTAAATTCAAATTCTTTAATTACCAAAGCCTAATAAAATAAGACAAGACTTCTAAATGTGTATTATGCTTAAAACTATGGTTTCAATACTAATATAGATCCATACTATATTTTGGCTTGGCTTGAATTGAACCCTTTTGACACTAGGCTGCAGTAAACAATTGATAATAAATTATGTTTTATTTCCAGTTTGATTGGAGGTTCTGACTATAAGCTGATTTACAGACACTATGCCACATTATACTTTGTCTTTTGTGTCGACTCATCAGAGAGTGAACTGGGTATACTGGATCTTATACAGGTAATATTCTGATTAATCTTCTTGGTGTTTCCTTTTCATCACAGTCTTCATCATACACGCTCAACAATGAGACCTTTCATACTTAAGTTTGTTTTTTCTTCTATCCTCCAAACATTTGTTTGTGACGTAATTATGTCTGTTTAAAACAGATAATTTGTGAGTTACTTTTATTTCATATGTTTGTATTTTTTAATATGCTTTAAAACTGTGTGGGTGTAATTTATCTATAATATGTATGTATTTACAAAAAAAAATGTATATAAGTAGTTTATCAGTTGTTTAGTATACCCATAACACAAGCAAATATAATTGCTTAATTTGGAGCTAGATGGCGCTGTGTGAATGTGGTAGATTATTATTATTATTGTTATTATCAAGCTTATTAATCTAGTTATATAGTAAACCCAGAAAGGGGTAGGCAGATATATATAATATCCAATCTCACTAGCTTACTTTGGGCCTAACTAATGGTGAACCTGTTGCTACTTACTTCTAAAAAAAGATTTAATAAAAGAGAGCGAGCCATATTATAAAGACTAAATATTTTGATGTTTCCTTTTTAGGTATTCGTAGAAACTCTGGACAAATGCTTTGAAAACGTCTGTGAGTTGGACCTAATCTTCCACGCTGATGCTGCACACCAAGTTTTAGATGAACTTGTGATGGGTGGCATGGTGTTACAGACCAATATGGCGGATATACTCAGTAGGTTGCAGGAGCAAAACAAGATGCAGAAGGCTGAGGTTCGTTTTGAATATCCATCATCATTTCAGCCAAAACACATCCAGTGCTGTATATAGGCCTTTGACTTTAGCTACCTGGGCTGGTCATGAGCTCTATAATATCTCATGACCGGTTAAGGAGGCAAGAGTTAGCGTTTATCTCCAGTTGTGGAAGTTTTTTGGCTGCGGCATTTCCTTTTTAAATCTCTTTTGTTATTCTATTTTGATCTGTTATAAGAATTATTTAACATTATAATTAATAGCAAGGTTGCCTGAGGTAAATGTAAAATCTTATCCTATGGGTATGGTATAAGGTGCCTAATGGAAGCTTTACTTCACCTAAATGCTTAAGGGTACTGATAACACCCCCATTTGACAAAGGCCTATGCGCTATAGGCTGCACCCCATGGATTTTCCACGCTTAGAATGTGTTTTTCTCCCTCTGATCAAGACCGATTCGTGACAAAGTAGCCTATGTCCGTCTCGTTCGTCTCCTGCACCAAATCTATCTACATACTAATTTTCATCGAAATCGGTTCAGCTGTTTAGGTGCTGAGTGGTAACAAACATACACACACATATAAATTTCTTGTGATGTTTCAGGCGGGGATATCCGCAGCTCCGGCTCGTGCTGTATCCGCAGTTAAAAGCATGAACCTGCCACAACAGCTGCGCGATATGAAACTGCCCGACCTACCGCAGGCTATTAAGGTTTGTGCATAGATTTAACTAGCATCCGTTTCACCCGCATGGTTACTGCTGTTAATTGTGTTTGAACCCGAGACCACTAAAACAGTACTTTAAATACTATCTTTCTAGGACTTGAAATTCTGACCGATACAACAGGGGACATACCCCGCCACGCCAGTCGCCATAGCAACCAACATATTAAACACCATTTACCCGCAAGAAAAATATCAAAATTTACAAAAACCCACGGAAAATTTCACAAACAAATTCTTTGGATCTGAGACTCTTAGCACCAAATTCAATGAGACCTTCTCTGAGAATTATCAACAGACGGAGGGTATTAATTTTGCCAATTATGAGACCCAAAAGGCTGAGGGGTACCAAGACCTGAGTGGCACTACCGTGGAGTATGATTATAGCGAAGTGAGAAGAAGGAAGAAGAAGAAAAAGAGTGTGAAGAAGTAAGGTTTTGCTGTCGATTTGATGTTTTTGCACTAAATTGTGTGTGGAAGGGAATCGCTCTCCTAAAGTAGTGTTTTTTTTAATTAGGTTTCACTAGGTAACAAGGCATGTATTCTGGGTAAAGTATGGTTTAGAAACATATTATAATTAACAGACACAACACACACTATTAAAAAAATATATGCAAATTACACAAATTTTAAACTCTTCCATTAGTGCTATAATAAAATAATCTAAATGATGACCTTAAGAATGATTGGTGACCCCCAATTTATAATCATTACAAAAATCACTAGCTTTTACTTTTCGGGAGCGTATTCCTTCCACCTAGTAAATAAGTGAAGCACTATTTTTCCAATATCAAAGGCTGCTTTTAGAACAGTTTTAGGTATACAGACTTCGAATAAGAGTAATCTAACTGAAACCAGAGGCGTTTAATTAAAAAAAATATGATTCTGGTCATTCAGTTTTGATCTCGTGTCTTTAAAAAAACATCTCATCAAGCCGTCATAGTGTACACCATGCCAACAGTCCCTAATGGTTTTTGGAATGGTGTCAACCACTCCTCGGTCCCACTGACTGCTTACCAATAGGCAGAGTGGAGTCACTTTGGTAGGCTAATATATATACCTTGTCCTTAGATAGTTGTACCTAAATTGTCTAAAAAATAGTTTTCTATGCATAATATTTAAACGCCAATTGACTTACTATTGAGCTATTACAAAATTTTCATATTCTAATATTAAGTATAAAACTGCTATTTAGTATATTTTTGCCACTACCCACTACACTACTGGTAGTGTTGTTTACTAACAATTAATTAGTATTAAAGCTGTAAAAAAAACTAAAATGTATGACAGTTAAAATTTAATTACTTATGACACTAGGCTAGTGAAGTGCAGAAGGTAAAAAATATTCTCCACGACACTACCGGTAGTAAGGTTTGGTAGTGTGATATGGGTCTAAAAAAGAAAAACGACTGATGGGAAAATACAAAACGAAAATGTAATGTCATTCCTTCATGTATCCATTTACTTCTACATTAGATGGCGTTAGTGCAGAGTTTAATGCTATTGCACGTAGTTCGCAAGATTGTACATAGATGGCGCTAACAACGGCGGCGATGCTAATGCCATCTAGCGTGCAAAATGTAAGCATCTTTTAGTTGCATAATTGTGGCTATTAGTTGTAGATGGCGCATATCACAAATTATTTGACTGAGTTCTTCATGACAAACTACATTCATTCTAATATCCATCGCTAGATGTCGCTAAGCTTGGATAATTTTAAATTTTAAATTTTTATTACAAAAATGTCTAATTAATAAGAAAAAATAGTAAAACGTATAATGGTATCTATTATATAAATAGTTGAGGGTTTTTTTTATGTAGTAAATATAATATTGTAATCCCTTAAGGGACCACCATTAGTAAAATAAAATGCATTCCTATGTTTGAGCAATGTTTGTGTTGCAGTTATGGCGATAATCGTCGGCGGTTTTACTTAGCTTAGTGTCCATGTTTAATTATATATTTAAGACATAAGAAATAATTATATATTTTATGTTACATGTTTGGTTGTTTTATTTAAGAATTTAAAGAATCCTCTTCTGGTGTTTTTATAGTCAGTCAAAGTCAACGTGGTTCTACCAGACTTGTTAGGTATTTTTGTGGTTCACAGCTAGAAAGGGAGTGGTTTTGGTAACAACTTGCTTGTGTATTATTATTATTACCAATTATATATTATTTAGTATCAAAATTAAATACTAAATTAGTATTGCAATTTATATTACGATTTAATATACTAAAATAGTAAATAAATGAATAATTTATATATACAGTATTTTAACATTATGAAGATGTGTTCAGTATTAAAAACGCCATCTATCGATTCCTTTGAAAACGACAGTCAATTAGATAATAAGCTCTATTGATAATTACACTACTCAACACTAGGTGTCACTATGTATTGTGTCGCATCTATTCGACACAAGATGTCGTTATGTAAAACTTGGTAGTAAACAATATAGAACAATAAATAATATTATATTATGATAAACGATACAACATAATTGAGTTGAAATGTTCTTATTTATTTACAAACGAGTTTGCACAAACTTGACTTGACATACGACTTTGACACATTGCTTCTTATTATTTACTTATTTTCAGCAGTTTCGTAAACACTTTATGTAGTAAAACGGGGTGAATAGGGACGATTTCAAAGTTTGAAGTAGATTTTAACTATTTTGTGCGATAATGTATTATGCGACAGTACTTTAATATCTGTTCCGGTGACAAAAACTGCACTTAAATCTACTTTTCACACGGTTATAACGCAGATTTCGAGACGAAAACTAAAAAATGTGGCCGATTTCTAGTCATTTCGTGGTTGGGGTCAATAGGGATGGAAGAGGGATGAAATAGTAATTCAGCTAGGACTGCCTCTTAATTGATTTTTATCTGTCATAAAAATAACACAAAGTAAGTTAGGTATTGTCTTCATTTATAAAAAAAAGTACCTACCTTGCCTGATAACCGATAATCAGCATAAGTAAGTAGGTATCTACCATAAAAAGTTTTTCGTAACCAAATTTTGGCGCTTTTCACAGCTTTACTTTGTTTAGCTTTTTTACTGTCACATTGCGTCTACGACACTCGATATTGCCCGTATGGAGAAAATAAATGTTATACTTTACAAATAAATCTAAATCAAAAAATTTTCGATGGGTATGCGAGAATACCAGTGAATTAAAAAAAATCCCGAGTTTGTCCCTATTCACCCCTGCATCCCTAATCATTTTACCGGTACCACTCTAATATTATGAAGAGTTTGTTTGAACTTGCTAATTTCTGATCCCTACTACCTGTCGAATTTGAAAATTATTTTTGAATTTGATAGCGCATTTCTTGAGGAAGGCTTTATATAACATCACGCTAGGAGCCATGGGAGCAGAGCAGTAGTGAAAGACTTACCTATTAACGCTGATGAAATCGCGCTGTGGACAGCAAATAATAAAATAGTAAAAGAATTTAGTCAGATACTTAGATAGGCCAATAGTTACTACGGACACTACCGTAGTAGTTCGTACAGTAAATTTGAACGACATCGAGTGATCAGTGAGCCTCATATTTTCGCCTTCTTTGATAAAACTATTTATATCTTTCTGACTTTACTAAATCCGTTCTGAATCTTTTTTAGATATTATAAATTTTTTTTTTGATCCCTTAATTGGATTAAGTAAAACACTAGTCTTACGTCAAAATACTAAAACTTCACTTATTTTTAAGATTTTTTTTTATATTAGCCTATCAAAGTGACTTCACTCTGCCTAATGGTAAGCAGTCAGTGGAGTTCAGAAGTGTTGGCCACCATATCAAAAGCCATCGTCTCAAACTTCTGGTATGATGGCCTCCACTATGGCGACTAGGAATGGGGTAGGTGAAGGGAATTGGGGATGTGAGGAAAAAGGAAAGGAGAGAAATTGGGTCTCCGGAACTCTCAGTCACCGAAAGAAACGCAATAGTACGGATACTACTACTCCTTCGTTGATCTTCTATGAGAGGGTAGTACTTTCCTGAACGATCCGGCCTATTTATGCTGAAACCAGCGTAGATCTACTACCACATGATATGAGACTTCATGCTATCTTAATTTAATATGAATTTTATAAAAGTTCTAAACTTAAAGTTAACTGTCTTCTTTTTTTCTTCTCTTTAGTTCATGGCAACGGCAACTGAGCTGACTATTGTGGCCATTACTTTTGCCAGCGTCAATGTTTAAAATAGAAACAAAAATGTATTTTTTTTTTAATAAAACCATCTTTTGAATTTAACTGCCGTTCGTGTACCTATCTCGGAGCCAGCACTTTGCTTGAAATTAAGTGAGAATTAGCGTTTCAGCATGTTAAGTGGTAACCGTAACCTATGGAAATGGCTGTTTTCTAAGCATTGCAGAAATAAATTCTGAGGAAACACAACTAAAACGAAGAATAAGGAAGAAAAAGGAAGGGGGCAAGGGGGTAATTAGCCCTCGGCGCTATTACTCATTGAATAAAATGCGTTGATACGATATTCTACTAGAGGGTAGTACTTAGTTTACTTTGTCGATCCGACCCATTCACGCTGAAACCGGAGGCTGAAATAGGACTGTATACTTGTTTGTCACCAAAGTTGTACAAAATATACATGTCCGTCATTCAATCAGTGACTTAGTTGATAATAATTGTATAAGTGGTTTTATAAAATGTGAAAAGTTTGTATGGATGTGTGCATGTATGCATGTTATTTTACTCTTTTACGCAAACACTAATGAATAGATTTTTATGAAAATTCAAAGTAATATAGCTTATAACATCAAAATAAGTTTTATGGTATCAAAACCAAATTTAACGCGGACAAAGTCGCGGGCAGAAGCTATAGTTATTGTGTAAATTCGCGAAACGCCGCCATAATTATGTATAATATTACCTATGTTATGAGATGAAAAGGTTACTGAATTGCTTTTTTAATATTCATGCTCAGTGTAACATGTATTCATGGCAATAACTTTATGGATAATTTATGGGTGTTATTACGTTTTTAATTTACTGGTTAATTTAGTTAAGAAAAATAAGTGTTTTGGTTTAAGTAGACGTTTGGTGAAGCGGTGTTATTTTTGCTACTGCTATTACGCTTTTAAAAGATCAGCGCTTATGTTGGTTTAACTGACATAACCCCAGTTTCTGAAAGGCTGTACAACGTAAAATTAACTAATCACCTGTTAAATCTCATGTGTACTTATCAATTAAATGTAATTAGTTACTAATAAGATCAAATTAAACGACTTGCTGAATAATTATTCATGTTTTTTGGTACTTCGCATGGTTAATTTTTCGTTGATCAGCCTTTCAGAAACTGGAGTTTAAGCACACAGCTAAGAAAGGTGCCCATTTCGTTTGTAAAACTTGTGCAAAGTATTATTTTTTAAATTTGTAAAAATTCAAACAAGATAAACCAAATTTAACCAAAATTTTATAATACATACATAAAAACAGCTATTAAGCTTACCTCTGTGAGAAGCAATTATTTATTAACGTAAGTACCTATTCTATTTAAGTAACTAGCGACAGGCCCAGCATCGCTCAAAAAAGGTCTCACAAAAAAAGGCGAATATCATAGTCTGTTGTAAAGATCTAAGCGTACAGACAACAGGACAGACTTTGTTTAATACTGTCTGTCCAATACCTATTATAATAAATGTTTGTGTTACCTAAATTATATGCCTGTACTTATTTAACAATAAAGACTAAGTACAGTGTAATGTGCAGTAATATGTGTAATTTGGTGGTCAGCAGACGGACAGGTAACTAGGTCACTAAAGTTTAAGTTAAAGTTTGACTTAAATGTCTTAAAGTTCCGCATATACCTACAAATTACTGCGGCCTGATTTTAGGTTTATTCCCATTCATCCGGATGAGTTTATAAAAGTATTCGTCGATAGCGTGGTTCTCACAAACCCATCTAGAAAAAAATTGATGTCAGAAGACCCGGTCAAGTCCAGCGACAAGTTTTACATCAATTTCTTTAAATCTAGAAGGATCTATTAACTACCCAGTTGAATATTTGAAATCTCTGTAGCACTAATATTTTATTATGGCTGCAAACAATGTTATATTAAAAACACGCTTGGAACGTCAATACGAATGGAGTTGCAGTTACATCTAGTACCTAATTTAATAATTTTATAAAATATTGATAATAATATGTATAGTCATTTACGAAGTATTTATACATTATTTCCGAATATTTTGTTTAAAATTATGAAGTAAGTAATTAAGACTGTATAAATCAACATGTGTCTCTCTGCCTACCTAGTTCTTTCGTTTATTCTTTTTCTCAATTTATATTCTATACCTAGCAACTGCGCTGACGAATGTAGGTATTTACTTCTGCCAACGTCAAACAAAATAAGGATGAATAAAATGTTAAAAACAAATTAAATAATAAATACGAAATACTGATGAAATGGGTAAACAGAAATAGTAGGTATCTACTTATCTAGTAGGTATTTATTATCTATAAGGCGAAGCAAAATGTCCGTTCTGAGAAGAAAAGACAGAATGTTTTCTTGTTAGCTAAATGCTTATAGGTACTTACCTAATTCTAACAAGAAAAGTACATTATTTGGTGTCTATGTTCGAACTACAGTAGTAGTGTAGTTTAAAATTGCTGCATGTTTACAAGAAATGCACAGAATTAAGTTTTAATTGTAAGATACCACACCAGACCACTAAGTAGAGGTCACGGTTAACTCCTGTGTAAAGTGATTTATTTATTTATTTACTTTAATTAAGACGGTACACAATTCCAATTAAATTAATTAAACAGCATAATTATTTATACACATTAGGTACATTTAAAGTACAGCGAAAAAGAAAGTATAATTTCTATCTATTTATTTATTTATTATTATATTGGATTTATGAAATTCTTCTTTCTGAAACGTTTTATGTATAGCAGTTATGGAAAATAGAAAAAAAAATTACTTCATGATAGATTTGAATTTTATTTTTCTTTCTGTTTTTTTAAAACTCTCAAAGATCTCCAAATATCACCTGTATTATGGCGACTATGGAAGGTACCTAATGAGACGTCTTGATGGCCAACTGTCATAACATTACTTGTGGTTTGGTCACTGCAGATGTCATCCGGTCAGCAAATCTCAAAGAATTTCGCTAACCACAATGAATAATTATAATTATTTATTTTAAAAATTTTGGACGGACAGCTGGTAAGTTGTTTTTTCTGTATTTTTATACAATTTGGATGACAAACAATCATACGGCCAATCTGAGGCCTTACCTCAACGTCAAACAATCTTATTAAAGCCTTACTTTGTCTTATCCTTGTTTTTAATAATACGAAAGAAAAAGACAAAACACAATGTAAGATTAAAATAATACTACGTGTTATGTAAGTACAACTTAAGAAGCAGACACAATAAGTGAAAGCTATATTTACAATAGATGATTTTTGTTAAGATTCTTTCAGACTGAAATATTAAGGAGCGTAAATAATTAACTTTTTCTCTTTTTGAAAAATATTTTCACACTTCACGTCAAAAATACCGTAAAATAAAAAAAAAACAAAATTTACAAAATACGCAATGCGATTCAAAATATTTTGACATATTCATGACAATAGAATTAGATTTATCGTCCGCAGTGACTTTGAAGCGGCGTCTTTTGCTATTAGCTCAATAGAATCTACCTGTACGCCATATATCAGTAACAAGGTTATAGCGGCGTGCTTTAAGCATGGGTGGTCGTTAAGTGACAAAATACTACAAAAGGTTACCTTTTTTTTACATAATTTATGATGTTTTTTATCTTACTTTTTGTACCTACAGTAATTTGGTTGATAAATTAATTGTGTGTGCGATATTTTTTAAATCAGCGTGAATCGGTTCTTTTTCTTTTTATATTAGCCTTCTAAAGTGACTTTGCCTGAAAGTAAGCAATCCAGAAGTGGTGGACACCATTCCAAGATGTTTTTTTACGCTTTTAAAAGACCCAGGATCATAATTAGATGGGAACACATGCGCTGATAAAGAGCTCCAGGCTATAATTGAGAGAAAAAGTTTGAAGTACTGAACCGTTTGGTTCAGCATTTCGTACTTCGAGGTTTCCATGGTAATTTGTTTTGTTCGTGTAATTAAAGCGCCGGAGGTCTAATGCGTTCCTTTTTCTTCCTTTTCCTCCCTGATGCTCTTCTCCCTTCACGGCTGACAACGGCTTGTTTGTGACTTATTGAATATTTCTGCAATGCTTAGAAACCACAGTCCATCTGCATAGGTTAGGTCTGTCTGTCTGTTTGTGCCGGCTAATCTCTGAAATGGCTGGACCGATTTTGACGGGACTTTTATTGGCAGGTAGCTGATGTAATAAGTAGTAACTTAGACTACGCTTATTTTGAAAAAAAAATTTTATATATAGTAATAATATGCGATGTAACCGACATTTACGCGGGCGGAGCTGCGGGCAACAGCTAGTATTTAAATATAACTTGAGATCTGTTTGTTTACCCGGAGAAAATGCCGACTTAGCAGGCTGATTTGACATGCATACTGAAACCAGCAAGGGTCTTCTTATTATTAACAGTTTCTCTGTCTCATGCACCACATACAATTCATAATAATTGTTTTTCTATTGCGACTCTTAATGGACAGCGAATGGGTTTCCTATCAAAATGACTTAAGCAGTTAAAATGCAGGACTGTCCAACTCCCGAAAGTCATCATAGAAAATTTTGTGGTATAACCTAATTAAATTACATAAAAAAATGTTCATCTATAATTTGGTACCAATAACAATAACAACTTTCTTGCCCAAAATAAAGCTCATTACTCATACTTTTTCTTTCATTCCCACAGACTAAAAAAAATATATTACCTAATAATTTGACGTTACAATGAAAATAATAAAAAAAATAGATAATATAGAGTCATCGGGTGAACCATAGATTATATGAAGTCATCCCGCGGCTAAGATTCCGCCATTAATATTTGGAGGGAAAAATTCAATATGGCGTCTTTAGTTTATTAGAGTAACCATATTTTAATGTTTAGGTTGTTTAGAATGCCGATGCCTTTAATGTATTTTTATTTCCCTGTTTTCTTATTTTTTTATTTGTTTATCTATTCGATACTTATTTATAGTTAAAGTCACCATTTATTTTATTCATTTTAATTAATTAAATTAACACTTATGAACGTTAAATATTATAAAATATCTGCCAATTAACCTACCAGCCTGTTCGCTGACGTAGGGTAGGGCCATGAGAAAAACTGGCAAGAAACTCAGGCCACTCTTTTTAATCGCCAGGTTATTACAATTTTTTGTAAGTTACAATTTTAAGTAGCATGCAAAGTGACGCAGGCAATATACTTAACTCTTGTAAAACATTACAGGTTTCTATGTAGTGATAACAAAATAAAAAGTAAAATGTGTGCTTTATAGGCCTTAATTTGTATATTGCTACAAAAACGTAAAGGCAACATGTATTGTGAACTGTGGTAAATGTTTCTTATAAAAACAGTGTAAAGTCTATTTTGAAATAGATATTTTTAACTTTTCATCAGTTCTATTGTCTGTGACAGACCATAAAAATTCAAAGGAAGCTAGACTCTTAACTGCACTAACGACTTCTAGGTTTAACGCGTCGTCGCTTCAGCAATTGGTGTATTACCGAGGTGTGTTCCTATGATTACGAGGTACATGTTTACTATCCATTACACGCATAATGACACATCTATTACATTATACTCCATTAGCCGTATAAAAACATAAGTTCTAAAGATTTTTAACAGAGTCGGAAACGTGCAAGGTATATCCCTGAGGGTTTAAACAAGTGGCATGTATGCTAATAGAATTGAATAAATTAAAAAATATATAGGATTGACATAAGCTAAGGGCAATATTGGCGTTAGCTTATGTCAATCATATACGGTGTTACAAACGCCCATAGACTATGATAACTACTTAATATCAGGCTGTATGCTTGTTTAACACCTTTAGTGGTATAAAAAATAGAGAAATAAAACAAATAAAATGTATTAATATACTAAAAAGACTGGTTTGTATAACCAGTTTGTATAAATTAGCGCTATGGCTTTATAGCAGAGTCGACTATCTACACGGTAGTAGATCCTTCATGGTTTCAGCATGCATGACCTGGATTGACCTGGGAGGTATCTGTTATAGAACATCGTCTGCCTGTTTTCTACTAACTTCAAAGATTTCGATAGGTGCGGTTTTCCCTACAACTTAATGTTTTTTTTCGGGTAGATTTAAACGTTTTAAACATACATAAATTTGCGTTCAAAGCCGGGGCGTTTGGCTAGTAAATACATAATACTTGAAAATAGTAGATCCCATAAAATATAAAGTCCTCATTTCTCTTCCAAAATGGTCGCCCTAAATAATTTCAAAACCAGAAAAAAAAGGTATAAAATGATGCCACAGATAATTATTATTTTACTGAGCCCAAGTAAATTATATGTAACGTTCTGCCTAGAAAATAGACAATGACCAATATTACTTGCCCCTAAGTTTCACCATTTTCCCCCTTTTGAGAGCTCTACTTAAATCGGACACAACTTATTAATTTCTTTCGGGTGTGAACGAGATAGATATAGCTATTAGTGAGCGTTAGAAAAGGATACTGAATGTTTTTTTATTATATCGGAGTGCATGGGCGGTGTTCCTTTGGTGATTATTGTTTTTATATACAGCGTGATTAAATTGTAGTAGAATAAGAGCAATTTTTATTATTGGTCAATAAAATATCATTTTCAAATAAAATTATTGATTCTTGTTATTATTCAGTTACCACCATTTTTATGTAAGATCTATACTTCTCTAAAATTTGAATTTTCGATATACAAAGTTGATGCAACATACATATTATTGATAGCCAGTGTCTTAAAAGTCGTCTATACCAACTGTTCTTAAAACATAAAACTTTAATTGTTGTGTTTTCTTAACTGATATTATTTTTTTCAGATTGTTCACATTTTGTCAAAGAATGCGTGGGAGTTGCCACATATCTGACCATTTATATCTACGTGTTTGTTTATGAAGATATCTTAAAAAAAAAAACTCTTGCACTAGAGAATAATAGTGGTGGTCTTGCACTTGAATCAATACAGTATACCTATTTATGGATCTCACAAAATGTTTACTCTATAAACATACACAAACAAAAACTGAATCACTAAAAATACTAAAACAACAGCAACCTGTATACACAGAGCGCGAACAAATGTGATAATTTAGTTTCTGAGATCACGCACACATACAAACAGACATACTGTATAATGTTTTTATTTATTGACCGCCTGTGTTATTAGGGTTCCGTCTTAATGTGTATATAATTTAAAGAACCCCTGTCAGCGGCTTGAGGCCGAAAACCGTTTTTTGTTACCCGTAGCGTATTTTATTTAGGTAGCCATCATTTTACTTAGGATTGAAAGCTATGGTATATACATAGCTTCACGATTTTTGAAAGGGGGTAGGCAGAGATGTGTTGCATCTACGTCTTCCTATTAGGTCTTATCTAACAGGAAGCGAGCCTGTTGTCACAATTCCAAACTCTGAGTTAATATTGGGAATTTCTCAACAGAAAAACTTTGAGAAAGATTTTAGGTTTCATTATAGGTAACGTACTAATATTGGGTTTTTGGATGGCAACATTATTTACTCTCTGTTATTAGACTCATCATAGCAAGCAAAACACACACACCACTGCCTACTTTGACGGTGAAAAGGTGTGAGCTTGCAGAGAAAAGCCACCATAATGATGTAAAGAAACTTTTTTTTTCACGGAACCATAGACATCTAATGATGCCATAGACTCGTGGGATTTGTATAAAAACTCCGTGGCGAGGCTAATTGCTTTCATAGACACATTTTTGTCTTTATTTTATGTTATGTATATAGTTACATTTTAACTAGTTATAAACGTAAGCAGTTTGAAGCCCGGTTTGTGTAATAGTAATAAAATTTAAGAGCTTACGGATGAACGGTAGTTAAAGTGGTCTTATGTGCAGTCGCCTTTAAACCGGAAAAGTACTAATATAATATAATAATAATAATAATAATATTCTACCACATTCACACAGCGCCATCTAGCCCCAAATTAAGCAATTATATTTGCTTGTGTTATGGGTACTAAACAACTGATATACTACTTATATACATTTTTTTTTTTGTAAATACATACATATTATAGATAAATTACACCCAGACACAGAACAAACAATCATGCTCATCACACAAAGGTTTGTCCTGGGTGGGAATCGAACCCACGACCTCCGGCTTAGCAGTCAGGGTCACTAACCACTAGACCAACAGGCCAGTCAATAGCAGTAAAAGTAATATGACTTAAAAAAACCTATGAAAATATATATCTAAGTTTTTTTTAGATATTACTGACTTATTGTGAAAGAAAATATCGTGAAGAAACCTGGACTATAAGTCTTAAAATTATCAATAAATATTTAAAATTTCCAATTTGTTCTTAGCAAGCATGGCGATCAATGCTCATGAGTTTTTTTTATCGGGAAAAGAGTACCCGCACGTGGAGTACTGTTCTCACCTGTGGGCAGGAGCCCCCAAATACCAGCTCCACCCACTTGACTCCCTCCAACGGCGAGCTGTTCGAATCGTCGACGATCCCAATCTCACAGACAAATTAGAGTCACTGGAGCAGCGGAGGGACTTTGGCTCTCTATGCGTGCTCTATCGTATGTTTAACGGGGAGTGCTCTGAGAAACTGTTTGACTTGGTGCCATCGTCTCCATTCTATCATCGCACCACTCGACATCGCAGCAAAGTTCATCCATACTACCTGGACACGATCTCGTCTAGCACGGGTCATTTTCAGCGTTCATTTCTCCCACGTACGTGCAGGCTCTGGAACGAACTACCAGCTGCGGTGTTTCCCGAGCGCTATGACATATCCTTCTTCGAACGAGGTTTAAAGAGAGCATTAATATCACGGTAGGCAGCGGCTTCGCAGAGCCCCTGGCGTTGCAGAAGTCTATGAGCGACAGTTACCACTTACCATCAGGTGGGCTGTTGGCTCGTCTGCCACTGTAGGCAATAAAAAAAAAAAAAAAAACCTGCAATGTGATAAAACTGGGCTGTCAAATGTCTTTAGATGTTAATCATAGAAATCACTTTCAGGGTGAAAATACTCAAATCAAATCATAATTTTAAATTCAAATTCGTTTACTTAAGTTTTGTACATATTCGCAAAATAATATTGAGGCCGCCTTCATTTCTTTGTCTTCTTCTTATTAAATACTAATACAAAATGATAAGAAAGAAAGTAATATAAACATCGGCAGAATTATATAGATTTCTATAATTATTACTCTAGTATAAAGAACTATAATTACATAAGAGGTCATAATATTAGACTACGGCTAGGATCTGTGCCTATTACCCATCCAGCACACCTACTGGCCCTAATATAGCAGCTTGAGAGAAGCTTTACGCGTCTCGCTTAAAAAATTCGGGATCAAAATTAAACAACTCGAAGGTAAAGAGTTTATTAGCGACATTATTTACCTCTTTTAAATAAAAATACGCACAAAAAATTATTGAAAAAAATAAAATAAAATCATTACTACTTCAAGTTAAAGGAGGTTCAAACAAATATAAAATCTTTATCCGTGGATAAAAAAAAATATAAAAAAAACTCAATTAAGTAAATGCATTTTAAAAAAGGCCGCATGATATAAAATATCTCGGCTCCGTAACTTAATGTCATTGCTTGAAAAAAAAATGTATTCCTTTTTTAAACGGACCAATGAGAAGACCTTACTTAATGTCCTACTGAATTTTGAAATTTGAGATTTAGACAGTGGAGACGACCTGTTTTTTATTTTATTTTGTTTTTATCGTTTTAGTTTATTGGATTGATATGTAATGTAGATACCGTTTCTAAGACTTTGTATCCAAATTGTTTGTCGCTCGCAGCTTTTATCCAGTCACAAAGACTAAAGAATAAAATACTTTATTTATTTTACCATTCTGGTCCCTGAAATACAGTTGATACTAGTTCGGGGACCAGAGAATTCCACACTTTTTGTAAAAAGAAATATGTCAATAAATTATTCTTATTTTTATCATTATCACACCAGCCCGTTATTATTACTAGTTAATTTTACGTACTAGGTGCGCCCAGCGGCTTCGCCCGCGCGGAAAATCTGCTTAATTAATCTAACTCGGGAACCAGACTTACTTTAGGGATAAATATCCGTCTCCAGCATCAATATACTTACATACATACAAATTTTCATTGAAATCGGTTTAGCCATTTAGGCGCTGAGTGGTAACAAACACAACACACATACACAAACTTTCGCATTTATAATATTAGCAGGATTTACTGTTTCAGAATATTTTCTGATTTTGTGACAAATAAGCACAAACCTATGGACATAGCTATATTTTCTAATACAGAAACAATACTAATAAAATACAATAGAACCCTTTTCGATCTTGAAAAAGTATAGCGAAGAGAGTGAACAGGTAATTTAATTTACTCAGAGGCAAGCATATCTATACATATAATAAAATTGGAGTGTCTGTTTGTAATATTGAAATAACCGTTTTTTACTACATGTATATGAATATATATACGGTACATACACCAAAATAACATTTTTTACAATTTTTGTCTGTCTGTCTGTCTGTTTGTTCCGGCTAATCTCTGAAATGGCTGGACCGATTTTGACGGGACTTTCATTGGCAGGTAGCTGATGTAATAAGGAGTAACTTAGGCTACGTTTATTTTAGAAAAAATATTTTATTTTAGAAAAATAAAGTAATGTTGATCGACTGTTAGGTGGAACGAAGTTTGCTGGGTCAGCTAGTTAAGAATATAATATTGTGTACACTGTATAGTTAAGGGTTTTTAGAATTGATTATTTTATAACCTTAATTTCAAATCCTAATACTTAAAAACTATTTTGATATTTTCTTGTAAATAGATATTACACACATGGGTATACTTTTACTTAAAACACTATCTTTCTATTGATATAACTGAAAAAAGAGTGCAGTATTTGATACCTATATCGTTGATTTTTACATTTTCAGAAACATAATAAACTTAAGTATAAAAAAAAGAATTTTTCAAATCGGTTCATAAATGACCGAGATATGAGGTATAAAACATACAAAAAAAAAAACATACGTCCCGAATTGACAAAATCCTCCTTTTTGAAGCCGGTTAATAAATGCTTAACTAAATAAAATTGAAAAATATCGACGAAATCAGACACCATAATAAATTATTAAATAAACAAACAATTTGCATATTACAAACAATTTAAAAATACCAACCGACTCCACGGACATTGTTTCCGTGCAATATTGCCGCCGAAAATTATTTAAAATAAGATACGTTTGTTTGTTGACTGGCGACCCGCCCCGGCTTCACCTTCGGATGAGCTACCTATTCATGTTTATGACTATAAATTACAAATGTATGTATGTATATCACCATCATTATCATCAGCCTATGGGTAGTGCACTGCTGGCCTTTCTCAAAGCACAGCCATCTTGCCCGATTTTTGCTGATTGCAACGAGTTTTTTTTCTGCATGACATTCATGGACTTCGAGAGATGCAATGCAAGGGACTTCGCGAAGCATCTGCCTACCGTGATATAAATTATCTCTTTATACCTCGTTTAAAGAAGGACATGTAATAGCGCTTGAAACAACGCAGCTGGGAGTTCGACCGTGTTTGCTACCATGGTAGAGTATTTTTTTTCTATAAAAACAATGTCATCGGCTTGTCATTGAATAATGTGCAACTTAGTCTCTATCATTGCTTTTTAAAACAAACTTAAAGTCAACTATCAAAAATGTCGCCCGTATCTATTCCAAGTTTATAAAAATTGCTATAATTAAAATTTTGTTACAAAAACGCTTAGGACTGCGGCTAACAATGGCCCATTAGCCCGATAAACATCTAGCGAAGAATAGTAACTACATTTTTGAATTTCGAATGTTTAAGTTTTTTATTTGTTTTTTTTAGTCATTTGATTTTGTCGGTGAAGGTTGCGCGTTGCATGAAGAGATCTCTTTTAGAAATTATTCAATTACGTTGAAGTAGACTTTTGTTGGTGTTTTACATATGAGCGTCTACGCGTCATGAGTGACAATGTTACAATTTAGTGTCATATTTAGTGTAATTTTTATCATTTAATCGGGGCTATATTTTAAAAATATGTTTTGTCTTCATGCTACAATTAGGTGAAAGCAGATAAAAAGTAACAAATCATTGCGTTTACAGTTCTATTTATATGCAAATAATACATTTGAAACTTAAGTTGCGTTATTTTCATAGTAAAAAAACTGTAAGCATTATGGTTACTTACTTTTTATACAGTTTTTACTTAATTCTAGCATATAGACAGAACATATTTTTGTTGAACTAAATTGCGACGTTGCTACTCATGACGAGTAAACCTTCTTATATTCTTTTCTACAGCCAGTTCGCTGATGAGGTAGAGCCATGAGAGAAAAAGTAGCAAGAAACCTCAGAGCACTCTTTTTAATCGCCAGATTGTTACAAATCCTTAAAGCCATAACAATAGTGTTTGAATACTGCGGTGGTCTTAGCCATAATGCTCAGCTACATAATACGTGTCTAATAGAATAATTAAGTCAATATATCAAAATGTTAGCATTTCGCACGCCATACGTGACGATTCAGCTTTGTCGCGCATTTAGCGACGTGTGAGGTATAGTTTGTATAATCTGTGGTTTAGCGCCATTTAAATGATACTAGTAACTCGCCCTTGCTTTGCACGTAGTTTCAAAGTAAGTTTGAATTTTTCGTCTTTTATTCTAATACTAATTGCCCGCAGCGCGGTTTCACCCGCATTATTTTACATCTTTGGTTACTACTCTGCTCCCGTCGCCAGTAACGTGAAGTTACAGCCTATAACATTTCTCAAGAACTGGTGGTAATACGAGTGGTAGTTTAGCTAAAAGACGTCCACTGCTGGACATTATGACCGGTTGTGAGCCCATTCATCGTTTGTCGCCATCCTCGTAATAAAACCACTCTATGAATTGTGATTTTGTATTAATTCCACAGTAATCAGTTATTTTAAATAATAATTATAAATATAGTAGTTATAATATAGCTGCACATTAATGAAAGACAAAATATTATTTTTACTATACGCAACGCGCGTTTAAAAGAAATACTAATTTGAATTTGACATTGGCAGAATTCATAATGTTTCCAATGTAAAAAAAGTATTATTTTTAAAGTCGATCTATAAAATTCTATCGAGCCTGCTTGTTCAAATAAATTGCATGTAGTTATGTAACCAATTATCTATGTTAACGTGTAATCGTTAAAGTACTATAATTAATATAGAGTTCATTGCTAGTATAAAATTATTATTATTATCTGTCAGTGTCAATTGCAGTTGTATAAAATAGTAGTTATTTTTATCCGTTTAGAAACCAATATTTATCATGATAATTATTATTACTACGGCTTTTCAACGAAGTGAGTTACGCTAATACACGTAAGTGTGAAGTATCATGTATTTTTGACGGTTGATTTCACTCTATACTCAGTAAACATTATAACTAGCCTGCTTGAAATCTATACGTAAGCGGCAGAGTTTCTATGCGCTAATCTCAAGAACTGCTAATCAGATTAGATTTTTTCTTACATTTGTCAGTCCAATTCTGGAATGTTACGAAAGAATATCTAATATCACTTCGCTACGGGAGCGGAGCAGACTCCGAACAGTAACCAATACTAAACATTTTACTTAACGCGGGTGAAATTGCGCTGCAGTCAGTTAATTTATTATAAAATGAAAATAGTGTACGTAGTTTTTTGCTAGTTCTTCACATGACTTGTCAGGACGTTGTTGTTGACGTTCATAAATGTCACTAAGTGATTAAATTTTTTTTAATTTTTTAATTTTTTTAAGTTTACACCTGTAAGTCAAGATTAACAGTAAAGAACCTAAACGAACACCGAGCTTTGACACTCGAAAGTTCCGGGACTGCTAAACCTACTGTCTTGACCGCGCAACGTATTTAGTTAGAAGTAAAATGGAAGAGTGTTAGAAGAAGAGAATGTTAGAGTTAAAAGTGATGTCTACTCCAAGCGTCCATAGACTATTAAAGTAACCTCTTACCATCATGCAATTCTTAAGCTGGTTTGAAATGTTCCCTTTATGTTGTCACTTTAGTTATAAAAAGCATATTTCTTGAGATATAAACCAGTACGATTTTATCATTAGTCATTGAATTTATTAAAATTTTACTATTATTTTATTACTACATTTTATAGTTTAAATATTTACGGTCATTTATGTATGTACCCATAGACAAGTAGTTAATACTTTTATCTATTACTAATATTTAAGTTTGTGTATTCTATGTACGGCTTCGTCGAAAGTTTTTAAATAAATTTTGATCAAAGATTATAAAGAATTTTGTTTTATTTTACATTCTTTTGTGAATTGGGTAAGTATAGTTTATAAAGTGGTTAGAGAGATATTAACATAATTTATATTAATAATAGTATGTTACCCCTAAATAGGAAAACATCATTCAATTTTAATTTTAAGATTATACAGGTACCTACAATTTAAGGCTTTTTAAAGTTTCTGAGGTTTAGTTCTTGCGCAGCTTCTAACGTGTTCTAGATAGTCTGCCGTTGACAAAAAAAAACAAATTCAACCTAAACTTTTGACTGAGAGCGCCGGAGGCCTAATTTTTCCCCTTTCCGCTTTCCTCACCTCCCTCATTCCCTTCCCTTAACCCCATTCCCAGCCGCCATAGTGGAGGCCACCATACCAGCAGTTTAAATAGATGGTATGGAGGCCACCACTTCTAGATTCCACTGACTGCTTACCACCAGGCGGGGTGGAGTCACTTTGGTAGGCTAATATAAAAAAAAACCACGGAAGCGATTTTGCAGAAATTTGGTATAGAGATAGATCAGAACTTAGGAAACAACATAGGCTATCTTTTATCGCAAAAGAATGGCTCAAAAGGCTTGAAATAGGGAATTAAAGTTTGTATGAAAAATCGTCAACAATACAGTAAATAAGTAAACAGAAAATTATAGTAAAGTATGGTAAATATACACAAACTTAAAAGAACACGCGAACAACTACGGCGGTCATAACATAACTATTTTCTAAAAATAAGTTTAATTTAGGCTGGGCGCACATTAGCAGATCCGGACTTTTTGTCCTGTTGTTTTTGCACTAGGGCCAGACAGTTTTCTTGCGCTTTTATGTTACCTTACTACTTTCATACATTTCAATGTCATAGGATAATAAGACAAAATGCTCGCAGACAAAAAGATCCCGCTCTTACCCTCAGTTTCTGAAAGGCTGATCAACGAAAAATTAACTAATCATCTGTTAAATCACATGTGAAGTACCTAAAAGCATGCTAAAATCATGTATAATTAGTTTAATTTGATCTAGTTAGTTACTAATTAGATCAAATTAAACTAATTATTCATGCTTTTAGCAACCCAATTGGTACTTCACACGAGATTTAACAGGTGATTAGTTAATTTTTCGTTGATCAGCCTTTCAGAAACCGGGGGTTAGTCGTAGTATCATATTTAAAAGCAACATGATTTCGCAGTTTACATACGGCTTTTTTGTTTGAACAGAACAATCTCGGGTAATTAACTCTCGGATTTCGAAAAATCTTTTTGCATTATATATTCCAATTATTGAAAAAGGTAATAGGCTATGTAACATCACGCTACGACCGATAGGAGCCGAGCAGTAACCAAAGATGTAACTTATAACGCTGTTGAAAGCTAGTTTTAATAGGTCTTTCAGAAATGTTACAAACAAATAGTGAAAACCGAATCCGTTTTCTGTCTTAGAAATTAGAGGAGAAAAACAAATACGTTATAGAGATATATAAAATTATATTATGTATATACGTAATTATACTGTCTACACATAAACCCATTATATACAAACAATTATTAATAAAAACTACAATAAAACAGGCGTAATTTAAATAATAGAAACATTTAACTAAACAACATAATGGCTTCTGAAATATTTCGTTGTAATTTAAATAATTTATATAAAACCAACCGACCGGCGGCAATTTTTGTAATTGCTTATTTAAAAAAAAACTACCGTTGTCTATGTCGAACTGTTTCTACTACTGTTTGTACGAGGTTTGTACTATTATTACATTAAGTCTAGGGTTGTCACGTAAACCTATCGAATTTCTATGTTTCTATGAAAAAATAAGTATCAAAGTATCCGGTATATTTATATTTTGGTATATTTTCACGGTAGTAGATCCACGATGATTTCAGCATGAATGGGCCGGATCGTCCGGGGAAGTACTACCCTCTCATAGAAGATCGACTTAAGAGTATAGTAGTAGTATCCGTACTACTGCGTTTCGTTTGGTGAGCGAGAGGCGCCGGAGGCCCAATTGCCCACCTTTCCTCTTTCCTCACCTCCCTCATTCCTTTCCCCTAACCCCATTCCCAGCCGCCATAGTGGAGGCCACCATACCAACAGTTTAAGACGATGGCTTTTAGTATGGTGGCCGCCACTTCTGGATTCCACTGACTGCTTACCATCAGGCGGGGTGTAGTCACTTTGGTAGGCTATAATATTAAAAAAAAAAAATCTGCATTGTAAAACCCATATTGCAGTGCTCTATGACATATACTTACTTTTTGTCTTTAGATCGCTGTGTATCTAGTTGTTGTATTATAATTATTATTAATTATTTTTCTAGGTTATGATTCTTGCTGGTTTTAGAACAAATACTTATAGATCGATTGAGAGAGTACCTACTACCTTCTGAAAGAATATTAGTGTAAAGTATACCTTCACACTTTCCCCTTTCATAATCAGCAACGCCTTGGTTGGTACACAATATTTCTTTTTTGGAATTTGGATACAGTTTTTACTGTTAGGATATAAGCAGTGCGTTTTTGATACTGATGTCACCGCTAGCACCTAACTATTAAAAGATATTTTGAAATGTACAATAATAGGTATACTTATGAATAAAATGATATTTATATCAATTAGCTATTTAAAAAAAAAACGAATAGTTACCCATAAAAGAAAGAAATAAAACATTTTTAATCGGATTACACATAAAAAGCCACAGCCCTAACAGTACCATCCCTTCTCCATTCTAAACCAATTTTCTATTGTAAATATCTAACCGGATGCTAGTATTATACCCAAAAAACGCAACTTCCGCTCTTAAAACTATGTGACACGAATTTAAATGTAAGAATTAAAAGTAATCGGTAGTATTGCAACCCCAATCTGTTTTATAAAAAAAAGATTAAACCCTTTTGTGTTATCTGTGGTTGTGCAAGCGCGCGAAATGTTATGTCACCATGACAGATAAACAAAAGAGCACTATTAATATGAGAAATATGATAATTGTTATAATTAATGTAATATCTTTAATGTATTCTATGCTTGTAGCTTTATATCTACAATTTAGGGATTAAAAGAGTTTTTAAAAGTACCTACATATATGTTTATTTTTCTCTATACAGTATACTAGCTTCCCGCAGCGCAGTTTCACCCGCGTCTTTGGTTACTGCTCTGCTCCCGTCGCCAATAGCGTGATGTTACATAGCCTATAACCTTCCTCGAGAACTGGGCTATCATACGCACAAAAAAATATCTTATCCGCATGGTAGTTCCAGAGATTAGCGCGTTCAAGCAAACAAACTCTTTCGCTTTATATGTGTAAATAGTAAAGATTTGGGGATTATAGGGTTTTAAAAAGTACTTATGTTTATCTTTTCTCTATTTATAGGTACCTATCTATACTTCTATTCTATTGTATAAAGTAGATGTTTGTTTGAACGATCTAATCTCTAAAACCAACAGTCGGGTTTAAATAATTATTTTTGCGTATAACCGAAATCTCACTATGGACTCTACATAGTTTTTAGGTGATGAAAAAAAATATCATTCATTGTAAAGTTAACTTAATACCTTACTTGTTAATGGTAAAATTCGGCAGGCAGACTGATTTTAACTGTCATAGTGGACTCTACCAGTACTCTTCAACAATAATAATAATTAGCTAAGTACCTATATTAATTTTAACTTTGTCTTAAAAGGGTTTGTCTTAAACGGCGGAACCGATTTTGATTGGTATGTAAATAGAATCAGTGCCGGAGAAGGACATAGGACATAAGGCATACGACATTTACCTAAGTATAGCACTGTTTTATAATATTTATTAAGTTCGGCAAAAAATACCGGGCCTGGTTTCGTGGAACTTCGATATGACTGTACTTATTTAAAACTGAATAACAAATTAAAGTAATCCTGCTAGTATCATTGCTCAAGCGTTATAATCTTTTTTAATCTGTAATGTTAAACCTAAAGAGATTTCACTTCATTCAATTATTCAATGAGATTTGCACAAACATCTCTCACCTTTAAAAAAAAAAGAACCATAGACCGTCTTTTACTTTTATAGTCGGCACAACAAAGTCATCCCCTGGGGCGTTGAGTACGTATTTTCAAAATATTTTGACTTTAATAGTTCCTTTTGACGTTTCGCAGTGACATATTGGCCGACATTTTGTTTTGAAATCGGCAACATAAAGTTGTAGGTGTTATTTGTGAATTTTGTAGTGATGTGACAGTTATAGAGGCGGTGTGTTTGTGTATATGGGTGGGCGAGTGTGGTTAATTGAGGTAAGCTCATGGTGGTCAAAATGTCTTTTGTTTGTAATTGGGCTTTTGGTACCGTATTTTTATTTTCTTGTTGGTATAAAATTATGGGATTGAAAATATTTTTTTTATGCTTTTTGTGATTTGCGGTTAAGTTTTAGTTAGTAACTTATATACCTACCTACTTTTTGATGGCGGTAGGTATGTACTTTAAGTAAGCAGTTTCACTTTTATAGAGCCATATTATTTATTGTCATTTCTATTAGACCAGTGGCTCAGCTGGTCGTAGAAAATCAAAAAAAGGAAATTGCATTCAAAGGCACCTCCTTTCTATAAGTAAACTAGAACTAGAAACTACTAAAACTGAAAGCACAGTGTGTGTTATAATATCGTTGCTATTAGTCAGTTTTTACAGTGAAGATATTTCTTTAGCTGGACCGATTTAATTTGCACGATATTTCCAAAAGGTATCTTTGTAAAACTCATGTCAAACAGCTGTATTTACTTTCTTGTGCAAATCAACATATTTTTTTTTCCATTTATAACAAAAAGGCACACGCCTCGTAATATTGTTCAACAACAGTCGAAACCGCCATTTTTTTATCCAAAACCCACAAAAGCAAACATGTAATCACATTTCATTACAATAAGAAACTTTTTCTTTACTACACCCATTTAACAGAGCATACAAAGAGGGTACTATCACACCCTGGCAGGAAACGGCTGACCACCACAATACCTGTGCCATCATGCTGCTTTTGTAAAAAAAATAACAATTTATGGTCAAGCTTGACAGCTGTCATTTTTCGCGGGAAACTTGAAAGGCGTTTTCACTTTGTAGGGATGGGATAGTTACAAATTTACTTACAAAGTAGATAGGTATTATGTAGCTAATTTATTTATCTATTAAGTTTATTAATGCAAATTACAAAATTTCACGCTTCATTACAACTGCTGAAACTACCTCCGAGATAACTAAAGGACCAGGGAGCGTTAAAAACAAGGATAGAGACACGGTGCGTTTCGTTCGGTGAGTGAGAGCGCCGGAGGCCCAATTTCCCCCCTTTCCTCTTTCCTCACCTCCCTCGTCCATTCCCCTAACCCCATTCCCAGCCGCCATAGTGGAGGCCACCATACCAGCAGTTTATGACGATGGCTTTTGGTATAGTGGCCGCCACTTCTGGATTCCACTGACTGCTTACCATCAGGCGGGGTGGAGTCACTTTGGTAGGCTATAATATATAAAAAAAAAAGATAGAGACAATGTAAGGTTATAATAAGATTGCTATAAGAGGTGGTAGAGCTCCAGGTCATCAATCCGCATGAAAAGCGTAGTAAACATTGAAGTAAGTGATCGAACTGTTGGCGTAGAGTACTTAATTATGAAATGGAGATCACTATTAGGTACAAATTAAGCTAAAGAACTTCTAGGACGTCATATTTACAAGTACTTTCTTTTGTTTTACATAACTGTTATTTTGTATACTAAAATACCTCTACCCAACTAATCGTGAAATGCATACCCATCCCTATTAATTAAAAGTAAATTTATTGAAAGATACTTTATTGACCGCAGACTGACCGCTGCAATTTTGAATTTTACTTAAACAATTACATACCTAAACCAATTTGTTATTATTATTATATTCTAAATATTTCTTTACTCGTAGCAAACATTTTTTAAGTATCCGTATTCTAGAACCCATATCACTGCTCTGTGTTTAATATTGTTGACTGCACCGTTGGTCTAGTGGTTAGTGTAACTGACTGCAACGCCGAGTGTCGTGGGTTCGATTCCCGCGGAGGCAAATATTTGTGTGATGAACATTTGTATTTGTCTTTAGTCTGGGTGTTTCCTATGTATTATAAGTATGTATTTACAAAAAAAAAGTATATATATGTATTATATTTCAGTTATCTAGTACCCATAACACAAGCTCTGCTTAGCTTGGGACTAGACGACAGTGTGTGATAGTGTCCACATATTATTATTATTATTATTATTGTTTACATAGAGATCATATCTGTTTTGATTAAATTTCTTTGTTCTGAGCTTAAACGAGTACAAAAAGACACACAATTACTAAGTAGAACAACTGAGAAAGGGGTCTTAGTAAACTGATTAATATATTGTCTAATTGTATCATACTGTTGGACATAGGCCTCCCTCAATTTTCACTACCTTGACCAGTCGTTTATTCTCATCCATTGGTTGCCCGCCACCCTTATGAGGTCGTCAGTCCACCTTGTGTAGTGTCCATTTTAACTTGAACTTAAAGTCTGAACTAATTCAAGAAAATGAGGGGTCTTGTTATTTTTGTTATTTTGTTTGTACTGTATCGCGTGTCAAATAAAAGTACTTTCAAAAGTCTTTTTTGTACAATTGTACTCATACAAAAGATTGAGTGAGCAAACTTTTAAGTGATTGTTTTGAGTAAACAGGCTACTGGTGTTGTTAAAAACATTTTTGTTTATTGCGGTTGTCTCTTGAGGTTTTATTTAATAAGTTTTGAGGTTATAAATATAAATGGGGTTTTTGTTAAGATGTGAACAAGGAGTGAAACTAATTGTCGGGTATAGAATTTGCATTTATTTTTACTGGCTTACCTGTTAATTTATTAATAAACACAATAGAGAAATACAGCAAGAATATCTCAGCAGACTAGCTTCTTCATTTCTACATTTGTTTAATTAACAGCGACCCTAGTATTCACTCTGAGAACTAACTATATTAAGTTCTCATCGGTGAAACGAACTTACGACAGCTGGGGCGGGTCATTAGTATTTTATAAAACAACTCAAAACCCTCCTTAATTATTTATTAGTTTTTTTTTCCGCAGGTAAAAATAATGAATTAACTATTTAATTCTATTTATATCAAACAATAAAATTCGCAATCAAATATGAATCATAGCCCCTCATCTTAAACTGTTTGGAGAGTTTATTAGGGCTGATACTAACATACATTTAACATAAATATTTTTGATTTATCAAATCGAATTCACGGTTTAAGCGCATTAGGGCTCATTCTCACTATGGCAACTGACTCGCTAATGGACTACTTCTCATTTTGGCTACTTCTGATTAGGGCTACTTCTCATTAGGGCTACTTCTCATTAGGGCTACTTCTCATTAGGGCTACTTCTCATTAGGGCTACTTCTCATTAGGGCTACTTCTCATTAGCGCTACTTCTCATTAGCGCTACTTCTCATTAGGGCTACTTCTCATTAGGGCTACTTCTCATTAGGGCTACTTCTCATTAGGGCTACTTCTCATTAGGGCTACTTCTCATTAGGGCTACTTCTCATTAGGGCTACTTCTCATTAGGGCTACTTCTCATTAGGGCTACTTCTCATTAGGGCTACTTCTCATTAGGGCTACTTCTCATTAGGGCTACTTCTCATTAGGGCTACTTCTCATTAGGGCTACTTCTCATTAGCGCTACTTCTCATTAGCGCTACTTCTCATTAGGGCTACTTCTCATTAGGGCTACTTCTCATTAGGGCTACTTCTCATTAGGGCTACTTCTCATTAGGGCTACTTCTCATTAGCGCTACTTCTCATTAGCGCTACTTCTCATTAGGGCTACTTCTCATTAGGGCTACTTCTCATTAGGGCTACTTCTCATTAGCGCTACTTCTCATTAGCGCTACTTCTCATTAGGGCTACTTCTCATTAGGGCTACTTCTCATTAAGGCTACTTCTCATTAGGACTACTTCTCATTAGCGCTACTTCTCATTAGCGCTACTTCTCATTAGGGCTACTTCTCATTAGGGCTACTTCTCATTAGCGCTACTTCTCATTAGCGCTACTTCTCATTAGGGCTACTTCTCATTAGCGCTACTTCTCATTAGGGCTACTTCTCATTAGGGCTACTTCTCATTAGGGCTACTTCTCATTAGCGCTACTTCTCATTAGGGCTACTTCTCATTATGACTATTTCTCATTAGACATTCGGTGTAACGATAAAAGCAAGACAGTCACCTTAGTTTAGCCATAGGTTCATTCGACAGTTAAATTTAATAATCATCACATCAGCCTGTAGAGATTCACTCCAGGAGCTCTATCACAACCTCTTCTAGCAATCTTATTAAAAGCTTACTTTGTCTCTATCCTTGTTTTTAATGGTACAAAAGAAAAAGACGAAACAAAAAGTAACATTAAAATAATACTGCTTTAAGATATGGTGGTAGGTTTTTGATTACTGCTCTGCTCCCGTTGCCAGTAGCGTGTTATTACATAGCCTATAACCTTCCATAAGAACTGGGATATCATACGCAAAAGAATTATTATTCAAATCAACCTGGTTACTTGCGAAAACAGCTGAATGATGTATAGTTTTATGATAAGATATTTGCAGTTGCTACATATCACTGTTTTCCAAATAAAATAAAATAAAAAAGAAATAAAGTAGTTCTAGAGATAAGCGCGTTCAAACAAACAAACAAATTCTTCCACTTTATATACTTAAGAGTATAGGTAAATATATAACCAAAATAAATAAATTGTGAAAATAAATTAAAAACATTTCCTTCTTTCTTAGAAGGAACTCTTGCCAACCCTACCTTAAGAGAGGATGAAGGGACACCCTCTCAAATACAAATCATTTATGTATTGTGTGAAATTATTATTAATATCATGTTTGTATTTATTTGCTGTAATTTAATCTCCTTTAGAGCAAGCAGTGAAATTTTTAGGGTGAAAATTTGTAGGTGGTTAATTTGTGGGTGACGAAAATTGGGGGAAGCCTATCTCCAGCAGTGGACGTGTTTCGGCTGATATTGATGATGATGACTGTGGATTTCTTTAAATAGCCCCGAGAGAAGTGGTTGCGACGTGATCTTAATGTGTAATTCAATGAATTTTAATACGATTTTTACTATTCTTCAGAGAATTTCTTCCGGAAATTTCCTAGACGGCAATTCTCTATTTTTATTCATTCCTCTTCTTTTCTCAGTCATTTACTCTTGACATAGTCGTGGTCACGAGTGTTTCCCGGTAGCGTCTCACTACCGTTCTCCATCTGTCTCTGGTGGCAACTTGTCTTGCGCATTCATTGAGAGGTTTTTGGGTTAAAGCCCTGATTTGATCGGTCCGACGCAAAGGAGATCGTCTTCTAGATCTGCAGGCGCTCTACGGAATCACTTCCTCTTCGCGTCACATGCCCAAAGAACGGGTATACGGGATCGAACAAGGGTTGACAGTCGTTCCTTGATGTAAAGTTCTTTTAGAATTGACTCCTTTGTTTTAATTGACAAATTTATATCCTCATGCCCATTTTGTATATATTTTTCTTTCTCTCATTTATTCCTATTTATCTATAATCTTTATGTTTAAGTATTTATTTATGTAATAAAACCTACATGGAATCACGAACTCACCCCCGGCTGTAAACAGGGAGGCTCAAATAAACAATGCTTGTAACTGTTTACGAATATTCACCCCCAACCCGAAAGGTATAATGGATTTTGTGGGGTTTGGTATAAGCTGGGAGTGTAAGCGGTATAAATGTACCACAAGAGATTGTTTTATTTATTCAAACAGTATAAGATTATAGTCTCAAACTTATACTACGGCCAAACCAACAATGTTCAAAGTTTTTTGATTCTGTTATATACAGGTCCAAATAAAAGAAGACCCTAAAAATATATATCGCAAAATTACTGTTTTCAAAGTTTAAACTAAGTACGTTACGAATTTGATACGGTTTCCGTTATCATTTAGGAGATTTTTTGCTAGATATTATACACAGAAAACCCGAGGGTCTGAAAGATTATGCCGTAAAGGAAATATTAAGTTTCTAGTACTTTCGCACAAAGCAGAGAGTCATCATCATCATCATCATATCAGCCACAAGACGTCCACTGCTGGACATAGGCCTCCCCCAATTTTCGCCACCGTTGTCGGTCGTTCGCCGCCCTCATCCATCGGTTGCCCGCCACCCTTATAAGGTCGTCGGTCCACCTTGTGAGGGGTCTGCCCACGCTGCGTCTTCCGGTTCGTGGTCGCCACTCTAGAACCTTTCTGCCCCAGCGGCCGTCAGTTCTGCGAGCTATGTGTCCTGCCCATTGCCACTTCAGAGATGCAATTCTGCGAGCTACGTCGGCTACTTTGGTTCGCCTGCGGATTTCTTCGTTTCTCAAACGATCGCGCAGAGAGACGCCTAACATAGCCCGCTCCATCGACCTCTGAGCGACTTTGAGCCTTCGGATAAGACCCATAGTCAGCGACCACGTCTCTGCTCCGTATGTCATTACTGGCAACACACACTGGTCAAAGACCTTAGTCTTGAGACACTGCGGTAGTGCGGACGTGAAGATATGTTGTAGCTTCCCGAACGCTGCCCAGCCGAGTTGGATTCGACGAGTGACCTCTTTCTCGAAATCGGACTTACCTAATCGGACTGTTTGTCCCAGGTATATGTACTCGTCAACGAATTCGTGCATCGAGCCTCCGACCGTGATAGGAGTGGGTGTAACATGGACATTGGTCATGACTTTAGTCTTGTCCATGTTCATTTTTAGGCCCACTTGTCGAGAGACTCTACTGAGGTCATCGAGCATTGCACTGAGGTCCTCCACGGTCTCAGCCATGACCACGATATCGTCCGCGAATCGAAGGTGAGTGATGTACTCGCCGTTTATGTTGATGCCAAGTCCATTCCAGGTCAGAAGCTTAAACATATCCTCCAGTGCAGCGGTGAACAGTTTCTGAGATATAACATCTCCCTGTCGTACTCCTCGCTGTAACTGGATAGGTCTTGAGCTCTGACCATTAATTCGTACTGACATGGTGGCGTTTTCATACAAACACTTCAGCACTTCGATATATCGATAGTCAATATGGCACCGTTGGTGGGACTGCAGCACAGCCCAGGTCTCGATCGAATCAAAGGCTTTCTCATACGTCGTCCACAAACGCTAAGCATAGGGGTCGGTTATACTATGTGGACTTATGTATAACCTGCCGCAAGCAGAGAGTGTTACTACATAAAACTTAAATATTACTACTTTTTCTTATGCCTTGCACCACATCTCTTATAAGGTGTGTCGTTGTTAATATCATGGGGGACTGAGGAAGCGTCATGCATTGCATACTAACACCAAATCTTTGTAAATAATACAGATTATTAGTGACAACACTGATTTTAATTGTAAAGCTTTTTATGATGTCTTACAAAGTAGACACTAACCTACTTTACTGAAGAGTAAATAGAGAACTTATGGTTTGAAAGCATTAAAGGCTGTTGGGGCAGAAAAGTTCTAAACGCAGCGTGAGCAGTTCTATTAAAAGGTGGACATTGATAAAGGCAATTAATTAATGTATGAGGCCGCCGAGCGATCGGTTAAAAGACTATACGAGATATATCTACTTTAAAATATTACATTAAAAACATAAAGTGGACTTAAGCTCGAAAATGGCGGCTTGTTGACAAAAAGCGGATTGGTGACCACAATGGCGACAATCTTGTCGCAGCGTTAAATGTCACCTTGATAAAGTTAAACAAAATAGAACATATATTTTTTATATAAATAAGTGCGTATAGTTGAAAACTATCTTACAACATTTTTATTCCAAACATTTACATATCTACATAATAATACAATAAAGTACCACAATAATTTTAAACATCGAAGAAAACTTCAGCAATATTCGCGCCAAAACTAATAAATCTGCCATATTGCCGCAACATGTGTTCTCAACGTTCAACATTTGTCTATGGTCACACTTTTTTTATCTGTCGAAGGCGTTTATTGGATTCGCTGACAAAGTTGGGGAAATCATATTCTGATATTGTGGCTTTTATTGGTTGCTAGAGAAACGCCCCGGCTTTGCACGAGTGTAAATATACCTAATATCACACAGTTACTGTCACATTGCAGGGCAAACTTTTTGTACAAAGAACGCATTGTACGCTCTTTCAAGGTGGACTGGCAATTTCAGACATTTTTCTTTATACCAAAGACTAGATTTTCTTAAGATTTCGTACGGAATACCTGGATGTTACTTTCTCACTGCATGGCAAAGGCTCTTAAAGAGAAGGTATGAGCATTGATCGCCGGATTGGAAATTTTAGTTTTTTTTTTATAAATTAGATTTCCTCATGTTTTTCTTCACCGTAAGTTAGTGATATTCAACGTAAACATAGTAATATATCTTTCCAAATCTTTGAATTCTTGGCTTCTCCTTACTATAATCCTAGACGTTCGCCTTCGTTTCGCTTTGGTATCAAGTTTCGGTCTCACAAAAAAACGCGTACGAAAAATATCATAGCAATAGATCATCATTCAGATTTAAAGAGACGCTTCAAATATTGAAATTTTGAAAATGACTTAAAATATTATACCTACCCGTCCTATTTGTAGCTTTCTAATGGTAAATTAAAAAAAATCGGTTAAGAAGATCTTGAGTTAAATCAGAACAAACAAACAATAATATAAAAAATCAATTTTTCTCTTTATAATATTAGTTTAGATGTATGTACTCATAAAGACCTTTTGGGAAAAATTAAAAACTGTATCAAAAAGGTTAGAGTTAGAAGCGCAGTAAACAGATAAAAACAGGGAAATTGTACTTTTTGGAGAAAAGATAAGAACTTTTCAGGGTTGGCTGATATATCATAATATAATAGTTAAAGCTGCTTCTACTTCTAGTATAATATTTATTTATTAAAAAAAATTACAATATCATTACACATAAAAACCCAAAACCCCAACGCGATATTATAAAAACATAAAATTAAAAATAACACAACTAATTTAAATATACCTACTTATCCAGTACTATACATTTTTGTACAATGTTTTATACTTAAGGTAAGTTCACATGAAAATTTAATAATTATTATTTTTATTATTTCTTAGTGAAAGAAAACATCGTAAGGAAAAAATTATAAAAAAAAACAGAAATTGTCAATCTACTTTAAGCAAGAGTGGCGATCAATGCTCATACCTTCTCTATATGAGAAGAGGCTTTTGCCTGATGGTGATTATTAAATTTGATTAAAAGAATAAACGTGGCGAGAAAACTAAAAATATGAAAACAAAAACACCTTTACTGAAAAATCCGTATACATCAACAAATAAATCTATCCAATATACTAACAAAAGGCTCGCGTTTAATTGAATAAACTCGACAAAAAAATCGCACGTACAAAGGAACAGGCGCGACACAAATTGTGGCGACAATTTACATAGAAAAAGTGACAAGAAACGCCCGACTACATTTGTTAGGGCCATTGTGTTGTGGAACGGCTTTTAGGGTTCCTTGGGTTATGTGTTTTTGGTAAGAGGTTTGAGTTTACTTATGTGGAAAGCGCTTGTCATTCTTTATTTTTATGTACAACTAGACGTCTGCCCTCGCTTCGCTTCGATATCAAAAGTTTCATTTGGTCTCACTCACAACAATAGTGACGTGAAAATGTCATAGCGATAGTGACGTGAATCATTTCGATTTACAAATTTTAAAAAAGACTGAAATATTAGTTAAATATAATAAAATATACCTTATGTTACCCGTCCTATTTGTAGCTTTCTAAAGGTGAAAGAATATTTTAAATTGTTTACGTAATTCTTGAGTTAAATCTGAACAAACAAACAAATAAATAAAAAATCAAATCTTTCATGTTTATACTATTATTTAGATAATAATACCAGCTTATTACTACCACTACAACTAAAAGGCCTCTTCTCATACAGAGAAGGCATGAGCAGTGATCGTCACGATTGCTCAAGGCGGATGTAAGGTTCTTTATTCATCAGTAGCAACCAAAAGTTCACCTAATGGCAAGTGGTAGTTGCAATCTTCTGCACCTAATGCCAAGGATTCAGAAACCACTGCCTACCGTAATATTAATGCTCTCTATAAAACTTATTTGAACAAGGACATATCATAGCACTCGGGAATTCGTTCCAAGTAACCTCTAGCTCGTAGTGAATTTTGCTGTTAGAACAGTCTTTAAAGAGAAATAGCGTAACATAAGTAAACATGGTTACTAAAAAAATAAAAACTAAACATTTTATTTCTTTTGTTTGCTTTTGAAATGAACGTAAAACAAAACAATTTCTAGTCAATTTACAACATGAACTAAAGTCGATAAAATAGTAACTATGAAAAATTGGGAAATATTACTATTCTAAATAATAAAATATTTATTGAAAAGCATTATATTGCATATGTATCTACAAACTACGCACTTTTTTATTATGTTAAATTCATGCATAATACGTATACATATATCAGAAAATCCCAATAATCCATTGCCCGACACCTCTGCGTGGTATCCTCAGTCCCCACAGTACCACCAAACCACAGAGGCAGTCTAAAATTCATACGGAATCTATACAAAATGTCTCTAAACACGCTTAACCGTTTTTTTACACCTTATTTATATTTATAATACGCTTGTATTTCGTACAGACTAACAAGATGTTCGTGTCAAACAAACCGCCTAACCGCCATGTTGTTCCATAGACAATCTTTCCATTTTCTTTTCGGCACAGGCATTCTGTATTCAGCCGAAGATCCAAGTAGATTGTATATAATCTCTTTTTTTGTTGAGATATTTGAATTTAGATTAAATTTGATGGAAAATTGGTATTGAATTGAATTTTGAGTAAGATTGTGTTTTGGTTAATGTTATTTTGACGCTTGAGATGTGTTGTTGAAATTTTCGGAGCGTTAATGGTTTAGGATTACAACAAATGCCGGTAAAATTACTTTTTTTTTGGAGTACTTGAGGACATTCTTGTATAGATTGCGTAAATATTCAAATAAAGAATCTCTTTTGGTTTTTTATACAACTAAAGTGTGAAATACGGCGTGCCAAAGATAAGCAGTTACTTGTAGCTTAAGGAACGTTGTAAGTATTTTCTGAAACTTACCTAAGTATGAGACAAATAATATTTTATTAGTCGATAAACCATAAGTAGGTAATTATTTTACTCTGTACGATGAAGACTATATAGAAATACATATTACCTCGTAACTTTAGAAATCCACGCTGAACTAATTAACAGAAGTATCTCCTCTTATATATTCATCTCAATTCACTATCGTGGGTTAGAAAGGGACAGCTAATGCCAGTTTAATGCAAATCTTAGCGAATATTATGAATAAATTACCATATTTCTGTTTGATTCGACCGCTAGCGTTTATTAACAGGATTAGGTATTTGTATCTTTATTATATCGCATATGTTTTGCAATATTATTGGTCTTATTGGCTGCGACATTTTAAAAAAGTCATCCTACCAGTCCGTTAATATTCCATTGCAAGGAAATGCCATTTTTATTTTTATATTGCCTACAGTGGCAGACGAGCCAACAGCCCAACTGATGGTAAGTGGTAACTGTCGCTCATAGACTTCTGCGATGCCAGGAGCTCTGCGAAGCCGCTGCCTACTGTGATATTAATGCTCTCGTTAAACCTCGTTTAAAGAAGGAGGCCTCTTATCATACAGAGAAGGTATTCTTTTATAAGTCCAGGTTTCCTCACAACAATAGTACCTAACTCTGTGTCTGTTACGCTTTCATGCTTAAACCATTGAACCAATTTTGATAATAATTGGCACAGAGATAGAAGGTCCCCAAGGTCTACCTTGGGGAACAAAATATCAAAAGGGGGACAAAAGTTTGTATAAAAATGCGATTCGACATTAACGCGGGCCGAGCTGCGGGCAACAGCTAGTAAATTATATTTTTTTATCATTCTTTCATTGAATATGATTATTGACTGCCATTATTTGGAGAGGTATCAAATCACACAACACATGAAAAGCAGCAGCGTACTATGATGAGATCTTCTTAAGTAAAGTAGTTTTTATATAAAATACAATAAATTTAATAATCGTAATTATTAATTGAAATAGGTATATTTACATTTAATTTCTTGCGGCTAATACCTACTTATTTCGAACATCGAACAGAATAAAAAAGGTATAACCATAAACAACATACTTTATATTGTCGTTTCCCGCTTCGTGTTAAAAAGAAAAATACAAGAAGGTTATTAAAAAGTTTATATACCTTAACCAATAAGGTTTCATCTCTATCATTAAGCTGTATGGGTTGTAGGATACCTATGCAGGTTTTATGTCAATTTTATGAGGAGTTTATAGAATATACCAATATAAACTTGTTAGTCCATAATGGTTAACAGTTTTAATCCATTTATTTAACGAGAAGCTGTTTATAAAATCGGCGAGAAATTTATTGTAGAAATTGTATTATGTAGTTAGTAGATAAGTTACCCTCACAAGATAAACCGACAATTTGTTAAGGGTGGCGGGCAACCGATGGATGAGGGCGGCTCATGATCGGTCAAGGTAACGAACGAACGTAAAAAGAATGAAATTAAATCAAAAACGAAAAAAAAAAACCAAATACGGAATTTGTTCGTGTTAGTTACATAATAGACTCCGGTTGCCGACGAGTGTAGGCACTAATGTTTTTTATGTTAATTACTTTATTCTTTATTTTGCCTCTATATAAAACATGTTTTTTAATTTGAAACCAAAAAGCTAAGTAGAAAATTTCTTAAATCGAACTTCAATGCTGACGAAGTTTCGTACAAACATGCAACGCCTATTTTACCCAATATCTAGAAGGCCTAGAATTTGAAAGTTTTAAAATTTATGGATTGTAGACTTAGTTATTTAGCCTCTACGTTGATGAATCAGTCAGTCAATACGATATGGTATACCCATAGATGGATAAATTTATGCCACTATTAACACTTATTTAAGACTAGCTGTTGCCCGCAGCTCCGCCCGCGTAAATGTCCGTTACATCGCATATTATTATTATTTATAAAATATTTTTTCTAAAATAAACGTAGCTTAAGTTACTCCTTATTACATTAGCTACCTGCGAATAAAAGTCCCGTCAAAATCGGTCCAGCTATTTCAGAGATTAGCCGGAACAAACAGACAGACAGACAAAAATTGTAAAAAATATTATTTTGGTGTATACATACACCAAAATAATATTTTTTACAATTTTTACCGTATATCTATTCATATACATGTAGTAAAAAACGGTTGTTTCAATATTACAAACAGACACTCCAATTTTATTATATGTATAGATACTACAAAAACTAAGTAAGTAGGTACGCTACAATTCAAAGAATTCAAAAATATTTCTTATCTTTCAACCTCATTACAAAAGTTTGTAAAATAACATCATTAATAACAAAGACCCCATATTTATAAAAATAACCAATAACACGCGTTAATAGAGGCTGAACATGCAGCTGCCGTTGCTATTATAAAAAAAGTTAGACGCGTTGTCATTGGTCCGATGGCGAGCATTATCCGCATCTGTCATACGCGCCATTTTATAAATATTAGTTGCCAGAACAATAAAATGTGTACATAAAGGTTAGGTGTTATTGTGTTATATTTATGAGTGGTAACATTAACACTAAGTCTTTATTATGTTATTTATTAAGTATACATACTTTGTTATTATAATTTATATTATATGTATTTTAATAAGTACTTAGTCATGATGAACTAATAACTATTTTTTTGATTACTGAAGATGGCAGACGAGCCAACAGGCCACCTGATGGTAAGTGGTCACTCATGAACTTCTGCAATGCCAGGAACTCTGCGAAGAAGCCGCTGCCTACCGAAAAGGGAGTGGGGTAGGTAAAGGGAGTGGGATAGGTGAAGGTAACGAGGAAGGTGAGGAAAAAGGAAAGGGAAAGATTGGGCCCAGCTAATAGGTTAAAATACCCACTTCAAGGCACTGTAACTTTACATTTTTAGTTTACCTTAGACATTACTGACTTATGGTATATGGCTCTAATATCTGCCTGCCTCGATGATTCAGTGGTATTGCGTATCGATTGCCAGACGAATCTGGGATTCGACACCCGGGAGCCATAAATTTATATTGGATTTTTCTGGCGAAAAATTCTAGGAGCCTGAATCATTTATATAGTCGATAATAAAATTGCTTTAGCACAATTAGAGTAAATGTGGTTTGCATATTACAAAACAATAATGTCTATTTTTGCTTGCAAGTGACCTCATTACAGTGACAGTTGGCATTGTCATAAGTCTTAATGAATTTTATTTATGATGGAAATTTTTGTTTAAAGTGGTAAAGCATTATGTGCTCGGCTGTACTTATCTGCATAAATAAATTCGTGTTTTTCTATTTCGTTAAAAAACTATAAAAGGTTAATATTACGAATATAAAAATTTGATTTCTTAATTTTTTTTTTATTATCTCTTAATGATGATATGAATGGAAGAATAGTTTGTGATTAGATATCTATTAAAAGAGAATGGATGAAATCATTTTGTGGTAATCCTAAGTGTCTAATATGGTAACTTATTGTAGCATCTCTTGCCTTTTAAGGTAGGTACTCCCTCACCACGAACATTGACTTGTATTGTAATGTTACAGATTCGAGCATTACATTGGTCAGGGAGGGGGGGGGGGGGGGGGGAAACGAGCATTACAGTGAACAAATTGATAATACAATTTGTAATATTTTGAATTTTACATTACAAGGGAATACTCGGCAGCCAGGAAGGTAATTTGTAGCGTAATGCTCAAAATCTGTTAATGTTACATTACATGAAATGTTCGCGAGAAGGGAGCACCTTTAAATCCAGACCGATAAAACAAATACTTAACCTAAAAAAATAAAAATACCGACAAAATGCCGCCATATTGTCGACAGAAAACGTCAAAAAGTTCCGTTCCTCTTGTCACTGTGGGTACCGACGCTCGTAAAACCCAAATTATTAACATATAAATTGATATTTGTCAAGCTGAGCAACCGCAGCGATAAGGCACGCGGCGATTATATTGTAGGTGCTATGATGAATAAACTTGTTTAGTTTGTTAATTTTTGAATGATATATTATGTAGTGGATATTTTTATGTAAGAGCAAGATTGGTAATGCAATACTTAGAGCTCATAGCCATATCCATGGGTTACAGTTACCTTCTAAAGCAATCTTATTATAATCTTACTTTGTCTCTATCCTTGTTTTTAATTGTACAATAGAAAAAGACAAAACACAAAATAACATTAATATAATACTGCTATAAGTGGTATGCCCACAGGAGTACTGTATGTGCTTGTTGGCGAAGATGTATAATAAAAAGGTCTATCTAATCCAAAGAAGAAAAATCCTGGCGTGATGGTCTAGAGAAATATCATGAAGATTTAAAAACAAGGCACTCAGAAGAGCAGCCTAATATATTTTACATACAACTTTGGTCTTTGTATGAAAAGCGACCATTTTTCTTAGATCGGTTCTGGATCTTTGACCAGACCACCAACTCTCCCTAATTGTAGTACCAAATTCCCCATGTAGTCTGTTGTCGGCAGCCGCGTTAGGCTTCTTCGTATTTTTATATTATACTAGCATTCCGCGGCGAGGTTTCACCCGCGTCTTTGCTTATCATATAGATACATACATAGCCTATAACCTTTAGGAACTGGACTATCTTAGGCAAAAAGAGTTAATCAAATTCAAACTCAAACTCAAAGCATTTAATTCCATTTTGATCATAAAGTGATGCTTATTAAAAGTCGAAATTACACGAAGTCAGCCAATTAACCTACAGCCAGTTCGCTGACGAGGTAGAGCTGTGAGAAGAACTGGCAAGAAACTCACGCCACTCTTTTCAATCGCCAGATAATTACATTTTTGTATGAGTTACAATTTAAAAACTCAACGCAACCCAAGAACCAAATCCGACTGGTAGTTACAGAGAGTAGCGCGTTCACACAAACAAACAAGCTCTTCTGCTTTATTTAATAGTAAAGATGAACAGCGCTACTACTATTTTATTTGCGAACTAAAAACTATGTTTGACAACATAAAATATTTTTTTCTAGTGTCAACACTGAAACCAAAATTTTCTTACAATACTTTTTATATAACTTTTTTGGCAAACAAGCATACCACCAGGGCCACCTGATGGTAAGTGGTAACCGTAACCTACAAGCATCGCTGTTTTCTTAGCGTTGTGGAAATAATGCTTAGAAAACACAACCAAGCCGTAGCCGACCATGTAGGGAGGGAGGGGGGGGGGGAAGGAAAAGGGAGAAGGATTAGGACCGAGGGTTTAATATTGGGCTGCCGGACGGTGTTCTTTCTCACCGAGTGATATTTACCAGTTCGAAAAAAGACCCAGACTTTTATTTATTACCAAATACTTTACACTTTTAAGGTGTCGGTATTAACTTGATCAAAATTACCTTCTCCTTGTAAGGCTACATTATTTTATTTTAAAGTTTATTTTTTACTGATAAATATCAGTAATCGAACATAATATATTGGTATATTACGCAAATGCGTAATATACCAATATATTATGTTCGATTCCCACCCAGGACAAATCTTCGTGTGATGAGCATGATTGTTTGTTCTGTGTCTGGGTGTAATTTATCTATTATATGGATGTACTTAAAAAAAATGTATATAAGTAGTTTAACAGTTGTTTAGTACCCATATCACAAGCAAATATAATTGCTTAATTTGGGGCTAGATGGCGCTGTGTGAATGTGGTAGTATATTATTATTATTATTATTTTTATACAGTACATTTTGTAATTAGGTATTAAAGCTACTTATAAAATTGTGTTGAAATATTTTTTGTCATATTGTTAAGGTAGAATATTTTTGTTTTAAAATTTAAGACAATTTATGATTTAATTAAGCTATAAAATTATTTTTCAACCTTGAACCGTATATTCCGTTTATTAAACATTCAAAGTTCGTAACCATTTTATTTTAGGGTTCCGATCGATTTTACATTAGCCATTGACTTTTTTAATACTGCGTAAAATCAATGTTACTAGTTTTATAGACCTACAAAAAAATGTTATTAGAATTGCCTAAATACTATGTCTACAATATATTTGTTTTAAGAATTTTAACATAATGTATTGTTTTAATTATAAAACAAAAAACTAAAACATAAGCTTAGTTTTCACGTTTTCCTCAACAGATTAAATCGTATAAAGAAACCAATCAAAATAAGCCGAAACTTCTACATAAAAGCCGGCCATAGACATAAATAACTCCGTTTTTTTTCTTTTACCACAGATTGCTTCCATCGCCAGTTACTTTTTATAGTTTTTTAAATATCAATAAGTATGAGGTTTGTTTGAAGATTATTTTGTTATCTCGTTGTAATAAAATAGTTGAGGGTATGGTTTATTTTTTTAAAAAAGGTAGTTGGGTTGGAGGTTTTAGTTTTATTTTTGTTTGTTGGTAGATATTTGCAATTAAAGGACTGATTTAAATTATTATGTTTTGACTTATCGTGTAGAAAATAATTGAAAAACTGCAGACTTTTATATATAAACTAGTTGCTCCCCACTGCTTCGCCTGCGCTTAGAATGTATTTTGTATCCCTCGGAAACCAAGCCGATTTTTGGGTTAAAAAGTAGCCTTTGTCCGTCTTTGGCACCGAATCTATCTACACAACTACTTTCATGGAAATCGGTTTAGCCGCTGAGTGGTAACACACACACACATACAAACTTTCGCATTTATAATATTACTAGCATATTTCGATAAACCAGTACTTTAGTTGCTTAATCAGAAGAAGATGAGTGAATAGCGAATCGTTATAATGTACGCACTACCATTATATTAATTTATCAAAATAAATACTTAAGAGTATATAATACATAATAGACTCTTAAATATGTTATAAATCATCACAAAGGGAAGTAGGGCGCACAATTAGCGTTAACTAGACCAAATTACCCACATCTCGTGTAATGTAACGTATTGTTATTGGTGAAACGAAACGCTATTGGGGAATGAGTGCGCAGTTTTTTTAATAATGGCGGCTAACATTATCACGGTTTTATTTGTCCGTGGGGTAGGCAGAAGTATATTACCATGTTTAAGACCGCTGTTCTAATTTCGTAGACTCTTCCTTTCCTGTCCAATCTATCCGTCTGTGGAATGCGCTCCCTTTTGAAATCAGGATGTCCACTAACCGTTTTACATTTAAGGTGAAGGTGCGTGAACTTCTTTTAAATAAAAAAGCAGACTCATCACAATGATTCAGATCGAATATATATTATTAAGTTTATGTATATATTTATATTTTATATTTATGTAAGTATATTTTTGAATGTAAGGCTATGTATGTGTATGTATGATTGTATGTATGTTTATTTAGTATTGTAACTCCTTGTGATAATCACTTCACACTGTCTTCAGATACACCTATTTTGTTGTTCTCTGCATCACCCGTAATGGTTGACTGGTAGAGAATGCCTCAGGCATTAAGTCCGCCAATATACTTTGTACCTATATGAAGTTTTTAATAAATAAATAAATAAATAAATAGATGTCTATATATTTTTTTATTGCAGACAGTGGCAGACGCTTCAACAGCTCATCTTGATGGTATGTGGTAACTGTTGCTCATGAACTTATTCAATGGCAGGTACTCTGTGAAGTCTCTGCTTAAGAAAAAGGGAGTGGGTTAGGTAAAATAAGAGGGGTAGGTGAAAAAATAAGCAAAGTTAGCAATTAATGTTGTCATCGCGTAAATTATCTTTGACAGATAGTGTTGCCATTTTATAATAAAAGAGGCTGTATGTAAAATATCGAGTTTAAGTGTTCACACGTTTTACCAATTTCTTGTTTAAATGGATAATAAGTACGTGTGAATATGTCTTTATCGTCATTATCTAAATTCACACATTCGTTATTCAAATCTTAAATTACTGAACTTTTTATACTTGTAATTGTAATCAATCTATTCAGTGTTACCAGCAATTAAATTAGATATCTAGCATATTGAAGTAATAAGCATATTCGTTCATTAACGTTAAATATGGTGACTAAGAAAAACTCCTGGAAGAGGCTTATTATAACGTAATGGACACTTTCAGAGTAATGTTGATGAACTCAAACTTCTAATCATTTATCCATTTAGATCACATAGGTACTTACTCGTGGTAATAATTATGAACGTCAAAATAACCAAACAAAATGTCAGCAATTAACTTAAAGCCAGTTAGCTGACGAAATAGACCTGTGAAGAACTACATACATAATTACTTATAGCATGCAAAGTGAGCCCGGTAATACATTAAACTTCTATACATAAATTACAAGTCAATTTCTATGTTATTATATAACATTACCCTTCTTGATTTCGGCAGTTGGGCAAAATAAAGAAAACAAAAGAGAAATAAATAAAATATGTGCTGCCTAATTGTTAAAAAAATATAAATAAAGAAAACATGTGAAGGTGAACTGTGATAAATGTGTGTGGTAAATTAAATTAATTTGTCGCGTTTAACCTTAGATATATCTAAGAACTAAGGTTCAGAACATCTAAAGAAGAGTTGCCGACGGGTACAAGAGCAACATATAATACAGGGCATAAACCAATTAAAAACATAATAATTAATTGTATCAATTACTGTGTAATTCACAATTACGTAAAACATAATTATCTACACCACAAAAAAAATTAACATCATAAATCGCCCAACTTGTATAACATAGCGGATAAAAACAGCTGGCCTGTTGACTTTTTTAATTTTTACACTATGGTCAATTTATTTTTTGATGAATGAATTACTTATTGATGGATTGATTTGACGTGAGCTGTCAAATTATTTTGATGTAATGAGTTTATGGCGGCAAAATTGGCATATTACAGGGTTGAAATTTAAAATGCGAGTTAAGAAAATCTGGGTCAATGTCAAAAATAATTATGTTTAATTAACATTATCTTAACAGCCGAAAGACGTCCATCGCTGGACAATTTTTCCCACCTTGACTGGTTGGAAACCGCCCTCATCCATCGGTTGCCCGCAACCTTAATCAAGTCGTCGGTTACCTTCTTCTTGGTTCATTACATCATTACAGTTAAATATTAGGTTAGCTATAGATAGACATCAGACTCTCCCGAACGGAAAAGGAGTTAGTCATAGACATCGCGCTTGGGAGGCGGCAACTGACCTACATGGATAAAATTATTAAAAATTACATTATCCATGTAGGTAAGTTTCGTAATAGATGTACACACAAAGACCAATAAAATAAGAAACGTCTTTACCACCATGCCATCAGTTTGCTACGACGCCACGATGGCCATTTGAGGAACGTCCACGTCCACAATTTTTAATTGCTTATCAAGATTTTGGTAGTCTAATATACTTATAAAAGAGATTTATGATTTGGTCTACATTATTTCTAATTTATTTAGCTACTGTATTAGCATTTGGAATAATTAAAACTTATTAAAATTAGTTTTAATTTAGTTTTACTAAATAATGGTTTAAAAAAATTATTAAAATATACCATAACATCCAAAATAATCGATGAAACTTAAAAATAGGTACTTATCAAAGTCAAAAAACACCGCAACACCATAGATTTAAAATCGAACCTTTTTAAATCAGCTACCAAACTCCCCTCTACATCAGAAGGCGTATACATAACTAGCATCGAAGCCTTTGCGTTTAAAAAAAGAAAATTAAAAAAAAACAGCCGACGATGAGGTAACGAACGAGGCGCGGTTGGCGCGTTCCTTTTTTAAAAACCACGACGTGTGTGGTCCATTGGTAAGCAAAACAGTGTAATTTACACTCAAGTGCTAAATCTTAAGGTTTATTTTTGTTCAAAGGCAGAAAATGGTACGTTTTTATAGTACGTATGGGTATCAAAGTAATTCAGGAACTTAATTGGTAGAAAATTGTATAGTGTAGTTATTTTGTGTTCGTGTGCGTGTGTTTTTGATATTTTTGTACCTGGTATTACTTAATAGGTAGTTTTTAATGATGTACGTTATGGTGAATGTTTTCGCGAAATTTTATGCCGACTGTTTTATTGCAATTTTAGTTCAGGTTCATCATATCCAGAAACAGCCTATAGGTTGGCAGTCGGTACATTCGTGGCCAGGGTGGTCTTGTCTACATACGGAGCCGATCGGCTTACCGTGGGATACCAGATAATAAATCACCCATCAACCAGCAAGATTGTGTCCCATTTTTGTCCCCAAGGTCCCCAGAGTCTGTTGCCATCTACCAGAACTTTTCTGTCCTAACAGCTATCAGTTCTTCTAGCTATTATGTGTCCTACTTACTGCCACTTGTGTAATGCGATTCTGCGAGCTAATTAGCCATTTGGATTCCTCTGCATATTTCTTCTTTCGAAGTATTTTATAAACACAAAGTCACGGGTGTAAGTGTAAAGAGAAAAATTATGTATGGATGACCTCAAATATGTAGCGACGACCTGATAGGTAAGGGTGGATGGATGATGTGGACAAGGGCGGCTCACAATCGATTAAGGTGGCGAAGATTCAGGAAGGGTTATGTCCAGTAGTGAACGACTTTTGACTGATGATGGTGACAGTGTGGGAATCAACGTGATACTAATGCATGGTTTTCCTTTCAATTTTGATTTCTTTTTAAGTAGGGCGTGAAAAAGAACCTTAAAAGTCTCAATAGTGGGCAACTATGCCAGCAGTTTGACAGTCTTTTTGGTAGTAGATCCACGCTGATTTCAGCATGAATGGGCCGGATCGTCCGGGGAAGTACTACCCTCTCATAGAAGATCGACTTAAGAGTAGTAGTATCCGTACTACTGCGTTTCGTTCGGTGAGTGAGAGCGCCGGAGGCCCAATTTCCCACCTTTCCTCTTTCCTCACGTCCCTCATTTCCTTCCCTCAACCCCATTCCCAGCCGCCATAGTGGAGGCCACCATACCAGCAGTTTAAAACGTGGCTTTTGGTATGGTGGCCGCCACTTCTGGATTCCACTGACTGCTTACCATCAGGCGGGGTGGAGTCACTTTGGTAGGCTATACTATAAAAAAAAAAAAAAAAAAGTTTTTTGGTATGGTGACCACCACTCCTGGATCCCACTGTGTGGAGAGAGAGTGGAGTCTGGTAGGCTAATACAAAAAAGAAGCAATCTTTAACATTTATAATACGCCTATAGTTCATAACTCAAATACCTCTAACATAATTACACGTTGAGTGTTGCCAGTTACAAAATAGCACATAAAATATTATGACTTATTCCGCACATGCGCAGTAATAGGATAATGACAGTATTGCCAGTAAATGCGTGCTGATTAATTATATGTGCAACTTGTTTAATTGATGGGGTTGCCATGTAAGAAAAAGATTTATAGAAGAAATTCTTGATTTTTTATGTATTCTGGTATTTTTACATGGTTTCACGACTTTCCTAATAAGAGGTAAGCAGTATCGAAATTAACATAGGTATTTATGTTTGATTAGACCGTCTAGGTAACCAGTTACCGACAAGGCTTAAATGATTGTTTTGCCAAAAATATTTGACATAAACTTTATACATTGAAGCGGCCTGACGGTTTTAACATAGAGAATAACTTGTGGTTTACTCTGTGCATGTTATTTGAAATTTTAACTCATATAAAACTGTAAATAATTTGGAGATTGAACAATAGAAGATAAGGGCGATAGGGCCGCCCATACCTACAATTACTGTACAATTAGTTTATAAGCAAAGTTTCTAATGGTGTACAATAAAGCATTTAATAAATAAATAAATAGAAGATTTTGGTTGCGAGTACAAAAAAAATCTCTTTATAAAAGATGGTGATGTCAGGATCATAGTCAACTGTAATCGCTCTATGACCTATAAATCTATCAATCTGACGACCTCTATTAAGCAAGTCTCTTCCAAAGGGAGAAGTTTGCCAAATTCTTACTCAGTGGCGGATCCCAAGGGAAGAGAAGAAAAGGGACGCCTTCACGCCCAAACCACTAAACAGATTTGATTAAATTTGGTTTAAAGATAGAATAGACCTTGGGAAACAACAACGGGCTTTAAAAATAAAGAGATTAAACAAGGGATGAAAGTTTGTAGCTTTTCCCAAAAGTTTCATATTTCCGGTGTTGTTTTGCTTGTCTCCTCGAAAAGAATCCAGATCGTCACGAGTTAGTGTTCAATAATTCAAATGTTAAAATTTTGAATTATTTGTTACTGGCAACACTAACATGACGTAATCAAAAGATGGCATGTCTAGATTATACTTCTATCAACACCATGCATAGGATGGGCGTTTATGTTTTTATAATTGTTTTAACGTATAAATTATAAACGAATCGCTAAATGTCATATAAAGGTCATTAAGCGGAGTGAATTGGTATAACATGATAGTTGCAAATTGAAATTTTATTTAAAAAGGTCGTAGCGTATTATATTTTCACTAGATTGCAGATATCTGTCCGAGCCCTCAAAGCGAATTGACGAGGTCCAGGTTTTCTCACTATGTTTTCCTTCACCGAAAAGTCAGTAATGTTCGAGAACTTCAAAGAAGACTTAGAAAGTGTATAATATTAATTTGAAAAAGTCCCACTGGTTTTCCAGGATTCAAACCCACAACCCACCTCGTGGTAACGAAACGGGGACCTTAACTACGATGAAGACGAGAGTAGAGTTATATTACCGTTGTTTTCCAATTTTTTTATAGAAATACAACATTTAGGGGCGTTACTTAATATAGGTTCCTCATATTGTTGGCAACAATGGAAGGTATATTGACACCTGCTGAGACATAATTAGTAGAGTAACGGTGGAGAAAGTCTCCGCTCCCCATAGGCTATCAGCGGTGAGGTTATGGTGAGAGGACGAGCGATAAGCGATAGCGATAATACTTGCAACCGAAAATACAACCTTCTCTGCATCATCAATCTTTCAACTAGACGTTAGACGTCCACTGCTGGACATAAGCTTTCCTTAGGTTAATATGAATTTTAGCCACGGAAGTATATGTGTAACTGTAATGTTTATTAATAAAAGAAGGGGGTCACAATGCCTGTGGATTGTTGAATGGCTTTTAGTATAGTCTCCATCACTCCTTAACTCTATTTCTTACCATCAGACAGAGTCGAATCATTTTGCGTATTTAAACATTAATCTGATAACTCTGTTCATGCAGTATTAAAAATAAAATGCCCAAAACTCTTTTTGCACACAAATATTTTGTCCGTAAAAAACAAATCACCATAACATAAACTTAAACGATTAGACTGCACGTAGCGATCTATTGTGTGTACCTGTCAAAATATTTCTTTTTTTTATCGTTTGGAATGGAGGCGGCGAAAATTGGGACTCAAAAGAGTTTTTTCGGTTGATCATTCGATAAGATTTCAGGTGTTTATTTTGTTAAAATGGTGAAAAAGGATGAGTTTATAAGGCTGAGTTTGTGCAATATTTGGTTTAATTTTAGGAATGGAAATTTCTAGGCGTAAAAGCAGTTCTTAGTTCTATCTAGGCTACCACGCATTTTTACAAACTTTATCAGTGAGTTTTTTTCAAGTTAGTTCTTCTCACTCAATCTCAATCTTTTGTTTTATTAGAAATTGGTGGCATTTTTAAAGATATTTTGTCAACATTTTTTATTTACAATAAAACATAGAAAAGGCATAAATGCAACTTAATACATTCTTTTCAGAGTCACTTTTTTAAACACCTTTCGCATTATAAATCAATTCTTGTATCGCAGAAACTTGAAACGATAAAACTTGTAAAACTTGCGAAATGCAAAGTCTTGTCGATGTATAGTCACCACATCAGCACATTGAACCTGAATAGGTATTTAATACAATACTATTGTAACATAACGCCAACCGAAACTAAAAACCAAAATCTTCAGAGTCAAAAAGTATTGGGAACTTTTTCAATTCAATACCCCTTTCCCCAATTTGCATAGACAAAGACATTTTTTCTTTTACGAGAATCAATTTGGCGCGAATCCGTTTGAAATTGGAATATTCTCGTCTGTCAAATGTCAAGTGGACTTTTCGATTACACGGTTCATAAACAATGGAAGAAGGGCGTAACTAACACAATTTACACACGGTGAACACACTATTGCTGAATTATAATTAAGGCTTATTTTTCTGTGAATCTATTAAATAATGTGTAATTTTTTTATAACAACAGTATTATTCTATTTGGTACTTATTTTGTTGTAAGCTACTAAATATTTTTATTTTAAGTATTTTACACAAAATGGCGTATGTTTCTGCTTGTAAGCAGATTCGTTTCGGAATTTTAAGGCTATCTAAGCAATTTGTTACGGGTGTTAGCCTTAACGTAGGGTATACGATACGATACCCTAATCAGTATTTTTAGAGTTTATCATACACTAACGACCCGCTTAGGTTTAGCACTAGTGCTAATTAATACCAGAGATTTAAATCTCTGGCTGTTACATTTTTACGACATGTTTGTAACACACAAATGTTTGTAATTCTCTGCTTTCTTTTCTTTACTATATGAGCATTTACACATAAAAAAGCAACGTCGCAATTTAGTGTCATATTTTTTGAGGAGCTATATTTTACACAAGGTCAGAAACGAAACCGTGCTTCAACGTGCGGGTGTTTATATGACCCGAAAAATACTTGTTATCATTAAGAGGCGCAAGATAAAGTATGTCGGCTACGTAATAAATAAGATACAATAGGTACCTATAAGCTACTCTAGCTTATTATGATGGGCAAGGTTGAGGGCAAGAGACGGGCTGGACGAAGAAAGAAATCTTGGCTGCAAAACATCCGGGAGTAAACTGGAATTACCACCGTTGAAAGCCTGTTCCATCTTGCACTGGACAGAGACAAATTCAAAGAGCTGACAGTCAGCCTTTAATAATGAAGAGGCACATTAAGAAGAAGAAGATATTTTAAAAATATTTTTAGAATACTTTTTAGAATTAAGTACGTAAAAACTTTATGAAAAGTAAGTAACCATTATGGTTACTTACTTTTTATAAAGCTTTACAGTTATTTTACTATGAAAATAACGTCATGTAAGTTTCCAATGTATTATTTGCATATAAATAGCACTTTAAGCATTATGGTTACTTACTTTTTATACAACTTTCACGTAATTCTAAAAAGTGTTCTGTAAACATTTTTAAAATATAGCTCCGATTATATGCTAAAAAATGAAAATCACGAAAATATTACACTAAAATGCGATGTTGCCACTCTTATGTGTAAACGCCCGTAACCATGTATTTTTTAATTATTATAATATTAAAGAAAAGTTGTGGCAAAGAATCTCAAATCGATAGCAAAAACTGAAAGAAAGAAAAATATTTATTCTGTGCTCACAAAACCTAAAACTGCATCAACCCGTTGCGTGGTTTAGTAGTCGGCGAAACAGACGAAAACAGCGACTTTGCAATACTATTCAGAAAGCGAGGGGTAGGAATCGTTGATGAGCTAAAATAGGTTACGAGTGGGGGGACTGGAACCAGTGATGTGCATTCGCAAAGCCAAACCCTGTCCGACTATATCCGGACGCCTGGCAACACTACTCACGGGAAGAAATAGAAGTTTCAAATTTTAGACCGAACATTATACGAAAAAATTATAGGTACCAGGTAGGTACCTAATATTGTTAATATTATAAACATAATATATATTCAAATAATGTTTTCAATGTCGAGATTTGATTTATTTGCGCATATGGCTAAATGTTGTTATTTTTTTTTATGTAAATATTTCTTCTCTAACATTCATGTTATTATTATTAAATAAAGTTGTCCGAAATAAATAAAGACAAACTTTAAAGATAATGCAATTTTAATGGAAAACATTTTAAGTGCATACACAGAAGTTTCATCTTTGTGGCAATGACCACATACCTCAATTTTGATGTGATGCCCATGTTAGGATTTTCTTTGAACCTAATGTTAAACTGATGGATGAGGGCGGCTCAGGAACGCCCAAGGTGGCGCAAATTGAGGAAGACCTATTTCCAGCAGTGGACGTCTTTCGTTTCATAAGATGATGATGAAAGTTAGCCCTAGTTTTGTCTAAATTAAAAATAGGCATTTTAGACGCAATGCCAAGAAAACACATTCAAGTCTGCTGGATTTAAAGGGATATGAGGTATATGCAAGGAAAAGGAAGATTACGTAGGGTCTTGAAGGGATTATGAGATTGAAGGAAGAAAAGAAATAGAACCGAGACTCTCATTATGTGGAGGAAACGGCAATGAAAACTTAGAACAAACGACACTATGTCCTATGGGGCAGACCGTTCAGAATCAGTCAAATATTTTAATTAACTATGACTATTTAATTCAAATAGGTACCTCAAAAATGTTTGTAAACACGGAAATATGGTTGGTTTTGTTAAATACAGGTCGCTTTGTCAATTGTCAGGTGCATTCTTAGACATAATAAGTTACGCTTGTCGCTAATGAATCCGATTTAAAAATTACCGCAGCTCTTCTAAGAAACTATTGTGTAGGCGGCCATATTGTTAAAATGCGGCTGTCAAAATTACAAATCGGTACATTTATGTAAAGATATTTAGTTCCATAGGTGCAAATAGTAACTTTGTTGCATATTACGTTGCAATTGCAGTTGTTAAACTAAAAAATGTTTATACTTGTTGAGAGTTGTGTTATTTTTAAGTGAATGTGTAAGTTTGTATTGCAGCGTAAATTTTCGCGGTTAAAATTGATTATTGTATGTTTTGACATTTTTTCTTTGAGTTGTGAGTGTGGTGTTTGATTGTTAGTTTTTAGTAGAGTTGGTTTTAAATTTTACAGGCAGAGATAATTGGCAATGCGAGTAAGAAATTTTTATAAATATATGAGGTGAAACAAATTGGGTGTTTAAGAAAGTTTAGGCTGAATGTGTGTGTGTGTAAAGACGACTGTTTCAAACTGCAGGTTACTTTTTGTGTGTAAAAGCAGTGAATCCTAAGCGGCTGGTTAAATTAAAAGGTTTAACAAAACCGGACAAGCCAGACACCGTTTAATTTGGCCGGACACGCATTTAAAAAGCCTGGGTCGGCTTTTACTTGCAGACACCTGGCAATGATATCAACCACCCTTATCAGATCATCTACCTTGTAAGAGGGCCGTCTCTGCATCCTCCAACATCAATAAGGACTAAACCATGTAAATCATCATTACAAAAACATGTCAAAAGTCCCGTTGCGAACAACGAAGAGTCTTCCAAACATAAACTCCTACGGCGTTACAAATCGCGCCAAAATATTGACGTTAAGTTTGACAGCTGGTGAAAAAAAACAATTGTCTCTGTCACCTGGCATAGACAATAGTTTGTTTACACCGTCGCGAATTTGCGTTTTGTAAGTGCTTTGAAATGAAAAGAAAGACGTTTTATTTTGAGGTAAACAACAAAGTTATTGTTTTCTTTTGTTGACGTCTTGACTACTGAGATCGAACGTTACGCGTGCCAAATTTATTTCTTTTCTTTTGTTTAAGTTACACTGTATTGATACTATACTGAGTATTAATGGTTTTGTGATGTAAGGTGGTTTGCTAGGAAATGATTTTGTGATCTTGTAACACTTTCATAAAAGTAAAAAGGTGTTATATTAAACGTATGAGTGGTTTTCCAATGTTGATCTCAGGTCTTTTAATCGGGGCGTGAAAAACATCCAAAGCAGCCATAGTAAGGGCCTCCGTACTAACAAGATGTCACGTTGTCTTAAAATGGTCTCTCTCACTCTTGAACTACACAAGCTGATTTATATATTTTTTATATTAGCCTATCAAAGTGACTCCACTCTACCTGATGGTAAGCGGTCAGTGGAATCCAGGCTTACCAACAGGTGCAGTGGAGTCATTTTAGTAGGCCAATCTATACCTTAAATAAGCCAAAGTCAATCCTGCTGTTTGTGCGCTTAGATCTTTTAAACTACTCACTGGATTTTAATAGAGTTTTCACTATCATTCAGAGAATTTATTTTTATGGGTATTGTATTGTAGGTATAGATACTTATTAAATGAATTGAATTGAATTTGATTGTGGGTTCGATCCCTACACGGGACAAAACTTTGTGTGATCCATAAATATTTGTTCCGAGTTTGGGTGTAGGTACTTTGTGTCCGTTAAATGTATGTTTGTAAAGTCCCCGCTACACAGGGCTTGTTTCCAAGTGCGGGAGTTGTCTTTTTAAAAATTAAATGAATGAATGAATACTACTTATATTATATAATTATAAAGTAGTAGAGTTTGTTTGTTTCTACTACTAGTCGGCTTTAAATAACTTTTCTAGTTACTTTATTTTTCTTCTTGCATTATGATAGCCCAGTTCTTGGGAAGGTTATAGGTTATGTAACATCACTCTACTGGCGACGGAGCAGAGCAGTAAGCATAGAGACTGATGAACCCGCGTCGCAGGAAGCTAGTATACTTATATCTAAAGTTAATTTGTACACGAGCGAAGCCGGGGCACACATACCACAGTGAATAGAGAATAATATTTATTTCGTTTAGATCACGTCGGTGATACTAATAAAGGTCAAAATAACAATAATACAATTTATTAATAATCCTACACTGACCCACAGTTTAACACTTCGCAGACGAGGTAGAGCCATGAGAAGAACTAGCTCTTTTTAATCGGCAGATTTTAATTAAATAAAGAACCTCCATTTTAATTAAATAGTGTATCAACTAATACTGCACAATAATAATCTCCAAATAAAACACATTTTAATAGACAAGTAGTATATCATTAAAACTTTTCTTTTAGATGTTGACGATGGCTACCGACGGCTTTACCAGCCTAGCGTAACGCGGTACAATATCTATTTATTACTCTATTTAGTTATTATAGAATATTTATCAATTATAAGACTGGCAAAGAAATAATTATACATATCTACATACTTTATCTATCTATAATACTAATAATAATATATACCTAACGTGGAATGTTTGTTGAACGCTCTAATCTCTGTAACTACCAGTTGGATTTCAATAATTCTGTTTACGTTTGATAGCCCAGAGGCTAATCTATAAAAAAAGCTTTAAAAAAATGTATGAGATTGACGTATGCGTTGGCGTTAGCTTATGTCAATCCAATACATTTTTTAATCTATTCTAGGAATAGAATAGAAATCTTTGCCACTTGTCTAGGGCCTCTAATCACGTTATGAGCTACAGAATCAGCAGTAATCAAAGATGTAACTTAACGTGAAACAGCGCTATGGAATGCTAGTCTGTAGTCTTAAAGTAACTGTATTTTTGTTCTTCGCTAATTACTTTATCTGATTTTGATACTGTTGAGGTTGATCTTCTACTACACAGTAGGCCAGTGTTTGGGGAGCTGGTCAAAATTCCTCGGCGCTTAGAGTATCTATACAACACAGCATCTTTCTTTAGGCAAGTGTTAGCAACCACCCTAAAATAAAAAGATACTGATGTCACAATCGAAATCAAATCACAATATAAAGAATTTCTTTCTGCGTAAATCATGCATACCTACTATAGTGTAAAAAAGCTAACCTCCAGTTTCTGAAATTTAAATTTTCGTTGATCAGCCTTTCAGAAACTGGGGGTCAGAATTTCAACGATTTGCAAACTTAAATTAGAATTTAGTATCCTCGTGCGTAATTTGGATTAATTTACATACATTATATTCATAAAATAATGTATAGAGTTCATTAATATTGTCTTCGATATATCAAATTGTGCAAATGAAAACCAAATATCATATTTCAAAGTCAAAGTTAAAAATTAATGGAGTCTCACTCTAAGGAAAGTTCCTTAAGATTTCTACGCGAACAATTGCTTCAGTTTGTTATGGCTAGTTCTATTTTATTAATCTTGTGTCTCGTTCCCCTCTACTAGCAATGTACTCATCCATGAAAATACATATTTGAGCACAATAGCAGCTTGCTATAACAATAATCGTGTAAAAGTGTTGTTTTACTGCGGCCTGCGGCAATATGGCGGAAATTAAAACATTGCTAACGTAAGTGTTCGATTGTTAAAATGAAATTTAAAATAAGTTTATTCGATTTTGTTAATTTATTTTATATATGTTTTATTTTATAAATGAACTGAGATTTTATTGTCAACTAGCTGCGCCCTGCGGCATCGCCCGCGCGGAAAATGGTATGTGTTTAATAAATGTAACTCGGGAACCACACCAATTTTCGAGATATTAGTCTCAAATCCTATCTCCGTCTCAGGCACCAAATCTACGCATGCCAATTTTCATCAAAATCGGTTTAGCCGTTTAAACGCTGAATGGTAACAAACATACACTGTTTTTCTTTCTTTCTTTCTTTCTTTCTACACACAAACTTTCGCATTTATATTATTAGAGTATGAAGTATGGGTTGTATTAAGATTTTTTAACCTACTCCCACTGCTGAGTTAAGCTCTCTTCATGGTTTTCCACATCTATATAATCCATAATAATTAAAATCTAATTAAATGCAAAAACTAAGAAATTCATTCATTGCTACAATCTAATTATAAATGTATTTTAATATTAAATTTAATACAGCTAATTTAACGGTTTGTTTCACACATGCGAAAAACTACATAATTCGCCGATAAACATAATAAAGTTGCTCGTTTCAAAAAAACATTCGCGTTAAAATCTAAAGTAGGTAGGTAACACAGAAATTAAAAATGGCGAATCGCATTTTCATTTATCGTAATCCGAGACCACACACGTTGCTCATTAAAACAGGAATCATAACATTAATTATTTTCCCCACGATAATTTCGCAAGAGAAAATAAATAAAAAATAAACTTATTATAACGTAACCTCATTATTGAAGTGTCTACAACTCAATTTATGGCGGGAACCAGGCGACGCCCGACGCGGGAAATATCAGCCAATGACGCGTAGCTACTTTTTAAAGCGCATAACATAAACTAACGCTATCTCTTTCCCACTAATATAAAATGCGTATAACGTTTCCAGTTATCGATATTTTGTCTCTATCTAAGGAGGTTATCATTCTATTTTTAAAGCTAATGAATTTTACGGGATGGTATTATTAATTTATGCGGGGATTTGTTTTTTTAATCACAGGTTTAGAATAAGGGGATTTTGGGATCGGTTATTCTTTTGTAAGATTATTATTTTTGGGGGTGATTTGTATGTGATAATGATGTTTTTGCGTAACCCTAGTTGTCTATTGTTGGTTTGTTTGCGTAGGTACAGCTATTTATTTAGTAGGTAAGCACATTAAAATGATGATAATTTGTATAAAAAATAATTATAAAGCGTCAACTAAAAGACTATGTATAAATAGTATAACGCAAACTCGCTGTTTTATTTTTTATTTATTTTGCCGCTAAATTCTAAGCCATGCAACAAATTTTGTTATGTTTTTTTACTATTGTTCTGAGAATTTGTTCAGGAAGATTTATGAATAATGCATGTTATGGAGAAAAGCCGATAGTATAAAAAAAATATAATAACGATATAAAAAAACATATTAATAGGTAAGTACTTACCTACCTTCATCATACGAAACCGGCGCGGATCACTGTTAAAGGTAATAAACTAATAAATCAATCAAACGAATTAATTTCAAGTTAGACCTCACTTTGGCTGAGGCTCAGGCATTGCCGATGATCAGTGGGTAAAATAATCTCGTATCACTATATCAATATTCAAATAAATTAAATAATTTAGATGTTTAGGTTATTTTTAGTACAAATATTATTAATTTTAGAAAATATAGCGGCAATATGGCGTATAAAGAAATTTTCTAATTGAATGTATTTAAAACGTAGGTAGATATGTATAGTGGGTAATAAGTCGTTGCTTTTCGCTGAGGGAGTAAAAAGAAGTGTACAAAGTTTTCTCATAAAATATTGGCGTACATAAGTAAATAGGTACGCCAATATTTTATGAGAAAATACCAAGTACTTCTCCGGTCGATTCCGCACGTTCATGTTGAAACTACCGCGGATTTACTGCTGTAAAACCGTCGGGTGGGAATCGAACCCACGACTTCCGGCGTAGCAGTCAGAGTCACTAACCGTTAGGCCAACAGGCCAGTCAAATAATAAAAATAATATTTTATCTTTCTAACATACTTATTTATAATCGCGGAACCCATATCATAATCTTTACACGCACACATAGATATAAATATTTACGAATAGTATTCAAGGTTTTTAAAACAAAATTTTTATCAAATACTAGCTTGCTGCGGCGTGGTTTCTCCCGCGTCATTGCTTACTGCTCTGCTTCCGTCGCCAGTAGCGTGATGTTACATAGCCTATAACCTTCCTCAAGAACTGGGCTATCATACGCAAAAATAATTATTCAAATCCGACGGGTAGTTCTGCAGATTAGCGCGTACAAACAAACAAACTCTTCCGCTTTATATATTAGTACAGATATAGATGATTTTATAGTATATTTTATGTCTAATTTATGTTGTTATATTAAAATCTTTTTATTTTTATGTTTTATTTGTTTTTGTAATTCGCTTTTTATTTGTAAGAAAATTATGCCATGATTATATATTTAAACATCTTCCTATATTGTATTAGATGTTATATAGAGGTCAAGGTGTAATTTTAAAAAATGGTCATGTTTTTTTATTTGTATCGATTTTTCTGTACTGTTCTATTAAATGTACTGAAAAAGTATGAAGGCTGATTAAGATAGAGTCGCTTAGAGAAAGGCTTTAGGTATGAACCTGCTAGTAATAAACGTATTTTCACAATATATTTTTGAAAATATTAGCTAAAATATAAAGTTGGAATGGACTAAACCGTTACAATTTTATTTATCAAATAACACAGCTCACGCCAAAATATTATTTCAATACGAACTCTTTTTCAAAAACAGCGGGAATAAAATTACAATAACAATATACCGTAAACATAAACGAAAAGATTATAATTTTTCGATTCCACATAAAAAATGTAGTTGACGCACACATAAACAACGTTCCAGACCAAAATATGAGGCGATTAAAACATTATTAATCTCGTTCTCTCTTTCTTGCGCATACGTCTGTCTCTTACTAAGGTCGTTTTCAAATTCGAACGAGTGCATGAAATTAGTATCGCCTTTTCTTTGATTTGAATTTTTATACTATTATTTTTTTTACAAAGGACGCCATATTGGTTGTTTTTTTTAATTATCTACGTTCTGAAACATACGTTTTGGGATTTTATCGTTTAGTCGGTAGTGTCATTTGGGCTGATTACTTTGTAGAGATACAGGAGGTATTTTTTATAAAATACTAACCTGTTTTACTGTCCCACTCCAGGACAATGATGTTTTCCTTTAGTCTTGTTTTTCGTTAGTAATCAGAAATTACCAAGATTAACTTACATTGATTGTCCGGATTCAAATCTACGACCTCGTGTTTACGAACCGGCCGTTTTCTTTTGTCTGTTTCATTGCTAATTTCTTCTAAACTACGCAACGAATTTTGATACGATTTTCACTATCTTTCCTTTTCACATTTTTTTTATTATTTTATTAATGCATGGAGAGTCACTAGTATGTTATATTTTTATTAAGTTACATTTTATAATGACAGAGATTTTCGCTTGAAATGGTATTTAATAAGATTTATAGCTTAATTAACGCCATAATTTAATGGCTGTGAGAAAACAAAGAATTTTTAGGGAGTAAGATTTTAATTATTGTATAAACAATAGAATAGATAAAAACACCTTTGTTGCTAGTTGTTTTTTAATTGAACTTAAAGCTTGTTGAGTTTCGTTTGTGGAATGGTGTGTTTAATCGTTGTTATAGGTAAGTAAAGTATTAGATATCAATATATATATATATATATATATATTGATATCTAATATCAATATATATATATAGATAACTACTACTTCACTTAGTAAACAGTGCCTACAAGGAAGAAGATCACGACAGTATTTTCAGCGATAAAGAATTTTCTAAACATATTAATCTGAGATAGTATCTATCTTCCTTACTAGCTTCTTACTCGCGGTGAATTACATCTTCGATTACTGCTCCACTCCTGTCGCTCGTAGCGTGATGTTACAAAGCCTGAACCTTCCTCAAGAATTGGGCTCTGAAACACAAAACGAATTTTCAAAATCGGTTCAGTGGATCTAGAGATTACCCCATATATCCTCATATAATCTCATATCTCTATTAGTATACCTAGATAATTTAAATAAATAATATTTTTGTAATTCACATAGTAAACATACCTACTTATTTCGAGTGTCTTTGAGACCAAAGTGTTTATTTATTATATTTCAATACAAGGTTTAACTTTTTAAATAAGTTTTTATTTTCTAAAACATCTACAGCCTGTATATGAATGACCACATGGCTTCAAAGTCTTATTTCCTAAAATTCTGTTTTTAAGTTTTTCGGCTCGACAGTCGGCAGATGGGTGTATTTTTTTTTGGTTTCGGTATCCCCACGATACCAAATATTAATTGACTTTAAGATGAACGCCCTGCCCTATACATAGATTGAAATCTTCATTTTATTTATATTTAATGTTTTCTAAGTTTGTTTAAATTTTTATTTATTTCTTTTTAATTAGAAGAACAGGTGAAAAGATTTCTTCTTTCAATTCAATTCAAATCATTGGAGTATATCGTATCTTATTTTTTACAATGCATACCTATTGTATTATATGACTTACTAGCTTGCCGCAGAGCGGTTTCACCCGCGTTTTTGCTTATTACTCTGCTCCCGTCACCAGTAGCTTGATGTGATAGCCTGTTACCTTCCCCAGGAACTGGGCTATCAAACGCGAAAAGAATAATTCAAATCTGACTGGTGGTTCCAGAGATTAGCATGTTCAAACAAACAAACACTTCCGCTGTATTGAATAGTATAGATTATTTCTGCAATGCTTAGAAAACTCATGTCTATAGGTTACGGTTGTCACTACCATCAGGTATTATAACTAATGCTTGTTTGCGACCAAAGTTGTAAAAAAAGAGAAAATAGAACTGATTTTCACCTTAAACCCAAAACTAGTCAAAACCACTTAGCACCGGCATGGCTAACGACGAACGAAAATTAAGTTTTTAACTCGGTTCCCGAACGGATCAAGATGGCCGCCCAAATTATTACCTTTTTTTTGTTTCGCGCCGTAATTACAGACGCTTGTAACGAAATAGGGCTACGTGTGTGTGAAATTATTATGTTTTAGTTTATATTTATGACCAAGAATAATATTTTCATTTTTTTATTCATGTTGGTTAATATTAATATTATTACGAAAGTTTCTACAATTATAATTAAAAGATATTTTATGCCTTCCTATTAATAAGTCCATTATACTATAAGACCTAGGTAACGAATTAAATTTTTTCAATTTCTCAAAGTAACAATATAATTCAGAAATTAAGGAATTCATTACCTAACCTTCATTATTTGTTTCGCGTCGTCCACTTCTGGATATAGGTGCAATGGATGATCACTGGTTCATTTTTATTTATCACTTGTCTGTTTTCACTAGGTCTTAAGTCCACAGTTCTATTAAAGAGGACCTTATTTATTACTATGCTAGCAACTTCACTTCGCACTTGGGTACTCAGAGGGTTTACGCGTCGTAGGTCATCACAATTTAGTGTTATATTTCGTGGTTTTCAATTTTTATTATTTAATTTCAGATATTTTAAAAATATGTTCTGATATCATGCTAGAATTAGGTGACCGGCTGTATAAAAATTAACTGTGGTTTTAACTATGATAAGTAAAGAATAAAACGTTTAATTATAAAATTTAATTTTTCGCGATATTTTAGTCGTATTACTGAGTAAGGTCACGGACTGACTGATGTAGCCAAGCGTACATGGTTTATAATTGTATTTTTTCAAAACAGTCAATTTCCTAAATAAATCCATTTCACGCATTCAAAATTTACAGAATTTCGAAGCCATTATGCAATACAGAAAATGAATTAGAAGCGATTAAAAAGATATATCTTAGCCTGAGTAAGAGATTATCTGTACGATAGTAGAAATCGTATCAAGACTTGGTTTTGAAGCTAACTGAGAAAGAAAAAAGCGACTTTCGTCATCATTATATCAGCCGAGAAGTGTCCACTGGTGAACATATCCCTCTACCTAGTGTCGCCACCTTCCAAATCCCTTTGCAAGGCCTAATTTCCCCCTTTCTTTTTTCCTCACCCAGTGCCCAGATTTCCCCTTTCCTTTTGTCCTCACACTCCTCGACTAAGGCCCAATATCTCCCTTTCCTTTCGCTTCACCTACCCCACTCCCTTTACGGTAGACAGCGGCTCCAGCAGCTTGCAGAACTCCATGAGCGACAGTTAATTACCATCAGGTAGGCTGTTGGCTCGTTTGCTACTGTTAAATGAATAAAAACCTTGGCCAATTGTGAGCTGCTCTTATCCATTGCTTGGCTCTCTTATTACCGGGCCACCTTGTTAGGGGCTACTCATGGCGATTTTTCTATATACTATTCTGACATAGAGATTATTAACGCTAGTAGCGATGTATTTTCGTTATATAATCTTGTATACCTTACTGCTCACCCCTTAGCGTTATAATGCCAGGAAACGTTCTATAATTATAGTTATTATTAACGCGCCCCGAAAACCCGACCAAATAGATTAAGAAAAATGTTCAACAGATTATACTTAGGCCCGCCATTTTGGGGTGATATGCGGTGACCATGAAGTTTTTATTACAGTAAGTATGATAAGATAAGTATACTTTGGCCCAAAGGTAATAAAATGTATCTTAATTTGAATCTAATCAAAAGTTTTGAATAAAAAAATACCATGAAATTACGTATTAAAGTTTAGGTTAGGTTTAACAGACTTGATTGTGGGCAAACGCAACTCTATCTGTCTATACTATTATATAAAGCGGAAATGTTTGTTAGTTTGTTTGAACTCGCTAATCTCTAAAACTACCAGTCGGATTTGAATCATTCTTATTGAGTATGATAGTCCAGTTCTTGAGGAAGGTTATATATAGGCTTTCGTTTTATATAATAGTACAAATTTATGATACATTAGCAGCAACCAGGTCTCTAGTTCAGCGTATGCCAGGTCACAGAGACCTACTACCACGAAAAGAAGCAAGTGGTTTTAACAGACTGCCTTTAAAGCTTGTCGCCCAAGACAAGACTCCCGCTTCTCATATCACAGTCACCCTACTTATAATGGGAGCAGCCAGGTGCGACCACAATAGCTCTAATGCACCTCCCGGCGTTGCCCGTCATTGCCACGATTTATAGACTAACTTTATTTACTATACTATGTACAACATTATTATATTGATGATGTGTCATATTTATCTGTTAAGATTTTAGGTTAGGATTTTTGCTAAGTCAAAAATTTGTGATAGGTTTTCAATATGGCGAAATGGTAATATTGCAACCGCTTTATACTAGGTAAGGGTTTGGATTGGTTAAATACCTAGAGATTTTCAATATACTTACCTATATAGATAAAATAGGTATGTTAATTTTAATAATAAAGTTAAAAATACAGAGTAAAAGCTATGTATTATTCATCATCATCATCATATCAGCCAAAAGACGTCCACTGCTGGACATAGGCCTCCCCCAATTTTCGCCACCGTTGTCGGTCGTTCGCCGCCCGCATCCATCGGTTGCCCGCCACCCTTATAAGGTCGTCGGTCCACCTTGTGAGGGGTCCGCCCACGCTGCGTTTTCCGGTTCGTGGTCGCCACTCTAGAACCTTTCTGCCCCAGCGGCCGTCAGTTCTGCGAGCTATGTGTCCTGCCCATTGCCACTTCAGAGAAGCAACTCTGCGAGCCACGTCAGTTACTTTGGTTCGCCTGCGTATTTCTTCGTTTCTCAAACGATCGCGCAGGGAGACGCCTAACATAGCCCGCTCCATCGCCCTCTGAGCGACTTTGAGCCTTCGGATAAGACCCATAGTTAGCGACCACGTCTCTGCTCCGTATGTCATCACTGGCAACACACGCTGGTCAAAGACCTTGGTCTTGAGACACTGCGGTAGTATGTACTATTATCTACTTTATATTAATAATTCGAGTCATCAGTGCAAAAATCTTATTGTCAATGAGATGATACGTCCTAGAGACGACGAACAACTAAATAATCTATACTTAAGAAGAGTTTGTTTGTTTGAAGGCGTGTATCTCTGGATTTTACTAGTCGGATTTGAAATTTCATTTTGTGTATGATAGCCAAGTTCCTGAGGAAGGTTATAGGCTATGTAACCTCACGCTACTGGCGACAGGAGCAGAGCAGTGAGTAAAGACGCGAATGAAACCGCGCCGCAAGAAGGTAGTTATTAATAGTTTTGCTCCTGGGTCTTTTAATCGGAGCCTGATAAAGTATCTCCATACCAGCAAATTTCAGACGATGGCTATTGAAATGGTGGCTACCTCTTCTGGATTCCACTGACTGCTCATCATCAGACGGAGTAGAGTCATATGTAAAGCTATCATAAAAAAAACAAGTAGACAGCACTGTCATAGAATATAGCAAAAACCTGGTCTCCAAAGCACCCAAATAAAAGTTTATAACCAACCAAAAAGATGTAAAAATAGCAGCTGCTTTTAGTAATTATTAAATATCTGCACCACTAATCAAATTGTAAAATAATGTTAATCAAAATTCAATAACCTAATCCATAAAACTACCAACACCCCATAAAGTAAAACAATTATTTTTATATCCTCACCCTAAATACGGTTTTCATTAAGCACACTCAAAAGGGACACGCGAATCTTATAACGAAGTAAAATAAATTACATCACAATAATTATTTGGCTAAATTCGACCTTATTTAAACAGGTTTAAGGTTATTTTAATTAAATTTTCAATGACTGTTAGATCATTTTAACATTTTATGACATTCGGCAAAATGTTTTCCCAAATCAAAATTAAGTAATATAAGTCTTATTTACGTATATTATAAAGTTGCTTTTAGTGTGTTGCATATTGGTTGTTACTATGTTATAGTTTTGAATTTAGTATATTTGAAAATGACACAAAGGAGGTTGCTATTGAAACAGTTTAATTACGTTTTTAAATAAAGTTAAGAACGTGTAGAATTAGGTTAAATCGCCTGATTAAGGGATATTTTTTTTATTGGCAGTTGAATTTTAATTGAAAATTTACGAAATGAATTGTGCATGGTGCCAAACACAAAACCATCTATCTGCCATTTTGAGAAATATCAAGTTTGATAATCACTGCATCAAAAAGTTTATGGGTGTCATAAACAACAAGACGAGTAGTCAGTCTAAATTTATTCAAGGTTTTATAGCTTTATAAATGACGTGTACCATCCATCATCCATACCGTCACCCATATATATGGACTAAGTGTCCCATCCGAGTGTACACATTAGTCCAGACATATAGGTATAAACAATTACAAGAACCCGTATATAGAACTCAACCCCATTTGTAACCCCAGTACCCTCACGGCTAATCGTAACTCCATTTATAATATTTGTATTGTAGAGCGAAAATTAAATGGCGGACGCGCGGGAAACTTGACAGTTGTCGAGCCGCCATGATGATAGAAGAAATTATATTTTATTTATGGTTGCAAAACGATTAGATTATTTAAGTATATCGTTTTATTTATAGCATATATACATAGTTTTATGCCTTTTACCCCCGAAGGGGTAGGCAGAGGTGTTTAACCACCCACTTATCGCCATTTTTTTATTTTTAATCCTGTAACAGGGGGCGAGCCTGTTGCCATATAACGGGCACAATTCCAGACTCCGGGCTAATACTAAGAATTTTTCAACAGAAAAGCCCAATGTTTGTAGCATCTTTATATTAATACAATAAAGTTGAATATAGAGACAGTAGAGTATAGAGAGAAAAAAGAGAGTCTTTGCTTTTTCTAATATTTTTTAGGATTGCCATATTGCTGGACATGTAAGTGACTCCTCAGATCAAAATAAAAAGACTGATAAACCTTAGAGGTGATGCTTTTTGCTTAATTTGGAGTAATCTAGCAAGAGAAATATCAGGAGGAGCCTTTGAAAACACAGTCACACCTAAATACCTATGTTGTTTTCCGGATGATATGGTGGTTTGGAAATGTGGCAAGGATGGATGGAAGTAGGATAACGAAAGAGATTTAAAGAGCGGAACTGACTGGAAAAATTTGTAGGGGTTGCCCTATACTGACATAAGCGGACCAAATAGGTGATGTGTTGACAAAGAACACAATTACAAGCACCCGTAACCAACGTGCGTGTATGAAAAGATTAATGAATACTGAAGAGGCAAAGGAGGTATGTTTGGATCGTAGCAAATGGCGTTCTTTATTCTCTGCTTACCCTGGTTATGTATGTATGTGTTTCTGATGATACGCTAGAGCTGCAATTGTAGTGCCTATGATGTCTTTGAGCGGTTGTTACCTTTTTATCAGACCTATAACTCGCATACGTCTTATTAACGTCGCTCAATCACCCACTCCATGCAATCTACGTTCACACGTTACTTAATTAGTTTTTATAATTATTCTAAACAAGAGATAATCAATTATGGTCAAAAGTTCAAAGTGAAAGAGGTGTAAATACTTAACAGCTAACAGAGAATGAGATACCACTATTTCTGTGTAACACTATTCTTTTGAAATTTTGACAAGTTTGACAGTTATGTGTCAAAAAATTTGAGAGAGGTGCTGAACTTTTTGGTAATTATTCTGTCAGTGAGCTGTCAGCCGTCAGATTGATAGCAATAAGTATCTTTAAATCTAGCCTAATATTTATGTACTTATCTGCCATGATGACCTTTATTATGTTACTATATATTTCGCTCGTGGGTAACTTCATTTTTATACCTTATTTCTCAGCGTACTTATATAGTACACTAGTTTCCTGCGGTTTCACCCGCGTTTAGTCTATCAAATTTAAAAATAATTATTTAAATACGAATGGTAGTTCCAGAGATTAGCGCGTTGAAACAAACAACAAAACTATTCCGCTTTACATACTAGTATAGATAATGCCTGTACCCTCAAGTTGGGTAAACTAATATTGGGGTTTTCAGGCGAGAAATTTTCAATATTATCCTGGAATCTGGTATAACATAACATTAAATACAATCCTTATTTTACTGGAGGGGTAAACAGATATGTACTACCCACGTTACGACAGCTACATTGGATTTTATGAGTCTATTGTCTTTATTGGAATATATTTTGAATTTGTTTATGTGTTTAAGTAATGATAGTATGGTGACAAAAATTGAAAGATGTTTGTTATGGTGGTTTGGAAATGTGGAAATGATGGATGGAAATAGGATATCAAAAGAGTTTTATGAAGTGAAAATGCCTGGGAAAGTTGGTAGGGGTCGCTCTAAATGAACATACCCAATAAGTGATGTGTTGACGCAAAATTACCGACGTGTGTGTATGAAAAGATTAATAAATGTTGTTTATAATAGTAGATCCACGCTGATTTCAGCATGAATGGGCCGGATCGAACGGGAAAGCACTACCCTCTCAAGATCGACTTAAGAGTAGTAGTATCCGTGCTACTGCGTTTCGTTCGGTGAGTGAGAGCGCCGGTGGCCCGATTTCCCCCCTTTCTTCTTTCCTCACCTCCCTCATTCCCTTCGCCTAACCCCAAACACCATTCCCAGCCGCCATAGTGGAGACCACCATACGAGCAGTTTAAGACGATGGCTTTTAGTATAGTGGCCGCCACTTCTGGATTTCACTGACTGCTTACCATCAGGCGGGGTGGATTCACTTTGGTAGGCTATGATATAAAAAAATAAAAAAAGAGGCAAAGGAGGTATCTTTAAATCGTAGCAAATGACGTTCTTTAGTCTCTGCTTATCCTATTAATGGGAGACAGACGTGAAGTTATGTAAGTATGTATTTTTAATTTTTAAATCCAATTATAACCGACCCGTGGCTGAACCCGATATCTCTGCGTACGTAGTCATACACTCAACTAAACCTCTTACGCAATTAATAGCGGATATTAAATAACATACATTTATATTCGCTAACAAGCAAGCTATGTTTAAATAAACTGCTATTTACGGTAATGGTAGTGCAGCGCAAATTGTAACGTGTCATTTTTGTTAATATGACCATGAGTTCAGTGTTAGAACACACTAGAAGGACATCAGAAGGCGACAAGTGTGTTTAGTGACAAGTGGCGTATATTTCTAATCTATTCATAAGATAGATTAAAAAAATGTATATGATTGACACAAACTAACGTCAACATTAATAATAATAATATCACAACAACTACACACAACTCCATCTAGACCCAAAATAAGCATATATTTAGCGTGTATTATGGGTTCTAGAAATGCGGATATACATACTTAAATACTTTTTTTTGGTAATTTCATACATATTATACATAGAAACAGCCAGACCAGACATTTTCGTTAGCGTATGTCAACCCCCATACATTCTCGAATATAAAACTATGTCACTTGTCTAGGCTCTCAGGTAGCTAGTGGTTATATATTTATTATTATTTGGTAATTGGTTATGGTAACCTATGGCCATGCCTCTGTTCTTTACGCATTGCTGACAGTGTAGGCAGAAAAAGGAAAGGGAAGAGGAAAGAGAGAAGACAGGCGATAATTGGGTCTACGCTCCTCCTGGCACTCGCTGAACGAAACTCAATTAGACTACAACATGGAGTTCTTTAAGAAAGGAGGTAAAAGGTTTTTAACAGGGTTAGCAAAGCGCTAGTGATGCTCCTGGTGTTGCAAGCGTCCGTAGGCTACAATAACTGCTTACTTTCAGGCGGGCCGTATGCTTGTTAGTCACCTTAGTTGTATAAAAAATGTATGTAAACGTATGTATGTGAACGAATATTTTACGTCGACTTCTATAAGTAGTACTTCCCAGGTCAAAGTCAAAGTCAAATATATATTTATTTAGGTTAATTAAATTAACATTTTTGAACGTTAAAAAATACAATAACTGAGCTACAGCCAGTTTGCTGACGTAGGGTAGGGCAATGAGAAGATCTGGCAAGAAACTCAGGCCAAACTGGAGTCACTAGAGCAGCGGAGGGACTTTGCCTCTCTATGCGTGCTCTATCGTATGTTTCACGGAGAGTGCTCTGAAGAACTATTTGACTTGGTGCCATCGTCTCCTTTCTATCATGACACCACTCGACATCGCAGCAAAGTTCATATAGACTATTTGGACACGATCTCGCCTAGCACGGTTCGTTTCCAGCGTTCATTCCTCCCACGAACATGCAGGCTCTGGAACGAACTGCCAACTGCGGTGTTTCCCGAGCGCTATGACATGTTATTTTTCAAACGAGGTTTAAAGGAAGCATTAATATCACGGTAGGCAGCAGCTTTGCGATGCCATTGGCATTGCAGAAGTCTATGAGCGACAGTTACCACTTACCAATAGGCAATAAAAAAAAACTCTTTAATTGCCAGGTTATTTTGTCGATCCGGCAAATTCATGCTGAAAGCAGCACATAAGTGAGGAGGTCCTAGGAATATCTTTTGTTGATTGGTTTCTCTTCGGTGACAGCTTTAAATTAAGTTTTCACAGCAAAAACGAAGATTTTTTTTTTTATATTTTAGCCTACCAAAGTGACTCCACCCCGCCTGATGGTAAGCAGTCAGTGGAATCCAGAAGTGGCGGCCACTATACCAAAAGCCAAACTGTTGGTATGGTGGCCTCCACTATGGGGCCTGGGAATGGGTTAGGGGAAGGGAATGAGGGAAGTGAGGAAAGAGGAAAGGGGGGAAATTGGGCCTCCGGCGCTCTCACTCACCGAACGAAACGCAGTAGTACGGATACTACTACTCTTAAGTCGATCTTCTATGAGAGGGTAGTACTTCCCCGGACGATCCGGCCCATTCATGCTGAAATCAGCGTGGATCTACTACCGTATCAACGCTTTTATATACGGTGTCAAATTAAAAGGAAATTTTGTTAATAATGTGAGCAGTAGAGTCGCTATTCAAATAGGTATTCGCTGTCAAAATTTTTAGTTCTCAGAGAAATTGCTAGAGGCTAGAGGTTCATTTCGATTATCATAATATTTTGTTCATTCTTTTTTTTATTACATATATTTCATATTATGTTCAAGTAGAGTGTGACTACTATCTAAAAAAACATTGTAGCCAGAAAAAAATGCTGATATATCCTTTACTTTGTACCATGGTCACCCTATAATAGAATTAGTAGTTACACGTACGTCTTAATTATTCATAGTGCCTTGAAGCCTGGTATACTCAACATCAATAGTAGTAAATAATAAATATCTACTTGGAACTTATATGAAAGCAAAAATGAACCTTATCGTTTATATTTACTTAGATTAACCCCCAGTTTCTGGAAGTATTTAAAAGCAATGGCAATTAGTAACTAATTAGATCAAATTAAACTAATTATCCATGCTTTTAGCAACCTAATTGGTACTTCACATGCGATTTAACAGGTGATTAGTTAATTTTTCGTTGATCAGCGTTACAGAAACTAGGTGTAAGTTCTCTCAGTTTTAATGTAGCGCCTTTATTCCTGAAGGGGTCGACAGAGATGTTTAATACATTAGCCTGATATAATGATGTCCCATGTAACGGGGGCAAGTCTGTTACTTTATCAGGCATAAACTTAAACTCGAGGCTAATGAGAATTGCCAGACAGAAAAACACTATTCGATCCTACCAGGTAATAAAACTTTAGACTTCTGCTTGGTAATCTAGACAGAGTACCACTGGACTATTAAATATTATAAGTACACAGAACAGAAGTAGACAGTAGTACACCAGAAACAGGGATAATTGGAAACTTTTGGGTGAGACCATTGTTCGAGAGTAAGACAGCTCTATAGGCTAATTAAAAAAGTATTATTTTTTCTCTCATAAAATATCATATTTTTGCCGAAATACTGTTAAATTCAAATCCAAATTTGATTTTTTAATTTTGTGTTAAATGATCTATTTGTAGATCACAGGTAAAATACAGATGTTAGCATAAAATATATTGATCGCTGTCATGGCGTTAGTGGCGTACAAATGTATAAAGTAAGAACATATATATAGCAGTAGGTAGTACAGCAATATTACTCTTATTTAAATGTAAATGATTAAACAAAATTTTGTAGCTATAATTAAAAAATTAAAAATATTGTAGCAGGACAAACCTTTGTGTGATGAGCATGATTGTTTGTTCTGTGTCTGGGTGTAATTTATCTATAATATGTATGTATTTACAAAAAAAAAATGTATATAAGTAGTATATCAGTTGTTTAGTACCCATAACACAAGCAAATATAATTGCTTAATTTGAGACTAGATGACGCTGTGTGAATGTGGTAGAATATTATTATTATTATTATTATAATTTCGTTGTTAAATTTCGTTCATTAATATTGTCTCCGTATCACAATCTTTTCACCAATATGTAATTACTAGTTTAATAAAAGAAAGTTCTCTCTATCTATCGCCAGTTATCTCGTCTGTCGCTATACATGTGTGTTCACTCGACGCTGTCTGCGCCTTAAGTAGCTGTGAACATTCGAGCGCCGTGCACGCCTACCGTGTTAAGGGGCATACATGTTTATTATATTTATTTTTTAAAGGTTATGGAAGTAGAGATGCGTCTATATACTTTGAAAGTTTTATGACATATGGTACACCTCAGAGGTGTAGAACGGGCACATCCGTGGATCTTATTATCTGAGAAGTTAGCCAGGGAATTGGTATCAGTAAACTTGAGTTTTTTTATATTAGCCTAACAAAGTGACTCCACTAAGCCTGATGGTAAGCATTCAGTGGAATCCAGGAGTGGTGAACACCATTCCAAACGCCAAACTACTGGTACGGTGACCTCCACTATGGTAGCTTGGTAAGATGCTTTTTCATCCGCTCCAAAGACCCAGGATCATAATTAGATGGGAACACATGCACTGGTAAAGAGTTCCAGGCTATAATAAGCGACAAAAGTATGAAGTCCTGAACTGGTCCGAGACCCTTTAGATTCTACTGTGAAAGGGTGGTATTCAGTTCCGCATACAGTTTAACTAAAAGCAAGAAGAAAAGTTCTGAAGTGGTGACGACTAACTGGAAGCACTCTGAAAGATGCATTTTGGGTAGACTTTTCATAAACTAGATTGATGTCTTAAGTATATTATTAGGCCAACAGATATTTAAGGGCAATTCACGACAGGTTAAAATGGAGGTACTTGGCAGAGGCATATGTCTAGCAGTGGTATGATGATGAAGCGGGCAATCACGTAAGAGAAAATGACTAATTAAGAGCCTTTACACTTTATGAGTGGCAACGTCGTGATTCAGTGTCGTATTTCGTGGTTTTCATTTTTATCATTTAATTGGAGCTTTATTTTAAAAATATGTTTTGCTAACATGCTAGATTTAAGTGAAGGCTGTGTAAAAAGTAAGTAACCATAATGCATACAGTTATTTTACTATGAAACGCAACTTAAGTTTGAAATGTATTATTTACATATAAATAGAACTGTAAACGCAATGATTTCTTACTTTTATAGAGTTTTCACCTAATTCTAAAAAGTTAGTAAAACAAATTTTTAAATATAGCTCCAAATAAATGATATAAATTAAAAACCACAACAAGACACAAAATTGCATAAGGCGTAAAGGCTCTTAAATAGTCATTTTCTCTTACGTGATTTCCCGCTTCGTCATCATACCACTGTTAGACATATGCCTCTATGACTCTAGGCTTTGTAATATCACACTGTAATAGCGACGGGAGAAGAGCTGTCAGCAAAGAAGCGGTTGAAACCGCAATCGACCATTTTTATTACCTGTCTTATTCTCAATGCTCAAACACAGCTTCTTCAAACGCAAGAAATAACAAACATTATCTTTTCTCCCATTATGTATCTTTATTTAGTAATTACGGCACTATTATTTTATTCGACTGCACCGTTGATCTAGTGGTTAGTGTAACTGACTGCGACGCCGGGTGTCGTGGGTTCGATTCATTTGTATTTGTCTTTAGTCTGGGTGTTTCCTAGGTATTATAAGTATGTATTTACAAAAAAAAAGTATGTATATGTATTATATTTCAGTTATCTAGTACCCATAACACAAGCTCTGCTTAGCTTGGAACTAGATGACGGTGTGTGTAGTGTCCAAATATTTTTAAATAGGTACATTTTTATATATAACAAAAAATACACATTTAAAAATATAAAAAATAGAATACCACCGGCAACGAGACTAGAGTCCAAGCTACAGGCGGTTAGGGTTCCAGAGGGAGGAACCTCCTAACAATACGTGCCGTGTCGAGAAGCACTGCCTTTTGGATCTGGCCCTTGACCCATCCACCTAATGCGAGCCTCTTTAGGTGTTGGTCGAGGCTCTTTGCTATTAAACCATTTACAGTAATGACTATCGGCACAATGACAGCACAATCCACATCCCACATGTCAACAATCTCATGGGCTAAATCAAGATATTTTATTTGCTTGTCTTTCTCAGCCTTCATGAGATTCTCGTCACGAGCGACAGTAATATCAACTATCATTGCAAGACGTTCAGATTGATCCACCACCACAATGTCAGGCTTGTTAGCTATAATAGTCCTGTCTGTGATGATAGAGCGATCCCAGTACAATGTCGCGCGACCATTCTCGAGAACTGGCTCGGGGTCGTACCTGTATTACGGCACCTCGACATCCAGAAGATTGTATCGCAGAGCAATTTGCTAGTGGATGATCCTGACTACTTGGTTATGTCTGTGCAAGTACTCTCCGTTAGCAAGACGCGAACAGCCGGAAACAATATGCCTGAGGGACTCACCAGGGCGATGATATGCCCGACATATGTCAGTAGTGCCATCCTTCAAGATATATTTCCGGTAGTTGTTCGTCATGATAACTTCGTCAGCAATTGCACAAACAAATCCTTCGGTTTCTCCAAAGAGATCGCCGAAGCGTAGCCAGGCAACGGAGGCAGCATGGTCTATATCAGGCCCATGTAGGGCCCGATAGAACTGTCCGTAAAGCTCCTTGCTCTGCCATACCATTCTACGGTCGTCTATAGTGAGTACCACAGGCCTACGTCAGTTCTCCTTAGCCAGGGCTAGCGGAGTAAGTCCACTATTCACAGCAACCACATCACGATGCACACCCTCGCTCATCTTGAGAAAATAGTCTCTAAGGTTGCATATCTCACGATTGTGGAGGGTTTTGGCGTTTAGAAATCCATGGCCCCCACATTTTCGCGGGATATACAACCTCATGACGGATGAACGTGGATGGTGCATACGGAATGCGGTTAACAATGTGCGGACTCGCCTATCCAGGGCATCCAATTCGGTCTGCGTCCACTTGAGTATGCCGAAGGAGTACACAAGAAGAGGCATGACCCAACCATTACAGGCGCGCACCTTGTTGCCGCCTGACAAGTGACTTTAGTTTAGTACTTTTTTAAGGCGGCTGAAAAAGCGCTCCTGTAATGATTGTTTGATATCTGTCTCTCTAATGCCCAACGACTGCGATATACCCAAGTATTTATAGGCGTCAGCGATTAGAAGTGACATAAGATGAGTAGAATCAGATAGTTGAAATCCATCAGATTCTACTACCCTGCTTCGCTTTACATGCATGACTGCACACTTGCCCACTCCAAACCCCAGCTAAAAGAATTACTAAAGTCTTCAGTTAACTTCAGTAACTCTTTTAGCTGGGGTTCAGTTGGCGCAATTAATTTAAGATCATCCATATATAGCAGGTGGGATATTATCTGACCACCTCTACGCAGCCTATAACCTAACCCTGAACTCTCCAGTATTGACCTAAGAGGGTTCAGTGCTAGGCAAAACCATAAGGGACTCAGACTGTCACCCTGGAAGATACCTCGCCTAATCCATAACGGTTCGCTAATACCCGGGGTTTGTCGACACATTGGATAGGTAAGAACAGTTTTCCATTGCCGCATGCATGCCCCCAAGAAGGTGCGTATTGTAGGGTCTACTTTATATAACTCCAGCACCCTCAGGAGCCATGAATGCGGCACGGAATCAAATGTCTTCTTATAATCTATCCAGCATGTCACCAAATCCTTTCGGTTGCGGCGAACCTGCTGGCTAATAGTCGCATCGATAAGGAGGAGCTCCTTAGTACCACGGGCCCCTTTCCTACATCCATTCTGAGAGATAGACATAGCCGAATTAAATTATTAATTTAATTAAAATTATTTTTTAATTTATTAATTTTAATTATTATTATTATTATTAACACCATACAATTTTCACGGTAAAAAAATTAAAGCAAAACCACGTGCAAACCCTAGTTAGGTAACCTTCAATTTCCAAACTTCTGCCCCTTAACAGCGCCGGCGCATAAAACGGTCCGCCCGGACCACACACGTCGCGACATAAATAGAGGCGATACGTTCCAACATAACTAAGTTTATATCTTTAACATTGTGGGAATTAGGTGGTTAATTTGCGAAATATATTATTATTATTATTAACTGCATTTGAGAATTCATAACATAAGCTATATTATTATGCTTTAGTTCTAGATGGCGTTGTGTGTAGCTGTTGTGATATTATGTTTTACTATTATAATATACATAACGGTTCAGGTCTGTCTGTACTGTTTACTGTTGTCCATAAATAGTACCACTATCTGTGGTACTGTTTATGGACATGGACTACCACGCAGAGATTGCGGATTCGATTCCCACTCAGTCCAAATATTTGTGTGCATGAACATGATTATATTATATTGTTCTGGGTGTTTCTATTTTTATTATGTATACTTCAGTATTTACAAAAAAGAACATTAAGTATGTTTATTCTCTATATTAGAAGAGGCCTTTGCCCTATCGTAAGAATATATTACACTACGATAAATACACTTACAAACTTGACATTTTTCATACGACCGACCACCATTTGAAGTCCTCCAAATGATGGTAAATGATTTCCAAATGGTAGTAAATGATTATAAAGAACTTTTGCCCTGAAGCGGCGGCGTCTTTTATATTTTTGTTGTGGCATAACATAGGCCAAGTCTTTATATAAATTAGCCTGCCAAACTGACTTTACTTTGCCTGATGGTAAGCAGTCAGTGGAGTTTAGGAGTTGTGTACCCACACATAATCTATCGGCAAAGCGGTTACAATTTGAGTTTTCATGCACTTATACTTAAGACCTGGGATCAAAATTAGAAGGGAATATTAAAGATACATAATTATTATCCCACTAAGGGACAGACCTCTTCTCGTACAGAGTATGTATGAGCATTGATCGCCACGCTTGCTCAAGGCGAATTGCTGATTACAGACTAACTCATAACTAACAAATAAAAATAAAGATACAAAAAGAAAAGCGGTAGTAGATCCACGCTGGTTTCAGCATGAATGGGCCAGATCATCCGGAGAAGTACTACCTTCTCATAGTAGGTGAGTGAGAGCGCCGGAGGCCCAATTTCCTCTTTCCTCACCTCTCTCATTCATTCTCCCTAACCCCATTTCCAGCCGCCATAGTGAAGGCCACCATACCAGCAGTTTAAGGCGATAGCTTTTAGTATAGTGGCCACCACTTCTGGATTCGAAGGACGACTTACCATCAGGCGGGGTGCAGGCACTTTGGTAGGCTAATATAATATTAAAAAAGCAGGTTTAGCGACATATTTCATAAATAGCCATGTATTTGGGATCCAATGTATATAAAATACTCAGATTGCCTTAAAAAAAGGCAGAAGAAATTTTTGCGTTGTGTTCAATATAAGTGCTGCCATAGTTACTTATCGTACCCTAAGTTACTAGAAAAATATAAACTCTTAGACCTAAAGGCTAGGAGAATACAACTGCAGGTTATGTTTTTGTACGATATCTGCCATCTATACATATAATAAAAATGTAACCGATCGCTGTCTGTACATGGAAGATATATGAGAAAAAAAATTATTGGAGCCTTTATCAACGCAAATAGAACCCAAAACAATGATTGTTACAATTTTTGTCTGTTTGTCTGTTTGTCTGTTTGTCTGTTTGTCTGTTTATCTGTTTGTCTGTTAGTCTGTTTGTCTGTTTGTCTGTTTGTCTGTGCGTTTGTTCACGCTAATCTCAGAAACGGCTTATCCGATTTAGATATGGTTTTCACTAATACATTGTGGTAAGCTTCACTTAACATTTAGTGTTTGTTTCATGTCAATCGGTTCATAAATAAAAAAGTTATGCCAATTTAAAGAATCACGTCGAACATTTGTTAATTTACTACGAAATCTGATAGAAACAGAGACTTTTACAGGTTACGGAATAGCTGATAGCGTTTTTATTTTTCGGATTCCTTTTATTCTAAACAATCTTCCGTTTAGTTTTAAATAAGTCCAGTTTCCAATGAGCCTATGTTTCGCGATGACAATTAATAAAGCCCAAGGTCAGACACAACTAAAAGTTGTGGGCGTGGATCTAAGTATTAGCTGTTTTTCGCACGGTCAGCTTTATGTGGCTCATCACGTGTTAGCATTCCTAGCAGCCTGTATGCTTTGATCCCCGATGGCTATACGTCTAATCCATACATCCATACACCCATACATATTATATAAGGCTTTGTCCTGACTGACTGACTGACTAACAGACAACGCACAGCCTAAACTGCTGGTCGTAGCGACTTGAAATTTGGAGGGTGTGTTTGTCTAAATGTCTAGAGGTTGTACTAATAAAGGGTTTTTTAAAATTTAATTCCTAAGTGTGTGAAAAGGGATGAAATCGATTATATGAATCTTCTTCATTTTTAACTTACAGTTTTGAAATTTTATTTTGGAATACTTCTATATAAATAAAAAATATCCTTATAATTTTATTTTAACAGGGGTGGATTTAGAGGGGTAAAATTAGGGATGAAATATTCTATACAAAGATCTTTAGCTTCTGAAGCTAGCGACTCGAAATTTACAGGGAGGGGAGGGAGGGAAAGGAGGGAGGAAAAGGAGGAACTGAGGAGAAGGAGGAAGGGAGGGGAAAGTGAGAGGGAAGTGATGGGGAAGTGATGGGAAAGTGAGGGGAAAGTGAAGAGGAAGTGTGGGGGAAATGCGGGAGAAGTGAAGGGAAAGTCAGGGAGAAGTCAGAGGGAAGTAAGGGGAAAGCCAGGGAGAAGTGAGGGGAAGTGAGAGGAAAGTGACGGAGAAGTAACGGGGAAGTGAGGGGAAGTGAGGGGGAAGTGAGGGGAGTGAGGGGGAGATAAAAAATAGTATGAAAAACAGTATTTAAACAATATAAAAATGTCTATTGGAAAATACGACATTCACGCGAGCGAAGCCCAAAAGGTCACTCACTCACTTATCACGAAATCTCAGAAACAACAAGTGCTAGGAATCTCAAACTTTGCATTGTCATTCCTATTAGAATATAGGTGCTCAGTTAGACGGAATTTTGCGAAATCCATCCCCTAAGGGGGTATAAAGGGGTGGCAAAGTTTGTATGAAACTTCTATAGTTTTTATAGTAGGATTACCAAATTATTAGAAAATACTCTTTTTTAATATTCAGAAACCACCCTTATTAAATGGGCAAATAAGAGTCGCAAGTTTGTGTGAAAGTGGTTTGTCAGTTTTAGCGGTAGCGGGTTTAAACTGGATTCGCCATAGAGACGGATAATACTGATACAATGTACGATTGCCATAAAATCAGGCACGCAATATTCTCATAGAGGCACCCATCTGAATTTTCACGCGAACGAAGTCGCGGGCAACAGCTATAACAAATATGACTGTATTGATGTTGTAAATAGTATTAATTATAAAGTACCTGTCAAAGTACACACGAGGGCTTGTCGTACTATTCCACCTTTTGCTACACGATCATCTTGTACTAATGCAGGCCAACGTGCATCTATTCATTGAGTACTTACCGTGTACAATTCTTACTTTAGTGATATTGATATTAATGCTAATAGTTCTAGTGCTTATAAAAACCTTACAACTGAGAGGCTTATCAACACTGTATGTATTTCACAATCTACCAACTACTGAAAGTATTTTATTATGTAACTATTCCTTAATTGTAAGTCTAAAAAAAACAGTAAACATCGCATAGTTTAACATAAAGCTCCTTTCAACGTGTAATATATTTTGTTACCATATCTGTGGTAAACGGTGTGGATGTCACAATTACTTAAACTGTTTAGTGTATTATTTTATGTTCATGTAATATTGTGATTTTGTTTGTATACCCAATAAAAGAAAACAAAAATCTGTAAATTATGCTTGGTAAACTGTAACAGGTTCTTCGCCATATTATTATTATTGGTCGCTATGATACCTAACTGACGAAAGATATACACTCCTAACTCCCTTTGGGAAAAGAGGGCGTGGAGCAAAAGTCTTTGTCTTTTTCTACAGTACCGAGCAAAGGTAACAACAGTAACAGCCTAATCGTTCTAAAATCGATAGTCCTCTACGAATAAACAAATCGGTAACAATAGACAATAGCGTCGACGTTGTTTGTTGTCAAATGTTTTGACAGTGTAAAGGTGCGGTGTCATTGTAAGCGTTATAAGTATTACGAGTAAAATATATTTGTAAATATCGCTTACATTACTCCACCCTAACACTATCAAAACATTATTTTTAATTACACTACACTACTACTGCTACTGTCAGTTGGAATTATCCCACTGCTGGGAAAAGGCCTCTCCATATGACTTCCATTGTCCTCGATTCATAGCAAGTGTGGACAACATTCTATTCATTTTCTTGTTCTTTTTATTTACACTATTCTACTACTGCTACTGCCAATCTGAATTATACCACTGATGGGCAAAGGCGCCTTCCGAAGACTTGAATTCTCTTCGATCCCTAGCAAGTGTGGACTTTGATTCTATTTATTTTGTCTCACTCATCTCGAAATCGTATTCTTGGTCTGCCGCGATGTCAATTCTTATTAAATTTGTTTAACAGAAACTCACGCCTTATTACCCTGAAAATGTATGCACAGGTGTAACTGCGTTTTACCAGCTATCTTGTAATCTATATGAAAAATAAATAATTTATCATTTATCCATAAATCTCTAACAGTACAACCACAACTTTACTTGACATTTGACAGGTATTTAGGCGGGAAGCTCGTTAGCGTCGCCATGTTTTTTTTTGTTTGTTTTTACACTTTGTCTATGGCGCTTCAAGTTAGTATTCATTATCATGTTTAGATTAAGTTTTATTATATTTTACAGTTGTTTTATTTGTTTATGCGCTAGTAGATTTGCATTCGTTTCAGCATAAATGAGATGTATTGATCAGGAAATTATTTCTTTATTGTACACACATAGAGAAACACAAACACAGGCGCATATTTTTTTACAAATATTAAGTTTTCTATCTATCTTAAAAAATATAATTTTCTTTTTTCTATATTAGTCTACCATAGTGACTCCACTCTGCGTGATGGTAAGCAGTCAATGGCATCCAGAAGTGGTGAAAACCATTCCAAATCATAGACATATCGATAATTCGACATATCGAGTAACTATTTACAACAGCAATTTTTTAGGGAGTTAGAACTCCAGGCCTGCATAGATATGGCTGTGTTCTCTCAATATTAAAAACACATCTGTTGTGTGAAAATGGGAATGAGGAAGGAGACGGAAAGCAGTGAGAGAGAAAAAGCATCTCACTAAGCCTTCATAGTGGAGGCCACTATACCAGCAGTTTGACTTTTTGAATGGTGTCCACCATTTCTGGATTCCACTTACTGCTGACCATCAGGCAGAGTGGAGGCACTTTGGTAGGCTAATATAAAAAAAAGCCATTTTGTTTTTGTTATTTTGACATTCATAAAGTAGGTAAGTAGTAGATATATGAATAAAGATTGATCAAATTTGATTTCATTCTATCAATCAAGCCCATTTATACTAAAATCAACTAAGATATTATTGCCTTATCTACTAATCTATGCACTAAAACATCAATAAACATTTAGGCGTTTCCAAAACTCTGGTGACAAACATACACACAATTAACTTTGATATTACCGCTCGTAGGTAAATGATTACCATAATAACAATGGGTATTAACATAAAACGTACTTGTCAAATGCTAAACAGTGTTAAAATATTACCGACAAAGCGTCGCAAGGGTTATAGGGCGGTATTTAACCCTACATTAATTTTGACACCAATGTTTAGTATACTTAAACTAGCTTTCTGCGGTGCGGTTTCACCCGCGACTTTACTGCTCTGCTCTCGTCGTCAGTAGCGTGATGTTACATAGCCTATATAACCTTCCTTAAGAACTGGACTATCATAGGCAAAAGAATTTTTCAAATCCTACTGATAGTTCCAGAGATTAGCGCGTTCAAATAAACAAACAAACAAACTCTTCCATTTGATATTATACCTCTGATATTATCTTTAAATAAATAAATACCTACTTTATAGAAAAGTCACTATTTTTTCTGTTTGTTTTGCCGTTAATTTCTGTTAAACCACCATTCCAAAAGCTAACGTCTAAAACTGCTTGTATAATTATTTAATCCTACTTAATAGTTAATAATGACAACCTCTGTGGTTCGGTGGTACTTGTACGGACTGCCACGGGGTTCGATTCCCGCTCAGTGCAAATATTTGTGAGCATGAACATGGCTCTTTGCATTGGTCTGGGTGTTTCTATGTTTAATATGTATGTATTTACAAAAAAAAGTATATAAGTAGGTATGTTGTGTATTCAATCCAGTATTACCTTGTCGTGCAATGTGACCAGGAGGTGCATTTACCAGTTTAATTAAAATACGTAGTCAAATTACCATACTAGATGAAACTAAATAATTGAAATCCTCTCTTTTCGTTCTTTAATCTTAGCATTATATTAATTGGTTAATTTTTAATAATTACTTTGTGTGGTTCTTTGGTTGCGTTGAGTGTTTAAATTGTAACTCATTCAAATAACTGTAATTATCTGGCGATTGAAAAGAGTGGCGTGAGTTTCTTGCCAGTTCTTCTCACAGCTCTACCTCGTCAGCGAACTGGCTGTAGGTCAATTGGCTGACAAAATGTAATGTTAACTTTTCATAAGCATCATACTTTATGATCAAAATGAAATAAATGCTTTGACTTTGACTTTGACTTTGACTATGTTTATCCCCATTCTAGAACCCATATCACAAGCTATTAATGTATGCTTACTTTGGGTCTAGATGGCGTTGTGTGGTTGTTGTGGTATTATTATTATATATTCCTTTATTTAAATAATTTCTCAAAAATTACATTTTTAAATATAAGTAGGTATATAAAAAACATACATTTAAAAATATAAAGATTGTAGATCCACCGGCAACGGGTAGACGGACCAAGCCACCGGCGGTTAGGGCTCCAGAGATAGAAACCTCCTCACAATGCGTGCCGTGCCGAGCAGCACTGCCTTCTGGATCTGGCTCTTGACCCATCCACCTAATGCGAGTAATAACGTATTATTATTATTATTATTATAAATTAGACAGTTTGGGGATTGCCTAATTACACTTACCTACAATTAAACAGTACCATTGAACGATTGACGCAGTAGGTATAGGTACTTATTTATATAATTTCCGCTTACTAGAAAATATATTGTAGATAATTATTATGTTTGAAATATGAAACTGCAACGATTTAATAGTTTTTGAAGTTTTGGCGCGATTGGGAAAAAAGATTAGAGAGTGAATTTTTACGATGCGCGCGCACACCGACAGAAAAAAGCAACACCCTGAAATTAGTTGCGAACCTTTTACACCCTGAAGTTAGTTGCGAACCTTTGTGTGTCGTATCAGTACAAATAATCAGTGTGAATAAATAAAAAATATATTGGCGCTTATATCAATTCAAATATTTATGTATATAAGCGTTGTGTTATTATTTGGTATTTTTGAATTGTTATGCCAAAGAAGTATAACTTCTTACGTGCGTACATGAGTACACACACTCTTTTTATATTATAATTTTATACTTTTGTGGTAATGGCGATAAAAGTAAAGAACAACGTCGTTATTGAACGATGACCATTGTACACTCACAGCAGTTTATTCTCAAAATATATTACCTAATTAAATAAATTTTATTATAAATAAAAAAAAAGAGTGTGTGTACTCATACATGAGTACACACACTCTTTTTTTTATTGGTTAAGTGCTAACAAACATGTAACCCAGGTGGTGCGTAGTAATCAAATTTTAAAATTTATATTTATTAATTTAAAAAAGATATATATATATATATATATATATATATAAATTATATTATTAATTTAAAAAAAAACACGAGAAGACAAAGAAAAATAAACAAAAACCCTGCAAGTAGTTTCTTAATAATATTTTTATTTTTAATTAATTGAAATATATAGGTATATATAGTTATGAATAAGCACCACCTATAAATATACCCGGTGAAACCGGTGTGGAAAACAGTTCTGCTTACCCCTTCAGGAAAATTAAGGACAAAACTGATTGCTAGATGATTTCATTTAATAAATTGTTTAAATACTTAGTTTACTGTTTATAAACTGGAAACACCCGACGCCGACGGTAGCTAAAACAAATAATAATGTAATTAAACCAATCAATTATAACGCATCCTAAAAAATAAATATATACAACAATAAACACACAATTGTAGATTTTTATCAGTTCGCACAATTTAACATTATTGCATGACTTAATTACGAACGTTTGACATTATTTGGTAAAAAACCCTAACTATGGCGATGCTAAATCAATAATTCAATAAGATTCCATGTCTATCAATATAATAATTCCGTCAAACTATAATTGAAATTCAGTACAAAGACCACCAAAGCATTATTGATACATTATGCCCGAGCAAAAGAGCCATACAGCCAATTTACAACTGAATTACAAATCTCGACTTGGCCCCACTAAATACACACACAGGTTAAATCAATTCTCGTACATCCATCCTGCTCTACGACAGATATAACATACAAGTTAGATAGAGACAACATACCAAAGATGTTGTCGAACAATGAAAATGCTATGGTAACGCCTACTAAACGAACGGGGAAGGGTAAAAAGCTTGTTTGTTCAGGGGCGTGTCTCGAACACGAAATGAGGGGCGCAGTCGCTCGGCCGCCGCCGCCGGGAGCAGTTCCCGTGTGAAACGCAACTGACGTTTCAATCTGACAGCTCAGGCTGTCTGTCACGCGCCTTTGCCTCAAAAAACAGTACTGTAATATCATGTTAATCGATACCGATTAATATTGATGTGGCATCTCAATCGAATATAAACATTAAATTTGTGTGTGACTCAATTCTGAACTTTGTGATAAAAATGGCGTTTGAAGATCGATGCAGTCCAAACCAAGCCAACAGTCCAGGGCCTGTCGCTGGAAGAGTGCCAGCTCCTCACGCTGAGAACCCTATCAACTACTGCCCTCAAAACCAGTACACCTGTACAACCATCGAGTCAAGGTACGAAAGAACTTCACCAATGACAATAGTCAAAGTGCAACCAAACTCACCACCACCAAGTCCGCAGAACCAAAACGAGATGGATTTCCAAAACTACTACAGACCCGAAACGCCAGACGTTAAACCTCAAATAAACCAAGATGACCAACGATTTGATATCGATAAGTTAAGAAACCAGAGGCCCCAACCTTCAACTCCAATAGCATTTTCAATTAGCAACATTCTCCATCCAGAATTTGGCTTAAACGCAATCAGGAAAACCAGTAAAATCGAGGGGCCGAAACCTGTAGGCCCAAATCACAGCATTTTATACAAACCGTACGATTTATCGAAAGCAAATGAATATCAAAAATATAGTTTTGATTATTTGAAATCCAAAGAAACAGAATTTAGTTCATTACCTCCTCTGGGAGGATTGAGGCAGACGGTATCACAAATTGGGGAAATAACTAAAGAAAGGGAGATGCCGAAGATAATTGAGGCTCAGAAAAGGCCGGATTCTGCGAGTTCTGTTGTGTCTTCGACCTCGAGTGGAGCACCATCGACTTGTGGAAGTACAGATACTAACAGTCAGTCAGGAAATGGAGCTTTGTGGCCTGCCTGGGTGTACTGCACCAGATACAGTGATAGACCTAGTTCTGGTAAGTACATTTTTGATAGAATAAAATTCGTGACGGTTTTTTTTATACAACTAAAGTGACATACAAGCATACGGCCCGCCTGATGTTAAGTAGTTACTGTAGCCTATGGACACTTGCAACACCAGGAGCATCACGGTATCGGTCTCCGGTCTAAAATGTTTACACCAGTTCCTTTTAGGTTGTGTGGTGACTTCAGAAAATGAAAAGTAATTAGAGTGTTTTAACGACAGCGTTTGGAGACCTTACTGTGTTGTTTTTTGTTGATTCCAACAAAATTCCAAAAAATAACAAAATTTCTTTTTGATAGTATCTTAAGTGACTAAGGTGATACCAGAAAATTTTCCACTCCCACTGTAAAGGGCTCTTCTCAAACAGAGAACTCATGAATTTTGCCACGCTTGCTCAAAGCGGATAGATCTTTTCAAACTTCTTTTTTTTAATATATGGATGCGGATTTAGATATTTGACATCACTTTTAGTGAACCTTACTGCGGTCACTAACTTGCTAATTTTGGGCGATTATTCCACGCTCTTGCCTTTAAAAGGCCTACATATCACAGCGCCGTTTTTAAGACTTTGAGAATCGTTTTTTTTATAAACAACTTTGGTGGCAGACACACGTATGGTCCACCCTGATAGTAAGTGGTAACCGTAACCTATAGAGATGGCTGTGTTTTATAAGTATTGCAGAAAAAAATGTTTTGAAAACGCAACCATGTTGCCGACCATGGAGAATTTTCGTTTTGCGTGAAATTTGAGGCCGATTAATAATATTAAGAAATACCTGTGACAGTCTAGGTTTCTATAGTTGTAGGTTGTGTAATTATTTTGTCATAGTGTCAGCTAATTAATTCATTTATATTTTTAATATAATTAGGTATTGCGTTTTGTTTTAATTTAATTGTACTACCAATTAGTCATTAGTTCTTTTGTAATTTATCTATTGAATGTTTTTTTATAATAAAAAAATTTGGTTTTACTTTTTGCCGCAAAGTCGTTGTTTTTTTTCTGTTACTTCGCTTACTTTTAAACCACGCTACGTATTTTGATACGGTTTTATTCTTAGTAATATTTTTTGTTGTTTTTTCTGGTGCGTTCCGAGGATTTATTTTTCTTATATTAGCCTACCAAAGTGACTCTACGAAGTGGTAGCCGCAATTCCAAAAACCATCGTCTTTTAAACTGCTGGTATGGTAACTCCACTATGGCGGCTGGGAATGGGAAAGGTGAAGAGAATGAGGAAGGTGAGGATAGAAGAAAAGGGGGAAAATTAGACCTCCGGCGGATACTTCTACTCTTACGTCGATCTTCTATGAGAGGGTAGTACTTCTCCGGACGAACTGGCCCATTCATGCTAAAACCAGAGTGGATCTATCTATCTATCTATCTACTACCGTACAAATACGGTGCGCTTTATTTGGTGCATTTCAAAGATGATGTGCTTCGAGAAACACCACATTTCTTCACACCAGTAAAGACTATCTTTACGGTAAATAATTACTAAGATATTTGATTATATGTTTTTAAAACATATCCTGATGCATTGGAAATAAAGGTAATTATATCGTTGGAACTCCCTAGGTCTTTAAGTTAGAGACAGGCAATTATCGGTAGCATATAATAAAAATAATTATATCACAAGGTGCTCATAGCTCGTTGCGCTCACTGATCAGTAAACGATTAGTGGGTTAAACAACATAAAGTGCGGCTAGCCCATGAATGGGTGACCGCATAGTGGTATTTGATCTGAGCGTCTCCGTGCTTCAGAGGCACGGTGAAACTCGGTCCCGGTTGTTACCAAGTTGATAACAGTCGTTAGGTCAAGTCGAATGCCTCTAAGGGCGACCTGAACTAAACCTGACACTAGGTTGACCACTAACCACTCGATATTTGATTTGATAATATCACAACAACTACACACAATGCCATCCATCTTATAAGTATGACTACTTATAAGAGTCACTTATTCTATCTTAAATAAAGAGAAAAGATTAGATTTTTTGTATATTTGTTTGTACCGATTAACTCAAGATCTACTTAACCGATTTAAAAAATTATTTCACCTTTAGAAAGCTACAAATATGACGGATACCTAACAAAGGCTGTATTTTAAGCACCTTTGTGAATCTGAATGATGCAATACGACACTAATGCAATGATATTTTCAGTAGGTGTTTTTTGTGAAATTTTTTGATACCGATGCAAAGACGGACGTCTAGTTAGAAATAAATATACTATGAGCTTGTTAGTATCTGATTAGTTTATATAACTTTGGTAGCAAACAAGTATACGGCCCTGATGGTAAGTGGTAACCGTAACCTATAGAGATGGCTGTATTTTCCAAGCATTAAAGACATAATGCTTAGAAAACATAATTATGCCATTGCCGACCTAAATGGAGTAGGGGATAAGAAAGGAAAAAGGAAAAGGAAGAGGACCGAGAGGGTAATTAAACTGCTGGCGTTCTCACTCACCGAGCGAAACACATTAAAAAGACATTACATTAAAAGGAAATTAATATATTTTCTTTTCTTTTTTTTTTAAAGACAGCGGGGTACTTTCCTAATATACATTTTTGGGACACAAAGTACACACAGACTCGAAACAAATATTTATGGATTACACAGTTTTGTCTCGTGTGGGGATCGAAACAACAACCTATAAATTATATTTGTACGTGGGACGTTATTACCCCAATGCAGGGAAAGTCTTCTTCTCATATAGAGAAGGTGTGAGTATTGATCACCACGTGCACTCAAGGCGGATTGGCGATTTCAGCCTTTAGCAGTAGGTGCTAGTGTATAGAAAATATATACGGTCGAATTGAGAAACCTCCTCCTTTTTTTGAAGTCGGTTAAAAAACAAAACAATATATATTTAAACATACATTTCGTCACTTCTTAACTATTTTTAAAAAAAGGTATGAATAAATAAATATTTAAAATGAACAAACAATTGTATGTATGTATTTATACAACATTCTAATGACTCCTTATAATTTCGACACAGACAGATGTGTTTTATATATTAATATATTCAAAGTTATTTTGAATTAATTTAAGTTTGAATGTAGCTGCCTTAATAAGAGTGTGACATCTTAATAAATTTTATTATTGTGTTTTAAATCCTTAAAGCTATTTGTGGCTATATTTTTACGAGTATTTCTATTTTTCTTAAGAAAACATATCGATCGTTAGTGTAACATAACTTCACGCTTTTTTTAGAAAGGGTAGGTTGATATCACATCTACATTTCGATGGAAAAGAGTGGCGTGAGTTTCTTGCCAGTTCTTCTCACGGCTCTACCTCGTCAGCGAACTGGCTGTAGGTTAATATTGGCTGACATTTTTCGGTACCAAATTTTAACGTTCACCATGATATTTGTGATCTATATAAAATAAATGCCTTTTCTTTGACTTTAACTTCGCCATCTATGTTGGGGCTCTGGTAATTCGTCGTCAGTAACACCCTATATAACTTTCCTCAGATTGAACCAGACACCTTTCTGTGGCAGTCCATACACAGTGTTATTAAACTACCGAGACAATTATGTTTGTATGTTTGTAACATCTCATCTCTTCTCTGATTTTCTGGTAAAAAGATACAATAAGGTTCTTATCAGACTTAATTTATATTCTTATAAGATTGTATAATTATTGGTGAAAAATAACGGCTGCTAATAATTATTATGAATGGGAAAGTTTGTATGAATGTGCGAATGTATGGATGTATGGATGTTATGGATTTTCATGAAACTTTACAGTAAAATAGCAAAATCAGAATAAGGTAAAGGCTATATTATAAAAATATATTATGTTTATTGGCCAAAATATGCACCAAATCCTAATTTAAAGCGGACGAAATCACGGACAGAAACTAGTGTGTACTACATGCATATTAGTGTACTAGATTTCCGCAGCGCGGTTTTACCCACGTATTTGCTTACTGCTCTGCTCCCGTCGCCAGTAGCGTGATGTTACATAGCCTATAACCTTCCTCAAGAACTGGGCTATCATACGCAACAATAATTATTCAAATCCGACTGTTAGTTACAGAGATTAGCGCATCTAAACAAACAAATTTTTCCGCTTTTTATAATAGTGTAGATTGGTGTTTAAAAGCTGAGATGTTTAAAGTATGTAATTAACTTATTAGTACTTACAAGCCAAGCCAAGCCGAGCCCCTAGTAATAACATACGCATTAGACCCGGGCGCACACTAACAGACCGTCGGGTCTGTTAGTGTAATCCGCAGATTTTCTGTCGTATTGTTTTAACACTAGGGCCATACAGTTTTCATGCCCTGTAGTGTACGACGTTTCATACATTGTAATGTCATGGAATCTTTTTAATATTATGAATGTGAAATTATGTATGTAAGTGTGTGTGTGACCGATATCAATGAAAATTGGCATGTAGATAGATTCGATGCCGGAGACAAACATAGGCTTCTTTTTATTCCGAAAAAAACCGGTTCTCGCGTTATACCAATTACTGCGCGGGCGAAGCCGCAGAACGCAGCTACTAAATAATAAAACAAAACAAACGCAGACAAAAAGATTCGAATGTGAGTCTGCTCTTAGTATTAAAATAAGACTAAACTTAGCTATGATAAAAAATAATTTATTTAGTGTTAAACAAACAGATAATAAACTAACACTTCTGATTTTAGTTTGAATATTTAAAATTTCATCATAGAGTTCAAATTATAGAGGTCACTTTTGTTCTTGTTGACATAGACTTGGGGTCTATGAATTATTCATTTTTAACACTGTTTGCTTTAAATTTAACCTTTGTTTGGTATTTTAGTAGGAATAACAGTAGCAGTGGACTTTGTTTTTTAAAGTTAGTGGGTTCGACACCCACATTTGTTATATAATACTATAATAAATACATACAATGTACACTCGTGAAAAGCCGTGACGGGTCGCTAATATTCATGATAGAAAATTTTTACCGAGTGACAGCTAAGATAGTTAGTTCTCAGAGTCAACACTAGTGGCGTTGTTTAATTTTCATTTATCATTTGAACGAAATAGTTTTGCGACATAAATCGGGAAACAACAAAAAATGGTTGTATTCATTTTGAATAGTAAGCTCTTTTTGTAGTATGCTTGTAGTAGTAGCATATCATTATATTATAATTTTTAATACACATACAATAATCGCCTTTTTTTGCCTTTGCAAACAGGGTAAGCAGAAGTGTATAAAACTTACGCTAGCTATATTGGGACATGTAACAGAAAGACAGCCTGTTGCCATACACAATTTCAGACTCCGGGCTAATACTTAAAGTTAGCAAATTTTGCAGTTTTTGTATACTTACGTACTTATATTGTAAGGACCACAGGTATTTACGTATAATATGCAAAATCTTCCAGCGTTTGACAAAATTTGAATGTAGTACATAATTATGTCATATGTAAGTAGTTAATAAGAATTTTTTTTGGAAATATATTTTTTTTAATACAAAAAAATCCTATACTTTACCTGACTCGAGAATCGAACCCGTGACTAACGAGGCAATTATTTTAATTACAAAATTTTACTAAAAGAATGTAATGAAAATATCGGAAAAAGTGTCCACTTTTTAACCGACTAAAACTAAAAATCTAAATCAAAGTTTACATAATATTACTGTTAATGTCTGCGTAAATCATCCCACTGCTGGGCAAAGACTTCCATGACTTCCATTCTCCACGATCCACAGCAAGTGTGGATTATCTATTTTGTCCAATACATCTCGTCATCTTTTTCTTGGTTTGCCACGACGCTTATTCGTTGTCAAGAGACCACATGGTAGTAATTTTGGCCCACAAGTCATTATACATTACATATTAAATACTAGCTTTCCGCGGCTCACTTTCACCCGCATCTGCTCCGCTCCCGTCGCCAGTAGCGTGATTTTACATAGCCTATAACTTTCCTCGGAAAATGGGCTATCACACGCAAAAAGAAATTTCAAATCTGAGTGATACTTCCGGAGAGAGAACGCGTTTAAACAAACAAACTAACAAACAAACTTTTCCGCTTCCTATAATAGTATATTAAATATAAAATTTCTAATCATTAAATTACATCTATTGTTATATGAAATAATAGGAAAAGCAATTTTTAAAAGTATTCTGTATTTCTTGCAACTGTCACGTTGACAGCTGTCACTCAGCCATCTTGTCGACGTAATGTCAGCGGTTCACGTGAATTATATTATTGTTTGCTTTTGTGATTCTATGTAAATATTATACAGGCTATTGTTCAAATTATAATTATTATTATTGCTCTTTCGTTTTAGAAAGTTGAAATGTACAGACTATACTAGTTATTTAACGAAATGGCTAAGTTGGCTTAAAGTTTAGGAATGCTATTTTATGTCATCTGTCATGCCATAGTGCTATTTTTTTATCCTAACACTATTAGAAATGCGAGTTTGTGTGTATGTACGTATGTGTGTTGGTGTTTTCTAAAATAAAAATGGACAAAATTGATAATTATGAAATACTAGCTTAATGTATGTTTTGTCTACCTCGGTAACCAGACAGATTTTCGGGATAAAAAGACTCACCAAATCTATCTACATACCAATTTTCATCGAAATTGGTTCGGTCGTTTAGGCGCCGAGTGGTAACAAACACATAAACTTTTGCATTTATACTACTAATACTATTATTAGGATTTTAAAAATACCCTACCTACCTAATACCTAATATAAAATAACCTCTTTGTTATGTGTGTGTGACAGAGACATTATTTTTATAAAAAAAAAATTAATTTAAATTAAAAGAATTTATTACCAGCCACAACTGGTTGGCATGGTTTCATCATTACCGTTGCCTCGTTTAATAAAAAAAAACTTTGACAACATAATTGTACCAATTATAGAAAAATAACATACTTTTTGCATATTCAACTTTATATTCAATTTATTAAAGTTTAAAATCGTTAAATTGATTAAAAAAAACCCTTCACACATTGACACTAACTTTATTCCGCAATTTTATGTCTGTAATCAATAATGTTTGTTGAGCGATTTTGACTCTTATTCTCATGGTTTAAGATAGTAAATTAAATGGTTTACGAATTGAACTGCATCGATAATTTTGTATAATTTAACAGGTGAAGTAATGAAACAATTTAGGTTCCATTATTTTGTGCAATTATGTTTTTTTTTAATCCGCCATTTTGTATGCAGTAATGGCGGCACGCCCAGTAGCGTTTAAGGTGAGGGCCCGACGCAAAATAATTATTTCTTTAATAACACGTTGTGCTGCTTGTATTATAAAGTGTGAAAAGTTTATATTATATCTTATTTATGTATACTTACTTCATATTCATTGATTATATACTTACTTCTGAATTAGTCAATTATTTTATGAAGTTGTTTTGTAAGTATCTAACTAGATATCTTTGTTTTTATTAGTGACAAGAACAAGAATGGTTGTATAACCTAATAGATTAATTGCTTAAAATCTAAAACTATGTATAAATATGCAGGTAAACATTTAAAGCACAACTTAATAATATTACCTTGATGGTTTGTGATTACCTAAATCATACGAAAAAAAAAAAAATTATAAAAATTATTTTTACATTAACATCATAGCTAATATTATCTACTTAAAAGTGAGTTTTGAAATAAAATATTTTTCGTTTCAATGACAATAATATATAAAATTATCTTTTTTTTTAGTCCTGATGGACAAGTGGTTACGGTAAGGATTTGTGAGATTGTAGATTGGAAACCGGACCAGTCTTAAATTAATAATCCACCTTGAGCGAGCGTGAATATCATGTTTCAATGGTTTGTCCAAAATGTTCTCGAGAAATTGTGATTAAACTTGGCCAAAGACGCAAGCAATCTTTAATTTCGTAAATAAAATTTTAAAATGGAGATAATGAGAACTGTATCAATATAGTTACACGTTATAAGTTATTAAAACGCTTTAGTTGTTTTGTATGAAAATATAAAATTATGACGTCATATTTTTAAAGTTTAAATGGTGTAGGTACTTATTCACGATAAATTTAGTTTTACAATTAAATGGTCGCATAATTTTATAACCCTGTACGATGATGGCAATTTTTACGACGACTTGATTATGTATTTTTAATCATTATTTTTGGAATGGTTAGTAAACTTAGCCATATAACCTATAAAAGGTTACGGTTACCACTTAGCACTATGCTTAGCAGTATGCTTGTTTGCCACCAAAGTTGTATTAGAAATAAATTTTTAGACGAATGATTTATTTAACTTAATCAAATATGATCAATATAATCATTGTTATTGATAAATTAATAATCTGCTGATTGAACTAGACAGTAAATTAGATATAGTTTCATGTTAAAGTATAGGTTCTGTGATACAATGTAAACTAACCGCCAATTAATCAATTACCGAAGCAAAATATTTTTTTGCGCATCTATTAACGAGAAATCGTTAAACGAGTCTATCGAACAACAGTGAAGGACACCGTGAACACTTGACAGTGGTTCTGTATGTTTTAAATAATAGTTTTATAGCATTTTTAAAATAAATCTTTGGTTAGTATTTAGTCATTAGTTATAAAGTGATTAAAATGAAAAATACTAAAAATAACGTCATGATCTTTAAAACTTCATAAATAATTGTAATCTGTATTATTATTAATTTATTTTCAAGTTCACATTATTTGGTACCTTTAAACCTTAGGTTTTGCATGGTAGCTAATTAGCTTACTTTTAAAGGCAAAATTTTAATATTTAAGAAATTACTTTTAGTTAATGCCTTAATAAACAAATTGAAAGCTACTTACATATTGTTACATAGACTTTACTATCTAATTCATATAAAACAATCATTCAGCTCTCATAAGGAAGAACGACGTAAGTTCACATAAATTAAAGGATAGCTCTTTATTATAAAGTCTTGTGGAATAGTTATTACTCGAGACAATCTAATCAACGCATCGCTTTTTCGTTTAGCAGAATAGAATCAATAGCCTGAGTAATGCCCTTTGTTCCAATACTTTTGCTAACTTAAAAGGTTATTTAATTACGACATTAACTAACGTATCTCTAAAATCATGAAGCGTTAACAGCGAGTTAATTACTTATTGAACCGTAACTAGCTATCCAAAAATGGTAACATGTACATTCTACTTCAGTTACGTCTCACAACGACCTTTCGTTTCCTAGATCATTACTACCCATACATACACACATACATACATTGAATAAAGTTAGTGAAACCAACCTTTAAGCCATAGACTAGTAGAATTTTTATGACATCCTTTTTAACAAGAACTATTTATATAAAGAAGTGGGAAAATTGCTGTCTTGTCATTTAATACAACTAACTGTAACAAAATGTTCGATTATACCTATAAATATTATAATATTTATAGGTATAATATTACTTATAAACTCTCATGAAGAGAGATAGGGCATAGTGTAATTTTTCATGTGATTATATGATCGAATTTGAAAAAGCGTTGGAGATTTATTATTCTTAGTATACAGTACTTGTATACAGTAATGGGGCCGAAACGTTATTCACCAGCAAAGAAAGATATATAAAAATGACACAGCTGATGGATCAGGTAAAGTCAGAAAAACTAAGAAATAAAAACAGTTCACTTACATACCAATTTTGGATCAACTCTATAAAATGTACAGTGATGAGCTACAGTGTTAATATTTATATTAAAAAGTTTCTTACTGAACCTAACTTTTTATTTATTTTTTAACTATTTTTATATTAAGTATAATTATATTGCTGTGCTAGAGATTTGGAGCTTAATGATATTTGTCTTAAATTCAAAAATTCTACGGAATATTTCAGATTTAAAAAAAACGTATTAGTTGTTCTTTATTTTTTGACTATGTGAAAATGCACCACATTTTTAACAAATTACAATTTATTTTTAACAGGTAACACTTTTGGTAATGTAGTCATAACGCATTATGAATTGTCAATTTTTTTTTGCCTTTTACATACTTACATACTTATGTTTTTTATGAAAGAAAATGTTGAAAATATAAAACATTTAACATTAGAATTGTACTTTAATTATCACTCGGTCGATTAATTTGTGCTGTAACTGCTTCTGTGTATAGTGAAAACTAGTGTTGTGCTTATAGTGTCGATATGGATTCGGCATTATTGACAGGCAAAACTTTTAGTATTGCAAATCTGTGAACGGTACTTACCATAATAGATTTCAACTGACATTGTACTTACTTAATGTAAATAAAAACTCTTTATTGAATCAGTCCAGCAAACCTCAAAAACTAGGGCCAAGGAATTTTAAATCACATTCCATATTAATAAGGCTGGTATTTAATTATTACAGCTGTCGTAACTGTTTTAAACAATTTTCAAGTCCTGTAAACTAAAAATAACTTCATACTGGTCAGTTTAACGGAAAACTATTATTTCCAAATTACTTAATAACACTATTAGAGAAACGGTTAGAGCTCCAAAGTTATCAACTATTAATAACAGTTTATTTTAAAACCTGGTATTTCAACCAAAACAGTTATTACCGACTTTAACTTTGTCTTTTGTTGAACGAAAATTATAGATTAGAAAAACGACATAAATACTTAATTATAGGAAAATATGTCTAAGGGTTGTCACTTTAAAGTCGGTTTTTATAGATGCAATCAATCTGATGTATGTTTTGTTCAGGATTCTGTGATTTTCGGTCAATATGGTACCACCCAATCTCCTTTCGTGGTTGTCGTAAGAGGCAGCTACGTACTTAGGCTTATATATCACGACTATTGTAATTACCGGCCAATTAGCCTGTCATTCTTCTCCCATTTCCTTCCTCATCCTCTACTTGTGGCCACGGCTTGGTTGTGTTTCCTAAGCATCATTTCTGCAATGCTTAGATAACACAGCTATGTCCATAGGTTACGGTTACCACTTACCATCAGGTGGGCTGTATACCATGGTGGCTTGTTTCTCACCAAATATATTAAAAAAATTATATCCTTGAGGTTTAATACGCTGATAGTTTCTTGACATCAAAAAATATATTATCGCGGCTGACCAAGAAAAAGATGGCGAGACGAATTGGACATAAATTCGTGGTCCACACTTGTTATGGATAGAGGAAAATGGAAGTCATGGGTAGAGGTCTTTGCCCAGCAGTGGGATGATTTGGGTTGGCAGTAACAGTAAACAATATATTTTATTTCTAATGTTTTTATGTAAAATCTTAAATCTATTACGTTGTACCAAATAAAACATCGATAAACATTATTGACAAATCCCATCCCTATCAAACAATACATCTTAACTTTTAATGTCTTTTACGATATCTTAAACTGCCATACAAATACCAACAAAAGAATGAGTATTACCAGATACCATAACGACTAGCCCGTTACTAAGGTTTTGCCTGAATTTTCAATCGATTTAAAAGCTATAAAACCTTTTTTAATTGCACTAATTTGGTTATGTTGTAATTAATTAATGAATGAAATAAATTTATGTGTTTATTGGCATTTTGTTAAAAGAGTAGCGATTTATCCCGGCTCCGCTTGATATTAAATATTTTATAAACTTTTAAAATTAGCTGCTTTTTTAGTAGACTAGAGGATATTAATTTGATGAATAGAAACATTACCGAAGTTCTAAATATTAATTTACGGTCACTAATCCAAGCTTATCGTGATAATTAGGAGATATTTGAGAGGCCTTTTTTAATTAGCCTACCAAAGTGACTCCACTCTGCCTGATGTTAAGCGGTCAGTGGGATCCAGATTGGTACAAAAATTAAAAACCCACGTTGGTAAATGCCTTTTGTTATATTTTGATGGCTAACGAATTGGCACTAGTTAAATTAACTTCTTGTTCTAGTTATAAGTACCTATTCAAAATTACGAGTTTAACCAAGACTTCAGGCAGGCGTGACTTAAAAAAAATCTCAACACTATTTTTATCGACATATAAACTACCTACTAATAATATCGATATCATGTCCCATCACTACTACTGAGAACAGGCCACCAAGTGTACAAGTTTTTATCCTCTTTAAAGAATTTGTTAATAACTTGATTTCGGTTCGTTTAACAATTCCTGTTACAATGTGCCATTGGGGATCAGCAGAAATATTGGTTAAAAAGCCATACAAGAAAATCTTTATAGTTGACCAGTTTTATAGAGAAAATTCCTTGGACTTAAGTTTTTTATATACTAAGGTGATAATAATATGGTAAACAGCTACCGGGCGCTAAGTAGAAGTCGAAGGTTCGATATGCTATAGATATGGTAAACCCTTACCAAGTAGGTAAAGTAGTTTTTTAGTTCGTAGGTTTATACAAAAAAACCGTTATTTTACAACTAAATTTATTATAGAAATAGTTTTATTATTTAACAAATAAATAAAAACAAACAAATCAAAGATCACTTTATTTTTATTTACACCACGAAATAGCAAATGGCGGAAAAACACTCTTTGTAATAAAACCCACCCTTGAAAATCAAAGTTGTAAAATCTTATAAAAATACATGCAAAGAATATTCTTCCTTAACCCATACGTAATACGGCTAAAAAAACCTTTTTACTATTTAGAATTTGCTTCAGATGTATGCTATTATGGACTCTATTTCCTGACAGATAAGGTCTATTGGTTGTATGTTGATGCACGTGAGGTGAATGTATATTAGGACATGGATGTTAAACGTGTGTTGTTCCAAATGGATGTGGTAATGTGAAATCGATGATAGTTTGAAAACGTAAGTTAGCGTAACATGTACAAATTGTATGTCAGTTGTGTATAGAATAAATTATATAAAAAACTTGTTAGCAGTCATAAAGGTTCGATTTATTCGTGTTTTTTTACGGTAGCTTGATTGTTTCTGAGTAATTACTACTTTGTAATAGGTTTTAATCTTAATGCTTATTTAAAAATAATCGTAACTAGTTTAGCCATAGCTACGTCTGTAGTGATCATAAAGTTTTTTAATTTTCTATCTAGGTAACTTCTGCTATTGAGTATGTACTACAATAATTAAATAAAAATTATAATAATGAATTCCGGCTAAGTTAGATTCCATGCAACAAAGGGCCAACTTGTTGCTATTTAGTGCCAGCAAACTTACTGGATTTTGATTTGGGCATCCGACCGGGCACTAGGCTCCTGAATAAAAGTCATATCTTCTCTATAAAGAACCCCAATAGTACTTATAAATATTAATGATGTAAATAAATAAAACGCCCTATCCATTTAATCTTATATCTATGTTAAAAATCAATCTTAGTGTTCCATGGAACATTGAATCGTAATGTAATTCTTTATTTAAAAATGTTATTTCCGAATTTGTTTAGTTCTATTTGAAAAAGTACAATGAAATATTGAACGAATGTTTTGGTATAATCTATGCTATTTGTAATTTGTAGTGAACAATAAAAAAAAACTTGTAATAAGGTTTATAATAAAATGTAATGACATTTGTCAATTAACTCCGTATGCCTACTTAATTGTACGCATCGACTAAAATCACTAATGATTAAAAACGTATATTTTGCGGTTTTAAGGTTAAGTAAGTATGTGGTTTTTAACAAAATACTATACTTTAAAAGACCTTTACATGTTCATGTTTTTTAATAATATAGTACAAACCGTACTTACTTACTTCTTTGAAAAGACTTTACACAAGGTATATCGAAAAAGTTGACATTGACAGAACTTACAAAAAAATAAAATGTTTTCTAAATTATTGTACTTAACCATTTGATCGGGTCCATCTTTTGTTTTCACAGAAGATGGTTGTCATTTAATTTCATCCACATTTTTTCTATTTTTTATCATTGTAATATACCATTAATATCATCAACAAGAATATTATTCTAAACTTGACGCTGGCAGAAATAGCTGACACAATCGTCGGTTCTGTTGCCAAAAAAAAAAGAAGAAGAAGAAGAAGAACCGTTTCATTGAAAAAGATGACTTACTTATATATTGTGAAATGTGTTCTGCTCGTTTCAGGCACTCAAGCAACTTCAGAAATTCTTACCTTTTTAAACTAAAGTTACTCTTGCACAGTCCCTTCTACTGCCACTCTTAGGGCAAGATTCACAGACCGCACTTTGACTTTACTTTGATGCAAAGATCTACTTTGTACCAAAAATATGTTTGAATATGAAGTTGAAAGTAATCTTCGGCAATACAAAGCTTACTTTGGGAAGGTGCCTTTGCTGTAAAGTAAAGTCACGATTGTGAATCTGGGCCTAAGATACATATTTTTGGTACAAAGTAGATCTTTGCATCAAAGTAAAGTCAAAGTGCGGTCTGTGAATCTTGCCCTTAGACTATGCAGATGTCTGCTTTCTTGATGCTAAGGAGGAACACCTCAATAAACTCGAACGACTGCAGAATTTGGGTATCCGCTTCATTTTTGCGTAAATACGACCACGTTTCGGAATTTCGTAAGAAACTAAATACACTAGGTATACAATAAATCAATATGTACTATATTTCATTTAATTTCCTTTCTGTCTGTTTGTACACTACATTTGTTCTCACACCTGATATTTTTCCTCTTCCACTCTGAGGTTTGATGGAAGAAAACTCACTTTTGAGTTAAGTAATAAGTTCTATTTGTTGTTTTGATTGTCAATGTGACATAGAGTACATAATATTTTAATCTCAATTTTAATATAGAGTCAGCACGTGAAAAAAAAATGGGTTCGTTTTAGGCAGACGGACTTTTTTTTAGTTATATCTTTTGCTGGTTGTAATCGCATTCATTTTATTATCATCTATAGCTTTAGTTGTATTTAATGTTATAGTGTCATCTCTTTGGTAAACAACCTCATTTGTTTACTGTAATGTCCGAGGGTAAAAGGAATTTTAATGGCCGCAACTTTGGGGTGAATACAACCAAATTATGTCTTTTAATAGGTCTATGGTTGCTTAATTTGTTTTGTTAAGGGTATTTAGTTGTTGATATATTATCTGTGGTACAAATGGCGGGAATATATAGTGTATGGTTATTGATGTGAAAATATGGCAGTCTGAAATGTCGTTCGAAAATAATAAGTAGGTAGTTGAACTTATGATATTTAATGAAATTATTTAGCTTCTTACTTAGGTATTATATAATTTAATTAAGTATTAAATTAATAATTATTGTTAGTAAGCATGAAAGTAAAAAATACTTACGAGGGTATATTTAGGTCTCTTGATTTGGTATTAAATTTTCATGATTAGATATAAGTGGATCCATGTATAAACTATTATAGTCGATCTCTGCTATTACCATGTTGATAACAGTCGTTAGGTCAAGTCGGGTGCGTCTATAATAAATTACCTATGGGCGATCTGAACAAATCCTGACATTAGGTTTTCCGTTAACCACACGATGAGAAGAAGAATACCTACTTAAAATAATGGTTAAATTCTATGTTTAAACTATTAAAAAAAACTTAACACAAAATACGACGCCATATTTTCATTCCAAATAATTCTAGAAAACAAAATGGCCTCCGTTTTTTTAAAAGCCCGCCAATTCCCGACACCTCGTTAGTTACTGAAACAGCCCCAACATTTTCGTCTTGTTTAATTAAAAACACGAATAAAAACATTTTTACTTACCGTTTTATCGAGGTGATAAATGACCGAGACTTTAAAGCCAGCCTAAAATAAACTTTAAATCTATTGAGTTAATACTCGTTTTTGTAAAGCAGATACAGAGTAATCATTTTCAAAAGTTTGCGTTTAACGATTTCCTGTCCTATTCTAAAAGCAATAAAATACATTTTTGATTGCGTTTGTTGAGTTTTCCTTTTGATTTTTAAATTTGAAATTTATATGGGTGAAAATGGTAGCTATATAAAGCTACCTGTAACTTTAGATTGTATATTTATCTAATAAGAGCTCATATTCTTATCATTAAAATACTCTGCCGTACTAAGAAATAACACGCCAAGCCACTAACGCCCTTATAGCCTATGCACGTTTTCAAAATTTATTTTATGGAATTACGACGTTCTTGATTAGCAAGATAGTGCCGTCCATTGTTTACTGCCTTCTTTTAAGTGAATAATATCGATCTCGTTTCCAGTGTTAGTCACTTCCCACTTGTTAGGTATTTATAAAATATAGGTACTCGTAGCATAGTGGCTATGGCGGCTTTCATTAACTTATTTTATTTTATTTTTTATTAATTAAATTATTTCCTCTTCTTTTTCCTTTTCTTAACACCACGCTAGCTTTCTAATCACAACGCTTGCATAAGCTGTTAAATAGTTTTGACGGGTCAACTGAGCCCACAGCCCGTTTAACCCGCGGGCTCAGTTGACCACTGGCTGCGGCTGAGGGTCTAATCAACCTGCGGGCTCAGTCGACTACTTGCTAGCCTTTCGTGGTCAACCCAGCCCACACCCCCTACGCTGAAACAATATCTATTTAAAATAACTATATATAACTATCATTGAATGCTTCCTTATTTTTATTATACTTAAAATTAAAAGGCATATGTGGTTATTTGTATAAGTAAATTTTATTATCCATCTTCTTTTAAATAAAATTATTCTTTTCTCTAAAACTAAATAATTAAATGACTATATAACTAACTATAAATAGATGTAATGCCATATTGCGATCCATCTAATCGGTATAATTAGTAAACCGTTAGAATTTCATTAATTTTATCATTTACCCCAATGACTTTATTTTTAAACCCCGACGCATAAAAGACAGTAGGTTATAAGTTTGACGCGTCTGTGTGTCTGTCTGTAGCTTTCTAACGGATGTACAGATTATGATTTTTTTTTAATTTGAAAGCGTGTTGATGAAAATCAGTTCCAGATAGCCGTCGCCACAAAATGGCGAATTACATATTTTTCACAACTCCCTCAATATGGGGATCAAATAAAAGGGTTTGACTAGTAGAATACTATACACTTTAATAAATTTCAAATCCAAGATGGCCCCTACCACTATTTTTTAATATAATTTTTTAATGCAATTAATCAGGCAAGAGTTTAATGAAAATTTAAAACTATTACAAATACTTACAATTATTTTATTATTTAAGAATGCTAAGCAATCTATTGATGTACAGTAAATAAAGTATGAAAGTTAAGCAATCTCTTTGCGAAGAATTCAATGATAGATAGTAATTTTAAATACATATTGCGTCAAAGTATGGGTTGGGTTGACCACCAAAGGGTAGAAAGTAGTCGACTGAACCCGCAGGTTGAGTAGACCCTCAGCCGCAGCAAGTGGTCAACTAGGCCCGCGGACTCAGTTAACCGTCTAGTGGGCTAAGTCATCCAATAAATGCCACGAGTAGTCAACTGAGCCCGCGGGCTAAACGGGCTGTGGGCTCAGTTGACCATAATATCGTTTTGACTATTAATTTTCTAATAAATTATATTAGAATTATCAATTTTAATCAAAATTAAATTTTTATCATCATTTGATGTTTCTTTGACAGGTTGAAACTTGACAAGTTGCCAGCATAAAATAAACATTATGATTTTATTTATATAAGTTCAAAGAAAAATATTATTTATTTTGTTAATTTATGATCAATTCCGCGTTTTTATGTTTGAATATAATTTAATTTAGCAATTTTATTATATTTTTATTAATGTTGTCTGTGGTTAGTTAACTATAAACTAATATAATTTGACATATTATAGATTTTTCTTAATAGTGGATCGATGTATAAAAATCACGATTTTAGGAATCTACTAGCTGCTTGTGGGGGCGTTAGTTTATTAGTAGGCTAACATAAAAGAAATACTAAAATACCTTATGCTTATTTTAAATTATAGGTAAGCCATCTTCAATGTGTATCGAAGAAGTAAAATGTAAAAGTAAGCTGAAATATATAACATTATATAACAAAAACTTTTTCGCAAATCCGACCAATTTACATACAAGATACTGGCAGCATTAAAACAAACACTAGCTTGGCAGTACACAGAATTCCTTTGCCGACGAAAAAATAAATCCAGTACAGGAAAGCACAGAAGTGTTTATGGCCGACAGTGTTAAACGCAGCCGATTTATTGTCGGCCGATGGTAGCGATACACTATTTTATTTTGCTTTAAATTGTAAAGCGTTGATGCGCTAAAGTTCCTAGATTACACTGTAGTGCTGTATTTTTACGACTACCGGTATGTTTAATTGTTAAGTGTAAAGGAAGTTGATTTTGAAAAGGATTTATAGCGTGTGTCAAATTTGTTATAATTAAATTTAGATGGTCTTTGAAATACTATGAAAGAAAATTGAGTAACCTTATTTTTGGCCATTTGATAAGAGTGACGGGCAACGGCAACCAATGAATGAGGGCGACTCACGCGATACCTGAGGACCTTGTCCAGCAGTGGACACCTTTAAGGTTTTAAATTCAGATAGAAAGTAGATTTCAGGTTTATGAATAGTAAATTTTCGACACTGATTCAAAAAAGGCAGTCTACAGTCTAAACTGTTCTCTAGAAAGGACTTAAGTGCGTCTCTAGATTTAGCAGAAGTATTACCACAAAACTAAATAAACCAACATCTAACATTATAGACAAAATATCATTACATTACCCTATCAAATCAAAGTCAACAAAGTAACATTATTTCAAACACGATATTAGAACAAAATAATCAGACATTAGTTTACACCCTTCAAAAGCAATTAATATAGAACAATTACTGCCAACTTGGCACGTAACTGGCACATAAATCATACACACTGGCATTGTGGCATGCCAGTAAAATAGTTAACACTTGAAGCCGCGACTGTGCGACGCCATATTGCATAATTTATTAAAAAAAATTTTTTTATTTTTTTAAGGTATGGATACGGCCTAGTGTCGCCCGCTCTGTAGAGGTTGTGTTCGAAATCCGGACTACCAATTCCTCAAGTTGTCATTGTCATTAATCGTGGACATAGGCCTCCTCTTAGTTTAGCCACTTTGATCTATCATATCTATAGGTAAGAGTATGTCGCGTAGTCCTGCGACTTTCTTATGTATCTTCTCCAATAACTTATTCTAAACCATACAACTGACTTTGATATGGTTGTCGCCATCGTTTAAAGAATGCCTTCTGGAACGTTTATAATGTACAATTCATGCATAGGTATTATAGTAGAAATCGAGCGAAGTAATAGAGTCGCCAGTAAACAATAAAAAATATTTACCGTTTATTTACTGTAATTACCGATTCGGTTTAGTGCTATTCATTCAATTATTTATATCCAAACCCTTTCTTTAAAGAGTTGAGGTATTTATGACTAAGGGTACCGTTGCTATAAGTTAGTACCCATAATTATTATTATTTAATTGTGCGGTGTCGTGACAATAAATAACTATTTACCCGCTTAATATTCAAAAGGGCGGCGACTTGAAATCATAATGTATAAGTTACCAATTTAAAAAATATTTTTGGATTCTTCATTTAAAAACATAATTAATTATTTAAAAGGCAGTTAGTGACAGCAAATACCTAGTATTCCTTTAGTTGCTTCTTACGAGACCCACGGAAAGACATGGAATTATGTTTTCTAAACCTCAGAAAATACGACCTTCTCTCAAAAATCTGATATCAGTTCTCTTTTGTTAACAGGTCCTAGAAGTAGGAGAATGAAAAAGAGGATGACGCCAGAAGAGAAGAGACCTAGAACTGCCTTCAGCGCTGCTCAGCTTAATAGACTAAAGGTAAACGTTTAATTTTTTTGTTTAAACAACTATAGTGACCAACATGCATATAATCAACCTGAAACCCGAAGTTAAGTGGCAACCGTAACCTATGGACAAGGCTGTTATAAGTAAGCAACCTAGAAATAATACTAAGAAAACACGACCAATACCGTATCGACCGTGTAAAGAGAAAGAACGGGGAAGAAAACAAAAGCAAGTGTTCCACGAACGAAACGCATTAGTATATAAACTAAAAGCGTAGAGCATTGAAAGGTTTCCTTCACTGAAATATATCTTTGATTTTCGTCGTTCTATCTAGAGGCACGGTACTAAACAATCTAATTTAATAAATTACTTGTGAGATTGTGTTTTCATGCGTTGGCCAAGTCAACCTGTTTGAAAGCTGTTGTTTTCGATGGCATAACCTTTACGGTCAATAATTACTGGTTGTACTATGTACGAAGTATATTTATATAATATATATATTATATAGGTTACGGAAACCCCTTGACATCAAGCGGATCCTAAATCTCAAGAACTTGAATTATCATATTAATAATTTTCTTCTTCTCCAGCACGAGTTTGCCGAAAACCGCTACCTAACAGAACGTCGACGTCAATCCTTGGCTGCAGAACTGGGTCTAGCAGAAGCACAGATCAAGATCTGGTTCCAGAACAAACGCGCCAAGATCAAGAAGGCGTCTGGTCAGCGCAACCCGCTCGCGTTGCAGCTGATGGCTCAAGGGTTGTACAACCACAGCACTGTCACTGAGAGCGATGAAGAAGAAGAGATAAATGTAACGTAAATAATTCCGCACGCGGAATACAGTTTCCGGTACAGATTCATAAATTCCGCTTGTGGATTTTTTTTTATGCGGAATATTTACCGCGTGTTCATTTATGGCATATATTCGGCTTCCAAAATTATCTTGTTAAAAGTGGATAGTCCTGTTATTATACTGTAGGTAATATCGAAGGTGTATTATCTCGCTTAACGAGTGATGTGATTGAGTTTGCTAAATTGTATTTTGACAAATTATATGACGCATTTGGATAATCAATAGGCAGTATAATGGACTACCGCATTACAAGTGCTGGGCGCACTTGTAATAGCCCGCATGGCGCATGCAAAATATTCTGCATGCGGATAGTAGTACGCATAACATTTATTTTAAAATAAAAGCAAAAGAGGCCATTTGAGACTTTTATATAAATAAATAATATATGAATTGTACAGCAATTTAAATAAATAAAAAATGTTCCTGCTAGTGTATATAAAATAGAGTAGTATATTTATTATGTAGTATAAATTATAATTATAAATTCTAATGGGTAAAGAATAATAGCAATTAGAAAGTCACTTTATAAAATATAAATTTCTTCAAATTATATTTAAACTTACAACTTCACTTTTGGAAGAAAATTAAGTTCTTTTTAATATCATTCAGAGGAGACTTAAGAAAGGCCATTGTCCGTCATTGCAACACTAAGAAAAACGCCACTAGTGCAAGACTAGCACTCAGTTTCTTAAAGACTGATCAACATAAATTAACTTATCACCTGTTAAATCTCATGTAAAGTACCAATTTTATTGCTAAAAGCTTTCGTTGATCAGGCTTCCAGAAACTGCGTGTAAAACTGCAAATAAAGCACTTCTAACGTGTTTTACTTTTCATCACAAATGGTAAAACTGAATTTATATAAAAACCGCAAGAATCTAAAAGCTATGACGTCATAATTTTGAATTTCCAATCCACGTACAATTAGAGCGTTTTTTTTTTCAAATATCTTTTATTTATAACAAATAAGATGCGATATAGTAACCAAATAGTATATAAGTGTAGGTTTATATTTAACGTAAGAATCTTAATGAGGCAAAACAAGATTTGTTTGTAAGTAAAAATGACAAAAACTGTTTTTTCCCTGTCTTATAAACAAAATAGCAAGTTATTTGTAAAATTTATTAAAATAATTTATGGCGTTTGGTTTAACTTGCATATTTTTAGTACAAACCTACATTTAAATAGTAGGTACTGCTGTTTAATTTAAGTTTAAATGTAGCTGCAACTTTAATTTGAAAAATATTTTTAAAATATAGTATAAATTTCATTTCATTCAGTCATTTTGTATAAATTGTAAAATAGAAAATATCTTTATTTATTTGTGTTTGTAAAAAAATTGGAAACTATCCTTTAGTCATTTTTCTTCCATTTTGTTTTTTTTTTCTTTATTTGTAAATATTTTTTAGAACCATATAATTCGGGTAGTTAACGTGACTGTGTTAGATTTAAATGTATAGAAAATTAAAATAAATTATATTATGTTTATAAAATGTATTTTCTTTTAACCCCTACTTCAATACACCCGAGAAATTAAGTATCATCATAATATAAGTAGGATAATACCTGCTATTTGAAGGTAAAGTTTTATAATACAGTTTCTCCGGTCGATCCACGCTGGTTTCAGCATAAATGGGCCGGTAAGTAGCGACTTCGCAGAGTACCTGGCATTGCAGGAGCAATGCTAGATACTCTAAGACATGAGCGACAGTTACCACTTACCATCACGTGGACTGTTTGCTAGTCTGCCACTTTCGGCAATAGAAAAAAAAAACTAAGTAAGTAGGTACTGCATTATTCGTCTTAGCGTATCAACAACTACTTCTCGATTCGGCCCATTGATACTGAAAGCAGGATTGCCAGCAAACAAACTACCATGTAGGTACCGTAGACATGACCCGGTAATGGGTCGACCCACCAGAACCACGGGTAACGAGTCATTTATTGATTGAGATGATGATATATAAATATTTATGTATGAAAAGATTAAACAATGTGGAAGTGGCAAAGGAGGTAAGTAAGTTTGGATCGCAGCAAATGGCGTTCTCTGCTTACCCCATTATTGGGAGACAGGCGTAATGATATGTGTGTATGATGATGATAACTTCACCATCTATAATATAAAAATGAATCGCTGAATGTGTTGCTAAGCGCAAATCTCGAGAGCAGATGAACCGATTTGTCACATGGTTCTTATGGAGAGAAAAATAAAAATAGCATGGAAAAAAAATTCAGCTCTATTCAGCTTGTGCCCATAGAAAACAACGATTTTGTATGGATACGCGTACGCATGCGGAAAGCTGAACGAACGCGTACGCGTTTCCATACAAAATCGGCGTTACGAAGTTCGCCGGGTCAGCTAGTGGTTTATAAAATCATATAATTTTCAATGCTATAAATATTTCTAGCGCCAACATTCTAACATAATTCGTTAATACGCCAACATATTTGGCGTAAGTAGAGTCTATGAACTTTCTTCGCTTAAACTGATCGATTTTTCCCTGAAAGGTTTGGCGCTATGTTTTATCATTTATCATCAAATTTATCTTAAGTTCAGTTTTTTTATTAATCCAGGTTTATAAAGGTAAACTTAAAAGTGTATGAATTTAAAATACCTTAGTACTTAGATACTACTAATACATCCAAAAATATTCCTACATCACTTTAGTACATTTTATATGAACTATCGCACACTACAGGGCGGGTCGCACCGGACCGCATCAAAACGAAAGAAAGGAAAAAAGAAAGAAACGTTTATTTGATGCAAGTTAATACATTTGAAAAACAACGTAGGTATATATGTATATAAGTAGTATATCAGTTGTTTAGTACCCATAACACAAGCAAATATAATTGCTTAATTTGGGGCTAGATGGCGCTGTGTGAATGTGGTAGAATATTTATTTATTTATTTATTTATTTATATAAACAGGAAGTTTACTGTAGGTATCTATTTATCACACATTATACACAGCTTTAAACACAGCTTTAGCAAGCTTTAGCAAGAGACATCGCATCAATGGCCGTCTTCTATCGCCTTTACCATGGAGAGTGTTCTGAAGAGCTCTTTGAATTAATTCCACCCTCTCCTTTTTATCCAGAACGACACGTGCGGGACTAAAGTGCCACCCTTTCACAGTGGAATCTAAAGGGTCTCTAACCAAACGGTTCAGCACTTCATACTTTTGTCGCTCAATTAAAGCCTGGAACGCGTTGCTAGCGCATGTGTTCCCATCTAATTTTGATCCTGGGTCTTTTAAGCGGGGCGTGAAAAAGCATCTCACTAAACCGCCATAGTGGAGGCCACCATACCAGTAGCTTGGCTTTTGGAATGGTGTCCGCCACTTCTGGATTCCACTTACTGCTTACCATCCGGCAGAGTGGAGTCACTTTGGTAGGCTTTAAACCACTGGTACCTCATTTTTGCACCAAACGGGAGTCCAGTTCAGCATGTGCTAGGTATATGTGTTCAGGGTTTAGCGCTGGTTTTCAACTGGAGCCCAGAACAATGCAACGCACTGCTACACTACGACTATTATGTGCTTTGGCGCATTTCCCCTGCTCTGCGACCGTAATAAGCACTAGCCTTAACCGGTCATCAGTTTTCTTCACATTAAATGTACAATTTATATTTCGGTACACATGTCACCTCGTTGGATATCAATCAACATTTTACTAACGATTTAAATGAAAGGAACAACTTCAAAGTCATTTGTCACCTCGTAAAGTACAGGCAAACCATGAAAGCGATTATATGTTTACAGCGGATTTGATTTATCAAAACTTAGTTATAGAACTAGGTATAGAGAAGGTTAGGGTACAATGGAACACTATATGCCATAAGTAGCTGACTTATACAGTCTGCAGAGATCAAGAGTTCGTTTGTTTGAACGCGGTAATCTCTGGCACTACCAGTTGGATTTGAATAATTTTGCGTTTGATAGCCCAGTTCTTGAGGAAGGTTATAGGCTATGTAACATCACGCTACCAGCGATGGGAGCAGAGCAGTTACCAAAGATGTAATTTAATGCGGGTGAAACCACGCTACGGAAAGCTAATATTATAAATTACTTATATGTAATCTATGTCAGGTAGACTTACGACTTGAAAAAGGTTACTGAATAAGACTAGATTCGGAAGACCGTAAATTGGGAAAAACCTATGTCCAGCAGAAGACTGCGATAGTCTCATTGATTTTTTGATTGTGGTTATTAAAATTCTCAGTTTAAGCCCCTTGTCTGGCATTATACGTGGTAAATGGCAACAAATAATGAAAAGTGCTGATGCTATGTCGTAAAAAGAAGTTAACGAGATGTCTCTAGATAAAGAGAAGTGGCGGGAATTGCCTCAGTTCTACGGACAAAAGACCTACTCTTAAATTGATGGATCGAAATGTCAACAAGCTCGCTCCATGTTACACTTAAGATTTCAGGCGAAACGTGGGCGGTGTACACTTTTGCCTACATCTTGCATCTGTTATCTCATATACATACTACTATACATAGCTATTTAAATATTTATTTTATTTTATTTGGAAAACATAAATTTATGCACCATTTAGCTGTGTTCGCAAGAAAATAGCTATAATAAAATATTGATACACTTATCCAATAGTTACGTAGTGTTCAAACATGGTAAATTTATATCTAAGATTTATTGAGTCAATCTAAACATTAAATGAGTAAATAATTCTACTATTATATTTCTAATAAATAGATAATCCATTTTAGCCCATTCTCCCCACATAAATCACAACTAAAATTAACAGTAAATGTGCGCATGATTTAAACGTTCTATACCGGGAATCGAACCGGAGTGTAGCGCTAATTGTTAACTACTCAAACTTTTACTTTGATGTATTTCTTGTGACTTTACTATGCTAATTATCTTTATGGTTCAGTAGTTAGATAAGTATATTTACTTTTGAAGTACCGGGTTCGATATTTTTCAGAAAAACTAGCGATCTTGTCCCTGTTTAGCACAGATTTTCTTTACGATTTTTTTTTATTAATTCTTGGCATTTAACCGTCTACTTCAAAAAAGGATCGATTATAATATAATATAATATAATAACCCATATGTTTTGTGTGTTCGTTGATAACTTGGTCGTTTATAAACTGATTTTGGTGATTCTTTTTTTTGAAAAGGGGATATACCAAGGGTGATATCATGATAAAGAAACCAGTATTTGATGATGGCATTCTCGAGAAATCGAGGAAAATCTTCGCAAATCGTAGTTCACCTGAACTTCCCTGAAATTCCCACCTGGGAACACCGTATTTTAATTGTTTGTTAAAAATTCTAAACGACAGTCATTAGGTCAAGTCAGATGCTTCTATAATAAATTATGAACGACCTGAACAAATCATGACACAAGGTTGAGCACTAACTACTTCATAAACGTAACCACCTTCTATAGTGAAATACATTTTAAAATCCACTGCGTGTTAAGAAACAGACTGTAGAAAGACTGCGACATATTACGGCGCAGACAATTTAAAACTACATCAATCTTTACTTTAAACTTTACGCCTAATATAACACGAACGCAGCCACGTGCCGGCACTAGTTAACTACCATAATTCAAGTGTATGACATTTAAAATAGTCAACTAATTAGTGAGGTATTCGGCAATACATCACTTAGTTATAATCCTAAAGCAAATGTCCCGACAAATTCTTACTAAAATAGTTTTCAGTTTAACCGAGTTGAGAATAGCGGGGCGATTAGAGGAATAAGCGAAGCGATTTATAGCTATTTAAGAAAAAGAAATAGTAAAAGATAAAAGAAAAAAACTTAAATACATTAAAGAGTCTCTAACTATGTTTATCCAAGAAACAAACCAAGAAAAAGTAAAATTAAATAGTAGAAAAATCATCGGTAGTAGATCCACGCTGGTTTCAGCATGAATGGGTAGGATCGTCCGGGGAAGTACCTATTACCCTCTCATGGAAGACCGACGTAAGTAGTAATATCCGTACTACTGCGTTTCGTTCTGTAAGTATAAGTAGTAAGTAGTAGTAAGTATACTATAAGAGCGCTGGAGGCCGAATTTCCCCCCTTTCCTCTTTCATCACCTCCCTCATTCTCTTCCCTAACCCCAGTCCCAGCCGCCAAAGTGAAGGCCACCATACCAGCAGTTTAAGACGATGGCTTTTGGTATGGTGGCCACCACTTCTGGATTCCACTGACTGTTTACCATCAGGCGGGGTGGAGTCACTTTGATAGGCTAATATAAAAACATAAAAAATAACTTACTTGAAAAAGTATCGTATGTTAACCCGCCTACTAAAATTTATATCACAAGCAATAACATTTGCTTACAGAAACAATTATAAAACTTATACCTACATACTTACTTGACAGGAGAATTCGCGATCACAATGACTGCGGTCTTATCACAATGTTCTTTCTAGGTTTAATCATTTTTCTGTTCACTTACGTGATGACTTCACTAAAGAATTATATACGATAGTGATCGTAGATCGTTCATCAGTATAATTAGTAATTAAATTACACAGTACAAGGTCACTATCACATCACTAATACCGAGATTTTTTAAACAATCACAGAGTTACAATTTATTGACAACAATAGTACGCTGTAATTTATTACGGCGGTCGACAAAGGGAATATCTACCTACCCACCTCTTATAGAATTTCGACGTTTTTTTTATTTGTTAGCGAACTGGCTGTAGGTTAATTTGCTGACATTTGTAAACTTTGACGTTCATAAGTGTTAATTTAATTAACCTATATGAATAAATATATTATTTTCATTTTCTTTGCCGGAAGTGGCAGACAAGCAGCTCACGTGATGGTAAGTGGTAACTGTCGCTAATGGACGACTCAGAGTGCTCTGGCAAGGCACTCTGCGAAGCTGCTGCCTACCGTGAAGGGAGTGGGGTAGATAAAAGGATTCAGGGAAGTGAGGAAAAAGAAAGGGGGAAAAATAGTTTACATATACTATGCGTTTCGTTTAGTAAGTGAGAGCGTCAGAGGTCCAATTATTCCTTCAGTTGTCTCTATTTTCCTTTTTCCTTCTTCATCCTCCTTTCTGTGGTCGGCAATGGATGGAATGTGTTTTCCTGTTTAAAAAACAACCATATTCATAGGTAGGTATACTAGATACGTACGAGTACATTCTATTGGAAAGGGTCGTTGCCTACTGTTAGACAGACCGTATGAAAAGCACTAAAATTTTCGTATTTTGCAAGCAATATAATTTTTTTCTTTCTTTCTTTACTATAGTCCCGCTTCTCGCTCCGCTTATGCGTACTCTAACTATACTTATTACAGCATTAATTATCAGTACATTTACAATGATTCACCATCTGTCTCCGTACGAGGGTAAATACTTACTGACAAATTGGCAGGGCAACAAGCATTACAACAAATATTTTTAACTTTGTGGTAGGTATGAATTAGTGATTAAAATGAGTTGGTATATAAGGCAATGTCGTGTTAGTTTAATGTTTACATACTTCTTATGTATGGACATCAGAGTTCGACACTGTGTAAATAAATATATGTAATTTTCTAAGTTATTACCTGTGTGTGTAACTATACTTTCCTATCAAATGAAATTAAAGATTTTCACAAAACTTTAGTGCCACTTGTGGGGCCTTGGCGGGACAAGGTGGTGTCTCTCGTCGATTCACACCACGAGCTGTTCATTCACACGATTCACACCATGGTCCGAACAGTTCGTGGTGTGAATCGCCGAAGGACCTAAAGTGGAATGATTTAATATTATTGCTACTTTTTAAATCATTTTATATTTTATTATTAATATAACTTTGATGTTGATCAAATAGTTCCAGTTTCTATTTAAATAGGCTGTCAACTTTAATATTATTTGATCTGGCAATGAAATGCAAATTAAGCGTATTAGTTTTTGAAGAGAACATCAACGTAAAATTATGAAGCATATTTACACACGAGAGGATTATTTAGAGCAATAAGTTCTATTTTTAATTAGACTTATAACAAACTAATTACCTTTAATTTATTTTATTACTAGCGACCCACTCTTGGGACAGGATTCTTGATACTTTGAAATTTTCGGCTTTACTCTAATAAAATATAATTATGTATTAAGTATAATTATAATATTTGTAATATATAATATCCCAACACACAACGCCATCTAGACCCAAAGTTAACATATATTATAGTAGCTTACGTTATTTATTCTAGAATGCGAATATTTTTTTTTTAGTAAATACATACAATTGTCATCATAAACAAAGAAACACCTAGACAAATGCAAATATCATGTTCATGCACACAAATATTTGCACTGAGCGGGAATCGAACCCGCGACCTCTGCGTGGCAGTCCATAGACAGTATCAACGGACCACGAGGTAGTCAATATTACTTATAAATATTAATAAATCTTCTGATAGATATTAATAAGTCTAAATGATAGTGAATGCGTGATTTAGAAGAAATTACACAAAAACCGGACAAGAAAACAGCAATTATTTAGCTACACTGTTTAGAGCATAATAATATCTTTGATAGTGGCAACTATCAGATTATGAACCTTACTACTACTACCTACCCTTCGGCCGAATGAAATAATTTCGATATATACTTAAACCATATAATAAGCCACACATTTACATTTCGAGACGGTAGTAGATCCACGCTGGTTTCAGAATGAATGGGCCGGATCGTCCGGGAAAGTACTACCCTCTCATAGAAGATCGACTTAAGAGTAGTAGTATCCTTACTACTGCGTTTCGTTCGGTGAGTGAGAGTGCCGGAGGCCCAATTTCCCCCTTTCCTCTTTCTCCACCTCCCTCTTTCCTTTCCCCTAACCTCATTCCCAGCCGCCATAGTGGAGGCCACCATACCAGCAGTTTAAGACGATAGCTTTTAGTATGGTGGCCACCACTTCTGGATTCCACTGACTGCTTACCTTAAGGCGGGGTGGAGTCACTTTGGTAGGCTAATATATAAAAAAAAAAAATTTGACAAATCAATGACAGGAACACAGTACCTACTTAATATGTGTATCAAGGATCCCAGCTTAGTAAACGCTGTGTATGTAAGGCAGAGCATTGATTTTCAGCTGAATCCCTTTTATCATTTTACTTTTAGCGATCTTCATAGTATAAGGAAGCAAATATTTTCAAAGATTTGTAATCATTACTTTTATATAAAGTTTGTTTGTTTAAACGCGCTAATCTCTGGAACTAACCGTCGGATTTTGAAAAAGTATTTCTATGTATGATAGCCCAGTTCTCGAGGAAGGTTATAGACTATGTAACATCACGCTACTGGCAACGGGTGCAGAGCAGTAAGCAAAGACGTAGATGAAACCGCGCCGCGTAAAGATAGTTAAATCATAAAAACTGCCTACTCTCCAGTGAAATTGGTGTGGGTGTAAAGCTAAAATGTTTATCTCACTAAAAGTTCATACTAACTATAATTTACTAATATTAACTTTTAAAAAGGTAGGTATAACAATAACGTATTTTATAAATAACTTCACCATTACTCACCCTTTATTGGTGCTAAAGAAAGATGCTGTCATTGAATCTTTTAAAATGTTATATCCATTATTATCCATACTTCCATACATAAATGTGAAAGTACTCTGTCTGTTTGTTTTGCTTTCACGCCTAAACCACTGGGCCGATTTCGATGAAATTTGGTTCAGAGATGGAATATACCTTAGAGAATAATATAGGCTGTCTTCTGTCGCGAAAAAGTGGAATGAAAGGGTTGAAAGTTTATATGGAAAATGCAATAACCAACATACACACGGGCGGAGCTGCGGGCAACAGCTAGTTGAAAATATATTAAGAGTTTTTTTATATATTTATTATACTTTTAATATATTTTCTACAGGGGACTACTGCTGAACAGGCCTCCTGCATACTATTAAAAAAAATAAGCAAACCCACATCAAAATCTTAGTATAATCTAAAACACATTGTTGACGTGTACTTTATAAATCATTCAGCGTTACATTCGTCATATCGAGAGGTTATTTATAGTACAACACGAGTGCGTACGCGCATCTACACGACAATGTCCATCGACGTCGCATCAATACTTATTGAAAGACTTATTAGTGTAAGCTTAGTGGTTAAAGTGATATTAATATTCACGAGGTTGTAGATTCAATATCGGATAAATACCTAACTATAAGCTTTCTATTGTCTTTAAATTTTTTGAGAAAATCTAACTTACACAAATCTTATAAAAAATATTATTAGTAATTCTTCGTCCTCTTCCTTTTCCCATTTCGTTCCTCAAATTATTATTTATTTATTGTCTACAATGACAGACGAGCCAACAGCCCACCTGATGTTATGAGGTAACTGTCACATATGGATTTGCAATGCCAGGGACTCAAAGCCGCTGCCTACCGTAATATTAATGAAATGAAATATGTTTATTCATATAGGTTAATTAAATTAGCACTTATGAACGCCAAAGTTTACAAAATGTCAGCAAATTAACCTACAGCCAGTTCGCTGACGAAGTAGAGCCATGAGAGGAACTGGCAAGAAACTCAGGCCACTCTTTTTAATCGCCAGGTTATTACAATTTTTGTAAGTTACAGTTTCAAGTAGCATGCAAAGTGACGCAGGCAATACACTTAACTCTATAGATACTTAATTACTTACAGCTTTCTATGTTGTAAAGAAAAATTAAAAAGTAAAATGTGTGCTTTACAGGCTGCCTCAATTTGCATATTGCTACAAAAAGGTAAAGGCAACATGTGAACTGTGATAAATGTTTCTATGTAGGTATTATATAAACTGTTAATTTTTGGTATAAGTATAAAGTAAGATGAACTTAATTTACCACAGGAGTTCACATGCTCTCTTTAAACATGGTTTGAAGGACAGGTGATAGCGCAAAGGCAGTCTTTACACAGTCGATAACGGTAATGATGTTTATTTAGCGATGTTTCTGCAATACTAAACACAGCAATATTCACAGATAATAGTTATCATTAACCTAGACTAAGAATATCTAAAACTAGAGGTCAGTCCTCGTTTAGCTTTAGTATCAAAAGTTTCATTCGCTCTCACAATAAACGCCGGAAAATATCATTGCAATAGTGTCATATTACATCATTCGGGTTTACAAAGGCGCTTAAAACGTTGAAATTCTGAAAATGACTAAAAAAATTCGTTAAACGTAATAAAAAAATAGCCTGTTATCCGACATATTTGTAGCTTATTAAGGCAAAATATTTTTTAAATCGGTTACGTAGATTTAGAGTTGAATCGCAACAAACATACGAGAAATCAAATCTTTTCTCTTTGTAATATTTTAGATGGCCAATTCGTCTTGCTAGCGTGGTGATCAATGCTCTTGGCTTCTATGGCCTGGCCCGATGACCTGGTTCATGCCTTAACTGCAGTGGGATAATATCGGACTGGTATAAACAAAAGTAGTTCAAAACTAACAAATAGAACTAATATTGAAGCACGTTTTCACCTATTTAACGGTTATAATCATTACAACAATGCCCGGTCATAACTTACCCCAATACAACATTACAAAAATATTTATGCAGCTCCCAAAAAGAAAAACTCTAACATTTTGTACTAAAAGACCTCAAATTTAACCGCAATAACTTGGTAACTGTGTGCCTAAAATACAAAGTTATATTTACACTTGTAAACTACAACTTTAGTTTGGATCTGCTTAGTTTTTGACAGTAAATGTAACTTTGTAAATGCATTACATGACAAAATCAAATATTGGAGATGGTTTTTAAGTCGATCATGGTCGGCAAACATCGGAAGTGTTCGGTAAACCTCGGGAGCGCTCGGCAAACATCGGGCTGAGTTGTAAACAGTACAAAATTGGTGTTAATTACAAAACTGTAGCAACGATATTTGGTTTAAATCAATGGCTTTAACTATCCTATGAAGAAAGCGAAGAAAACTTTCGATTCATTCGAGACATAACCGACTGAATTAGCACTCTTAAGTGGCCATGATAATATTTGTAGAAGAACCAACATTTGCTGAATGCAAAAGGTTTTGGAGTGGAGACACGTGTGAAAGCGTGACGCGCCCACCGCTAGATGAAGCGAATGATGGCAAAAATGCAGTCAATCAAGAATCAAGAAATATAGTTAATACAAAGCTTCGGGAGAGGCTTATTTCCTATTTTTTTCATACAAGTTCGGTGGCAAACAAACACATCTGATGGTAAGTGGTAACGTAACGGTAACCTATAGAGATGGCTGTGTTTTCCAAGCATTGCAGAAGTAATAAAGCTTAGAAAACACAACCAAGCCGTTGCTAACTACAAAGAAGGCAATGAGGAAGGGAGAGGGTAAAGAAAGAGGACCGAAGGGGGTATTTTATTTTAGCTGCCGGTGCTATCACTCACTCACGAAATACATTAGCATGAAAACTAATATTCCGTAGGTTGATAATAATGATATCCGAATCAAATATTGTGGTATTTTGCCGAAAGTTATGGGTTCCACGACACACTATATTCTTTTAAAGTTTATAAACTACGTCTTGTGTTCGCGGCAAACTTTACAAACATACTTAACGTTTATCAAGACACTTAAACTCGAAAAAAATGTAGTGTACTGATATAAATCGCGAAAATTTTTGTCCTATGAGGGAATCGAACTCAAAACCTCAGACTTGCACAGCTGTTGCACGCTTTGAGTCTGACAAGAGAGTCGTTTTTTCATATTTAGTATAAATAAAAAAAAAACCATTCTTCTTCTTCTTATCGAGAGGTTAGTGGTCAACGTAATATTAGGCTTGATTCAGGTCGCTCAATTTTTAATCCAAAAGCATTCGACTAGACCTAACTACTGCTATCGACATAGTAACAACTGAGGCCGACTTTTCACGTGCCCTCTGAGGGAATCGCTCAGACCAAATACCACTGCAGTCACCCATCCAGGGGCCAGTCGCACTCTTTGTTTAACCCGTGTATTGTTTACCAATCAGTAAGCGCAACGAGTTATGAGTGCCTTTTATTGTAGTATCCACATGTCGCAAGCCTTTTCAATCGAGTACATGACCGTTCAATGGTTCAATCGTCAGCTCACCCTCCTCCTCCTTCCTCGGTCCTTCTCGGACGCAACACGATTAGTTCTCGGCTACATCGCTATATAAACTTTATTGTTATTAAATATAATCACGTTTATTGCTCCTGAATGATTATAGTCGTGTTAGTAATAGTGTAGATAACCCAAATCTTTCTTTCAACTTTATTGCAGCTCTCAGTTTCAATAGTCACCACGTTTGGCAGGCGTTAAATACTCGCAGGCAACGTTATTTTCCATTACCTATATTTTCAGCACATGGGAAGAGATGGGGTAGTTTTATATTAACAGTAATGAGCAACTCAATTTTTTGTGATGTTGCTTCCTAGACAGTCAATGGTTACTTCTACAATGTTGAGCCTCGTACAGTGTAGAACCTTGTGATGAGTACTTTCCAAGTTTTCCAGTACGCCAGTACAGATTAAAATTTGCTGCACCTAGAGTCTTACGCATATTTTTAATGGTGTGCCGTTTGCTCGTTTATGGTCCTGCCACTACTTTCTTATTTGGAATAATTAAAAATCACTACTCATCACTTCGGAATATTATCAAATGTTCTTAAAAGTAGAATAAGCTTAAGCCCTTAGTTGGTAGATTGTTAATGTGAAAAATATATATGAAACAAGTCTTATCCATATATTCTCGTCGATGCGCCGGCGCACGCTTCTCGGCGGGCGCGACGTGTGTGGTCCTTTCGAACGCTCGCTGTATGCTCTACATGTATTCACAGAATATTTCTATATTCGTACAAAATTTTGTATTTATACTTATAAGAATCTTGTTGGTATATTCCAGAATTATAATTATCTAAATAAATATTTTAAATATAATTTGATTTTCTGTATGTTTGTTTGTTATAGCTAAAACTCAAAATGTGTATAACCAATTTTTTCATTTGTTTTGTATATAGATAGCTACAATATCATAGCTACTATATTTTTGATTTATTTCTTTGTGACAACAGCTAGTTGGTACTTATAAAAATATTCTGGGATATATTTTGAAAAGGTTTAGTTTTACTGTGTCGATACAGTGATAAAGTATACCGATTGCCATGTAAAGGTATCGGGTTCGATTTCCAGTATATATTTTTGATTTATTTCTTTGTGACAACAGCTAGTTAGGTACTTTTAAAAATATTCTGGGATATATTTTGAAAAGGTTTAGTTTTACTGTGTCGATACAGTGATAGAGTATACCGATTGCCATGTAAAGGTATCGGGTTCGATTTCCAGTATATATTTTTGATTTATTTCTTTGTGACAACAGCAAGTTAGGTACTTATAAAAATATTCTGGGATATATTTTGAAAAGGTTTAGTTTTACTGTGTCGATACAGTGATAAAGTATACCGATTGCCATGTAAAGGTATCGGGTTCGATTTCCAGTATATATTTTTGATTTATTTCTTTGTGACAACAGCTAGTTAGGTACTTTTAAAAATATTCTGGGATATATTTTGAAAAGGTTTAGTTTTACTGTGTCGATACAGTGATAGAGTATACCGATTGCCATGTAAAGGTATCGGGTTCGATTTCCAGTATATATTTTTGATTTATTTCTTTGTGACAACAGCAAGTTAGGTACTTATAAAAATATTCTGGGATATATTTTGAAAAGGTTTAGTTTTACTGTGTCGATTCAGTGATAGAGTATACCGATTGCTATGTAAAGGTATCGGGTTCGATTTCCAGTATATATTTTTGATTTATTTCTTTGTGACAACAGCTAGTTAGGTACTTTTAAAAATATTCTGGGATATATTTTGAAAAGGTTTAGTTTTACTGTGTCGATACAGTGATAAAGTATACCGATTGCCATGTAAAGGTATCGGGTTCGATTTCCAGTATATATTTTTGATTTATTTCTTTGTGACAACAGCAAGTTAGGTACTTATAAAAATATTCTGGGATATATTTTGAAAAGGTTTAGTTTTACTGTGTCGATTCAGTGATAGAGTATACCGATTGCCATGTAAAGGTATCGGGTTCGATTCCCAGTAAAGTGATATTAGTTGCAATCAGATATAAATCGGGCAAGATGGCCTATGTCCAGCAGTGGGCTACTAATCTGATACATAATAATAAAAGTGATGAGAACTAATATGTATGAAAAGCTTAATAAATGCTGAAGAGCCGAAGAAGGTATGATTGGATCTAAGCTCGTTTTATAGTCTCTGGAAGATCCATTAATGGCGTGAAGTTATGAAAGCATAATAGATTTATTAGTATTAATCTGAAGTTTACCTCGTCAGCGAACTGTCTATAGGTCAGGGGGTAATCACTAGCAGCTATTCGCCACAAGATTATTGCTTACTGATTGTCCACGCACGATTGTAATTAAGTTTGAATCAAATGTTTTATTTGCAAACATGACCGGCCTGTTGGTCTAGTGGTTAGTGACCCTGACTGCTAAGCCGGAGGTCGTGGGTTCGATTCCCACCCAGGACAAATCTTTGTGTGATGAGCATGATTGTTTGTTCTGTGTCTGGGTGTAATTTATCTATAATATGTATGTATTTACAAAAAAAAATGTATTTAAGTAGGATATCAGTTGTTTAGTACTCATAACACAAGCAAATATAATTGCTTAATTTGGGGCTAGGTGGCGCTGTGTGAATGTGGTAGAATATTATATTATTATTACTCTCTTTATTCACATTTTTCATATTATTTATATTTTAAATAGGTATATAAAACAACAAAAATACACATTTAAAAATATAAATATAAATATATTATTATTATGAGTACCTATATACAATAATGGTGAGGCATGGTTTTACGGGTCCAGTCATGTTTCGCCATCAGCCATGCAAATTTTTATTAATAGTGTATAGTAAAAATAGCTGATAAGGGCACAATGACAAGCACCCGTAATGTGTGTGTATTGAAAAGGCAAAGGAGGTATGTTTTGATCAAATGGCGTTCAATTAGCCTCTGCTCACCCCATTAATGTGAAACAGGCGTGAAGGTATGTATGTATAGAGTGCCATGTTTTAATAGTGACAATTATATGAAGTACTGAACAGTTTGGTCCGAGACCCTTTAGATTTCTAGGCGGTCACTCTTGTACTGGCTCTATTAAATAAATGTGGAAAAACCAACCTAATTGGGTCTGCGTCTCTATTAACTAAACTTACCAAGCTCTACATACATCAAGAGTCTAAAATAGTTTACTAAATTGTACGTAGGCAAAACGTCATGGTTCATTAATCATTCATTAGTAAATTAATGATAGGAATAGATGTTTAATAATAGATTTGGATACTATTCGTAGACTAGCTAACCGCGGCTCTGTTTTACCCGCGTACTTGCTTACTGCTCTGATCCCGTCGTCAGTAGCATGATGTTACATAGCCTAATCTTCCTCTAGAACTGGGCTATCAAACGAATAAATATTTTTTAAAGTCTCTGGAAAACCTTGGAAAATATTTTCAAAATTAATTATTGACTTATTATTCAATAAAATCATTTTCCCAAATACACAACAGGTTTATGTTACAACTAATATTCACACAATAAACTAGTCTAATCTACTCAACATTAATTGCTTCCGGACATTAAAAAACCGGATGATGTCTAATCTAAACGAACGAAATCTAAAGAGATTCGATAATCTTAAAAAAATATCAACACTTACTCACTAATGTGTTTGGTAATTGTTTACCGGTACTTAGTAGCTGCTTACCGCTTCTTACCGCTCGTTACCGCTGAGCCACATCAATCAAATTTATCACATTAATGTGTTATTAAAAATTTAGTAAATCCGATCGTAAATAAACATTTGGGATTGAAAATATACGGGAGAGTATTTGTAGCAGACATGGTTAAAGGTTACCCGACCCGTGGTTCACCTGACAATTTCACTTATGTGAACTACCTAGGCGAACTTAAGTACTTTTAAGAAAATAGGGTATTTTACCCTATATGGAAAAAAAAACTAAAAATATATTATTGAGATAGCTTAGGCAAAAAGCAGTCGGAAACCATTAATTTCTGTTTTTAAAAAGCAAACTAAATTTTAAAATTCAATTCAAAAATCTGTTTCATAATACTTACCATCAAATAGTAGTCGCCATGTTATTACGTCATACGGTTATGTGAACTTAGAAGTGTCAACTGTCAACAATCATGTCCAGCGTTTTCGCGACATCCTTTTTTATAGCACCTAACGATTGAATAAAAATTTTGTGAATTTTTTATCGGTTCATTAGCACAATAGAATCTAATTAAGACACTTTTCAAAAATGGGTGTAAGACCATATACTACCCACACGTTCTTCAAGAGGTGTTCTCCTTTACTGCCCGTCAGTAATATCCAAGATAAACTATGAAAATAGATAATTAATTTGAAAAAGTCGAATAGTTGTGAAAAAAAAACGAGAAATTTTAATCATGTCATAAAAATGTTGTACCACTCATAGTGATACCGGGGTAGATCACTAGTTATACAAAGCAATATTAAGTAAAAGAACTCTTCCATAGCAAAACTGTCCAGTTTAATGGTCCGTATGTATCAAAACCGTTCAGTGCGAGTACAATCATTGGCTGAGATCAAAAAATGTATTGGTGCAAACTCTACTACTAATACAAATGGGTTACTACGATTCATTTGCTTGATACTTGTTATTTTTGGAAATTAAAAATTGATAGTTGTTATATTTTTAAGTTAATACATAACTTCACGCCTGTCTTCTATTGATGGGGCAGCAGATACTATTAAACGCCATGTGTTGCGATCTAAATCTACCTCCTTTGCCTCTACATACATTATCTAAAAATTACGTTTAAAAGATGTCAATTAATAGGCCTGTTGAAATACGCTGACAAAAAACTCAAGCTAATTTTTTAAATCACTGAGTTACGTTGCTGCCGACTGCGTCATCAAAATTTTCATAAAATGACACATCACATAAGAATCGTTATAATTACCCTGTTGCCAAAGTATTCCAAATTGACTGACATTTTGGGGTCCATCTTTTGTTTTCACGGAAGATGGTTGTCATTTAATTTCATCCACATTTTTTCTATTTTTTATCATTGTACTATTTACCATTAATATCATCAACAAGAATATAATTCTAAACTTGACGCTGGCAGTAATAGCTGACACAATCGTCGGCTCTGTTGCCAAAAAAAAGGAGAAGAAGAAGAAGACTGACATTTTTTAACTCGTCATCTTGAAGTTCATAACTGTCATAATTATGTTTTGATTTCGAACGTGTTTCTCTCTCGATGGATATCCTAATTTCAGTTGCAGTTGCAAGTTCAGAAACATTGATTTCCAGTTCTTCTTAGGAATGCTATGGGAAGAGCAGCAGAAGAGACCATGACTTTGCCTGCACGTACAGGCTGTTTTTATTTTCTGTAGTGTTAGCGTTACTATACGCCTGTACACCTGATTTTAGCACGAAACATCAGTTAACCGCCATTTTACAAATATTTTAAGAATATATAATAACTATAATAATAATATCAGCTTGTTACTGTTCCACTGTAGTGCAAAGACCTCTTTATAAGGCATGAGCTGAGATGAGATCATCACCATCATTATATCAGCCGAAAGATGTCCACTGCTGGACATAGACCTCCCCCAATTTTCAGTTACCCGCCACCGTTACCAGGTCGTCAATTAAGTAACTATCTACACCTTATAATTATCAATAATAATAATATAACAAATATTGCTAATAATTAAACAAAAAACACAAAGATCAAGACTATTTATACTGTTTGAATAGTTTAGTGAATGCCATACGACGTCTTGGGTGGTCTAAACGTAATGCTACGTCTTGTTCACACGCCCGCATTCTGTGATGTAGCTGTCTCACTCTGGCGCTAAGTTCGCTTGTCAAAGAGTAAGCTTGTAGATTTGCTTTATCTGGTTTAAGAGTGACTTCCATATTGAAGGTAGATCATAATTTTAGAGAGATATCCTTAACTGCCTCTGGAGCAGTAGGAACGGAAGCAACTGCTGTGAACGGCTGTGGGTTCGATCCCCACATGAGACAAAACTTTGTGAGATCCATATTACTTTGTGTCCGTTAACTGTATGTTCGTAGAGTTCCTCGTGACCCAGGGCTTGTTCTGTTTAATTGTCTTTAAAAAACCACATCTAAGTATCGATTTGATCGGCCGTGTGAGCCACTGTTATTTATCAGTTATTGGACAATATTGAGAGATTTTTATAAAACGTACTCAAAAGTCATCATAATCACCATCGTCAGATGCAGGACAGGTCTCTCTCTAAAAAAGAGTAAAAGGAAAAAAAACATGTTCTCATTTGAAGTTTATTTTTTTACTTTGAGAAAGATAATCACTCTTGAAAAGTACCTAGTGTTTCTTGAATAACTTCTGAAATAATCTATAACCTAAGCAACAAATCCTATCTTTTGAAGTTAGTTGATACTTTAACGGACAGGCCACTGCCACTCTTTATTATAAGAAAGAAAAAAGCAACTAGGTAAGAACCAGAAACATGAACAGGACATTACCAACCGTACTTTTGCATATTCCTATTTTCTCATCAGCTTGCCTATATAGTTATTATGTCACCTTACAAAAAAATATAACAATACCTCCTTCTTACAAGTTTTATCAAAAGCACTTCTGTTTTTTTAATCTATGTGACTTTCTTCATTATCCTTTCGCGATATCCCTCTCCCCTCTCTTTCACCCCTGAATATTTCATATAGCGCTCTTTCGCCCGTGCACTTATGACCTCTGCTAACGCTATCCTTTTCTTATAGCGAAAAAAATAGCGCTGTCTCTGTCTTGTACTTGATAATGTGAGTTGCGATTTTTCATGTATTTTATTTATGTTAATTTTATTAAATAGAATTAATTGTATGTAGGGTAAGCTGAAGTAGAGGTAACGTTTTGTTTTATGTAATACTGGATTGGAGAATAATTCCAATCGGATTGGAGAATAATTCCAATTGAACATTTCTCGGTAAAAATACATGTAAACCTATTAGCTTGGGACTAGATGATGATGTGTGATAGTGTCCACATATTATTATTATTATTATAGGTGATCTTTGTGTTTCTCAGCTTCAGGGCTGGTTATAACTACATTTACGGGCTTGCAACCAAGTAAATACGTGTGTGGTGTGTAGTGTTAACTTGTGTTTTGGTCTGTTGTGTCATTATCCTGAATTTGCATAAACTTTCTAACTATCCTACAAGTGTTTAGAATGGCTGCTTTTTGTAATATTATGTACAGGTTTGCTGACAGTTCTAGTAATTTTAGGCTACGATGAAGATGTTTTGGAATGATACCAGTAGTAGAAAGGACTATGGGTACAACGTAAACTTTATCCTGTTTCCATATTCGAGCTATTTCTTCTTTTAGGTCTGCGTATTTGCTTATTTTTTCAGTTATTGTTTTCTGTAGGTTGTGTGTATTAGGGACAGCTATGTCTATTAAAAAAGTGGTCTTATTAATTTTATCCTGTAATACTATATCCGGTCTATTATAGTGAATGGTTTTATCTGTAAGTATGGCACGATCGTAATAAAGTTTGTAAAAGCTATTTTCTAATATAGTTTGTGGTGTAATTGTAGTAGGGTGTGTTTGTGTTTTGTATGAGGTTGGACTTACGTGCTAAATTTTGGTGTATGATGTTCGCTATTTGGTTATGCCTATGTGTGTAATCTGTCTGTGTGAGGGTTGTGCATGCTCCGGTTATGTGTTGAATGGTTTCTGGTTGGATGTGGCACCTACGACATTTATCGTTAGTAATGGTTGGGTCTTTAATTATATATTTTCTCTAGTTTCTTGTGTTAACAATTTGGTCTTGTATAGCTACCATAAACCCTTCTGTCTCTGGGAATAAGTTACCAATTTTAAGCCACTTATTTGATGCTAGTCTATCTATGTGAATCTGTTCTAAGTCATGTGCGTGTCTACCATGAAGAGTTTTATTTTTCCAGTTCTCTATTTTATGTATTTGAGGATCAGTACTCTGATGTTCTTGTAAATGTGTGTGATTGCTTAAGTTAAGTGGTGTGTAATTAAAATCATTGTGGACTATAGCTTCATGTATAATACTTGTGAGGGCTTTTGTGTGAAAAAATGTTTTTAGGCTATGAATTTGTTTCTGCCAAAGGTGATTGATATCTATTAACCCTCTTCCTCCATTGTGTCTTTTGATGGTGAGCCTTTCTATTGCCGATTTAGGGTGTAAGTGATTATGTTTTGTAAGTGTAGTGCGCGTTGTTCGTTCTATTTTTTCTATGTCTGTTTTTGTCCATTTTATTACCCCGAATGAATAAGTCAGTATCGGGATAGCAAAGGTGTTTAATGCTTTGATAAGATGCTTACCATTTAGTTGTGTGTTACAGATTGAGTTTATTCTGGTTTTGTATTCTGTTGTTAGTGTGCGTTTGATATTTGTATGATCTAGTCCTTTCAATTGATTATATCCTAAATATTTGTAAATATCCGACGGTTCCATCGCTGTTATTGTATTATCATCATCTACTATGTAGTCACCGGGCCGAATCTTGCCTTTTACTATATGTAATGTTTTGCACTTGTCTAAACCAAACTCCATGTTAATATCTTTACTAAATTTTGTTGTATTTTCCAGTAATTTTTTCATATCTTTTGCCGATTTTCCATATAATTTTATATCATCCATATAAATCAAATGTGAGATAATAGTTTTTTTTGTTGTATGTTTAAGAGAATATCCGGCTCGACACCGGTGCAGTAAATGTGATAAAGGGTTTAATGCAAGGCAAAACCATAGGGGACTAAGTGAATCACCTTGATAAATACCTTTCCTAATAGATATTTGTCTGGTAGTAAGTGTACTGTTCCGGTTGTTTAAATGTAAACTTGTTTTCCAGTGTGACATTATATTGCGCATAAAATTTGTTATTATTGGGTTAATTTTGTATATTTCTAGTATCTGTAGTAACCAAGAGTGTGGTATGCTGTCGAAAGCTTTTTTATAATCAATATATGTACAATGTAGATTTCTATTTTTTGCTGTTGCATGTTTAAGTATGGTAGAATCTATGACAAGTTGTTCTTTGCATCCCATATGGCCCCACCGGCATCCTTTTTGCTCTTCTGCTATTATGTTATTGTGATCAATGTGTGTGTTAATTTTTCGGGTTATTGCTGATGTAAGAATTTTATATATTGTGGGGAGGCACGTGATCGGTCTATATTGGGAAGGTAGTGAAGTGTCTTTAGATTTTGGTAGCATGTAAGTTATTCCGGTTGCAATGAATTCAGGAATATTTTGTTTTCCGAAAACAATGTCGGTTAGGTTTTTGGCTATGGAATTGTGTAGTACAGTTAGTTTTTTAAACCAAAAATTGTGTATTTTGTCTATACCCGGTGATTTCCAATTGTGCAGTTTTGATGTAATACTAGTTATGTCTGTTTCTGTAATTTGATCGAATTGCATTTCTTCAATGTTACTCCATTTATGCGTTTCAGCGGCAATCCAATCTGCTTTATCATTGTGCTGTACCTGCTGTTCCCAAATTCCTGCCCAGAATGTTTCTAGTTGTGATACTGTGGGTGTTGTAGGGCCGTGTGTTGTGTCTGTTTTAGTGCGAGAAGAGTGAAGATTTCTGTAAAATGATTTTTCGTTTGAGGTAAATAATATGTTGTCATTTTTACGCTTCTGAGCTTTCTTATATCTTTTTAGCCTATGAACTTTCAATGCTAGTTTCTGCTTTATAGTGTCTAAGTATTCTTCAGGTTTTGTGTTACTATTTTCATGTCTTGTGTGCATAAATGTATTTTTAAATATTTGTTCTACTTTCTTTACTACTTTATTTGATCTGTTATTGTTAATATACTGAGTGAGTCTACCACAGTCAGCTCTAAGTTTTTCAATATCTTTTTCTAATCTAATTTGCCATGGTGGCTTATTTGTGTCTTTTGTTTTGTTAAGCCTTGAGTAGTCTGTTATTTTGTAATTTAATTCTTCTGATATAACCAAGGCGGTACAGTATATAAGTGTATGTAAATCTACTAGTTGCGAATCTTCAGTTATAAAGAGATGCAGTATGTTTTGATTAAATAAACTAATTAATTGGAAAAGTTTGTAACTATATTTTAATTTCGGTAATTTTGGTCTACCAGCTGGATTCATTCCAGAGTATTGTGTTAGTGCTGTTCTGAATTTGTCGAGTATTTTTTGAGTATCTTCTCCTATTATATGACTAGAGTCTGCTAATGTATCTATATCGTTTTCTAGTGTTAACGTTATATATTCCGTTTGTGTGGATGTGTAAGTCGATTGTGTGTTTATTTGTTGCTGAGTTTGTGTGTGTGATAAAGAGTGAGATCTTGACAATTGAGTACAAATCTGAGGATCATGTGTGCTGTGGTTATTTGTTAAATCATTAGGTGTTATTGTTGTAAGATTATTGTGTGTATTGTTGTCTATTTCCTGTAGTTGAGATCGAACTTCATCTTTTAACTGGTCAAGTGTTGCTTGGGATAGTAGCTTATTTCTAACTATGATTCTTCTCTGGTCTGAAACTCGTTGTTCTGTTACTTTAATTGTAGGGTATTGTTTCGAGAAATGTTCGTGTAAGTATTTTCTGTATGTAGTCATATCTGATTCTAATTTCGTGATTAAGTAGTAGGTACGCATGATAAAAATATTAGCTTCCTTTGTCCAGCTCATGCGTAGTCGAGGTTTCCCAGCCTTAGTGGACGCAGGTAAAAAGGCATTCACCTCCTGCGCAACACTTGGGGTTGGGGTCGGTGCTCCATGTGATAGTTCATCACTAGAGGACACCGGTGTTGGAATGTATGAATTAGTGGATGGACTGTATGGTTCTACTATTGAGCTAAAAGAGTTTAAACTATTGTTATCTAAATTGTCTGTATGATGATGATCATCTTGGTTGGCTGAAACTTTTTCGGATGATCCGGAGAGAGCCCGCCTATTCGACTCTTCTCCACTGACGGTTCGCATACTGAGACACCCAGCGTCAGCTCCAGGTGTGCCCCGGCGATCGCCCCCGGGCAGCGGCCGTATACGTTTACTTCTAAGTAACATCTCCATTAAATGGGTTCCCAGAGCCATGTTAGCCGCGCCAGTAACATAAATGTCGCGTGTCCGCCCCTCACGAGAGTCTGATGTTCGACTCGGACGTATGGTTGGATTTGAGGGGCTTATTATTATTATTATTATTATTATTATTTTTTTTTGTCAGACTATATCATTTGCGCACTTATAATGGCAATCAATAATAATGTTAGGTGTATCTTTAATCTTCTTTTTATTTTATTTTTTTATTTTTTGGCATAAAAGGAATATCAGTTACCGTAACTTATTGATGCAGTGTTTTCACTCTAAAACAAAACTCTGTTAACAAACCTTTAAAAAATAATAGTAAGTGATTACTGCTGACTATAGTCGCTGGTAATACCACAGTATTACCAGCGACTGCTGTGCACGAGGTTGTGGGTTCGATCCCTACACGGAACAAAACTATGTGCGATTCATAAATATTTGTACCGAATCAGGGTGTACTTTGTGTCTTGTAAAGTCTTCCGCGTCACAGAGTTTGTTCCCTAGGAGTTGTCTTAAAAAAAAAGGAAAAACATTTAGTTTTAATTTTTTTTAATTAGACTTACCAGGGCAATGTTTTACCTTTTACGAGCCCTCAAGACGTATCGTAAAAGCAGTAGCGCAAAATCACACACAATCCTTACAATAAAGTCTGTAAGTATAGATAGGTAATCAAAGTTGACGCTCATCAAACTCCGAGCCTAACACACATACCTTACCATAATGATTAACCTTATCAGATAATAAACATAATAAAACATGTACTTACAATAGTTGCTTACATGCTCGCACTAGAGCTGTCACGACACCTGTCAAAACTGTCAAAACTATTAGAACTGTCAAATATGTCAGAACTGTCAAACATGTCAAATGGTGTATGTGTCAAATGTTGAGCCTATCGTTATAATTGATCTGAAATTGAGATAGGATCTTTTAAAAAGGTTGTAGTGTACTTGAAGCTAAGCTTTAGCTACCGAAGAACGCCTTTGGTCATCAAACATCTGAATATTATGGTCGCAATTTAGCGGATTGTATAAAACTGATTGACCGGATCTATCGGGGAAGTATGTAGCGTGTCTACCCTCTCATAATTATCGACGTTAAGTAGGTATTATTTTTTAATAGTAGGTAATGCGTATCGTTCAGTGAGTTAGAGCACTGGGAGCCATTGTCATCATAGGTTTATGACGTCAACGTGGCAGAATTTTGACACGCTGGCTTTTAAAACGACGTCCAATAATTAGATGCTTATCATAAGGCATTTTGTTTTTATATAAGCATATCAAAGACTCCATCCCTCCTGATGATAAACAGTTAGTGGAATCTAGAAATGGTGGCCACCATACCAAAAGCCAGTCTTAAACTGCTGGTATAGTGGCCTCTACTATAACGGCTGGATATGGGAATGGAAATGAAGGAGGTAAGAAAAGGGAGAAAATAAGCTTAAATAAAAAAATATCGATCCTCTTCGTTTTCATTTTTCCCTCTAAACCTCCTTCTTTCTACATGGTCTGACGCACTGAGAGTGCTGTGGTTGCCTTGGTGATGCAGTGCGACCAATTTACGGAGCTACATTTAAGAAAACTTTACTGCCATGAGAAAGTCGATCGCCGGATGCTAAGGGGAACTAGCACACATCTGTGGTAGGACCAACACCCTTGTATTAGGGAGTTTCTATTATATCAGAGATGCAACTGCATACAGCCAAGCTCGTATTCTCCTGAGCCTTATTGCCGACATAAAAGAACAAAAAAAACCATTTTAAAATTTTATAGCTTACACCATCTACTACACCATCTTTACAATCCATAACAAAACCTCACAATCATCTGATTGCCGTACAGAACCAGCTTGACCTTACAAAAAGAAAAAGAGCATAACATATTGAATTGTATCACATATTGAACTTTATGCGTATTAAATTAAGATGCACAAATTCTGGACTTAGAATTGTTTAAATTCGGCAAAAAAGGCCAATTACCCCCTCAGTCCTCTTCCTTTTCCCTTTTCCTTCCCTTCTCTCTACATGGTCGGCAACGGCATAGTTATGTTTTCTAAGCTATTGTACCGCCGATAGATGTCGCGTCAAGCCAGTTGAACCAGCCAGTGGAGCCAGCCAGTGTTAAGACATGATGTTACTGGCCATCACTACCGCACCGCCGTTTGGGAGGCGCTGACTAACTGTCTTTCAGCCAGCTTCTTTGTTCCTGTGAAGTGCGCACTTTTTGTTCGGGCTTCTAATGAAAAAGAATAATTTACCTAAGTACTTCGTTTTTTTCTATAGGTACGTTTCCCAAAGTATTATATTTTATTTCTGCAACTCTTAGAAAGTTCCGCTATGTCCATACGTTACGGTTGGCATTTATCATCAGGTGCTTGTTTGTCAGCAAAGTTGTATAAAAACCACGTCTACAGATTTCAAGAATTGAGGCCTCTTGGGGCTAAGTTCCCATCATCTCAGACTCATCATCCAAAAATCAAACTTGCATAGTCAATACTTGTCAATATTATGTAAATATCACGCCAACTACACACAACGCCATCTAGGCCCAAAGTAAGCATATATTATAGCTTGTGTTATGGGTTCTAGAGTGCGGATATACATACTTAAATACTTTTTTTTTGTAAATACATACATTCACATAGAAACACCCAGACCAATGCAAATATTCATGTTTGCGAAATAATATAAATACATCATAATATACTGGTGCAGTGGAATTGTGTAAGGACTGCCACGCAGAGGTTTCGGCGTCAGTCTCATACTTATTTTATTAATTTAGATCACCTATGAATGAACGTCAAAATAACAACAACAAAATGTCAGCCAATTAACATACAGACAGACGTTCGCTGACGAGGTAGAGCCTTGAGATGAACTAGCAAACAAAAAGCCCAAAACTGAAAATAAAGGAACCAATTTTTGTTCGTGCACTTTAGGTACATTGCAATATTATATACCTTATGTCAATCCATTTCGCCATTTAGAGCGTGCCAAAGAAATAGACATACATGCCCACATACTTAAACATACATACTCATACATACTCTCGAAAAACGTTACCCTCCTTGACTATAGCACAGGCAAAAAAGGCCACTTTGATAAGTGCCAGATTATTACAATCGGTTCGATTCTTATCAGCCCAATGTCTGAAATTATATTTTTTTATTCAACTTGGACAAACAAGCATACGGCCTACATGATAAGTTTACCACTTATAATGTAGGCCGTATTCTATGAAACAAGACCGAGCCCTTTGCTAAATGGGAAACAAGGTTAACACCTCTGCATACCCTACAAAATCTTCATAATCTACATATTTAGTATAACATAATACTTATAAAAGTTGAAAGTTGTAAATTGATATATAAGCGTAAGGCCACCCAACTCGCGGCTTGTTTTGTTTCGTTGTAAGCCGCGGTGATAGATCGGCGCATGCGCTGATTGGTCCAAACGCAGGGTTGCCACGCAAAAATAATATTTAATGATCTTGAATTGCAACATTTTTTACTTTGAGAGAGTTTACCTTTTATGAGTGGCAACGTTGCAATTTAGTGTCATATTTCGTAGTCTTCAAATTTAATTATTTAAAACTATATTTTAAAAATATTATATTCTCTAAAATTTTAGAATTAGATGAAAGCTGTATAAAAAGTAAGAAATCATTGCGTTTACAGTACTATTTATATGCAAATAATACAACTGGTAGTAGATCCACGCTGGTTTCAGCATGAATGGGCTGGATCGTCCTGGGAAGTACTACCCTCTCATAGAAGATCGACATAAGAGTAGTAGTATCCGTACTACTGCGTTCCGCTCGGTGAGTTAGAGCGCCGGCGGCCCAATTTCCCCTCTTTCCTTACCTCCCTCATTCCCTTCCCCTAGTCCCATTCCCAGCCGCCATAGTCGAGGCCACCATACCAGCAGTTTAGGAAATGGTATGGTAGCCACCACTTCTAGATTCCACTGACTGCTTACCATCAGGCGGGGTGGAGTCACTTCGGTAGGCGAATATAAAAAAAATACATTTGAAACCTAAGTTACGTTATTTTACATATAAAATAACTGTAAGCATTATGGCATGGCATTATTAACATAAATAATAGTAGAGAAACGTTGAGAATTCCAACGTTTTGTAAACATGTTGTAAAAAAATAAGGTAGTACGAGTAAAGCAGGTGAAAGCAAGTTCGCTAGTATAAGAACAAAGCTAAAAATTTGAATGACGTTTCAATCTCATTTTGTGATAATTTTCTTTTTGATAATGTGATAAATTGAATAGAAATTATTAAATGACATTTATATTTCGTATTCTTTATCCTGATAGTGCCAACCCTAAGTCATGATGTCGACTCTCGCGCATCCTATTTTACAAAAAATCTTGCATTGATACGGCATGTTTAATTCATTATTTATATTTTATTCTCACACACTGTTTCATTATGCTAATATTTTGTTGATTTTAAAATCTAAATAGTATACTGAAGTTGACAATCTTCCATGAGCAGGCGTAGTGATCAATGCCCATGCCTTCTCTGCATAATAACTGGCCGATTTTTGGAATAAAAATTAGGTATATACCAGTAGTTTGGCTTTTGGATTGGTGTCCGCTACTTCTGGATTCCACTTACTGCTTACCATCAGGCAGAGTGGAGTCACTTTGGTAGGCTAATATAAAAAATAAAAGGTATCTCATGTTTGTTTCCGGCACCGAATCTAGGTACATACCTATTTTCATCCAAATCGGTTCAGCTGTTTAGAATCTGGGTGGTAACAAACATACACACAAACTTTCGCATTTACTAGCTGCGCTCCACTGCTTCGCCCGCGCCTATAATGTGTTTTGTCTACCTCGGAACCAGATCGATTTTCGGGATAAAAAGTAGCCTATGTCCGTTTCCGTATCTATCTACATACAAATTTTCATATATCACGTTTAGAAATCGAACTCATCCCCTCTTGTAGAGCAGTCACACACTTTGAACCACTGAGGCATTCGTCGGTAAGTTCCAGTACAAGAGTCTATAAGAAACAGTTATGCTTTGACTAGGGCCATGTAGGCTTTTCTGTTTCACTAATTTCCTAGGCTCTTGAGCATCACCTCTATAATCCCGTATAACCAATTTTGCCCAGTCTTCTTAACTTTACTAAGACTAAGTACAAAATTAAACTAGGTACCATAACATTTATAAACACAATTTAACAACACAAGACCTATTTAAAAACTATTACCTCGTTTGCAAAGCCTTTTTCACGCAATAACCAATAATAAAGACCTCTCTCAACGTATTAATAACACTAAATCAAAGCTCTATCTATTCTAGACAATATTAAGTAGTAAAGAGCCAATTCATACTAGATTCTTATTAGAAAAGCTTTAGTTATATTGAAAAAAACCATTATAATAAGACCTCTTTTTATCAAAGAAATGTTCAAAACGACAGCTCAAGGTATATTTTACATATTCGAACGACATTCGAACTCGTTAAGACAGACTTACAAACTATAGCCGTCTCTTTTTATTATAGCGGCGATGTTCTACGTTAAACAGAGAGGGCGATATACAATGTCGCAAAGTGGTTCAACCGCATCGTGGGTGGTCGGTGATTTTGTACTGACGTCACCAGGTCATTCACCCTGCACCGATAATATTTGACACCTGTGTTTTTAAACTTGTCAAGCAAAGGTATGATAGATACAGCCTATTATATTTTGAACTAAGATCGATTGAGTATTAATATAAAGTTATAATATAATAATAATACCAGCCTGTTTACTGTCCCACTGCAGGGCAAAGGCCTCTTCTCATATAGAGAAGGAATATAAAGTTGTTTTGGATTAAATAGTGATTTATTTATTTTAAGAAACTACATTTTCTACTTCTGTATGTATGTATTCAAAAATAGTTAAGTTAGGTATGTTTTCGTGATGCCTTAATGCTTACAGTGCGCACTTTACACATGTGATTTCAAGTTCAAAACCGGGTACTTAGGTTCGTGCCTTTTTCAAATTCATAATAATTTCTAAGTTTATCTTGGACATTACTGACTTATGGTAAAAAAACATCAACAAAGTCCAACTCATTATTTTATTCGTTAGATCTAAAATTTTGATCCAAAATGAAATGACGAGACGTGGACGATTTAACACTTTCCTGCCTACCCCTTCGGGGATAAGAGGCGTAAAGAGTATGTATGTTTGTATGTACTATAGGTACCTATGTAGACTAAGTACCTACTTAAAAACGTCACCAATTTGCGTACGGCAACACAAAACACAGGTTACCGTTTTTAATCGCCTTGCAAAGCGACGCAGACGCTAAACTACCTCTGTGGTTCGGTGGACTACCACGCAGAGGTCGCGGGTTCGATTTCCGCTTAGTGCAAATATTTATGTGCCTGACTATTTGCATTGATCTGGGTGTTTCTATGTATGATATGTATATTTTTACAAAAAAAAAGTATTTAAGTATTCTAGAACCCATAACACAAGCTTTAATATAAGCTTATTTTGGGTCTAGATGGTGCTGTGTGTAGTTGTTGTGATATTATATTATATATAATATTGTCAATCCTTTTAGCCTCCTTTAGCTTTTTTTTTTATTTTTTTTTTATTTTACTTTTGTGACTGCACTCTGCCTGATGGTAAGCAGTAAGTGGAATCCAGAAGTGGCGGACACCATTCCAAACTACTGGTATGGTGGCCTCCACTATGGCGCCTTAGTGAGATGCTTTTTCACGCCCAGCTTAAAAGACCCAGGATCAAAATTAGCTTGTAATAATCAACGAAATATCGTAGGAGCTGCGTCTCATATATTCTCATATACTAATAAAAATTTACCAACACCCGATTTGCTATTTTATATTATGTGTTGTTTACTTATTCTACTACTAGTCACTACATAGTATAAAACAAAGTCGCTTCTCGCTGTCTGTTTTTTTGAATAGATAGAGTGATTCAAGAGGAAGGTTTATATGTATAATACGTGCAAAATATAGTAGGGAAACACTGGTAATTTTAGAGGTTTCTAATGTAATGTACCATAGCGGTTGCGGCGGTATATACCGGCTGGGAGCCACCAGCCTCTAAAGTCATGTTTGTATTGTCTAATGACAAAAAAGCTGTGAACATTATTTAAAAAGACATAATGTAATATATTTAGTAACAGCATAATACCTGTGCGAAGCCGGGGCAGGTCGCTAGTTATAAATAAGAAAGTTTGTGTGTATGAGATGTTTGTAACCACTCAGCGCCTAAACGGCTAAACATATCTGTTTTTGAGATTTCGAAGAAAATTTGTATGTACATATTATTCAGTGCCGGAAACGGACATAGGATACTTTCATCCCGAAAATCCGTCTGGTTCCCGAGTTAATTAAACACATATCATTTTCCGCACAAACGAAGCCGCAGGGCGCAGCTAGTAATTTATAGTCAGTCATTTTGGTAGAATAATATAAAAAGAAATCTCAACTAAAACAAAATTACAATTAAAACAAAGTTTCTACACTAATGAAATGTCGATATCTATGCCCATTTCTATAAAAAAAACACAGTGTAAATCGTATCGCGTGCCTCCTATTAACTCAAGGCTTACATAATCCATAACTGTACTGAATATAATTCTGTAATTATTATACAAAATGGACAGTTTTTACCTTAAATAACATATACTTTTGTGATACAAACTTTTGATCTATATTTGTTTTGTTGGGAGCCGGTGAAAAGGATTGTGGACAGTAAGATAAAGTAATAATATCTAGATTTAATTATGGCGATAATAGCTCGTTGTACTCACTGATCGGTAAACGATCAGCGGGTTAAGCAACTAAGTGTGCGGTTGGCACATGGATGGGTGACCGCATAGTGGGATTTGATTTGAGCGCCTCCATGCAAGCGGAGGGCACGTTAAAAGTCGGTCCTGAATGTTGCCATGTTGTTATTAGTCGTTAGGTCAAGTTGGATGCCTCTTTAATAAATTATGAGAGATCTGAAGAAATAGCGCGATTTCACCCGCGTCTTTGATTACTACTCTGCTCTCGACGCTAATAGCGTGATGTTACATAGCCTATAACCTTCCTCAAGAACTGGACTATCATACGCAAAAATAATTATTGAAATCCGACTAGTATTTCTAGAGTTCTTCTTCTTTCTTCTTCTATATTGGTACTGCTAGACATAGGACTTCCTCAGTGCCTATGTTTTAGCGTCATATAAACCAAAGTTTATTAGGGTGTCGAAATCCTAAGCAACACGTAGGGTGTATCACACCCTCTCCAACCGTTTGAAAACTGTCACCGGGTGTATTTTTTACAAACCCCTATCTTAAGGGTGCAAACATCAATCTTGAATATACGGATTGTAACTAAAGGTTAGTTACAGGTTCGAAGGAAGAAACTGGTTTTAATGATAAGAACAGTTCTATTATCAAGCATTCAAACTTAAACTCGATGCATTTATTTCATTTAAATCATAAAATATGATGCTTATGAAAGAAAAAATTACGATTTACGACATACATAATGTCAGCCAAAACCTACATCTAGTTCGCTGACAAGGTAGAGCTGTGAGAAGAACTGACAAGAAACTCAGGACACTCTTTTCAATCGCCAGTTAATTACAATTTTCTCAGAGTATTAACAGAATACCTATTCAGTGTTTTCTTCCCTTTTATAAAACGACAGAAAGAAATTGACAAAAACAAAGTAGTTTATTCGCGTCGCTATCCGTTTCACGTTTGGTACAAACTAGCTTTCCGTCGTATAAATTATATTATATAGAAATTGTACTCGGTAAATGTCAACAAACATATTTATAATCAAAGCAATTAGGGTGCGTCAACTGGTGGTGAATTTTTTCCTAAACATTCTCATTCTTCTTTTTCTTCTCCTTTTTTTGGCAACAGAGCCGACGATTGTGTCAGCTATTTCTGCCAGCGTCAAGTTTAGAATAATATTCTTGTTGATGATAATAATGGTATATTACAATGATAAAATAGAAAAAATGTGGATGAAATTAAATGACATCCATCTTCCGTGAAAACAAAAGATGGAAAATCAACATCCTCATTGAATCATGACCAATTTTGTTAAAATTTCGCTCAAAACTGTCAAATTTGTAAGATCTATCATGTTTAATGCACTTAACGTTTTTTACTAACATAACAACAGTATACTCTGTAAAATGTCAGTATCCAATAAAATAATAACAAACTCGTTGCCAAGGAAATCCGTCTTCAGGCGAATTTCGACCTACGTCGATTATGATGGATTGCAAAAATGATGGGTCATGGTTCAGTTGGTTCAATAAGTACATGAAACCCAACTATTAAAACGTCAAGATTTTTAACTCTTTTTAGCTTAAATTTTCGCCACCAGTTGGCGCCACTTTAACTGTCATATTGTGCCAATCAGGGGTTAACCTCAGAACAAGGATTAGTCCTCGTTCTGAGGGATTGACTTTCAAAAAGCGCTTGACAGCTAGACCTGACGCATCGATGCTGCCCTCTCATAGACGCCATTTTAGAAAACCCTCTCAGCAATTTTCGTTCATATGCATATGATATTATATTATATATAATATTGTCAATCCTTTTAGCCTCCTTTAGCTTTTTTTTTATTTTTTTTTTATTTTACTTTTGTGACTGCACTCTGCCTGATGGTAAGCAGTAAGTGGAATCCAGAAGTGGCGGACACCATTCCAAACTACTGGTATGGTGGCCTCCACTATGGCGCCTTAGTGAGATGCTTTTTCACGCCCAGCTTAAAAGACCCAGGATCAAAATTAGCTTGTAATAATCAACGAAATATCGTAGGAGCTGCGTCTCATATATTCTCATATACTAATAAAAATTTACCAACACCCGATTTGCTATTTTATATTATGTGTTGTTTACTTATTCTACTACTAGTCACTACATAGTATAAAACAAAGTCACTTCTCGCTGTCTGTTTTTTTGAATAGATAGAGTGATTCAAGAGGAAGGTTTATATGTATAATACGTGCAAAATATAGTAGGGAAACACTGGTAATTTTAGAGGTTTCTAATGTAATGTACCATAGCGGTTGCGGCGGTATATACCGGCTGGGAGCCACCAGCCTCTAAAGTCATGTTTGTATTGTCTAATGACAAAAAAGCTGTGAACATTATTTAAAAAGACATAATGTAATATATTTAGTAACAGCATAATACCTGTGCGAAGCCGGGGCAGGTCGCTAGTTATAAATAAGAAAGTTTGTGTGTATGAGATGTTTGTAACCACTCAGCGCCTAAACGGCTAAACATATCTGTTTTTGAGATTTCGAAGAAAATTTGTATGTACATATTATTCAGTGCCGGAAACGGACATAGGATACTTTCATCCCGAAAATCCGTCTGGTTCCCGAGTTAATTAAACACATATCATTTTCCGCACAAACGAAGCCGCAGGGCGCAGCTAGTAATTTATAGTCAGTCATTTTGGTAGAATAATATAAAAAGAAATCTCAACTAAAACAAAATTACAATTAAAACAAAGTTTCTACACTAATGAAATGTCGATATCTATGCCCATTTCTATAAAAAAAACACAGTGTAAATCGTATCGCGTGCCTCCTATTAACTCAAGGCTTACATAATCCATAACTGTACTGAATATAATTCTGTAATTATTATACAAAATGGACAGTTTTTACCTTAAATAACATATACTTTTGTGATACAAACTTTTGATCTATATTTGTTTTGTTGGGAGCCGGTGAAAAGGATTGTGGACAGTAAGATAAAGTAATAATATCTAGATTTAATTATGGCGATAATAGCTCGTTGTACTCACTGATCGGTAAACGATCAGCGGGTTAAGCAACTAAGTGTGCGGTTGGCACATGGATGGGTGACCGCATAGTGGGATTTGATTTGAGCGCCTCCATGCAAGCGGAGGGCACGTTAAAAGTCGGTCCTGAATGTTGCCATGTTGTTATTAGTCGTTAGGTCAAGTTGGATGCCTCTTTAATAAATTATGAGAGATCTGAAGAAATAGCGCGATTTCACCCGCGTCTTTGATTACTACTCTGCTCTCGACGCTAATAGCGTGATGTTACATAGCCTATAACCTTCCTCAAGAACTGGACTATCATACGCAAAAATAATTATTGAAATCCGACTAGTATTTCTAGAGTTCTTCTTCTTTCTTCTTCTATATTGGTACTGCTAGACATAGGACTTCCTCAGTGCCTATGTTTTAGCGTCATATAAACCAAAGTTTATTAGGGTGTCGAAATCCTAAGCAACACGTAGGGTGTATCACACCCTCTCCAACCGTTTGAAAACTGTCACCGGGTGTATTTTTTACAAACCCCTATCTTAAGGGTGCAAACATCAATCTTGAATATACGGATTGTAACTAAAGGTTAGTTACAGGTTCGAAGGAAGAAACTGGTTTTAATGATAAGAACAGTTCTATTATCAAGCATTCAAACTTAAACTCGATGCATTTATTTCATTTAAATCATAAAATATGATGCTTATGAAAGAAAAAATTACGATTTACGACATACATAATGTCAGCCAAAACCTACATCTAGTTCGCTGACAAGGTAGAGCTGTGAGAAGAACTGACAAGAAACTCAGGACACTCTTTTCAATCGCCAGTTAATTACAATTTTCTCAGAGTATTAACAGAATACCTATTCAGTGTTTTCTTCCCTTTTATAAAACGACAGAAAGAAATTGACAAAAACAAAGTAGTTTATTCGCGTCGCTATCCGTTTCACGTTTGGTACAAACTAGCTTTCCGTCGTATAAATTATATTATATAGAAATTGTACTCGGTAAATGTCAACAAACATATTTATAATCAAAGCAATTAGGGTGCGTCAACTGGTGGTGAATTTTTTCCTAAACATTCTCATTCTTCTTTTTCTTCTCCTTTTTTTGGCAACAGAGCCGACGATTGTGTCAGCTATTTCTGCCAGCGTCAAGTTTAGAATAATATTCTTGTTGATGATAATAATGGTATATTACAATGATAAAATAGAAAAAATGTGGATGAAATTAAATGACATCCATCTTCCGTGAAAACAAAAGATGGAAAATCAACATCCTCATTGAATCATGACCAATTTTGTTAAAATTTCGCTCAAAACTGTCAAATTTGTAAGATCTATCATGTTTAATGCACTTAACGTTTTTTACTAACATAACAACAGTATACTCTGTAAAATGTCAGTATCCAATAAAATAATAACAAACTCGTTGCCAAGGAAATCCGTCTTCAGGCGAATTTCGACCTACGTCGATTATGATGGATTGCAAAAATGATGGGTCATGGTTCAGTTGGTTCAATAAGTACATGAAACCCAACTATTAAAACGTCAAGATTTTTAACTCTTTTTAGCTTAAATTTTCGCCACCAGTTGGCGCCACTTTAACTGTCATATTGTGCCAATCAGGGGTTAACCTCAGAACAAGGATTAGTCCTCGTTCTGAGGGATTGACTTTCAAAAAGCGCTTGACAGCTAGACCTGACGCATCGATGCTGCCCTCTCATAGACGCCATTTTAGAAAACCCTCTCAGCAATTTTCGTTCATATGCACGATATCCATTTTGTAAATTAAACATTAAAATTGCCGAAATGAACACTGAAAAAACTTATTTTGTTTTGATAGCGCTGTCAAAATTGAAGACCTTTTACCAAAGTGTCGCCAACTGGTAGTGAAAATTTTCCTAAACACCCTCATTCAATTAAAGACTTTACATATACAAAAAAAAAACATTATCCCTTAAAGTTAATTTCTTTTTGACCCTTTTAATTCAGTGTGTCTTACGATAGACAGACAAGGGATGGGGTAGCTATATTGAAATAGCTGTGGCATTGCGAATCGAGAATGCGGGTTCGATTCCAACGCGCAATTTTAATTTTGTTCGCCCTTTTTATTGCATTTTTAAATTGACGAGAAGGCGAATTTAAGGAATGTGTTTTTAAATTGTTCAAGAAGATACATTGATGTAGTACCTTTCTAACATTTTAGGAAACTAACCATGAAATAAAGGCAAAGTAGTAATCCAATTTAAAGTCAAGGTCAAAGTCAAAATCGTTATTTATTTACATCCATTGCGGACTCGTAGTCACACCAGGCTGTAATACCAGTGCGAATAACAGGATTTTTTCCTGTTTGTTACACTGTTAATATTGCTACACCATTTATCATACAAATAATAGTGCAGTGAATAATTGAAAATAACAGATTTCGTCGATAATTATCTCCACTGATCTCGATAAAGATCTTTGATATTTATCAACTTCAGAGACGTCAGCTTATTTGCCTAAGGCCAAATTGCTTACTTTCAATTATAATTTCTAATGAAACACACTATTTTCAGTCTTTTTGAAGTGTTTCAGTATTGACCTACCTTACAGATATTGTTCATCATTACCCAGTGACATTAATGCATGAAAGACTACAAATGTGATAGTGAGTGTCTATGCGACCCCCTAGGGTGTTCACGCGGAGGGTTAAAGTAGAAAGCAGGGTCTTACCGGTTCTTCGTGTCAGTCTCTGAGATCTTTTATCAAATACCTCGTCGGTAATTCCTTCCTGGTTTCAGCATGAATGGACCGAATCCACCCAAAAGAAATATCCACGTAAAATAGATAGAGTATCTCCGTCCCCTTTCCTTTCTTTCTTAAGGAGGTGTTACTACACCAATCGACCAATCGTCTTCTTTTTTAAGAGGACCTATTTTGTTTTTTTTTTTAAAGACAACTTCCATACTAAAAAACAAACGCTCTGTCTTGGGAACCCGAGACAAATATTTATGGATCACACAAAGTTTTGTCCCGTGTGGGGATTGAACCTACAACCTTGTGTACAGCAGTCGCTTGCGATCCCACTGCGCCACAGAGGCGTTACGGAAGTATTATAAAATATACTTAGGTATGGCTTAGTGATTAAACTTAAACAAATTTGATTGACTTAATGTGGTTGGATTGATCAACCATGATATTAATGCTCTCTTTAAACCTCATTTCAAGAAGGACATGTCATAGTTTGCTTTAATACGCTCCCGGCTCGTGGTTCAATAGCTATGTTCAACTGGTTGTACATACTGATGTACAGAGAAGGAAAACATCTTGAGATTATCTAAACAATTTTTTTAAATTGCCGATTCAATACTCATGTCTTCTCTGTATGAGAAGACTCTGCAGTGGACTAACAAGACCACCAGATCCAGCATGGATAGATAGCAACGCTTTCTTGATAGTGTTGAGTTTCCGTTGATAACTGTGATAGTGATACTTGTGGTTTTTAGTGTTATATGAAGCTTGTTATTATCAGCTGTTATAATTATTGTGAGCTTGAAATACAAATACAAAACGCTGTACGAGGGAAACAGCTGTGTCCCTTGGATGACAAAAATTCTATTACGATTACTTCGTCAAATAAGAAATAAAACAATCCAAATTTCATTTAACTTCTTTTAATAAGATTTGTCTATAAATCGCTACTTTTCAAAATTTATACATTGACGACACTTTGAAGAACAAAACAATAATCGTGTAAGTGTCAAAAACAAAACACATTTTTGTTCTATTCCAATTTGTGAACAAATTCTTGAACGTAAATATCTTCAAAATGTTGTCAAAATATAAAATAGACTAATACTGCTACATTGCACAATAAATAACTTAAAAATAATTTGTTAATTAAATCTTAAAATTAAATTTTATTTACATTTTTTTTATTTTACATAATTCGAGTGGGACAAAGATCGACTATATTTTTTACAATTGTTATTTTTTGTGAATTAATTATTCAAACAAAATGATTATTTAGAAATGCAAGTTAATTAGTCAGTAAAATGCTATGGTAATGTCACGACATATGACCTGAAAACAACACAAATAGTTTTTGTTTTTATCGCGAAAAAATAGTATTTATTTGTTTTTCATAACTGACTTTATTTAGTTACGTCAATGTAATTTTTAATACATTAGGTAAGTGAAGTAAAAATTTATGTGGATAAAAAATAGCGGCATCCCTACTGGTCTAATATTTTCTGCACTTCTAGTACTTTACAACGTAAAAGACGCACGTTTTGACTCTGTATTAGTGAATGTTGAAACTTAATCAATTTATATTCTCTGAGAATGGAAATATGTATAATGTCAATGTAATTTCTAACTTAGAATTAAATCAGAATCTAAACAGAAACAATTTATAATACCTACTGTATTTAATATGAAAATTTTAATGAACCTCAACAAAACAAATTTACTGCCAATAATAATTACTTAGTCTTGACAATGTAAATTAGGATCAACAGAAAGAATGCGTTTTATGGTGACGTCACTTTTAATGAATGTGCCAGCTGATTCATAGCATAAATGTAGCGGCCAAGATACAGATTATAAGGCTTTTAAAACCTACGAGAACATAATTCAATGATTTGAAATAATTCTTTTGCAATTTTATCATTTAAAGGTACACTCCTATTTATTTTTGTAAAAGATGATCGATTTATTAATGCCATGAACAAAAGTCATTTTTGTCTTTTATAATAATAATATCGCTCGATAAATCAGAAAAATTTCATAATTATTATTTTTAAATTTTGTAGTTAGGCAAGTAGAATAAATACAAAAAAATACAATAGTATATTTTTTGTCAATACTAGTACAGATATTGATCAAAATTGTGTTATTTTCGCGATAAAAACAAACAAACAAACTAAATCGTATAAATCTGCTACATATAAGGTTTTTGACGCATACTGTTTAAACAATAACGTATCCAATGGTTGTGGTGTGCGAAGTAGAAGCTCTGCGTCAATAATAGACAGAGGCGTCAGAAGGACACAGGATTCATCATCACCGCATCAATTTAAGGTTTATACATAGGTTAGGATACTTTAGTTAGCGCGAATCGCATTGCAGTAAACTTTTTTGAGGACCGTCACCATTTGACAGAGGATGAGGCTTATCTGACAGTAATTTACGACATGCTACAATATCCAAAATTATCTAAAAAGTCCTAACATATATATAAACCATCAAGGCTCTCGCTCTAAACTCTATTCATTTGCTGTTCTCTTTCTCTTGCCTTCATCTCCAACTCTTCTTCTTCCTTCGTCAGGGGCACAGTGCTGTGGTTGTACAACCCCTGAGCCATCAGTTGTAACGCGAGCGGGTTGCGCTGACCAGACGCCTTCTTGATCTTAGCGCGTTTGTTCTGGAACCAGATCTTGATCTGTGCTTCTGCTAGACCCAGTTCTGCAGCCAGGGTTTGTCGTCGCCGTTCTGTTAGGTAGCGGTTCTCAGCAAACTCGTGCTGGGGAAAAAATTGTTATTAGTATTGAGCATTGTAAGACGCTATGTCAAAAGAAGGAAGAGATGAAAAGACTACACTAAAGGTCGATAATTAATTTAAAATAAAACAATTTTCAAATCGAAGATTTCTATCATTACTTTTATCCAAAAAAATTACTTAATCCTTCGAAAGTGATCCGCTACTAAAACAGATTTGGTTTTTGTGGCTAGTTGTTTTAGATCTCATGAGATCATTACTAACTGATGGGCTTATACCTTAACTGAAACCTCAAGAAAACTTTTACTTTAAGTGCCACCGCTATGCTTTGAACAGTATGGCTGATGTATTTTGTACTTTCTGGTAATTTTTGTCCAAAACCTCAAAAAAAACAAAGGTAATTTACTTTATTTTAGTCACTTGGAATGCCTACTAAAGAAGTAATATCAAACCAACTAAATCATGACCCACCATTAGCTTATTTTACCAGTCTATCTAAAAGCTTTCCTTGGCAACGAGCATGTTATCATTTTATTAGACACTGACATTTTACTGCGTACACTGTTGTTATGTTAATATTCTAAGTAGTAGTCCTAAGTGCATAATATACGATAGATCTTACACATTTTAACAGATTTAAGCGAAATAGGTAGCAAAATGGGTCATGATTCAGCTGGTTCGAAAGGTAGTAAGTACATAAACTAAAAATAACTCATACCTTTAGCCGTGCAAGTTGTGGTCCAGAGAACGCGGTCCGAGGTCTCTTCTCATCATTGGCGCCATCCCCCGGAGGTTTCTTAGGCCTTCGCGTGCGTGGACCTGGTCAGAAATATACTCATTGAAAGATGATGTCTTTTTACTTCGAGGACTGGAAAATTTGAGTTTGTTCTATAAACTTTTATACCAGACTTGAATCGAGAGTTAGATATATCAAGGCTACTAAAACAGTATATCTATTAATAATAATAATAAAAAAAAATTGCTGATCAAAACTCAATAGTACCTATTATGACTGCAGGTTGGTCCAATAAGGCACTGGGTATAAAGAGACTGTCCTTAAAATAAGTTCCTTTAAGTATAATTTGGCATAGAATTAGTTTTTGTATTTTTTTTTATACAGGTATTTTAATTACCTAACTTGGCTTAAACGACTACAGGCTATTAATACCTCACTAGGAGTTTTGTAAAATAATATATTTCTTTCATCATTTTATTAACATAACACGTACTTTTTATTTTTCTCAAAACTTTATTTTTTTATCTTTCTTGTTTGACTAAATTGACTATATTTATTAGAAATGCTTTTTGTTTTGTTATTTTAATGTTATCGACGTTCTGTATTTATTACCTATACGTATCCTATATCACAAGTAAATATTTATAATAAATTGCTTTCAAATGATTAAATAATGAATTTTGCACATACAATAAATAATTAAAGAAACATTGCAATATGACCACTACATAAAAACAAAAACACAATTTACAAGCAAAAGCAAACAAACAAAATAATCCACAAACAAAAATACATTTTAACAAACAACACATTTCTAATACAAAACAAAAAAGGTCACAACAAGTAAAACATATTTCAAATACAAAACAAAAAATAACACAAAAAATAAAACACTGCAAAAACAGAACGTCGGTAGCAATCCCTCGTGGATATTCCCGATCAAGCGGACGATGCAATATCTTAACCAATTCAGAGTCGTGCCCAAACGGACACCGATTGTCATTTGAGTAAAATTGGTCAAAATATTTCACCGACCGCCTGGCGGGGTTATGATGATGGTGATGACCTGTTAGTTGATGTATCTCCACGCTGTTAGACTTTTAAGACAGACATGATGAACCAAAGCCAACATACGTATATTATAAAATAATAAATGGAATAACCCCTGTTTTGACTTATTAAATTAATAAAAAACAAAAAAATAACAATAATAGTTTTAATATTACAAAATATTAAAAACAACACAAACACACAATTCATAAAAATAGCAAACAACACACAAAAAACAACACCATGCATAAAAAAAGTGGTCATATTGCAATGAAATTTTAAAAACATGCATTTGGTACAAATGAAAGCATTTTTTCTGCTTCAGAAGAAAAACATGTAATGTGGTGATTTTAAACGGTGATATAAAATTTAATATTACTCTGAGTAACATTGTAAACCTAAATAAGACTATATAAATAATGACTAATTATTAATTTAAGTATCATGACAGCAACTATTTCTTTCTTTTATTATAATAATCAATAAACAAGACACCTAAATATTTTTCTTTTACAAATACAGCGTAACTCTAATCGAAGAAGTCGCTTGAGTTAAAGAAATTTTTTTTTTGCCGCATTGAAAAATAAAATTCACCATTCTTCAATATGGAAAGTTTCTATAAATAACTAAGAATTATTGGATTCAATTCTGTTGCTATAGAACATCTAATTAATTACGCTGGTCTAACTCAATATAGAAAAGCTAACAAAATAACTGTTTTAAAACAATCGGATCGCGAATGGGCAATGATAAATGATCATAGAGCAGAACACTGTGATGTCTAGGTAACCTTGACAGTCAATAATTATATACACGCTTGCACTCCTCCTTGAAAGGGTAAGCAGAACTGTCCTACATAAGTTCAAGAGAAACAAACCTAAGAAGTACTGTATTTTTAATACACTTTTAAAGGATTGATCAATTTTACTACAGAATTGTCCTTAGTCGTTTGCACGATACTGATAGTCTAAAAGACTTAAGGTTTAATTATCATCACAATACGGCTTATAACTTTAAATGACCATATGTTAGAATATAATTAAGAGTTGTCCTTCCATGGAGTGTGATGTAGACACAATAGATGTTTTATTGTCATCACGGCCATATCCGTTTACTGTCCCGGAAAGTGTTAAGTTAAAATTATTAAACTTTCAGAAATGTCTAACGAACATTGGGGGCGAAACAGAAAGAAATCTGTTGATCTGATGCTGACCCTCAGTAGATAAACTTCTTATAAGAAATATCAGGAAAAATATTAAGTATTCTTATATTTTACAAAAACTTTCCGAGAACCAGCAGTTACAAAAACACAATTTAATTAAACTTAAATAACGGTCTGATGCGTTTTTAGTGTCTCTTACAGATATCGGCCTGGTATTTATAATGTATCTAATATAATGTTACCTAATGCGAATGGATTCTAAAGCCATTAAAATCAAATCTCTCCATATTGTAGAGCTCAGTGCTAAGTTAAAAACCAAGTCTACTGACAGCTATCCATAATCTCTATAACATGTTAATCTATCCCGTGAAGATGCGTCAGATAGGCAATAAAACTGAAAATCAACAAGTAACCTCAAAACCGCGAAGACCACCTGACCCATTGAGCAACGAAGATGAGCAATCTTGAGGTGATAATTGATACATTTGTTGCAGAAGTTATTGACTTAGTCAGCGACAATTTCTTTTACACAAGCTCTTGCAAGCGGTAATAGATTACAATAGCTACTAGCTACTAGATCGTACGCTTGTTTGTCAAACGTACAAAAAACCAATAGACGTAGTAAGTAATCAATTTGGACTCCATTTTAACTTAGATCACGACTCGGTTTATATAATGCTTTGCTTTTAATAATATCGTAAAGAAACCGTTTTTTCAATTTTCAAATCAGGCAATTTCGTTGAGATGAAACACTTATTAAGTTGTGACGAATAATGGTATTACGTTCGTTTTTATAGAACCTCATTTAAACTATTTTGCTGATTAATTTTGTGGTCACAATTCCAAAACTTTTTTAATGGGCATAATAAGTTTTGCGATTTATGTGCTAACTATAGTAACTACAGTGAAGCAACTCTGCAATCTACAAATATGTTACTTTGGTTCAATTTTGGTGTTTTTTTCTTTTACGTGACTTACAGGGAGACATCCATAGCTTGCCAAATCGTCTTCTAAGCGATTTTATTTGTTTTAAAAAACCGACATTTAGTGACCACATCTGCTCGGTGTTCCTGCACTAGGAATACACCAACAGATAGTGTGGTTAGTGTCCCTAAAAGGAATGACTACCTAGTAATTTTGATGAGCGACGCACAACGAGCTCAATAACGTAAAGTCCCGATCAACACCTTAATATATTCACGTTAGATGGATGGATCAAGAGAAGAGAGTGTTCCTTAAGAAGACTTATTATGGAGGACGTTCCTGTTTCTACAGTCCTAACTACCGGTACCTTGATGCTAGTAGACCTATAATTTTTCATATAAAAATGCATTTGTTAAGAATAACAAAATTGCCCTAGTGAATTATTTGAGCGGCTCTCGCTTCGTCAATCGACACCGTTTCTAGAAAGTTGAAGTGACCAGTTTTTTATAAAGCCATCTATCTTTATTAGATTATATTCGGTATATCGATTTTGCTTTATTTATGGTCAAAAATCGTTCACAAAAAACTATAAAAAAAAAAGTTTTTCTAACCATACTGCCATACTAATATTATAAATGTGAAACTAACTCTATCTGTCTGTCTGTCTGTATGTTACGCTTTCGCGCCTAAACTACTGAACCGATTTTGATGAAATTTGGTATAATGATAGATAGAGCATGGCTAAAAGGGGTTTAAATAGGGGATATTTTTTTTATGAAAAATCATCAATATATAAACGGAGATATGTTTATGACCTTCATTTGGGCGAAGCTGCGGGCAACAAGCTAGTATAGTATAAAACAAAGTCAATTTTTTTCTGTATGTTTCTCTGCTAAATTATTCTAAACCACGCAAGTGATTTTGATACGGTTTTTACTATTCTTTAGAGAATTTTGTTTGGAAGGTTTAGATGTATAATACATGCATATAGAAAAGATAAATTAAAAAAAAAATACCCAGCAAAGCACAGACAAATCGTTCGATTTTAATAAAAGAGACTGGTTATCGACAATATCAACTTACAAAATAGCGACGGATAAAATATAACCGCTGTAATTTAACTTTTATGTACTTAGTTCCATACTAGAAGGACATAGACTTGATAGAAATTGACCAAAATTAAATAAATTTACGTAGTTAAGAAAGGAAATCAGATGTATATATTAGGAAATTTATGTCTTGTGTTTATTAATTATAATTTGTAGGTATGAAGTCAAAGTAAACAATAAACTGTAAATCATGCTCGAATATCAATATACACCTACAAAAACGCAATCATCGTCTAAAATTATTAAACTATATATGACCATTTATTGCGAATAATTGACGGTATTTGACTATAAAAACTTCATAACTTTGTATTTTTTTACAAAAACCAACATATGGCGCGTTATTTTGTTTAGCTTTATTGTTATTGTTTGTTTTTTTACCAAGAACAAAAATATTGATAGAACAATACGTTGGAATTTAATACTGTTAAATGGCAATGCCAGTTAGATGGCACAAATATGGCTAAATATTCTTAATGGATGCCAAATAAGTAGCGTAGGTGTGTTTAATTTTAATTTTCACAAGCTTAACACCACTGTCATGGGAAATAGGTGATTCCCTGTAACACCACTGGGGGTGTCATTTGGTGGTGTCAAGTACTTATAGTTGCATAATCGTTCATAAAATTTCAAAAATACAAAACAAAAAAATCTCAAAAAACAAAAAGCTTTCTAAAAACAAAACACATTTTTAAATAAATGATTTTACAAAAAATAAATGGAATTATCTCACGTGGTTGCCGTGAGCGGGTCCCGTACTTACTTCTTCCTAAAACAAAAGAGAAAAACAATTAATTACACACACTTAAAACATCATTACAACAAAATATATATTTATTAGTAGCGAAGAGTCACTTTTCCGAGGAGGGAAGCCGGTGGGACTAAAATATTTAGAGTTTCGGAATGCTAGTTAGTCTGTGAGTAGACACGAAAGCAGTGATAGGTATAAGGAGGTCAGGACATATTTTAAAAAGGAAGCCGGCAGGAATCGTGTTATAAGGACGCTTCGCCACTGATATTTATTAATTGAAAAAAAATACATTCATAATATTTTGAGCGATTGTGTTTTGTATAATTTAAATACTTAACAATAATATGATTATTATTTTAGTCATCATAATAACCCAGCTGGGGAAGCTACAAGTTCGCAGCCGGGCAAGTACTAATGTAACTTCTTCAAAAGTGCTTCGTAATTACTACAAAAGAAGAAAAACATTGTGTAAAAACCTAGACTTATAGTTATGCTTTACCCTATGAGTTAGTTCCATAGAAAATTTTAATATTCTACTCGATCTGGTGATTGAATTCGAGAAACATACTGTAAGATTTTTTTTGTTAATATTATTAATGTCTGACAAAAATACGCGTTTTACATCTCTTATTTATAAACAGTTAAAAACAGTGTATGATATTAACACTAAGATCTCTGCTCACCCCGCAAGTAACCAAACCGGATGTGAGACCACCCACAGCTTTCGTTTTAATTAAGTCATTCGGGCTAGTATCGTGTTTATCTTTGCCTTTTATTTCTTTTTATAGATTCACAAGTTAATGTCTGTCATTGGTTGCTGTTGACTATTTTTTGAGTTTAATGGCGCTTAAGATTTTTGCTGATTTCAGTATGAATGTGAAAGAATATAGAATAATAGCTTAGCTAGGATTCTTACTGCTCTGCTCCCATCGCCAGTAGCGTGATGTTACATAGCCTATAACCTTCCTCTAAAACTGGGCTATCATACACAAAAAGAATTTTCAAATCCGACTGGTTTCCAGAGATTAGCGCATTCAAACAAACAAACAAACTCTGCCGCTTTATACTTATATCAGCAAAAATATATAAGTTTCTTATTCGATTCGCTCAAACTCATTTTTTTTTAGATCACATTAGTGACGTATAAACTTCAAAATAACAAAATGATAGCCTGTTCGCTGACGAGGAGGAGGCATGAAAAGAATTATCCTCAAAAGCAATAAAAAGAGTGGCCTGAGTTTCTTGCTGGTTCTTCTCATGGCTCTACCCTGTTAGTGAACGGGCTGTAGATTAATTGGCTGAAATTTTGACATTTCCATATTTTTAAGCGTCATTCAGGCCTAAAGTCAAAAGTCCTAGCATGGGACTTATAGAACCTTTTCTATTTATACCGTCACTTGACACTTTTTGAGTATATTTGTATAATTAAATGTGTGTAATAGATAAGTTACATATAATTTAGACTTAAGCTGGCTTTTTATAAAAAAGAAATATTCTATTCAATTCATATAATTTAAAATTAATGAGCTATAGTTTGTTTTCGGTTTTTGTCAACTATTGCGTGTGATGCGTAAAAATAAGTCAGACGGATTACTGCAACTATTATGGTAAAAGCAAGAAGTTTACAAACATTTATTTATTTACAAAGATAATTTTAACATCTTAACAGTAATGCAACCAATGCGATGTTAAATTACATTTATATAATATAATTACAGATATTATATATTTATAGAGATCTATCTATTCTATTGTATAAAGCAGAAAACTGTTTGTTTGTTTGAACGCGCTAATCTCTAGAACTACCAGTCGGATTTGAAAAATATTTTTGTGTATGATAGCCTAGTTCTCGAGGAAGGTTATAGTTATATATGTTGATGTTACTGACGACAGGAGCAGAGCAGTGAGCAAAGACGCAAATGAAACCGCACCGCGGAAAGCTAGCTTAATCATACATATACACTTTACATTTTTATTATTTTTTTATATATAAAACCATTCGATTCGTTACTACTTTTATATGACATTTTTAATCTAACAGTAAAACTATAACCATTTTATATCTAACTCTTAAACTTTACCGATTAATCGTCAATTCGATACGGAAGCTCAAACGATTTACGATAATATTTATCGATATTTTTTTATCGATACTGTTATGTCTTAATACTTTATTTAACAGTGTGGTCTCCGAGAATATCGCATATAGTTTTTGTCGCTTAATTTAAGCCTGGAACTGTTTACCAGCGAATATTGTGTCCTTTAAAACGGGGGGTGAAAATGCATCTCATAAAGCCGCCATAGTAAAGATCACCATACCAACAGGTTTTAGGATGGTCTCTACAGTGGCGTGCACTTCACATAGGCAGAAAGGCACTGCCTACCTTAATAATTGCCTGAAATCACAATTTTAGCAACATAATTAAATAATGCCTACCCTGTCAAAAATCTATAATGCCTACCCTGTCAAAAATCTCTGTGCACGCCACTGGTCTTTACTTCTATTGGCCTCCACTGACTGTTTACTATCATGCAATGAAATCGTTTTGGTAAACTAATTTTTTTTTGTTTATTTTTGTTACGTAACATATATATTAGGTAGGTATATTTTCTTTTTAAAATTAAAAATGATATACAATTTTTTTATATAATTTTTAAGATTGCTATTTCCACACGATGTAAAGCAAGTCAAAAAAAATGTCTCGTGTCAGAGTCAAAATACAGTGTCTACTAAAAAGGCGAAATCTCCTACAAATATTGTGTCCTATCTCCTAATAATACTCCCTTCCCCAATAGGTATACGAGTATATCTTTAATCTTTATAAGAAGTACTGTATTGAAACTAGGAAAGGTTTTTTATATCCGAAATCTTCACAAAGCCCTCGTTCTCCAACTGGGGTGTTCCTCGAAGCGACCAACTTTGAAGCGCACCAAAAATATTCTTCGAAACGCAACACTTTCAATGTAAGCGCACCAAACTAGTGCGTTTCGAACATTGATTTTGGTGCGTTTTAAAGTTCGGTGCGCTTCGTACCCCCTCAAACCGGTCATCAGCATTCGCAACCTTAAAATTAAAATCTTTACGGCTGATCGTTTGATTAGTTAACTGCTCATTATAAAGAAGGTTAATAAAGTTGTACGACAGGGTGGTAAGCAGTAATGTCGGTTAAATGGCTTTATTAACATCGTTGGTGGGCCGCGGCGCATTGGTAAAGAAGCTGCGGATTGTAAGATTAATTTCAGTACTGTATTACTTTAGTTCTGTTTTTCGAGCGTATGTATGTATGTGGGTATCTATGTAACGTCTATTTTTTTGCCACGTTCACCTGAAACGCTTGGATTTTAACATAGGTGTCGTTAGATTCGTATTAATTGTGGAAGTGACATAGGGTATAGGTATAATTGCACATTTCAGCAAAAAATGGGTTTCTTTGTTTTAAGTTTGTTTTAGGCAGATGGGCTTTTGTTTTTAATAACATATTTAGCTTGTTGATGTTTTATTTTGCACAAGAATGATATAAAAGCAGATGACATGAGCAGGTCGCGAAGGAGAAGATGTTTTAAGAGGATAGATAATTAAATTTCACCGGTCGATCCGGCCCATTTTGCACTAAACCTAACAAGAATCCTACTGTTGTAAAATATTTATATAAGTACAATGTATTTGTATCTTGTTACTTGTCCTGTCTATACCTATAATTGTTAATTAGTATGTCTCGTGTTATGTACCAAATAAACGTTTTCTTTCTTTCTTTCTTTTACAATTAAATTAAAACAGATTTACTATTATTTTTTATTAATGTTTTAATCACACCAAATTTTAATCAATTTGTCGACATTATGGGTATTAATAAGTAACCCTATATATATATAATATCTAGGTATTTATACTAAGAAATATATTATATAGCGAAAGAGTTTTGTTTGTGAGCGGTAATCTCTGGCACTAACCGTCGGATTACAATAATTCTTTTGAAATGAAATTGAGCTCTTAAGTTAGGTTAAAGGCTATGTAACATCACGCTACGAGCGACGGGAGCAGAGCAATAACTAAAGATGTAAAAAACTAAACTAAAGATGTAAAAAGATTAATATTATTAATGGTCATTCACATTCTTTACTTTTATACATTTTAAATGTTACTTAAACACATATACCTAAACAATTACATATAGAAATTTTGTCAACCCAAACATCTGTATAAACAAAAGAATGAAATTAGATTCGCAATATTATTGATAATGACAATTATTAAAAAAATAATATAGTTTACCCAAAAACATTTTAACAAAAACTCAAACAGTAGAAGCTTTCCATAGTAATAAATATGCAAATTTAACTAAAATTATTTGAAATACAAATTAATTAGTCAAAGTATTTAAAGAATGTTGACCAATGCCTTCAGTAAAGCGAGGGGTACTAAAAACTGTAAAATTTTAATTAACTTTATACCAAATGTGTTGCGTAGATATTTGTATGAATTTATTTTATATTCTTATATGACACACAGTTGAAATAAACGACGAACAATGTGACAATTAACGCTTTGACAATCAGACTTTGTAAGAACAAACCTTAACTACTTTGTGATACCTCGATTAATTCCTGGAAGGTGCAGGTGTTAGGATACGCAGAATACGATTATCCGGTGTATTTTGAAGACAGAAGCGTGTGTTTTTTAGACAACTACAGTGTCAAACAAGCATGCCTCATCGTCATATCAGCCAAAAGAGGTCCACTGTTGGACATAGGCCTCTCCCAATTTTCGCCACCTTAGCCGTTCGTGAGCCGCCCTCATCCATTGTTTGCCCGCTACCCTTATTAGGTCGTTGGTCTAACTTGTGAGTAAGGAAAAATGTGTTTCGTCTCCCTCGGGAACCAGCCGATTTTTGGTATAATAAGCCTACGTCCGTCTCCGGCACTAAATCTATCTACACTCCAATTTTCATCGAAATCAGTTTAGCCATTTAACAAACACACACATACACACAAACTTTCGCATTTATAATATTAGTTGGACAGTCAACTGTCTCAGTACTTGTTAGACAAAATTTGATGACTCAATCGACACGAAAAGAAGTTGCTTAACCAACAAACACCGTCCAACAAGTAAGGTCGCCATTTTTATCAGCCGTGTGTCTCAACCTACACCAGTAAGCCAACATATGCAAATTTGATACAAACAGATCTATATAAATTATCTTAAATGACTGTAATAGCTTCATCGAGGCCATTCCCGGCTTTTATTAGTATATTAAATATCTTAGTAATTAATAATTTTTAATTTCTTTTTACCGTAATTAGGAGACAAGTAAATTAAGTTGTTTTTTAAGGAAATGATTTTTTTATAAATTAGCAGACTGTTGGTGGTCCAGTGCTATACACTTTATACAGTGTCCAGTGCTATAAACAGTGGCATATCGCCGGCTAAGTAATATTGCATTTTTTACCTATGAATACATAATTTTGGCTCGAAATCTGGTACTTTAACAGACTCGCCCCATACTACACCGATGGGACCGAACATATCAGGAGGAACACGGGTACCTATTATACATTTCTACCTACTCCTCGTCAAAATAGGCGTGATATTATGTCATCAAGAATTAAAATTTTAATGAATATCAATAATAATAATAATATAATACCTACCATATATCAATGTCTTTATAATTTTTAATTAAGCAGTACTGCCTAGTGCCATAAATTTGAATGCTTGAATACATCAATATTAATTATATAAACTAGTTCAGCAACTAAAGAGTAGACTATTACTACTATAATATTACTATTATAAAATAAACATCAGTTTATTTTATAATATATGGTATATTATAAAATAAACTGATGTTTATTTTATAATATATGGTGTCTGAAATCGCCAATCCGCTCTGAGCAAGTAAGCGTGGCGATCAATGCTCATGCCTTGTCTATATGAGAAGAGGTCCCTGCAGTTGTATAATAGCGGCCTGGTATGATAATGGTGATGATGGTATCGTGTGGTGTTCAGTCTAGAATATAAAAACCATCTCTTCTTGTACGTGAGGTGACGAGGGAAACATTAGAACTACATGCGTAAGCACCAGTCGAATTTGAATATTTCTTTTTGCGTTTGATAGCCCAGTTATTGAATAAGCTATGTAACATCACGCTACTGCCGCCGGGAGCATGGCAGTAATCAAATACGTGGATGATACCGCTCGGAAAGCTATTAGTAATTAATATAGAGGCTTCCGACTTGATCTAACGTCTGTTATCAACATGGTCACTTACGTACTAAATATTATACTCAATGTAAGTTAAAAAACCCAAAACAATCCCACCCATATACATCGCTGTGACTCCTGTAAGTCAGGATTAACAGTGCAGAATAGTCACGAACACCAAGTTCGCCAAGAATGCCGGCGGCTACTAAACCTATCTTTGACCTTACAATGAATTTTAGACTGATCCAAGTTTACCTTACGGTAGATCCACGCTGGTTTCAGCATGAATGGGTCGAATCGACCAGGGAAGTACTATCCTCTCATAGAAGATCGACGTAAGAGTAGTAGCATCCGTACTATTGCGTTTTGCTTGGTGAGTGAGCGCCGGAGAACCAATTTCCCTCTGTCTATTTTCGTCACCTCCCTCAACCTCTTCATGTACCCTACTCCCGTCACGGCAGACAGCGGCTTTGCAGAGTCTCTGGCATTGTAGGAGCATTGCTGGAGGCTGTGAGTCGTCCATGAACGACAGTTACCACTTACCATCACGTGGCTACTCGTCTGCCACTGTCAGCAATAAAAAAAACCTTTCTCTTTACAGGCATTTGTATTAGCCTACCAAAATGACTCCACTCTACTTCATGGTAAGCAGTCAGTGAGGTCATGGAGTGAAGGACATCATCTTTTAAAAAGTAGTTAGTTTCTTCAAGATGTTTTCCTTAGTCAGAAATGTTCAAAGTATATAGAATTTCTTGCCCGGTTTTGAACTTCACTTAGCCATTTAGCCATCAAGGCATGCATTATTATCAATATTGCCTCCATTAAGTTTATAAGGTAAACCAACCAATTACCATACATGTTGATACAATAAAAGGCCTCATTTCTGTCATACCATTACATTTAAGTTAATTAAACAATTATACAATCAGGAGTAATATCAAGATATCGGACATTTGATTGCTTAATTTGTTTTTATAATACGGTGGCCAACAACTGGAACTTTCACCTTTTTTAAATTATAATAAAATTTGTGTTTGTGTGTAAGAGTTCTTTGTTTAATTTTGCCTTCTTTTTTAGAATACGGTAGATTCGTGTTATTTCAGCATGAATAAAGGCCGAATCGAACAAGGAAGTACTTATTCTTTCATAGAAGCTCGACGTATATTTACCTTTTAGTTCGGTGAGTCACTGCGTTCCCTATCGCGTTCCCTATTCTTACCCATCTCCTCCTTTTTACCCTTCTATCCACTATCAGTGTCAACGACTTGGTTATGTTTTAATGAGCTGGATCGACCGGGGGAGGAATTCCCTCTCATAGAAGATCGACGTAAGAATATTAGTTTTCATGCTAATATGTTCCGCTCGGTGAGTGAGAGCGCCGGCAGCCCAAATACCTCCTCGGTCCTGATCCTTTTCCCTTTTCCTTCCTCATCCCCTTCTCCGTGGTCGGCACCGATTTTCTCGAATCTAGGTATAGGTTACGGTTTTCACTTATCATCAGGTATTCTTGTTTGCCACCAAACGTATAAAAAAAACAAAAGAAGTCATATTCTTAAGCAACCGCTTACTAGGATGACTGTATGAGTTGCGTAAAATTATTTGAGGCCTAGAGAGTCAATATCCTGGATAGGCTAAAAACGCGAGTTCTTCCTTCTCAGTCTTCTTATCGAGTGGTTAATGGTCGCCCTAGTGTCAGGATTTATTCAGGTCGCCCTTAATTTATTATAGACGCCAACTTGACTGTTATTAACATGGTAAAAACCGGGATCGACTTTTAAACGTGCCCAACGAAACGGAGACGCTCAGATCGAATATCACAATATGGTCACCCATCTAGCCGCATTGGTAGTTGCTTAACCCGCTAATTGTTTGCCGATCTGAGAGCGCAACGAGCTATGAGCATCTATGGCATCGTTTATTTTTGAGGAGTTTTCAGTAACAGTAAAATTATCCAACTAGTTATACTATGTTTACTTACTAGGTACCTAGTAGTACATTGAGTGTACAGAATTAGGAATTGAGAGCAAGCTGCCTAATTTGAGCACAAACACGTGAGTACTGGATACTGGGTGGTCTGCCACCCACGATACGAAGATACAGAGTCGTGTTATACTAAATATTTTAATTTTTGACATAATAGTTTTTATTTTGGCTGCTTTCTGGTATTGCTGTTCTGAAGTGGATACTTTTATTTGCTCCACTTTATGACACTGGTATTTGGCCCCCAACTACACTAACACAATTACAGTTAGATATAAATAAATTTTGATTCAAATAAATTTTGATTGTGGGGTTGCACTACTAGCATTACCCTAATCTTTTAGATACAGTAATTTACTTTTAAAAGACGAATTCCGTGCGAAAAAATTTGGCAATTATGAGGAATGTATCACGAGGAACTTTAAAACACATAATTAATTAAATACAATACAAATAGATACAAATATATGATTAGCGACAATTTTTTATAATTTACACAAAACTTCGGTGCGAATAGAATATAAAGCTACTTGCACTGTAGTCGCACGTACTCCCACTTCGCCACTAAGGCAGTTTCCCAGCTTTGAAGCCTCAACCTAAACCTCTCATATTTATATTGCAAGGAAAAAAGCTAATCCTAAAGAAGTCTCTACACCTTGCCATATTCTTAGCCGTTCGCTCATGTCACCAAAACATTTCAAGCCTGACTGCTTATAGCAACAAGTACAGGCAAAAACATACTTTATTGCCATACAAATACATCTTAATATAGCATAAAGAGTATTTGTATATTCTTTGTTCTAACTTGTATATAGAAAAAAAGCCTTTACCACATCATAATAAGTATCAATTTAGCATACAGTTAGCGGTAAAGAGTTTATTAACTGATTCAAAGTTTGATAACAGTTAGGGGATTTTGACACGTATATGTTATGAGTTAAGGTTGTTTTTTGCTTGATAACAAGTTATCTATTTGGAGATAGTCTGCGGACTAATTGAGACGTCTTCCTCACTTGTCTTTTTGTATGTCTGCTCGTTTGTGGTTTATGATAACCTGACTATGACCTTTTTACTTAACCTCTCTTATGTTGGGTATACTGTTGATCTGTGATCCAGCTGTTGTTATTCTGCTTACCCCTTGGAAGATCATGTCTCTGTGTCACAGTGCGTGCGTTACGTACGAGGTAGTGGATTCAATTCTTAGGCTGTCCACGGACATATATAATAATAGGCTATCCTTTATCAGCATACAATTTCCGCAGCGCTCCAGTGGAAGGACACTGTTGGTTAATATTTTCCGGTTCTCAGTACACGGGACAAACGGGGCTTAATTTTTGAAAAACACTTATGTCTAGTCATGGGCGTCATTAAAGCTGATACCTTAAGTGTAGCATACTTAATTCCATTAATTTAAGGTATGTGATGTTAAAATTGTGTTTTGATATGAAGAGAGATACCAAAGAAATTAAATATTGCGTGAAGGATGACATGAAAGAAATTGCACTGTTTAGATGACAGATAACACAAGGCATTGGAGTCGAAATATATTTTGACAATCCTAAAAAATATGTGACGAGGGAAAGCAAAACTTATGAATAGTGTTTTGATTATTTTTTTTTATTAAAATTAAAGAATTTGCAGAATTAAACATTTGTCTGTTGCCTATGCCATGCATGCAAGTTCAGCATATTAAAAAAACTAAAATAATAATAAGTAAACTTGACATATTCCTAAACCTCCATCGCCAGAGATTCATACATTTCGTATAAACAGGTTTACAAACAAGAACACAATATTAATTGCTTAATAACAAAATAACGATCATTTAGTAATGGACAGATAGGTGAACAAAAAACTTACTAATTAACGGTCAAGTAAGAAACTGAATTGAACAGCGAAAAGTCGACTTACATGATGGTAACCGTAGCCTATGGACATGACTATGTTTTTAAAGCATTGCTGAAATAATACTAAAAAAATTAAACCAAGCCGCTAAGCATTGCCACTGTGTAGGGAGAAGAGAAAAGGGAGAGTGCTGAAAGAAACGCATTTAGTAATTAGCATGAAAACTGTTGCAACTAATATTTTACATCGATATTTTATCTTTTTCTTCTTATCGAGTGGTTAGTGGTCAACCTAGGATTTGTTCATGTCGCCCATAGAGGCATCCGAGTTGACCTAACGACTGTTATCAACTTGGTAACAACCGGGACCGAGTTTTAACGTGCCCTCCGAAGCACGGAGATGCTTAGATTAAATTCCACTATGCGGTCACCCATCCATGCGCCAGCCGCACTCTTAGTTGATTAACCCGCAGATCGATTACCTATCAGTACAACGAGCTATGAGCGATATTTTATGAGAGGGTAACACAGTCTACTTACCGTTCCCAGCAAATTTTAAGATAATCAAATTTCTTATTATGTGCCTACCATTACCGGACCTATTGGGAAGAAAAAGTCTCACTAGTTCTGCCACGGAATTTCTTGTACGGAACTACTGGGAATAAAGGTTATGGATCACACAAATTTTGGTTCCGTGTGGAGAATTGGGGATCGAGCCCACAACCTCGAGCACAGTAGTCATTTGAGCTCCCACTGCGCCACAGAGGCAGTCAAGTATTAGGGGTGAGAGGAGGGAGAAGGCTATGTCCAGCAGTGAACATCTTTCCGCTGATATAATGATGTTGATAAGACAATCGAATATGCGTTTTTTTTTCTGTAGCAATAATAATAGTTCTCAATATATCAAAATTCTTGCTGTACCCCAATATGAATTGATTCATCAAATTTTAGCATACCTACAGTGTGTCGAATTGCAATTAGTTGTGGCCACTACTAACATTCCTTTTGGTTTACTAATACCTGCAAGCTTGATAGCAACTTTAGAAGACTTACGATTGAAATATTTATCTCAAAAACTTACGATAAAATTTTAACAAAACTACAAAACATGATCTGGTGGTCGCCTTTCTTCCATGATGACCGGTTCTATTACGACATACTAGCTTCCCGTGGCGCGGTTCCACCCGCGTCTTTGCTTACTGCTCTGCTCCAGACGCCAGTAGCGTGATGTTACATAGCCACGCAAGAAGAATTATTTGGGTAATATTGCAAAACAGTTTTATGTTGTTTATGTCATAATATCATTATTACAAAAACAATATTATTGAAGTTTGAAGTTACAAAAACGCGCCAAAAATACTGTTTCTGTAATGGCGTCGGTCATATGTCACGCGTGACGTCACACGCCAGTAAAATTGCAGTTGAAGTGTATGTTACTTGCGTGTGATGTCACCGGAGCTACAACTAAGTGACAAACTGTTCTGTTGTCAGATGAAATTTCAAAAATTATACATAATTTATTTCGTTTATTTTTTTAAAATATACATGTTTTACATCAAAATTAAGTGAAATATATCTATTACGCTATTATTTTTGAGGATGACTACAATTAGTATATATTTCCAATGTTGTCAAATAGCATATTGTAATAGTTTGTTGGCGAAAGCTCGAAACCTCCAACTTTGAGTCATAACTATCAATTGACGACCAAATAAACTATACTTTTAAGTAGTTCTTGAAGATTTTGTCGTCGTCGTATAATAATAAACTAATTCATAATAACGCCTACAATCTAATTTTAGTTTTCTATTACTTAAAATCCAATTTAACGCGCAAATTTATGTCAAAAACGTGTCACCATAAATGTAACACGGATTGGACTTATTAATGTTTGAAAAGAAAAAGGTATTAAATTGGAAAGTAAGAATTAGCTATTGTCAAAATGGTGGCCACTATGTCGAATTTATTAGATGCTTTTTCACACCTTAAAAGACTTAATGGTCTGTTATTATTTACATAAATATAGTACTTGATATTAACTTATTTAATACATAAATAATTACATACCATCACACTTATATTTTTACTTTTAAATCGAACCTCTAAACAGAACACAGTTTAGTAAATTGTATGTTCTAGGTCTGTCTATGGTCTAACACAGCCCTGTATAAAAATACTTTCTTTTGCGTACCTAAGCCAAATAAATACTTTTACTTTTATTCAATCTGCTAACACCATAAGAAATACCATAAAAAACATTTTCGGTAGCCGAAACAACATTTTATTCATAAACACACTTTCGCTTAAACAAAAAAAAAACGGCAAACATCACACCCATCGGCTTCCAAACCTTACAATAATCACTTAACCTAACAATATCAATATTTTTTCTCTATCAACCCACTTGACCACTTACAGATGACACTTTAAAAAAAAACTTTAATCTTTAGATCCCTTTGCTATTTGAGTATGACTCAGAATACCACCCAAAGAGTGAAAATCCACTGTCTCCCTCACTCGTATAGCGCTGTCTTTGTCTCACGTTAGTTTTTTTATTCATTGAAGAGTTTGCTGTCAAAATAAGGATTATACGACGGTTTGGATGTGGTTATGTTAGAGTGATTACTTCAATAATAGAAAACTAATGGAAGACTTAAAGCTTTAGTCTTCTTTGGATGCAAGAGTGGTGGACACCATCGCAAAAGCCATGGTGTGAAGCTACTGGAATAGTGGCCTCCGCTATTGCTGCTTCATGAGATGCAGTCTCACGCTCAAAAGATCTAGGATCAAAATTAAAAGACAACATGCTCTGGTAAAGACTTAGAAGTATTGAGTCTTTTAATAGGTTCGTATTCGGTTTAGTCTTATTAAGACTAGCATCAGAGTTGCGCTCCAGGCACACACGGGCTAAGTGACCGACGCTATTGCATTTATGACATGTAATATTTATAGCGCTACATTTGTTGGACACGTAATTTGCAGCACCACAGTGGAAGCATTTCCTTTTTAGATCCTCAACTGTAATTTGTCTCAGACTTGGTCCTGGTCCAATTTATTGACAGAAGTTTTTGGGCTTTTAAATTCTGCTAGGAATGGGTTTCTCTTTCTGTCTCCTAATCTCATTCCCTTCATCTACGTCGACTGCTTGGTTGTGCGCAGCCATACATACATACATAGCTTCATACCTTTTATCGCCGAAGGGGTAGGCAGAGGTGTTTAACCACCCAATTTTCGCCATTTTATTTTTGGCTTCCATGTAACAAGAGGCGAGCTTGTTGCCATGGCACATTTTCAGACTCCATCTCTATAGATAGACCAGAACAAGACCAAATATATCTTTCATACACGCTCATAATTTACTTGTAATAATATTTGTAATTGGGTCCTAATACATCACGTTTTAGGTCCTTGTTCCTTCGCAAGATAGTCTGACCACCTGATAAGGCTGGTAACATATAGATGAGCGCGGCTCACGATCGTTCAAGGTGACAATTCTTAGGGTAGACCTTTCTCCAACAGTTGACGTATAGGCCGATATAGTGATGATATATGAAGCCTACCAAAGTGCCTCTACAGAATCAGCTTCTCTAGAGAAGTCTACTTACCCAGATATTGCACTTCATAAATCTTTTTTTATATATGGCTAAGGTGACAAAAAAGCGTACGGCCCGTCTGATGGTAAGCAGTTACCATAGCCTATGGATGCTTGCAACACCAAAGATTTACTAGCACGTTTCTGACCCTGTTAAAAACCTTATAACTCCTTTCTTGAAGAACTCCATAATATATTGTAGTCTCTAGGTAAATCTCGATAGTCTTTTTACTTATCAATTAAAATTTAAATCTTCTAATATCGTTCTTGGTTCATAATAGCATATTACCATCCCGCTTGGCATTTACAAAAAAACCCACAGAGATGTGAGTGATGACTTAATTTTTAGAACCACCGCGTGGTAACCGGACCGTGTACACATGAATTAGAAACTGGATCGAGTATGCAAATTAATTACAATTAAAATATAACAAAGCATTTTTTCATTCTTTGACTCTTAGATTTTTAGTATCGCAGAAAACTATAGTGGTACCTATCATCAGATGATCGACCACTGATTAGTCAACTACCACAGACAATTCAAGACTTTTTGTCAAGCATTGCGACAAAAAATTTGACATTGAAACTCGGAAACTAACGTCGACGCGACTTGAGAACGAGAATTAAGTACTACACTTTAAACTTTCGTCTGTCATTCATTTAATGTGGAATGCAGAGAATATAGACTGCCATTTGCTACTATCCAAATTATAAGACAATGTAATTTTTTTTTAAATTTATGTAACCCTAAATTATTTTCTTCATGTTCGTGGTTACATTTTGTCATGCAGGTGTACTGTCCTGTATCACCAGCCGTGATGTATGGTGTCTTTACACTATCCTCACAGCCTAGCCCCTCACATTAATAGCGCAATGATAAATGTCCCTAGTTCATTTGATGAATATTAATATCAAAAATGTTTTAGACTTTTTATTTTAGATTGATAGCATAAAATTTATCCGTTTGTTTGTGGAGATTTTGTTACGAATAGCTTGACTGATTTGGATAGAATCTTATTTTAGATAGGGCAATTAATTTGTTTTTAGATATATCGATATCACAGTGACTGCCAAATTGATCGTGCGTATACGATTTCCGAGTTTGGAAATCTGATGCAGTTTTCGTGTCGACAATCGATCTCTTTTATATTTTTTTATAACAGCAACTTCCTCACTAAAAAATAGCTTTGTGTGGAAGAGAATCTTATGTCTATAGCCTGAAGACTTATATTATTGAAGTAGACCTCCTTCAAGGTAGTAAGTGTTTAGGTTAAGTTTGCAAAGAGTTTAGATTAGGAGGGTTTACGCGTCATGAGTGGAAACGTCGCAATTTTAAAATATGTTCTGTTAACATGCTAGAATTAGGTGACAGCTGTTTATAAAGTAAGTAACCATAATGCTTACAGTCATTTTACTATGAAAATAACGCAACTTAAGTTTCAAATGTATTATTTGCATGTAATTATACCAGCCTGTTTTACTGTCCCACTGCAGGGCAAAGGCCTCTTCTCATATATATAGAGAAGGAATGAGCATTAATCACCACGCTTGCTCAAGGCGGATTGGCAATTTCAGACTTTTAAGTCCAGGTTTCCTCACGATGTTTTCCTTCACCGTCAGTCAGAAATGTCCAAGATAAACTTAGAAAGTACATATGATTTGAAAAATCACATTGGTACTTGCCCGGATTCGAACCCACTACCTCGTGTTTATGCCGTGTGTTTGTGCCTTATCCACAGGGCCATTTCGACTTTTTTAAAGCATTTGCATGTAAATAGAACTGTAAACGCAATGATTTCTTACTTTTTATATAGTTTTTACCTAATTCTAGCATTTAAACAGAACATATTTTTAAAATATAGCTTTAATTAAATGATAAAAATTGAAATATATGACTCTAAATTGCGACATTGCTACTCATGACGCGTAAACGCTAGATTAAGATAAGGTGTTTAGTGCTAATTTTAAGTTTGTTATAATCTTTTGTATGTCGCATCTGGGCAGTAAATAAATGCGTTTTCTATCTTTCTTTCTTTAGTCTACCTATATTATTTAGCAAGCGTGTTGGAGTAAGGTCATATTTTATCATATCAGCCAAGGGACGTCTACTGCTTTACATAGACCTCAACCAATTTTCACCGAGTTTTAATAAATACTGTCTTTTCGCTGAAGGATGACATCGCGAGGAAACCTCGACTAATAAAAAATAGCCTGATATTGCAAATCCACATTTAGTCATGTCGATCAACGCTGTGACAAGGAACCGATTAAACTAGCAATGTCTCAGCTGAAACGATGATAAATATCGAAATTTATTGTAATAACAATTATTTTAAGACAGTGCTGACGATCAAATTTCTCTCCCTTTCCTTTATCCTCACCTCCCTCAATATTTTCACCTACTCCACCTCTTTCACGGTAGGCAGCGACTTCACAAGTTTCTTGGCTTTACGGTAGCAATGCTAGGGACTCTTAATTCGTCCAAGAGCGACAGTTACCACTTACGTGGCCTGTTTGCACGTCTGCCACAGTTAGCAATGAAAAAAAATTATGCTACTTCCACCCGATTAAATATCATCAACATTATTTTTTGAGTGTTGTGTCTACCAAATGCGCGCACTCAGCCGACCAAATTGTCAATCTGACAGCTGTCAAAATAACATTTATATGACGGATGAGTATGATAATGAAAGAATTTAATGTGCTACTGTTTGTTTATAACTATTAAACTCTAGAATTTCTTCGAATATCTATCATGCTATTATGTCATTTAATACAAGCCTTCTGCTTAGCGGTTTCACCCACGTTATGTTACATCTTTGGTTACTGCTCTGCTCCCATCGTTCCTAGCGTGATGTTACATAGCTTATAACCTTCCTCAAGAACTGGGCTATCATACGCAAAAAGAATTATTTAAATCCAACTGGTAGTTCCAGAGATTAGCGCGTTCAAACAAACAAACAAACTCTTCCGCTTTAAATATTAATATAGAACAAAGCGATATCACCAAAATAACCACATCAAATCCCCATCATAATAATAACCACTTAGCTCAATTCAATTACAAATTTAACATCTATAAATAAAACGCTAAAACCGGCGCTATTTTATTTTTGTAGTGTAATCGTGTGTGGTCACCATATTAAATTTTATTGACGTAAAACATTTTTATTCGGTCGTCTATAGGACATAATCCAGTGATAGATATAATATGTTTTATTTCTAAATAAAGTAAACTTGGTATTTTCTAGTTATGTTTTTAGTTTTTTTTTATACGATAGGTGGCAAATAAACATGGTCGTATGCTTGATGGTAAGTGGCAACTGTAAACCTATATAAATGGCTGTGTTTTCCAAGCATTACGAAAGTAATAATGCTTAGAAAACACAACCAAATCGTTGGAGAAGGGGATGAGGAAGGAAAAGGGAAAAGGATCAGGACCGAGGAGGTATTTGGGCTGCCGTCTGACCGAGCGAAACACAATAACATGAAAACTAATATTCTTACGTCGATCTTCTATGAGAGGGTAGTAGCCTCGGTCGATTCGGCCAATTCAGTGTGCATCTACTACCGTTAAAACATATAAATTATATCTTACCCATCTTATATCTTCTGTTTTAGACGGATCTTAATAATATTAATAGCAGCGCCACACAATATTAATCATACACGTCTGTATGTAAGTGTTGAAAATGTTATGTTTTCGTAATTTCGCGACAACTAATGTGTGTGGAGGTCCTGGATGTCCAGGGCTGGGTGTCTTATGTTAAGGACAGGATTTTGAGAGATCTTTTGTATTATGGTACTCAGCAGCGGTCCCAGGATTTGGGTTATGGGGCTTGACGCCGGTTTTTGGTTGCGTTTCCATTGAGGAGGAGCTGGGCAGAGTGGAAAGGAGAGAGCAGTTAGAAATGGCAAGTGTTTCCATTGTAGCGGAGTGGGGCAAGCTGGATTCAGCCGCGTTCCGATCAGTCTTCTTAGTCACCTTTAGGGTACGTTTCCATTGACGTGGAGCTAGGCGGAATAAAGAGAAGACCGTAAATTGTCAAACACAGTGCTTGAAATTTCCACTCCACGTCAGTTGAAACAGTAAGTGGAGCTAAGAGGAGCTGAGCGGACTTTCAAATAAAATATGTAAATACGCGGCCCTGGGCTAGACAGAATGGAGTCGAGCGGACTGTAGTGCCCCCGCTCGGCACCGCTGTTCACTCGACTCCGTTCTATACGAAGCGGAGGATCATTCTTCTCCTTTCTTTTAAAACTGGAAACCGATGATGATGATACCAAAGTGTGAGAAGAATCGTTGTCATCATTGACAGCCCGGTTTTACCGTTGCTTAACAATAGGACACAAAGTAATAGGTATTGTTTCGTCAACAATGGTGCCTTAAGATAACCCCCGTAGTAGGAAACAAGCGTTGTGTCACGGAAGACTTTGTAAATATATAATTAACGAATACAATTTACACACAGGTTCGGAAGAAATAAATTATAATTAAATAGCTCACACAAAGTTTTGCGACGTGTGGGGGAATAGTGGAGATCGAACCAACAACCTCGTGAGCAGCAATCGCTAGAGCTCCCATTGCGCCAGAGGCAGTCATCACACTGACACCTTCAAGTATCAACTTGCCTTAAAGTATGACGCCTAATCAACCAGAGGAAACAACCTCTTATAGCAATCTTATTGTAACCGTACTTTGTCTCTATCCTTGTTTTTAATGGTACAAAAGAAAAAGACAAAACACAAAGTAATATTAAAATAATACTGCTATAAGAAATAGGCCCCAAGTCTCAAGAGCTATGCAAGTTCTTAGTAAAAAGTAACAGTCTATTGTCATGTCAAAGAAATTAACACTGGTATCCAACTGTGAATGGGAACTGTATAGTTATTGTAACTACGCCTTCGTCACCTCACTGTTCATAAATATAATATATATTATAATAGGTATACTGTGGCACTGTTTTGTAATTATTTAGGACATCTTCTTTTATCTATACTTATTTATGAAGAGTTTGTTTGAACGCGCTAATCTCTGGAACCACCAGTCGGTTTGAAAAATTCTTTTTGCTTATGATAGTCCAGTTCTCGAGGAAGGTTAAAGGCTATGCAACATCACACTACTGGCGACGGGAGCAAAGCAGTAAGTAAAGACGTGGATAAAACTACACCGCAGAAAGCTAATGCTATATATATTTTAACTGACTAGCATACGGCTATTTTGATGATATCTAAGTGTTTACCTACGAACATTGCTGTGTACTCTAAGCTTTGCAAAAATATTTAAGAAAATAACTAATTAAGTTGTTGCCGATTATAAGAGAAAAATAACGGAAAAAGGAACCGAAAAGTATTTAAAGCCTACGAAGCGCTGACTCTGAACGCTGCTATTTTAACATACGAGAAAAATCAATAGAACGGACCCTAATGAAGTAGGAAAAAGAAAAAAAATTGTTTTTGGAACTCTCACTTATCAAACGAAACATTGATATTCTATGACACCGTAGATAGTTTTCCTTTTTAGTTTTCCTTTCCTTATAAACATTAACAGTTATACAATATTTTGTTTTATATTAGCCATATAACAAATTAGCTCTACCTGGTGTTAAGAATCCAGAGATGAACTTATTCTAAAAGTCATCGTGATAAACTAATGATTAGCATGTTGCCCTTCACTATGGCGGCTATAAAAAATGCATTTTCCCGACTCGCTTATGAGCGTTTACGCGTCACAACGTCGCAATTTAGAGCCATATTCGTGGTTTTAAATCGCTAAAACCAGCCAGGAACTTCTATCATTTAAATACTCAGTTTCTTCAAAATATAATATTGCCTGGCTACCCTACTCAGATCTAAATCCGTAGCAATAATCACTAACTAATGTACCCGAAGACATATTTACGAACGAATATTTTGTTCGTATTAACAAGACGGTCTCCATGACAACGTGGCGATGATGACAAATTAAAGTAATTGGTACACGTGTTAGGTGATGTATGTCTTTTGTTTGTAGCTGGTTTTAGTGTGAATGAATTGTTGAAGTATACTCTTTTATAAAATGTTAGGTGTTGCCCGTAGCTTCGGCTGCGTGAATGTTGGTTATTGCATTCTTCATACAAACTTTCGTCACCTATTTCAAATCGTTCCTGCCATTTTTTGGCGATAAAAATCTCCTCAATTGTCTATGTTGCTCTCCAATGTCTATTCTATCTCTATACGAAATTACACGATAATCGGTTCACTGGTTTAGACGTGAAGGCGTAACAGGCAGACAGAGTTACTTTCGCATTTATAATATCTGTATGGATTGCATAATTACCAAATTTTGCTATTTTAATAACTTTTAATTGACCGCAGTAACTAATCTTAGTATGTTCTTTTACGGCGATATGCGCAAGTCACAATAACTACTTAATCATCTTAACCATAGACAATCAATGTAAAATTAAAAAAAGAAACAAAACATAGACATATTATACTTAATCGGTCAACCCGCAACATTCCAACCGTCACAAATCAAGAATTTAAAAAAAGAACTCACAGACTACTCCAATTAACTTTTTAATTACTGAAGCAAAAGCAAAAAATATTGTCAGCCTACTTAGCTACCATAGACAAATTGAGAGTATTTTTTTAAAGAAAAATACAGATAAGCTTATGGGTAAAAGCTAATATACCTATTAATAATTGTCTCAAAAGATAAATGGTGCACTTTAGAGATCTTGAATTCAATTTCCGAAAGGTTCACTCACTCATTCATTCATTTATTTAGATCACATGAGTGACAGTGAACATCAAAATTAAAAAAAACAAAATGTAAGTAAATTAAACGACGAGGTAGAGCCATGTGAAGAACTAGCAAGAAACTTAGGCCTACAAAAATAATGCTACATAGTTCAATTGTTAGATACATTATACTTTTTTTACACAACTTACGGCACCACATATTTTTTTATTGCCGACAGTAAAACAAGCAAACAGCCAACGTGATGGTAAGTGGTAACTGTCGGTCGTAGATTGCTCAGAGTTTCTGGCACTGCTCCTGCAATGCCATGGACTCTGCAAAGCCGCTGCCTACCGTGAAGGGAGTGGAGTAGGTAAAGGAATTGAGGTAGTAAAAAAGGAGGGATAAGAATAAAGGAAAGGGAGGAAATTGAGTTGGGAAAACGTTATGACAATAATTTGTAGTAACAGTTCTTTCCACGGCTGTATCTTCGACAACAAATTGGTCGTCGGCAAATTGCTATATTAATATAATCTAAATTACATAACTTACTATCAGGTGGGCTTTAGGCTTGTCTGTCATTATAGGTATTCATCAACATCATACCAGCTCGTGACTACCCCACTGCAGGGAAGGGCCTCTTCTCTTAGAAGGTATGAGCATTGATCGCCACGTGCGCTCAATGTGGATTGGTGATTTCAGACTTTTTTTATATTACCTTAACTGCCTCTGTAGTTCGGTGGTACTGTGTACAGATTACCACATAGGGGTTCGATCCCCGGGTCGGGTAAGTGATATTGGGTTTTTCTGTCGAGTAATTCTCAGTATTAGCCCGGAGTCTGGAATTGGGCCTGATAAATAGCAACAGGGTCGCCCCCTGTTAGTAGTTAATGGTGAAACGTGGGTGTTTAAACACTTTGGTGAAGCTATGTATGTTACCTTAACTTTATTTTCAATATACAGAACCCATACAAAACTAACGATTCTCACAAACAATAAAAAAAATATATCTCTTTTTAAAATCTTATCTCTGGTACATTTTTCTGCTCAACTATATTAATACAAATTACTACAATTTAGTACATTCAATGTTTATCTGTGCAATCAATTAAATCTTGAGCTTTTGGCTCTTCGATCTAGAATAAAACACAGGATTAGTCTAGTTGGGAAATCAAACTACTTAATAAAAAACAAAGGAAGAAGAAATTGGTGACTTGACATACAGATTAGTACCTAACCGCAGTAATAAGTACACAGATAAAGGTACAGTTACCTTTTACCACACCTATGAGAACAGTAGTTCTTTTATAATCTAGACCGGCTCAAAACATCGGCTCTGGGGTATGCTCCAAGTGTCAAATAACAAGGAAATAATGCCCAATTGTTTAAATGCCCAGTTGTCATCATCACAGTACATTTATTTTTTTACTGCAATGTTGAATTGTCATATAGATAAGGCAGCATTGAATGCTTGTGGATAGGGACTACTCACACTTATTCAGTTCTATTCAGCTTATGCCCATAGAAAATCGTTGTTTTCTATGAGCATAAGCTGAGTAGTTAAGTTTTTTTGAGTTTATCAACAGCATTTATGTTAGCAGTTCAGTTGCGGTTAAATACCGATCTAAAATTACTAAAAATATTTTTATACCTTAAAATCAATGTACTTGTGACGAGTGTTACTTCTGATTTCTGATGTTGCCAGCGTCCATAGGCTACGGTAATTGCTTACCATTACATGTGTAAATAAAGTTTTAAACACTTATTTAATAAACTAACATAAAATCCCTGAGGTTTAAAAAATGAAAGTGTGAATAGTATTAATGTCGTTGTCTTTTAGTTGCAAAATACGACGCGTGGGCGAGGCTTACGGTTCGGTTTTATGATTTTTTTATATACAGCGTGTTTCTATCTCAGCTTTATATAAAACTAGCTGTTGCTGGATTCACCTGTCTGAATATCACGTAAGAATCCCACTAATCTTAAATTATAGCCTTTGTGTTATTCATATGTAGAGACATATGAATAAGACAAAGGCTACCTTCAGTCAGTTCGCTGACGTAGAGTACGGCCATGAGAAGAACTGGCAAGAAATCATGTCACTCTTTTTAATCGCCAGGTTATTACAATTTTTCGTAAGTTACAATTTCGAGTAGCATGTAAAGTGACGCAAGCATTACGCTAGTTTCATGAAAATCCATTCAATAGTTTTTGCCTGAGAGAGTAGCAAACATCATACATTTCATACAACCAAACCAACTTTCACGTTTATATTATTAATGTGATTGCTTATTTAATTAGTATTCTGTAAATTCACTGTTGTCTTCTATCTGTTCCCAAGCTCACTTCTTTAAAAGAACGTTGCAAAATATCAATATCATTCAAAAATTTTTCGCCAGAAGATTTGTCTGAAAATTTCATACATGTAAAGTTTTTTATTTAATATAATTATGCTGTAGCAAAAACCGTGAATTTATAAAATTTAAAATTATATACATGTAGTACCCACGAGTCGAGTACGGGCGAGTCGCTACTATATTGCATAAATTGGTATATTAAGCACTAATAATATTCTTACAAAATTAAAAGAATAACAATAGATAACTGACAACAACCTGTATATAAAGGATTGACATCTATATCATCGTCGTGTGAGGTCTATAAAGTCATTCGGTACCGTTCTGCCCACGCCACGAGCGTCCAGTCGTGAACATACACAGACAAATTTGTAATTCACCGAGTGAGAACATTTTATACTATAATTTTATGTTATTTTAGCTTTCAAGAGTTTTAATTTCAAGTTATTTGTTTGAATTAAAAGAAAATTGTATGAATATAATTAGTTTTAGTATCAGTTCTAGTTTTATTAGTTTTCATTGTGAGCACTAGGAGCGCTTATTTCATAAATTTTAATGAGAAAATTTAGTTTTCAGATAATTAGGTATGTATGTATGTTATTATTTGTTTAATTTCAAAAATGTGTAAAGAAAAAATAATGTTTAAAGTAAACATTAGAGGCGCGCTATTTATTCCTGGAAGTTAGAGAATGTTTAGTCCTCAGTGTGAACACCAGAGGCGGTGTTCAATATACCCAGACTAATGAAAATAGCCATGTTCATGCACACAAATATTTTTACTGAGCGGGAATATAATCCGCCACCTCTGCATGGCAGTCCGTACAGTATCACCGAACCACAGATGCAGTCAATAACCAATATTCAATAATAGAAAACCCAAAACACTTACCTATAACATGTCAATAGATCTTGGTGAACATTTTCAAGGTGAAATGATGACCTGATAGGGGTGATGGGCAACCCTTGAACAGGGCTAGTTCGTGAGGAAGTTTATAGGTTTGTAAAATCACGCTAAGAGCGACTGGAGCAGAGCAGTAATCAAAGATGTTACTTAGCGAGGGTAAAACCGCGTCGCGGAAAGCTACTGTTAAATATTTAGAGATTTTGCTAAAAGTCATTTTGATTAATATCATACAATGTTATTGTACAGGCCTCGCTTATTTTATTTCATTTTATTAATAATGTACTGTACGCATGTTTTGACAAATTAATTCTGCGCAGGAGTTTACCGATAATTATGTTTTGTACTAGGGTTGTCAGTTACACGAAATAATTATTCGAATATTATTTTTGGTATAAAGTGCTTTAATAGCACTTGTATGTGAGTGCTTTTACCATAAAGGTTTCTTTGATAAGTTTTTATGGCAATTTTTTTTATTAACTGCTTTTCATTAGAAAAATTGACAAACACACCTTTGTTACTACCATAGCTATGAATACTTACATTGTAATAATACAAAAGGTATGAATCCATACTTCTATACTAATCCATACAAAATTACCTATAAATACGAAAGTAACTCTGTCTGTCTGTTACGCTTTCACGTCTAAACTACTTAACCGAAATTAGACTAAACCTAAATAGCGGATTAAAGTTTGTATAAAAAATCGTTAATGTAATAATATAACCGACATTTACACGGGCGGAGCTGCGGGCAATAGACTACTTATGTATAGTTTCCGGTCTAGAACCATTCCTTCACGCGGTGGGTGTGCTATGGAGTACTTAGTAGCGGGCAGGTTGCCAGCAACCATGACCGCTATTCGGTACATCAAATTACTTTGTGTGGAAGAAGCCTATGTCCTATGTGAACACATTAATAATTTATTTTCACAAATTTAAACAATACTGTACTATTAAAAATGTTCGCCAACCCTATGTTAGCATCTGGGTGGCCCCTACGTCCGATACCGTGGCAGTCTAAAATAAAACGATAGCGATCGAGTGAGATAGCACGCTGTGACGTCACGCTTGCCTTCTCACTCGCACACACTTCGAAAGTAATGAGTGTAACTATTTTGCGTGTAGACCCTAATTAAACATAATTATAATCTATATTGGACTATAGTAAAACATAACGCCTTTTGTTTTGAAGGGGTAGACTGAGGTGTATCAACCGCCGTTCGCCAACTATATTTATTCACAGACATCATTTCAGACTCCGGGCTAATACAAAAAATTTCGGTAGAAACAAATTATAAAATTTTAATCAGCCTGACTGTTAGAAGCAAGATCCAAAAATCTAAATCCTTTGGACCTTTATTCCTTGACAAGGTTTTTTTAAAAACAAGTATTTAAGTATGTATATCCGCATTCCAGAACCCATAACACAAGCTATAATATATGCTTACTTTGGGTCTAGATGGCGTTGTAGGTAGTTGTTGAAATATTATTATTATTATAAGTTAAGTAATTGCAAAGTTTAAAGAAATGAAATTTAGACCTTACTTAACTAACCGATGAATAAGATTAGCCCACAACCGGCTAAGGTGGGGTTTGGGCGAGACCTATGTCCAGCAGTGGACGTCTACCGGCTGATATGATGAATCTAACTATCAATACGATAAATACTAAGATAATAATAATATAATAAGATATTTAAGGTATGAGTAAATGGCACGTTAAAATGCAAAGAGTACTAAAATGCTAACCTTTTTGCCGACGGCAAACTCGCATATAACAATAGCACCATAAGAATTGGCAAACTCAGGCTAATTCTCAGGTTGGACTGTAGATACGTCAGTCACTGCTGTGCTGTCTCTAATGGAGTGCCGCCGTGATTTTGATGTGCCAATAGTACCGTATCTATTTTATAACTGTATGATTGTCAATTATTAACATAGAATAAGATTGTATGTATCACTAACAACATGAATCTTGCAACTTGAATAAATGATTATTTTTATTATTAATAGTACAATTTTTTTTTTTATATTATAGCCTATTAAAGTGACTCCACCCCGCCTGATGGTAAGCAGTCAGTGGAATCCAGAAGTGGCGGCCACTATACCAAAAGCCATCGTCTTAAACTGCTGGTATGGTGGCCTCCACTATGGCGGCTGGGAATGGGGTTAGGGGAAGGGAATGAGGGAGGTGAGGAAAGAGGAAAGGGGGGAAATTAGGCCTCCGGCGCTCTCACTCACCGAACGAAACGCAGTAGTACGGATACTACTACTCTTAAGTCGATGCAAATCCATTCCCGCGATGTAGTCCATCCATAGATTTAATTTTTTTATTATAACTAGTACGCTTTAGATTTGTATAATCAAATTGGTAAACAATATTTACTGCTTAGCTTGGCGAGTATAATATTAATGCTGTACTGTTATTTATCTGTCAATAAATTAAAAAAAAAAACACACACACACAGACGTATAGGCACGCACGTACGCACGCACGCACGCAGGCACGCACGCACAAACACAAACACGCATACATACACGCACACGCACACGCACACGTTGATGGTGCTTGCTCCGATACCATGATGGTTAATGCTGGCGTACCACAAGGCTCAGTGCTCTCCCCAACGCTGTTTATTCTGCATATCAATGACATGTTAACCATTGAGAACATGCATTGCTATGCAGATGACAGCACTGGTGACGCGCGGTACACTAGCCAACAGAATGTTCCTCCCAGCTCCGTGCATGAGAGACGGTTACAACTTGTGTCTGAAGTTGAGGGCTCTCTTGGGCGGGCTCTCGAATGGGGTGAGAAGAACTTAGTTCATTTCAACCCCACGAAGACACAAGTATGCGCGTTCACTGCGAAGAAGGACCCTTTTGTTATGGCGCCTCAGTTCCAAGAAGTTTCTCACCGTATCTCCGATGTCATTGGGATCCTCGGCGTTCAAATATCCAGCAAGGTCCAATATGGGAGTCATTTGGAAGACAAAGCCAAACTGGCGAGCAAAAAGCTGGGCGTCCTGAACAGAGCCAGACGGTACTTTACGTCATCTCAACGGCTTGTGCTATACAAAGCACAAGTCCGACCGCACGTGGAGTACTGTTCTCACCTGTGGGCAGGAGCCCCCAAATACCAGCTCGACCCACTTGACTCCCTCCAACGGCGAGCTGTTCGAATCGTCGACGATCCCAATCTCACAGACAAATTGGAGTCACTGGAGCAGCGGAGGGACTTTGACTTTCTATGCGTGCTCTATCGTATGTTTAACGGGGAGTGCTCTGAGGAACTGTTTGACTTGGTGCCATCGTCTCCTTTCTATCATTGCACCACTCGACATCGCAGCAAAGTTCATCCATACTACCTGGACACGATCTCGTCTAGCACGGTTCGTTTTCAGCGTTCATTTCTCCCACGTACGTGCAGGCTCTGGAACGAACTACCAGCTGCGGTGTTTCCCGAGCGCTATGACATGTCCTTCTTCGAACGAGGTTTAAAGAGAGCATTAATATCACGGTAGGCAGCGGCTTCGCAGAGCCCCTGACGTTGCAGAAGTCTATGAGTCTATCATCAGGTGGGCTGTTATCTCGTCTGCCACTATAATGCAATAAAAAAAAAACACACACAGTGTGCAAACTTTCGCATTTATAATATTAATAGGATATTAAAATGGAAGAGTTTTAAGGTTCGACTCTCGCTTAGAGCAAATATTTGTGTGCATGAACATTACTATTTGCATTGGTCTGGGTATTTCTATATATTATGTATGTACCTAGGTTTGTATTTACAAAAAAATATTTAAGTATTCACATTCTAGAACCCATATCATAAGTTAATATACTTACTTAGGGTGTAGTTAACGGTGTTTAGTTGTCGTGCTATTATTTAAGTTATTCTGGTCTGATCCCGTATATGATACCCTGGGGGATCAGGATGTATAGGTATTATTATAATTTTTACTACATCAGTAACAATATCCGTAAGTTCAAAGCAAAACTTAGAAAATATGTACACACTTTTGTCAATTCATACCTAACCGGTTCTGAACCCTCAACTTTGTTTACCACAGACAGAAATAACCATTAAGCTATACATCAAAGTAATTACTTAGTTTAATAACCACATAATTATATTTTTTTGTAAGGAACATAAATATGGCTACCCTGTCAACGCTTTATAAAAGTTGCCATACGCTAAAAAGAGTTTGAATTATTTTTTAATTAATTTAATTATGTCTACTTAGGGCCACACACGAACCGACTTATCAATTAGTTGGAAGTTATGTTTGTATATCTTTGTACGCTATCTCTGTATTTTACCCGACTGCCGAAGTCAAGGAGGGTAATGTTTTTCGAGCGTATATATGTCTATTTCTTTGGCACGCTTTACAATCTAAATGTCGTAATGGATTTAACTTTCTCAATTAATAACGAGATGTTATGTTCTGGCGCTATGTTAAACCAAAAACTTGGCCAAACTAGAATCAACATTAACAGCAAGTTAATTAACTTAAAAACATAATCAACAATTATTAACCTTACAAACAAAAACCACACAATCTTTATAAACTAATATAGTTAGTGGCGGGAAGAAATGGCGCGAAACTTGTAAACGTCAAATGTGACAGGCGGCCATATTGGCGGTGCCAATAACGCGGGATAATTGCACAGGCGATTAGTCAAACCGTCTTAAGACGGTGACCTCTAACACAGTTCTGTAACAATAAAATATTTAATTTATTTAAGTATTTATTTTATTTAGTTAAACACAAAATACTTTAAAAAATTATGTTAAAGAGACTAAGGAGATAGTTATGTTTGGATCTTAGCAAATGGCGTTCATAGTCGTGATGGTCTATTGGTTAAGGCACCCGTTTCCATAACATGAGGTCGTGTGTTTCATAACCCGGCAAGTACCAATAACTTTTTTCAAATCATATGTACTTTTTAAATTTTAAGTTACTAACTTCCGGTGAAGAAAAACTTCTTCAGTGAATCTGGACTTATAAAAAATCTGAAAGCATGGCGATCAATGCTCATGCCTTCCCTTTGATAGAAGAAGCTTTGTTATGCAATAGGATAATAACAGCCGGTCTTTTAATCACCAGTTATTAGATATACCTAGATATTGTTCATTTTATTTTTGTTAAAAAGTAAAAAAAGTATCTTGCCATTATCACCTTAAAATAGTAAATATGTACACGACAGTCTATATAACCACTGAACTAACCAGATCGTTAAACAAACCAATAATTTCTAAACATTGGCGATAACTTCTCACACCGCATAGATCTCGTATTAAGATTACACATCCGCTCGATACCATCGCTATCACGTTACGGTTCGGTGTGAATGCGGCGATGTACCGGTAACCCATCGAACTTAATTATACCTAAGCGTTTGTTTACGAGAATGTTATTATCTGGGAAAACATTGTTGTTATGTAATATGCAGGTTTACTAAGAAATGGGTGGCTTATAAGAATATGGCCCACTTGAGAAAATGATTTCATGTATTGCAAAAACGATGTAAGTAAACACAACAAAAACTTTGTCGATTTTGTAGGGAAAGAAAAGGAACTGAGAGGATAATTGGACCTCCGGCGCTCTCACTCACTTTTTAAATTAGAAGGAAAAAGGTATAATGGTAATTTGAACCTCAAAGGTTGAAGATTTTCCATTTAGTATACCCAAGGTATTGCAATAAAATATTTTCAATTAATATTTATACATTCTGTCCAGACAATGAGGGTTTTTAGGAAAATGTTCACTTTGGTAAAAGGTCTTCCTTTTGACAGCGCTATCAAAACAAATATTTTTCAGTGTTAAATTACAAAATGGATAATTCACGTGCTTAAAGACAAAAGAAAATAGATAAGAGGGTTTTCTAAAATAGCGCCCACGAGGTGGCAACACCGATGCGTCAGGTCTAGCTGTCAAGCGTTATTTGAAAGTTATCCCCTGATTGACCCAATGTGGAAGTTGAAGTGGCGCCAACTGGTGGTATTCCTAAACACTTTCATTGCTATCGTGCAGTCCGTGCGTCACCAAATTACTTACTCAGCTTCTATAAAATTACTTTTGTTTCATTTAAATCACGTGAGTGACAGTTATGAACGTCAAAATAAGAATAACAAAATATCAACCAATATACCTACAGCTAGTTCGCGGATCAGGTAGAGCTATGAGACGAACTTGGAAGAAACTCTAGTGCGAATTTCTTTTACGATAAGAGCGTTTACGCGTCATGAGTGGCAACGTAGCAATGTAGAGTCATATTTCGTAGTTATTACTTTTTATCATTTAATCGGCGCTATATTTTACAAATGTGTTCTGTTAACATGCTAGAATTAGATGAAAGCTGTATATAAAGTAAGAAAAGTAAAGTAAAAAGTAAGTTACCATAATGCTTACAGTTAGCATTATGGTTACTTACTTTGAAAACCACGAAATATGACACAACTGCGACGTTGCCATTCATGACGTGTAAAATCACTTAATGCGTTAGACACGTTTATGACGTTCCGTGCTTGCACTAGACACCTAGATTTAAGATTGTTACAATTTTTCATAAGTAACAATACTTTGAAATCATACTGTTGCCATTAGACTGTTCTACCCGGATCGATGGCAACTTTTTGTAAAGGTACTTATAAGTAGGTATCTGAAGTAACCCTCTCGCTGCTTAATTAAAATAGTTGGTGCGAATTCGCCGCGGGTCTTTTTGACACTGATTGACTTTCAAACGTAGGGAATTTGTAATGCTATTTTTTTTTGTTTTACCTAAAATCAAGATTTTTTGAAGGTTCTGTGTTTAACATGTCAGATTGTTAGGTCAGATGTAGTAGGAGGCGAGCCTGTTGACATTTATTGAGCATATTTTCAAACTCTGTACTAGTACTAAGATTTTTTTATACCAATATTCAATAAACTACCTGATTCATGGATCGAAACTCAGACCTCTGCATGCTAGTTCTTCTCAAGCAAAGAACGGCATTAAGCACTACTCTTGCTCAAAATGGATTAGCGTTTTCAGACTTATATTTTTTATAATATTCCATTTCTTCACCGTAAGTCGGTAATGTCCAAGGCAAACTTAGCAATACTTTATAATTGTCACTTTGTTATTTGCCTCAAGTCGAACTTAAAACCTTGTGTAGCGTACCTATCTAATGTTATTATTAGTATTTAATACTTATATTTGATTCATATTTATTTCAACACCTATTTACATATATATTAAACAATACTTATTTATAATCAAAAATAATTTTATCGATTTTAATATTTATTTTACTATAAACAACTTAGAATGTAGGTTGGTCTGCGTGGTATAAAAACTAGAAGAAAACACCTGATAAATATTAAAATCATTCTCAAAAACATTACATATTTTTGTTAAGATATTTTGAATTTTCTTTTGTTTTTTTTTAATACATAACAACCACACAACGCCATCTAGACTCAAAGTAAGCGTATATTAATAGCTTGTGTTATGGGTTCTAGAATACGGATAAACATAATTATATACTTACCTACTTAATTTTTTCATTGTGAATGCATACATATTATAAATAGATACACCCAGACCAATGCAAATAGCTATGTTCATGCACACAAATATTTGCACTGAGCGGAAATCGAACCCGCTACCTTTGCGTGGCAGTCCATATACAGTACCACCGAACCACAGAGGTTGGCTGTACTGTCTGTTGTCTGTTAAAACCGAAAGGTGTATTTCTTAACCCTAAAAATTATTACCCTTAGACAAGCATTGCGAATGGCAACTAAGCAATAAAAGCTAAAACAATAACAATTCTAATTATTGCCATCGCTTTATTAAGCGAAGACAACTGACTGACGGTTAATTGGCAAACTTGGCCCAATTGAAATTTCATTGCGAAGGGTGAACGCGTAGAAAGGGTGATACGCGCGGCTTAGGGTTGAAATTAGAGTGATACATGTCAATGTTAAAAAAGTTATTTAATTTTTTTTATTATATTGTATAGCGTCTTTGATTACTGCTCTACTCCCGTCATCAGTAGCGTGATGTTACATAGCCTACAACCTTCCTCAAGAACTGGGCTATCATACGCAAAAAGAATCATTCAAATCCGACTGTTAGTTTCAAAGATTAGCGTGTTCAAACAAACAAACCAACTTTTTGCTTTAGATATAGTAGATAATAATCTGTTGAATGAGTTATACCGATGAGTCAGTAGTTAAAGCACCCTCTTCGTATACATGAAGTGTCGTATACAAAGCAAGTACCATTATGGCTTATCAAATTCACTGATTTACGGTAAAAATATCACGAGAAATCCTGACGTTTCATACGGTAGTAGATCCACGCTGATTTCAGCATGAATGGGCCGGACCGTCCGGGGAAGTACTACCCTCTCACAGAAGATCGACTTAAGAGTAGTAGTATCCGTACTACTGCGTTTCGTTCGGTGAGTGAGAGCGCCGGAGGCCCAATTTCCCCCCTTTCCTCTTTCCTCACAGCCCTCATTTCCTTCCCCTAACCCCATTCCCAGCCGCCATAGTGGAGGCCACCATACCAGCAGTTTAAAACGATAGCTTTTGGTATAGTGGCCGCCACTTCTGGATTCCACTGACTGCTTACCATCAGGCGGGGTGGAGTCACTTTGGTAGGCTATACTATAAAAAAAAAAAAAAAAAAAAACAAAAAAAAAAAATGTAAATCGTTCAGGAGTTCCCTCGACTGTCTTTGTGCTCCATCATCAGATCGACCTCAAACCTTCACTAAATAGTAATGCCTTAAAATACTTAATGAAAAACATAACAAATGCACTAGTCGTCAGTACGTTTTTCGAAAGTTCCTCTCAATTTCTCTAGGATGCCACCATCAGATCCTGGTTTCCTTATCATGGTACCACTCTTGGGATATCTACTTTCTAACAAAAAAAGAATAATCAAAATCGGTTCATAAACGAAGGAGTTATCCGCGAACACACATATAAAAAAAAATATACGGTCGAATTGAGAAACTGCCTCCTTTTTTTGAAGTCGGTTAAAAATAAAGAACGTCATCATATAACTATGATCATAGAATTTATTTGACAGATATGAAATTATATTTAAATGATTTAAATATGATAATATTGATAATGTAATACCAACCTTGGAAAATAAATCTATCTGTTCCTGCAGTAGAATAATAACGGGCCGGCAAGATAAGTTTATAAACATGTCGTCTAAACTAATATTATAAAGAGAAAAGAATAGATTTTTTGTATGTTTGTTTGTTGCGATTTAACTCAAGATCTACATAACCGATTTAAAGAATCTTTCACTTTTAGAAAGCTACAAATAAATATGACGGATAGCCTATATTTATTATGTTTAACATATTTTTCAGACATTTTCAGGATTTAAATGTTTTAAGCGCCTTTGAAAATCCAAATGATGTAATACAACACTATCCAATCACTATCAGGGCCTCTAGTATAAAATATAGTACCTCGTGAAGTCGTTTGAAACCTATATTTTGAAGTAAAGTCGATATACCTACATAACTAAAAGGCAGTGTATATTTCACACGTATACTCCAATTAACACTACCATATAATTAACACTACTAGTAGCGGGTAATTCTCATTACCTACACAATAATTATGTACATAATTAGTATATAAGTACGTTATAATTACATAGGGAGGTAATTAGGTGTTACTGTTAGCCTTTTGGGTGGTAATGTTTTGGTTTTGGGTGGCATTTCATGTATTAACAACTTTTGTGGCAACCAAGCATACTAGTAAGTGCCCTAGTAACATTTTAAGGCAGTATAACGGCTGACTTACAGCATTTTTGTATCGTGTTGGCACTTCGATCTAGGTAACCTTAACCCGTGGACATGGTTATGTTTTCTAAGTATTGTAAAAACAGGAAGGAAAAGGAAAAAGGAGGAGTATCAAGGGGATACTTGGGCTGCCGACCGAGCGAAACACAGCATGAAAACGAATTAAAATAAAATATTTTATTATACATATGTTGTTAATTAATTTTATGTTACAATCTTTTTTTATTCCAAAAACAAACTTCTAATTTTTTTAATTGTATCTACAAAGAGTTTAACTTTCTTTGTCTTTTTCCGTAACTTGATTTCTAATTCGCGAGTTTAAAAATGTACAGTGATACCCAAAATAACATTAAAAATAGATTAAACATTAGATTTTCCTCAACATGAACGGAAAGCTATTACGCGAACTATTTTCACGGTCGTTACAGTCGTGTTGAAGCGAAAAAATCGAGAGACATCACCACTTAATCGTTCGGAAGGAAACGATTTTAAAGTGCTGGGAGTATCGATATATACTTATCGATGTTAGAATTTAATCGATATAATTATTCATCGATATTTAATTTGATTTCTTTTTATATAGCTGGCAAGTATACAGTCCACCTAATAGTATGGTAACAGTATTCATGTACCTACATGCTTGTGTTCTATAAATAATATCACACCAACTACACACAACGCCATCTAGACCCAAAGTAAGCATTATAGCTTGTGTTATGTTATGAGTTCTAGAATGCGGATATACATACTTAAATACTTTTTTTGTAAATATACATATTATAAATAGAAACACTCAGACCAATGCAAGTAGTCATGTTAATGCACACAAATATTTGCACTGAGAGGGAATCGAACCCGCGAACTCTACGTGGCAGTCTGTACACACTACCACCGAACTACAGAGGCAGTCAAATGTCACAGTAACAATACAAAAAGAAAACATGTAATAAACCATAGATTAAAGTAATTTACCATCAGGTACAGTGGTAGTTCCACGCTGGTTTCAGCATGAATGAGCCCGATCGACAGGAGAAGTACTATCCTCTCATAGAAGATCGACGGAAGAGTATTATCTACTCGGTCATCTTATCTTCTTTTTGATCTGCAACGTCATGGTTGTGTCTTCTAAGTGCTTGGTAAACACAGCCATCTCTAGGATACGGTTGCTACTTACCATCAGGTGGGTTGATGTTTTTTTTGAAAATAAACTCACTCTGCTTTCCTTTTTTATTAAAGCCCTTTTTTAATTGCCTACTCTATTTATTAGTAATCACTCACAGAGTCCAAAATTGAACAAACTTCTGGCGTTCGTTATGGCAGCTTTCCTTCTCTTAGACGGTTCACACACTGCCCCGCATCATGCAGCGCGGCGCAGGAGTGCGTGTTCTTGCGTTACTCTTAAGTATCTCTCTTTGTATTGAAAACACTCGTGATCCAACACACAGAAAACGCATTCACACACAGTGTAAACGTTCCTTCGCCACGCGCCCCTCAGCTTAGTGCGAGGTAGTGTGTGAATCGACTATAAAAATAGTTAACAACTTCATAATATAGCAATATTAATTGCAGTTTACAATAATGTCTAGCTTAAATCATACAACACAATTTAAAACAGAAATATGTAATAAATTGCAATAACTATTTGCATAATGAATTATGATAAAGTAAAGGCTCTTACAGACATGCTGCCACAACTGCTAAAAGCAATCTGTCGAAGGTGTGTTGTCGAAGTATGTGCTGTCGAAATAATGTTTGTTGAATATAAATTATGTTCTATCGAAGCAATGACTGTTGAAATACGTATTTTCGAAGCCGAGAGTGTGTGTCAAAATAATTATAGAATAAAATAATTCAGAGGGATCCCCAATACCTCGGTCGCCTCTCGCGTCATCCACTGAAAGTGTTAGGTTAGTTTCATATCCTAGATCGAAGGTCAACGGTTATATTAATAATAAATAATACCGGCCTGTTAACTGTCCCACTGCAGGGCAAAGGCCTCTTCTCATATAAAGAAGGTATGAGCATTAATCACCACGCTTGCTCTAGACGGATTGGCAATTTCAGACTTTTAAGTCCAAGATGTTTTCCTTCACCGTCAGTCAGAAATGTCCAAACTAAACTTAGAAAGTACATATAATTTGAAAAGTCACATTGGTTCTGCCCGGATTCGAACCCACTACCTCATGTACCTAACCACTACCTACAGTTAGGTCATGGTATTATAATACTCATAGCTATTCCGATGATTTAACACGTCACCTGTAGTATAGTCTACCACCCTACCTTTAGAGTAAAAGTCGTTTGCATATCACAAAACAATAATGTCTATTTTTGCTTGCAAGTGACCTCAGTACAGTGACAGTTGACAGTTGTTGAGTCTTATTGAATTTGAATATTGATGGTATTTTATGTCAAAAATGGTAAAGCAAATAGGTCGACTTTACATTTCAGCTCGTGTAAAAGAATCTTTAATATATTATACACCTATTTAACTATAATATAATATACTAGCTGTTGCCCCCAGCTCCGCCCGCGTGAATGTCGGATATATCTCTGTTTACATTGACGATTTTTCATACAAACTTTCAACCATTTTAAACCATTTTTTCGTAATAAAATAGCCTAAAGAGCTGATGTTGTTCCCCGAGGTTTAATTTACCTCTATAACAATTTTCATTAAAATCGGTTCAGTGGTTTAGGCGTGAAAGCGTAACAGACAGACAGACAGAGTTACTTTCGCATTTATAATATTAGTATAGAAACTACGGGTTATTATCCCAGCTGTTTAAATAAGAGGTTTGTCAAATTATTGTCAAACTATTACTCCTACATAATGTTTCTTGGCATAGAATCATAATATAATTAATAATTAGCGGCCCGCCCCGGCTTCGCACGGGTAGACATTTTTTAAACATTTTGGGATAAACAAAATACTTTTGTATGGGAAGAAAAGTGTGTTTTTTTCAGGCAATTTTTTAATTTTTCCCTACGTAAGAACCACCCTCGTACTTTAAGGAATATTATAAACAAAGAATTAGCGAAATCGGTTCAACTGCTCTCGAGATTTGCGCTTAGCAACACATTCAGCGATACATTTTTATATTATAGATTTTGAAATAAACAAACATCAAGCAACTATTAATTACTATGATGTATAGGTATGTCAGTTTGTATAATTAAAAGGTATGCCTAAAAAAGGAAAACCCTTTGAAATAGATAATGGAGCATGCTCTTATGCTATAACATCAAGAAATTAAGAAATTTCGAAAAATACCTAATCTTTTTAAAGTTAAGTGTATCCATATTTTAAGGCTAAAGCAATTTTCGTCATATGAATACTATTATACAAAGCGCAAGTTTGTTTGCTTGTTTGAACGCGCTTATCTCTGGAACTAGGTTCCTGTTGGATTTGAAAATTATTTTTTGCGTATGATAGCCCAGTACTCGGGCTATGTATCTTCACGCTACTGGCGATGGGAGCAGAACAGTAAGCAAAGACGCGGGAGAAACCGCGTTGCGGAAAGCTTGTTTTGGTACACAGTTAGTTGTGTACCTTAAGTATAAAGATTTTAATTAACGATTTTTTATTCGCACCCTCTTTTACCCTGTTAGTGCCAATGGCTGCTTCTGACAATGCAGTGTAGCGTTCGGTGCCAGCACAATATAAAAACTTTACCGTCTAAACGCTAAGAAAAATTCAGGACACCCTCCTTTAGAGAGTGTTAACGAAATTAGTAGTAATACAAATGATGAGTCGTTTATTTGCCACCATAAGCTCAATAGTGGCCCTTAACTTCTAATAATAAAGCCCCTTCAACTAATTCAATCTCCTAGACTAGGGGAGCGCTGTACCTACACTACGATAAGAGTAATCTTCAATGCGTGAAAACATATGGTTTGTATAGTGCTGTGAAATAGTATCGATAGTTTCCGCATTCTTTTAAATTAATTAAACTGATAAAAACCATTTAGATCATTTCAATGATACTTAAACATTAAAGCAATCCGAATTTGGAGTCAGTTAAATTGTTTACAGCTAATGCTCAGACTAAAGTCGAGCAATGCATAAGCTAGCAAATAACTTGAGTGCCGTACCTACCTAACTCTTTGTAGCCGTAGATATACTTAATAGTAGATAATAAATAAATAATACCAGCCAGTTTTACTGTCCCGCTGCAGGGCAAAGTCCCCTTCACATAGAAAAGGCATGAGCTCTGATCACCACGCTTATTTGCTTAAAAATACTTAAAATATCAATTAAAAATTTTAAATAATTGGTATAATATTAAAAAAAAAGATTATTCACCGATTTCTTAACAAAACTCATATCATGATTCACTAGTCTTCAAGTAGCATCCGTTCACGAACAGGACCAACATAATCAAGCTATATAAGAAGTTAATTAGGAACAAAAGGAAAGTATAAGCACCGAGAAACTAATTCGGTTGTCGAAAATCACAGAACGAAACATTATATGCAAAATAATATTTTTGTCGATATTCCACGAGAGTACTTCAAATTTTAGGATTGTAAAAATTCTTTGAAAATTTAAAGATCGACTGCAAGATAGCCCAAATGAAAAAATTAAAATGAAAAATTATTTATTGGCTTAACAAGTTTTTTTAACAACTAGTGATTGGAGTTTCCTTTTAAGGAACAACATGCCTGTATTAGAAAACTCCACTCTTCCATTAAAAAGTTTTGAACTTTGAACAAAAACAAAATACAATAAAAGTAAGTGTGTATAAATGTATGTAGGTGTGCGTGTGCGTGGTGTATGATGTGAGTGTGATGAAATGAAAAATGGAAATGAATCCTTATTAAAATAGACGCCAGATTCTAACTAAACTTTGTGTAACCATCAATACTTATCCTCATTCTGGGTGTATTTTGTGTCCGTTAATTAAACGTTTGTGTAAGTCCAACACATTTGCTTTTTTAAGTAAAGAAAAATCAGTTAGACATTTTCCTAATGAGAAAATCAACTAAAATCGACTTACTAATTCAACAAGTTGTTTAGTCGGTTAATTCATACATAATCGATTGAAAATGTTTGTAATTACTCTAGATAATTAGTAACGAATAATTACATGATGTAGCTATTAACAGTAAACTCAAGCAGTTAGTTTTTTGTTAAACATGTTATAAAGTTTTTGTTTGATGCAGTAATTAGTCGATTTCGTTATAATTGACTGTAATCTGATATGGGTAGAGTAACTTAGTTAGCGAATGAATTTTAACTGTAACCATATTCGTTGTCCTGATTGATTCCCGATTTGCTAATGGTCCTGAGAGAATTTGAATGTGTTCCGCCAATGGCCTTGTGTATGGCATTATGGCTTTAGTACCTTATTCGATTATTGTAATTATCTGGCGATTAAACGTATCCTGAGTTTCTTGTCAACTTTTCTCATGGCAACTTAGCTATGGTTACAGACAAAATAAGGTGATATTTTATTCCGGATGTTATGACGTTCTCAAGTATCATTTATATTGTGTGGTGTTTTCCTGATATTATTATATTTATATTTTCATTGGTCTGGATATTTAAAAAAAATAAAAAAAATAAGTATATAGATACGTATTCTAGAATCCATAACACAAGCTATTTCATAGATATGCTTACTTTGGGTCTAGATAGCGTTATGTGCAGTTCCCCCCCAACGGGGTTCTCCCTTGTCGCGGCGGGGGGCTTAGTAGCCGTGGTTACAAGGACCACGGTGAACCAAGAGGAACCCCAAGGAGGCGCCGCTCCTCTGGGCTTTGCCGGTAAGCCCACGATGGAGCGGCTCTGGTGGGTTGCGGTGCTGTTTGGGCGGCACCGCAACTGGGTCGGGCTGCAGTGTTGCTTCGGCGACACTGCGGCTGAGGAGTGGTGGGGCCGCGGCGGGAGAGGAGTGCCGGTATAACGGTGCGCCGCTCTCCCTACCTTCCGCGGCCGAGTTGGCCTGCGGGCGGCGATCGGGCAGTCGCCACCCGAACAGCACGGGCCTGAGACGGCAGTGCGCTTGTTCCGCACGCGCCTCTCAAAGGAGGGGGGGCTAGAACCCTGTCGCTCTACTTCTTCACTCTTACTAAAAATTCCTCCTCACACTTCTAGCCGCTATGGCGGCTCCTTTGCAGTACAGGCAGTAAGGCTATGGAATTCTCTTCCTCATGGCATTCGTGACAGCCCTTCTGTTGAAGTTTTCAAGAAAAGAACTAAAGAGCATTTCTTGTCTATCGTTTAAAAGTAATTATAATTATATTTATTGTATGTATTTATGTATATATAAAATTGTATATTTTCTTTATGTAGGTATATTTAACTTTATATATCATTCATTATATTATTTAAGTATTCTTAGTATGTATGTTTATATTGAAAGGTATACATTGTGATATACTATAAGTACTTCTGTGTAATCTAGGTTAAATTGGTTTCTTCTTTACTTTTCTCTGCTATTTTTCTTTCTTAATTGTACACTTCATATACTCTCACTAATGTTACTTCCTCTTCCACTCTTAAGGTATGCTGTTAGAGAACTCAGTTCTGAGTTAAGCTCGCCTTTGTACATAATTTTTATTTATATATTTTCCTTGTTATGTATCTTTTTGTGGGCAATATATAAATAAAAAAAAATAAAAAAAATAAAATTATTATTATAATATGATCTAGTCAGATAAATGTTTGACTTTGGTTTAACTTTTTATAATTATTAGGAGTGTAACTTTTGGTATGCCATTTAAAAAGAAAAAAAGAAAGAAAGAAAAACATTTATTTTGAATTCACACAAAGGTAATTCTAATACATGCGTACTTAAATCTAGTAAGTACTTAAAGATAAGTCGTTTTGTGACAATTATTATTATTATTAATTAAAGACATTATGAGGTTTCTAAACAAATTTGAATTTGAATGATTAAGGGCAAGTGGCATAAATGGTAATAGAATAAAATATAATAAAATAATTAAAAATGTATGGGATTGATAAAAGCTACCTACCGATAATATTTTAATTTATTCTAGTCTATTAGCATTTATGCTACTTGTCTAGACCTTCTGGACAAGCGGGCTTATAAACAACAGACACTGCTACCCTTTATCTTATCTTTTCTAGTCGAGTTTACTTTACTTTTTAATTAGTATCTAAAATTTATATTTAAATTTGGATTTAAAATCGGGTTATGTCAACCCGATTGTTTTAAAGGTATTGTGAAAATTTTAACGTGCATCTTCTATTACTTATTTATACTTCTTGCGTCCAATAAAAACTTGTCGATGAGAAACGGAGAATTTTAAAGACAATTGACATTAGGAGAGAAAAATGTGAGTTATTCCAGTCTATGTTGGGGCACCTGTTACGACTTGACAGCCTTATTTGTAATATTCTGGAAGGAAAGATAGAGGGAAAGAGAGGAAGATGAAGGCTTAGTATCCCGTACCTACATCAGATAAAGAGTAATGTTGCTGCCATGTCGTACCAGGAACTAAAGGAAAAGGCACTGGATAGGACTGGTTGGAGGAGATTGCATCAATTGCACCGACAAGAGCAGAACTCTTAAGTTTAAGAAGATTTGTTACCTACTAAATTTAATTTTTAAATAATATCTCACAAAATCATCATAGTGGAGACTACTATCACCAATCACAGTTTGTGATAACGGCAATCGGGAACCCCGGACTCCACTGTTTGCCACCCAGAGTGCAGTCAAAAATATATTTAAAATGCGACGTAAAATCCGTTTTTTATAATAAATAACCTAATTATATCCCAACAATATCGCTCAAATTCGTTTACATAAACCATGACTTCCATGAGCACAAAACCATATTGCACATTGTTTAACAATTTAAATCGAATAATTTTAACAACAAGAACTTATCGAGTTCTCGAACAATAAGTGTCAACAAACGAACAAAAACCTTTATTAAACAATCACATATTTAGTCGATTGGTGTGAATAATCGACTAATTGATTCGATTCTTTGATGTAATCGATAACCGTGGCTAACCACGTTTATTTATAGCAATGAGTCACGTTGGATATTATTTTCTTTATTATGTAGATTATAAGATTATTGACTGTGTGGTCTCCGGTCTAGAAAATAGAACCATCCTTTTTCCTGTGGGTGTCAGAGGCGACTGCGCTCAGCCGTACATTAGCGAAACTGACAGTCCACAGTCTTTCTGTGGTGTTGTTTGGAAACTCCGGTTAGGTAATTTTCGTGCCCTGTAGTGTACCTTTTTACATTGTAATGCCATGGAATAATAAGACAAAACTGTTCGCAGACCTAAAGATTATAATATGCAAAAATAAATCGGGGCCTCCGGGACGAAGGCCTCGGGGTTTGGGGTACTCAGGGAATAACCCGTTGCGTTCTTACAAAAAGATAGCCACGGCGACTCTGCGACTATTACTCCTTCTACTAAGAGCGATGGCTATTTAGAAGAGCCCTATAAGAAAAGTTTATATACATTCATCATCATCCCAGGTCTGTCCATCTTTATCAGATGAATAGCTTTCCGAAGCGCGGTTTTACCCGCGTCTTTGCTCAATGCTCTACTGCCGTCGCCAGGAGCGTGATGTTACATAGCATATATCCTTCCTAAAGAAATGGGCTACCATACGCAAAAAGAATTTGTCAAATCCGACTCCAGATTCCAGAGATTAGCGTTCAAATAAACAGACAAACTCTTCCACTTTTTTTAATAGAAGATATAAATTTAAACAGCGTCCTTGCTGTAACACTTGAAATGACTGTAAAGTCCGATAAGAGAGTTGCAGTAGCGTCATAAATAATACATAATAAGTACATTAAGCTATCACCTATAGGTGCCGAGCAGCATAATAGTGTACTAAGCCGGGTACTACCTTTTACCTATATAGAGCCACGCAAGGGCAGGTCACTAGTCTATTATAAAGTGTGCAGCGCGAAAGTTTATTATAACCTAATAAACCAAAAACATTTTATATTATTATGTTTACTGTTAGTAATATTATATCACAATAATATCTCAACAACTACACACAACGCCATCTAGACTCAAAGTAAGCATAATACAGCTTGTGTTATGAGTTCTAGAGTGCGGATATACATACTTAAATACTTTTTTTAATAAATACATACATATTTTTTTTTTTTTTTTTATATTATAGCCTACCAAAGTGACTCCACCCCGCCTGATGGTAAGCAGTCAGTGGAATCCAGAAGTGGCGGCCACTATACCAAAAGCCATCGTCTTAACTGCTGGTATGGTGGCCTCCACTATGGCGGCTGGGAATGGGGATAGGGGAACGGAATGAGGGAGGTGAGGAAAGAGGAAGGGGGAAATTGGGCCTCCGGCGCTCTCACTCACCGAACGAAACGCAGTAGTACGGATACTACTACTCTTAAGTCGATCTTCTATGAGAGGGTAGTACTTCCCCGGACGATTCGGCCCATTCATGCTGAAATCAGCGTGGATCTACTACCGTAAATCAGCGTGGATCTACTACCGTAATACATATTATATATAGAAACACTCAAACCAATGCAAATAGACATGTTCACGCACACAAATATTTGCACTGAGTAGGAATCGAACCCGCGACCTCTGCGTGGCAGTGCGTACAGTACCACCGAATCACCGAACCTCATACAGTCAATAATCAGTATTTAATTTTACAATAATATTTTCAATGCAGGCTTGTTAGCACAACATTTGTTAGACATAAAGTACGCATGACTCACTGTACTCTCCCTTTTCAGTCACTTTTGAGATTGTAAATGTCGTAAAATATATATAACACTCCAAGAGTTGGTAGTAAATATTTAAAATCATTAATAGATATATTTTTATGATGTAATTACAAACCTTTGAAATTATTAACTTTTCTGTAAGTACTATATTATTATACTAATATAATAAATGCGATAGTTTATGTGTGTGTGTTGTGTTTGTTACCACTCAGCACTTAGAAGAAGGTGTCGGCGACGAATAAAATTTTTATCCCGAAATTCGGTCTGATTTCCGAGGGATACAAAACATATTTAACGCGCGGGCGAAGCCGTTGGTGCAGCTAGTGTATTATAATTGTACCTATATTAACCTTCCAGTAGAAACGTTCGTTGATAGTTTAGAAGAAGTTAGTAGAGAAAGAGAAACAGACAGAAGAGAAATCGCCAATTCGCATTGATTCACATGGCAATGGATGCTCGTGCTTTCTTTAAGAGAAAAAAACATTCCTTGCCATGGGTCGTACTTTTTTTTTGTAAACAACTTTGATGGCAAACAAGCATACAGCCCACCTGATGGTAAGTAGCAACCGTAACCTATACCTAGAGATGGCTGTGTTTTCAAGCATTACGAAAGTAGTAATGCTTAAAAACACAACCAAACTGTTGCCGACCATGGAGAAGGGGATGAGGAAGGAAAGGGGAAAAGGAAGAGGAACGAGGGGGTATTTGGGCTGCCGGTGCTCTCACTCACCAAGCGAAATACATTAGCATGAAAACTAATATTCTTACGTCGATCTTCTATGAGAGGTTAGTACTGCCCCAAGCGATCCGGCCCATTCATGCTGAAACCAGCGTGGATCTACTATCATGAAAGTAACTAAAACTTCTAATCGTCTTTCTCTTCTGCTAAGAAGAACGCCACTTACTGTATGTTTGTTTGCCACTAAAACAGTATATAAAGTCAATAGCGGTAATACCAAGTCTTCATAGTACAAGGTTTTGTAACCATTTCCTTTAAACATTTGAATAATAAATCGATTAACAAGGAAACCTTTACTAATAAATAATTGATTGATTGATCAATAATGACTAATTACGCTAATCACTTCAATAATAGGATAATAGCCGGTTGAAAGAATTTATTGGTAATTGTAATTATTACGAGAAAATAGTGATTAATATCTATTATAGTAATTCAGTACGTTTAATCCACGCTCAACACCGCAGTCTTAAACCCCGGCCATGTTCAATCCCTAAACGCTGTCCACATTCAAAGGAATTTTATTTTATTATAATATATATTAATAATACCAGCCTGTTTACGGTCCCACTGCAGGGCAAAGGCCTCTTCTCATATAGAGAAGGAGCATTAATCACCAACCTTGCTTGAGGCGGATTGGCTATTTCAGACTTTTGAGTCCAGGATTCAGGGTCAGTCAGAAATGTCTAAGATAATCTTAGAAAGTACATTACGATTTGAAAAATCACATTGGTACTTGCCCGGATTGGAACCCACTACCTCGTGTTTACGAATCGGGTGCCTTATCCACTGAGCCATTTCGACTATTTTGTTTTGCATGCTTTTAATCCACGATCAACCCTCAATGGACAGTAAAACACATTTTTTTTTACATCTACTCTTAATTTATTTCTGATATCCCTGATTTTTAGTACTGTGTATGGGTAGTCATGCAGAGGTCTACGGTTCGATTTCAGATAAAGTGATATTGGATTTTTCTGTATTGCAATTCTCATATAATGTGTTTAGCCACTTAGCCTCTTTCTTTTCCTTTTTTTTCTTACTTTGTTATATGGTGCCCTGAGATACCGAATTGACATCGCCACAGAAAAAACAGAAAAAGATGTCAGGATAAATTAAGCTTCGTTTAGTTAAAACATTTACAATTAATAAATTTAAAACTATCGATAACAAATTATAAATTCTATCGACAGTATCCCATCACTAAAAAACAATTTTTCCGCCTTACCCTCCGAGAGTGGCCTATACATATTTATTAGAAATCACTACGGCTAATGATGTTTGATTCTATTACAATTTTATACTTTTGTTTTAGTCTTCACGACTTTAACACATCAGGGTAGGCAGAGATCTCCCTTTTGTCCTGACAAGTTATATACAGTCATCTAGCTTTCCGCGGCGTGGTTTCACCCGCGTCTTTGCTCACTGCTCTGCTCCCGTCACGAGTAGCGTGATGTTACATAGGCCTTCCTCAAGAACTGGGCTTTCAAACTTAATAAGAATTTTTCAAATCTGACTGGTAGTTCTAAAGATTAGCGCGTTAAAACAAACAAACTTCTCTAGTATAGATAGTCGAGATTTCCTCAAAAAAAACTTGCCAACAAAATCCTTAAAAAAGTCTTATTGGTTCTTACCCGATTTTGACAGTACAACTCACCAGTGGCGAAGCGTCCATATAACACGATTCCTGCCGACTTCACTTTTAAAATATGTCCTGACCTCCTTATACTTATCACTGCTTGCGTGTCTAATCCAAGACTACCTAGCCTTCCGAAACTCAAAATATTTTAGTCCCACCGGCTTCCCTCCTCGGAAAAGTGACTCTTCGCTACTGCAACTCACACAGCTACTTGAATCACTAAACCATCCCCTGTGCATCAAAAACATACCTACATCAAATTCGCTCAACAATAAAAAATCATAATCTACCCAAAAAAGGGTACCCAACATCAACAAACAGTGCCCAACCAATGGGGCGTGAAACATTAAGCGTAACACATTCTTACACTCTGTTAATAAAATGTTCCCCTATTCCCCTAAAGGGGGCGCCTCCCCCTTATCTCAAACAACACGCTTGGGGGTTGTTATCAAATTACAGCTTGTTGTGGTTACTTCATGAATTTAATACAAAGATTTAGGATGAGGTACCCCATTTTTGGGGCTGGCCGGTCTCTTGGTTTGTTTTATGGCTTTTATGATATAGTATGATAAATGCACGTGTTGTTGTGCGAATACCGGTGATATTAAATATATGGGTGATTGACAGCCTAGGTGGAACTGTAGGAGTGTGTGCTAGTGCTGTGTAAAAGACATAAAAGTATGCTCCAATAGTTATTTTTTAATATATGTAATTCGAAACCTGTTTATATCAAACTCAAACTCAAACTCACAGCGTTTATTTCATTTTGATCATAAAGTATGATGACATGATCGTCAAAATTACATAAATTTAGCCAATTAACCTACAGCCAGTTCGCTGACGAGGTAGAGCCGTGAGAAGAACTGGCAAGATACTCACGCCACTCTTTTCAATCGCCAGATAATTACAGTTTTTGTGTGAATTATATCATAGCCATGAAGGAGTAAAAGAGGTATTATGTATAAAACTGAGTCTTTGATGTACATATTAGTATATAAATTACTATTGTACTTCAATATTTTATGAAAGAGTAGTATTTTCCTGATCGATGCAGATCATTCATGCTGAAACCATCGAGAATCTACTGCTGTGAAATATAGCTCAAAAACGATTCAATGTCATTTTAAATTATTTTGCTATTTGGCTGCAGTGATCCCGCAATAATTTTTAATGAGAATATTGTTTATGAAGCTTTAGATTTGATGTTCACAATCGCGCTAACACTAACACAGAATAAAAAAATATTCACAAAAAATTAATAAAATATCAATAATAATAAAATTGGTTCAGACTCACCGGAACTGGGTCGATCACTGTACCTAGTACAGTATACCCACGCTGGCCAAACCATTGCGCCATCTGCCATTGTCGTACCTGCACATCGTCATGTTTTTAATTTAATAAAAAGTATTTAGGTTTATCTGTATTTTAGAACCCATATAGCTATAACATTCTTACTTTGAGCAATGTGATTTTTCAAATCATAGGTACTTTTTAAGTTTATCTGGACATTTCTGAATGATGGTGAAACAAAACATCGTAAGGAAATGGACTTCTGAGAAAGTCTGCGTTAATCCGCCTTGAACAAGCTTGGCGATCATTATTTACTTTTAAACTTTCGCGTTGCATGATATAAATTTATAATCATACGGGAATTAACGCGATCATGCATTAGGTATTTACATACCTTATTTTGCTTGACGTTTCGACCAGGTTACACCGGCCGTGGTCACAAGCAGACTGGTGAGGCGATGTGTAACCTGGTCGAAACGTCAAGCAAAATAAGGTATGTAAATACCTAATGCATGATCGCGTTAATTCCCGTATGATTATAAATTTATTGGCGATCATTGCTTATGCCTTCTCTGTATGAGAAGAGGGACAACTTTTAAGTCAAAATAGCGCTGTGTAGTTTTTTTTTTTTATATTAGCCCACTATACTGACTCCAGCCCGCCTTTTTTTTTTTATATATAATAGCCTACCAAAGTGACTTCACCCTGCCTGATGGTAAGCAGTCAATGGAATCCAGAAGTGGTGGCCACCATACCAAAAGCTATCGTCTTAAACTGCTGGTATGGTGGCCTCCACTATGGCGGCTGGGAATGGGGTTAGAGGAAGCGAATAAGGGAGGTGAGGAAAGAGGAAAGGGGGGAAACTGGGCCTCCGGCATTCTCACTCACCGAACGAAACGCAGTAGTAAGGATACTACTACTCTTAAGTCAATCTTCTATGAGAGGGTAGTACTTCCCCGGACGATCCGGCCCATTCTGGCTGAAACCAGCGTGGATCTACTACCGTCACCTGATGGTAAGCAGTCAATGGAATCCAGAAGTATTGGCCACCATATCATAAGCCATCGACTTAAACTGCTGGTGTGGTAGCCTCCACTATGGCGGCTGGGAATTAATGGGCTAGGGGAAGGGAATTAGGGAGGTGAGGATAGAGGAAAGGGGAAATAGGGCCTCCGACGCTCTTACTCACAAAACGAAACGCAGTAGTACGGATACTACTACTCTTACGTCGATCTAGTATTATTGTTATAGATTAGTAGTTGTTGTGTTATTATTACTTTCCTCCTTAGCATCGCAATTTCACATAGTTATAGCATCAAGATGAATAAGCATAGTCCACCTAGTGTTAAGTAAGAGTGGCCTATAGACTTGGCTGTGTTCTCTGAGCATTGTAACAATAACAATAAAGTATGGAACTCTTAACCAGCGCATGAATCTTTTAAGCGGCGCCTGAAAAAGCCGTCTCACTAAGCCGTCACAGTGAAGGCCACCATACCAGCAGTTTGGCTTTCAGAATGGTGTCCACTTCTGGATGCCACTGACTGCTTACCATCAGGCAGAGTGTAGTCACTTTGGTCGTCTAATATAAAAAAAATCCAAGGATAGCGCTAAAATTGAAATACTACATAAACTAAACTGATCCTTACCGCTAGCAGTAGAACTCTGGTTACTCCCACTATCTTCACCTTTCGACAAATCTATCGCCCCACTCTTCTCTCCAGGCTTTACTTCCGGTACTCTAGCCTCATCAGGCTTCGGCGGTAAAGCCTCCTTCACCGGCAACACCTTAGCCTCCACTCGACTTTTCAACTTCCTTTTATTCAAAGGATCTGTAATTCGTCTTCCAAAATCAGCCTTAAGAATATTATCTATACTAAATTTCAGACAATTCTGATTAATAAAATTTCTTTCCGATTCATTTTCTGGTGATTTTGGAGTCCCATAATTAAGTCTACGATTTTCATCTGTTCTTCTTTCTTGACTTTGATTTTTCACTCTTAAACCGAAATTGAGACCGAACGGTTGCGGACTTAAGTTGAGATTATTTTGAGGAACTGCCATTCTACTCTGGAGTCCTGATTTCAAGTCTACTTGATTGATTAGTGGGTTTTGAAATAATAGTGGTTGGTTTAGGAACATTAGTGGGTTTGGAGTGATAGGACTGGGTCTTAGGAGCAGTGGTTGGTTCATATTAATGTTTTGGTTTAACTGGGATATGGCATTTAGATGAGTTTGTATATGTTTGAAGGATGTTAGGTTTTGTGATGTTTCAGGGCCTTTTTGCTCGAATGTTGGCAACGCTTCATTACCAACTGATAGGACGGTATCATCACTGCAGCAGGAATTATCATCTATGCTAATTTCTGCTCTTGATTCATTCGTCCTATCGTCATCATCATCATCAATATTATCAGAATGCCGTGAATTTTCACTGACTTCTCTTAAATCTTCGTAATTCGGTGTGTTCTGCAGAAGTTTATCAGTTGAAAAGACATTTTCGGGACTATGGCTGTCTCTTTCTTTCTTTAGTACATTGTGTATGGCGAAAGAAGATGACAGTATGGGTCTCTCCTCTGGTTTCTCTTCATCGTGGTATTCTGGGCTAGTGGTGTCTCTGGTGTTAGGTGAGTACGCTTCATCGTCGCTTTGATCTTGAAGCTTGATACTAGACTCCTGTAGGTGAGCGGAAGAAACCGCAGCCATTTTGCGCGGGTCTGCTTACGCCATCTGTTGGAGAAAAGATAAATATTAATGTTATGTTCCTTATCTCATGCTTTGAATTCTTAATGCTAGCACTTAACCTTTGGGATCTATGCTGTTTTATTTATTATAAGTAGTTAAGGTTATCTTCAACAGTTTTCTTTAGTTTTTTTAAGATTATTATTATACTTTTTTAGAGATTCACATGGGTATAAACCTGGTATCGAACACATTTCATGCCTGTAGGTAACTTAACCAATATACCAGCATGACAATAGTATACCACTAACTTAAGTATTTATTTTAATCTCCCTGCATAATTGTACGAAGGGTGACTAAATCTCTTAGGCATTTATGCTAGTCATCGTTACGATCTCAAACTAAATAATTTAAAAGGAATTCTTATAATACCCTTTAAACTTATGATATAACGAACAGCGCTCCTAGTGTCCATTTTAAAAACAAATAATTACCGAATCTGTCACTTTTACTTAGAACTGAACGGTAGAACTAAATAAACGGACCTATTGATTTCAGCAACTACATACATTATTATGATTGTCTTACACCCTAAACATTTACAAAAGTATTTAATAAAATAAAGTGTAACAGTATTCATAATAATATGGAGAACAACCTTTTTATTAACACTTTATTTATGCAACCTCACTGCCACCCAAAACTCTAGAATTTATTGAAATGAATAGTACAGTACACCTGTTATTATTTAAAAAAAACATTTTATTTCAGCGTCTAAAGAATCTTACGCCCAAAACTAGCATTTATTAAAATGAACACCGCGTCTAGTGTCCACTCTGCTAACTAAATTTTTTCATACAAAATACTGTCACCTATTACTGTATCTATATCTATCTTTGCAAAAACATATCATACAAACAGGTGTGTATAGATGCAAATAATTTCAACATGTTAGCTGAGATGGTGACGGGAGGAAACCGCACCAGACCGGGATACGTAACTAGTTATATGTCAGTACGATATGCAGGTTGCTCTACTTATTTTCTATTTTTATATAGTGGAAGTGCATGCGTGAGGCCTTTGGCCAGCAGTAGGGAAATAAAGCTTGAAAAATAGTCTGCCAAAGTGACTGCAACCGCCCGATGGTAAGCAGAAGGATGCGAAAGTGGTGGTCAAAATTCCAAAAGTCATCGTTTCAAATTTATGGTATCGTGGCTTTCACTATGGTTTCTAGAGATGATTTTTCACGTCCCGCTTCAAAGACCCTGGAGAACCGATATCACAAGCTATAACATGCTTACTTTGGGTCTAGATAGCGCAGTGTGGTTGTGTTATTATTTTTATTAACTAGGGCTCCACTTTGACGACCTCATAAGTTTGCAACCGACGGATTAGGGCGGCTCACGATCGCTCAAGGTGGTGAAACTTGGGTTAGGCCTATGTCCAGCAGTGGACTTCTAAAGGCTGATAATTAATATGATGATGGTACGAATTCGGAGATATAATACAGTGTCCAAAAACCATAATAAGGGTTGCATCGACGAATTAGGATGGTGGCGAAACTTGGAAAAACCTGAGTCCAACAGTGGTCTACTGGGTAAAATGATGATGACAGAAATTTGGTGATGTATACGGTCTACCTCTGTAAGTACTTTGCCTGTATTTTCTAACTATTATTTCTGCAAATTAATTTAATATAAATTCTACCTTTGAAAAAGTCTTGCTAACAGTGTAGTGCACATTTTTTTTTTACTTAACACACGGGCCATCTGATAGTAAGTGATAACTGGAACCTATTAACATGGCTGTGTTTTCTAAGTAAGAAATCATGCTTAGAAAACACAACCAAGTTGTTGGCGACCATGTATTGAGGAGGGGGTGATAAAGGTAAAATGAAAAGTAAGAGGACCGTGATGTAATTGTGCTGCCAGCACTCTCACTCACCGAACGAAACTATCTGGCGATTGAAAAGAGTGGCGTGAGTTTCTTGTCAGTTCTTCTCACGGCTCTACCTCGTCAGCGAACTGGCTATAGGTTAATTGGCTAACTTCATACAATTTTGACGATCACAAGCATCATATTTTATGATCCAAATGAAATAAATGCTTTCAATTTGAGTTTGAAACACATTAGAATGGACACTAATATTTTACGTCGATATTCTATGAGTAGTACTTTTGCCCGGTCCGGCCAATTCAAATAAACAGCATAGATGAGACTTAATAATATGAGAAGCTATTAAGTATGCATAATAACAAACTAATATCAAATAACCATGTTTATGAACTGCTGTAGGTAGATAGCTGTTATTATAAACTGTTATTACTACTGCTAATTTGTGTAATGCGTATTTACTGCACATTGCCTTTCAGTTTAATTTGCTATGTTCTCAGGCTTTCTATATACTAGATAGCTGTCCGCATCTATTTTGCGTGCGTTAAGTTACAACTTTGGTTCCTGCTCCGCTCCCGTAGTTCGTAGCATGATGTTACATAGCCTATATCCTTCCTCGAGAATTGGGCTATTGTAATGCAAATAATTTTTAAATCAGAGTACCTAGTACTCGTAGTTCTAGAGATTACGACATTCAAACAAACTTTTCCGCTTTATATAGTAGTATTTTAGTTTTAAATTTATATTATTTTCTGTGCTTATCAGTAGTATATTTTTCTTATTATTTGTAAGTATGTCGCCTCTGGGCAGAATGAAATACGTTTTGTTTTAAATTTTTTTTGGCAAAATTTAATCATAGTTATAATGATTATTAAATAATATGTATTTTTTTACAATAACACCCACCACCTACAGTGTCGAGTATTTTTTTTTATTCTTCTTTTCTCTATAGGTATAGCTTTGTATTTAGATCTGTCTGAACTGTCAATATTTCTGCAAGCTGTTGTGTCCAGCAGTGGACAAACAAGTAAAGTAATAATTTTATTTTAAAATCTTGCTTTAAAATTAAAAATATTATTTGCTACCGTGGTTTATATTTGCTGGATTGCGACACAGAGCTGTCGAAGCTGCGACAAAAATAAATAATTATTTCTTTCTATTTTTATATAAGGAAGGAAAATATTGGTTAATGCCATGAGGTCCCTATACGATGATCACGAAAACAATATAAAATATTCCCAAAAGAAATCATTATCATGATGATTGTCATTGGTTCCGCCAAAAACCATTCACACACTACTACATAAAAAAATGACCGTACCTATACCTATTGCGGGTGGCGCAAAAGTAAAGACCCTATTTGGTTCAGCTATAACATTTTTTCTAAATTAGAAAACTAGATTTAGATTTTTTTAAATGTATATTTGTGCCATTAAATTTCGTACCATTAGGATTTAAAGATGATGTCTTTTAAATGGTGACCTCCAGAGTTGATACACATTTGAGCCCTATTTATGACATTTTGCATAACTTGCCGTAACACTTCCTGCGTTTCCATTTCCATCTCTCAGGGCATGTCAATAAGCAGAATACTCGGTTCTGGGGCACTGATAATCCGCGCATTATTCAAGAAACACCTCTACACCCACTAAAAGTTACTGTATGGTGTGGCATCTGTGTTGACAGAGTGATCGGACCCTATTTTTTCGAAGACGCTGGAGGCAATGCGATTACTGTCACTGGAGAACGCTACAGAACCATGTTACGTGAGTTTTTGATACCCAGTTTGGACGAATTGGGGCTGGAGCACATCTGGTTTCAACAAGACGGCGCTACGGCACACACAGCGCGCGACACTATGGACTTAGTGAGGGACGCTTTTCCAGGCCGAGTTATCTCTCGTTTTGGCGATTTGCCTTGGCCTGCAAGATCACCCGATCTGACCAGTCCAGACTTCTTTCTTTGGGGTTTTTTGAAATCTCGGGTGTATGTGAACAAGCCACAGACTCTCGCAGCTCTAAAAGAAAACATTCGTCAAGAAATAACGAACATATCGCAGGAAGTGTTACGGCAAGTTATGCAAAATGTCATAAATAGGGCTCAAATGTGTATCAACTCTGGAGGTCACCATTTAAAAGACATCATCTTTAAATCCTAATGGTACGAAATTTAATGGCACAAATATACATTTAAAAAAATCTAAATCTAGTTTTCTAATTTAGAAAAAATGTTATAGCTGAACCAAATAGGGTCTTTACTTTTGCGCCACCCGTTATTACCAGTTTGTAATAAAAAATAAACGAAACAAAAACATTGCACAAACTCAAATAGAGCCACTTTCCAACCTTACCACTATAGGACCACACACGTTGCGCACGCGCACAAGTAGATATTTCGTTTAATCCGACCACAAACTTATATTTACCGTCGACGAAACCACAATTCATCAACACTCCCTAATATTATGCACTTACACGACCGCAAATAAAATGTTGTCAAACAAGCGCACAAAACCACTATATTTATCAACAGAATTTAATGGAAAAGCTACCTTATGTTTTACGAGTTTAGGTCCTTATGTACTTCTAAGTTAAATTTGTATTATAACGTTGCGAATTGGTACTTTTTTTACTTTTATCACGATTTGGCAAAGTTGGAGGTGTTATATTACTGAAATCTTTAAATTATTCGATACTAGCGACTTGCATCGGCTTCGCACGTAAATATTTTTACGCCATAATTTATTTTTTAATTTTCTGCTTTTCAAAGGCCCAATTCCCGTCGGTCCTCTTCCTTTTCCTATTTCATCCCCTTCTGCCTACACAGTCAACAATGGCTTGGTTGTGCTTACTTAGTTGTTTCTGTGATGCTTATATAACCCAGCCATCTCTATAGGTTACGGTTACCTTTTTTTTTTTTTTTTTTCCTTTTATTATCATTTCACATAACCAACTTTAACTAAATAATTAATTAATCAGGTAAACAAATATACTTGAATGTAACAGAAAATTGTTTATAAAATCTCTACTTTAATAATAAGCATGTAACTAAACAACTAGCTGTTGTCCGCAGGTCATAGGTTGAATATCATTCTATCATTAATTTTCAGAATTTCATTAGGTGTATGTATGATTGTATGTATGTTTATTTAGTATTGTAACTCCTTGTGATAATGTCTGTTGGAAGATATTTTACTTTATTCTCAACATTTACAAAACAATCATTCTGCCCAATGGTGTTTATACGGTACCTTAGGTACCTACGGAACTTCAGTAGTAGATCTATGCTGCGCTGGTTTCAGTTTGAAAAGGCTGTATTGACTGGGGCAGGACTATAATACCCTCTTAAAGGAGATCGACGTAAGAGTAATAGTAGCCGTACTGGAGTTTCGTTCGGTGAGTGAGAGTGTCGGAGACCTACTCCACTCCCTTTACAGTAGGCAGCGGCTTCGCAGAGTCCCTGGCATTGCAGGAGCCATGCTAGGGACTCTGAGTCGTCCATGAGCGACAGTTACCACTTACTATCACGTGGGCTGTTTGTCTGCCACTGTCGGCAATAAAAAAAAACTGATGGAAAGATAGATGTATAAATAGTTACTAATCCCTGGATAGATTTTATCCGAGATGGCTCCTCCGTTTATTATCTAAAAACAGATGTTCTGCGCAAAGTTTTCTCGTTATGACTTTCTTTAAAGCCCAATTGAGGAAGGCTTATATAATAATGATGAACACATAGCTTCACGGCTTTTCTACCCGTAGGGGTAGGTTGAGGTGTATGAACGCGTCGCCAATTAGTTTGAGTTGCATGTAACAGAAGGCGAGTCTATTGTCATTTACATTGCCAGACTTCGGGCTAATACTAGGTATTTCTTGGCAGAGAAATTTAATAACATTTTACGACCTGGACATCAAACTCGAGACCTCTGCGTGGTAATACACAATAGCACCAAAACCTCAGAAGTTACAGTCCGATTACTGCCTATAGTAATTCTTTTTCTATCGAGTGGTGAACCTAGTGTCAGAAATTGTTCAGATCGCACATAAGCTATGCTCTATACTAATAAAGAGGAAGAGTGTGTTTGTTTGTTTTAACGCGCTAATCTCTGGAACTAGCATTCGGATTTGAATAATACTTGATGCGTATAATAGCCCAGTTCCTGAGGAAGGTAGTAAGGTAGATAACATCACGCTACTGGGCACGGAAGCATAGTAGTAAGTATAGATGTGGGTGAAACCACGCCGCGTAAAGCTAGTACTAATATAAAACGACAGAGTTTGTTTCTTTGTTTGAAGCGCTAATATCTAGAGCTACCTACTAGTCGGATTTGAATAATTCTTATTGTGTATGATAGCAAAATTTCTGAGGAAAGTTATACGCTATATAACATTACGCTACTCGCGACGGGAGCAGAGCAGTAAAGCAGCAAAGTCACGAGTGAAACCGCGCTGTGGAAAGCTAGGTCATTATAGAAAAGGAAAGAACAATTTGCAAATAAAGCCATCAGACTTGACCTAACGACTGTTACCAACATGGACGGAGATCAACGTTTTACTTGCTCTCCGAAGTACGAAGAGGCTCAGAGGACCTAGTGCGAGTTTGTTTTACGTTAACGCGATCGACACGTTTATGGAGTTCGGTGCTCCGATTGGCATGCTCCAAGTTCTTAACCAATCAGAGAGCCAAACGTTCAAATACCAGAATTCGGTCACCCATCAGGACTAGCCTTAATCTTTGTTGCTTAACCCGATAATCGTTTACCGGTCAGCGAGCGCAAGGTATGAGCACCTCAGTAATTATGCCATCGTCATCATAAAGCCTTTTTATGGCTAAAAAAAACAGCGCAAATTCCTACTAGCCAATTGCCTATGGCTCGAAGGCTAACGACCAGTCAAGTCATTAGCCCAATCCAAAATGACCAACAAAAGGGTTTCTTAGAAAATGTATTTAGTTGCAATTTAGTTTTGTTTTATTTTTGACCAGCGATCCTCTGGCTTTGCTCTTATAAATTATCTTTAAATATATATATATATATATATATATACATCATGCATTATACAGATAACTTTCAGAAAGAAATTATTTGAATGATAGTGAAAAGCCCATCAAAACCTGATTAGATGGTTTAGGAGATCTAAGCGTACAGACAGCAATATCGAACTAACATTAACTTTAACTCATCTCCCCACTCCCTTCAAGGTAGGCAGAAACCCTGGCATTGCAGAAGTCTACTTACCATCCGGTGGCCTCTTGGCTTGTTTGTCACTGTCGGCAATAAAAAGAGTGCTTGAAATTTTTTTTTACATTTTTATGAAAGGTCAAATATAAAACAAACTCTTTGGCGCAGTGTACTTTATTTATTTATTAAAACTTCATAACATAACGAGTATATTGGCGGACTTAATGCCTGAGGCATTAAGTACTCTAAAAATATAAGTAAATTTAACTTGACAAATATTTTTAACTTAAGATTAAATATTATTATGGCATAGTAAAGAAAAACTTACAAAACTATTTAAGTAACAGCTGATACGAAAAAAAAGTATTACTTTAACGATCAGACATAAAGTAACCATGTTTGTTCAATCAGCCCGCTGCACACAAGTGCATGCCATATAAAGAGTTTTAATGTGTCCGCTAAGCATTAACTAAACGGAACTTGGTCGTGTAAAAAAAAACTAACTGTCAAAGTGACGTTTGCATTTTTCCCGCCGTTTTATACGTCAAATGCGAAAGACAGCGAGGTTAATGTCCATTTACAGGTGTTGATAAAACGCTTTTAAATAAATGCAGTGTGATAAAAATTTATAGTATTCATTCTTGTTTTGCCTTTTGTGGGTTTTTTAGTTAGATATTAATAGTATTATGTTATTTATTAATGGTCAAGATTGTAATCATGTTATCATTATTGATTTTTTGATTAGAAACATAAAGTGAACTGTTAACCAGATATAACATTATTTTTTCATAGCTATATATTTCTTTAACAACTTACGCACTAGGCAACAAACTGCGTCGTTTTACAAATAAATAATGAATGGGTATTTCTTGAAATGAACCAACTTTGAAACGCACTAAAAGTATTCCTCAAATGAGGAAGTAAACTGGAAAAAGACGGGGAATGAGGGGGTAAATGGGGCTGTCGGCGCGCTCACTCACCGAGCAAAACAGATTAAGTAGTTTGGAAACTAATATTTTACGTCGACATTCTATGATTCCTTTTACACATAAGGTACGCACGAGTAGGTATTGATCAGCGCCCGCAGATCAATTACCTCCTTAATCCTCCTCCTGTTCCCTGTTCCTTCCTCACCCCCTTCTCCCTACATGGTTGGCAACGGCTTGGTTGTGTTTTCTAAGCATTATTACTACTGCGATGCTTGGAAGCTATCTCTATAGGTTACGGTTACCACTTACCATCAGGTGGACCGTATGCTTGTTTGTCACCAAAGTTGTATAAAAAAATAGAAATCTTCGATTGCTATGTTGCCGACAACATAAAAAAACACAACAGCGTCTCTAAAGAGTAATAAAATAGCAATTAATAACAGATTGCAGCTCCCAATTTACTACAAATTCGTTACACGTTAGATTTTATTAAGATACAACAAAAACTAGCAATTTATGGTATAAAAATAATAGAATACCGAATTTTTATGTTTTAATTAAGATGTTTTTCTATTGAATATTCTGTGCAAGTAAAAAATACTTAAACTCTTTTTAAGCAAGATAATCGGTATAATCAAAATAGATTTATTAGCAGAATACCTACTTATACTCTGCCACAAATGGGTATGGAAACTAATACTTGCTATGACAGTTTATGCTGAAACCAATGAAAATTTCGATCTCTCCTTCGTCTAGCAATTAACATGTTTCATGACAAAAATTCACACGGGCTCCAAAACGAAAATAGAGCTATTATGGCTCAAAAAATTGCCCAACTTAAATAAGATGGAATCTGCATGCCTGCGCATGTCGAATAAACTGTAGGCCAACGTTGTGCCAAATTTGGTACTCTAAAACAGGACGAGGTCATGGCAGATGAAGAAAGAGATGGTGGACGATCTGAAATTGGTAAACTGGAAAAAAAAAGCGCGAGAATACGGTATGTGGAAGTGAAGAAATGCCTCAGGCATTAAGTCCGCCATTACATATTTTATGTATAAAGTTAAAAAATAAGAAAGAAGCCCCTTGCTTAGATGTGAGACAAAAAGCTAAAACTACTACTGATCGTAATATGTCATAGGTATACTGCAATAATATAAATGTCTGTTAGAAAGTGCTTCACACTTTTACATTAAAATGTCCGAGTTTTTAACATATAAAAAGACACCTACTTTTGGATTCCACTGATTGCTTACCATCAGGCAGAGTGGAGTCACTTTGGTAGGCTAATATAAAAACAATGTAGGAAGAAAATAATATCAATAAAATTCTCGCAATAAGCTTGAAAGGTAGTAAACAGTTTAAGTAAAATTCGAAAACGCAATAACCACAAACTTACTATGGCCGACTTACTTAAAAACCAAATAATATGCATATTTAACATTTTTAAACTGTAAATATTAAGTAACAGAAGTTGTTGTAAGTTAAACTAAGGGGTGAGCAGAGAGGGTGGGTCCCCTAACATTCCTGGACACGCCAATTTCCTATAAATACCAGAGCGATGTAAAAAACATTTCATCGTTTTGTTCTTCTTGTTTTTTTTTTATTACGACTGATGTCACTGTTACGTAAAATATTTGATGTCCTGGGTTCGATTCCCGCCAAAAATAAATAGATAAATATTGTGTAATTCAAGGTATTATTCTATATAATAAGGTTCTTCGTACTAAAAAGAGTTAATGAATTGCTTAGGCAATATTGAAAACACTTGCCTGAGAGACAGTAATAATCCAAAAAAATGTTTAAAAAGATAAGAATTAAGTAAATAATAATAATACAAAAATAGGTAAAAAAAATTTCAAGACATTATTGGAGAATTTCCGATTTAATAAAACCTGAAACTCTTTGCCAACGCGTGTTTTTCTTTAATTTTCAGCCCGAGAACACAGCTTTAGTTTTCGGTAACCACTTACAACTGCGTAGGTACCTATGTTAAACACAGTCTTAGTAAATAATTACCAAGCCACAACAGTTGAAAATCTAATTAAAAACGAACTATTTCAAAAACATAAATTATTTTCATGTAAACAAACGGTTTACATTACAGTAGCATAAAAGTCTTAAATGTTTGTCTCTGAACAAATTTATGGTTTTTTTTTACACTTTTATAGTCTGTGTTTTGGTTGCATCTGTTATAGTGAATGGGATTTTAATTATTTCTTGGTTTTACAAACTTTAATCAACAGGATGTAATGATTAGAAATATAAATTAGATTGTATTTAAAAATATTTATTAGTCATAGGTTCCCGTTATTTTCCGAAGGAGTTTATAACGGTACTAGCTTTCCGCGGCGTGGTTTCATCCGCGTCTTTGCTTACTGCTTTACTCCCGTCGCCAGTAGCGTCATGTTACATAGCCTTTAACTTTCCTTGAGAAATGGGCTATCATATACAAAAAGAATTTTTGAAATCCGACTTGTAGTTCCAGAGATTAGCGCGTTTAAACAAACAAACCCTTCCGCTTTGTACTAGCGCCCCGCCTCGCTTCGCATCGATAGGTACTACCTACTAAAAGATGTGCCCGCTTTAACACACTCCCTTCGCAGTAGGCAGTGGCTTCGCAGAGTCCCTGGCATTTAAGGAGCAATGCTAGGGTCTCTGAGTCGTCCATGAGCGTCAGTTACCACTTACTGCCATTGTCGGCAATAAAAAAAAGCATATAGAAATTGTTATACTTTATCACACCAGCCTATAATTATCCCACTTCAGTCTATAATTTTCAGAATTACTTGTAGATAAGTGTTACTACTCCGTGCAAGATTTCTTAGATGATAAATTCTTGTAACCTACTTATTTGTCATTTATCAACTTTGTTTTATATTTGCATGCCAATAAGGCAGAATGTACTTGGATCTTATTATGTAATTTACCATCCCATTTTTATGTACCTACATTCTAAGCAAATAAAGACCTATTCTATTCTATTCTATTCTATTCTATTCTATTCACACTTAGTCTTTTCTCCGAGAAGGCATAAGCATTGATACCCATTCACCATGCTTAATAATGCCGATTGGCGATTTTAAACTTTTTTTATAAGCCAAGGTTACCTCACGGCGATTTCTTTCACCGTCAATCAGTAATGTCCCAATAATCTTCGAAAATACATATGATTAGAAAAAGTACTTGTCCGGATTCGAACCCCTGACCTCGTGTTTACGAAGCCTTCACCACTGGGCCATCACGACTAATCTACTAGTTCTATCTACAAATACTCGCTCTATACATTATTCATTAAAGTTCAAGCTATAATATTATAAGTACTAAACAATAGATGTAGTATTTAGTTTACAAACAGTGCGAGATCACGATCCACTATATCACTGTGATCGAGCGATAAATCGCTGCGCTTGCGCACCACAGTAATGTAACGCCATCTAGCGGCGCACGTGCGAATTATAATTTTCCGTTACGTTTAATTTTGTTGGCGTTTGTTTGTTTTAATTTGTTTTGTTTATACTATTAGTATACAATGTATAAACTATTAGTAGATAAACTTATAAGAATTGTCTATGTAGAAAAAAATTACTAAAAATACTGAAAATCTGATTTTTCTGATACCGATACAGTAACTTCTCTAATCTAAAAAAAAAAAATCACTAAAAAAGAGGCAATAGTGCATAAATAAATCAATTATTTCGATAACTAACAATCTTTGCAGCGGCTGAAAAGGGTAAAAAGTCATGTACTACATTTTACGTTTTATATATTTTGACTTTGAGAATATTTCTGCTGCAATATTGCACTTTGCAATAATAATAATTATTATTTATTAATTAGCCTGCTTGTGTATGCCCACTGCTGGGCTAAGGCCTCTCCCTTAGACTTCTAAATTTCCTTAGCATTAGGTAGTATAGTCTCCGGCCATTTGTTGCAAAAGATGTCCAAGTCGTCCCGCCATCTCCGTTTGGGCGAGTGTTGATAAATCGAAACTTTTACTGAAATTTACTATACCTTGAGTTTTTACACTAACAGCATACTATTGCCTACTGTTAAATCTATAATATAAAAATGAATCGCTTAATGTGTTGCTTAGCGCAAATCTCGAGAGCAGCTGAACCGATTTTGCTAATTCTTTTTTTATAATGTTCCTTGAAGTACGAGGATGGTTCTTACGGAGAAAAAAATTTAAAATTGTATGAAATAAAAAATAAAAAAAATTCTATATTCCCATACAAAAGTATCTTTGTTTATCTCAAAATGTTTAAAAAAAATGTCCACCCGTGCGAAGCCGGGACGGGCCGCTAGTAATAAATAGATACTGAAAAAGTTTAATGAAAGTATATTAGAGTATAAAAACATATTAGTACCCACGTCTCTATACCTATATAATATAAATAGTATAGGTACTAGACGTCCGCCTTCGATTCGCTATCAAAAGTATATTTTACAACAAACGCATACAATATTTTCTGGAAAATATTATTGGTATACTGCAAATTTATTTCTGCTGTCTACTGTATTGAGCATTAAGTCCGCCTCTGTACCTATGTGCACGAAGTTTAATAAATAAATAAATAAATATTGCAAATTTACATAAATAAAAATTTTAAAAACTGCTCAAATATATGTTATACTTAATAAAGTATAGTCTATGTTAACCGTTACATTTGTAGTTTTATAAAGCTGTAATTTAAATCTTTTTAATTCTGAAAATCTGTAATTTAAATATTTTTTTAAACCGGTAACGTTTTTAGTTAAAACGTAACAAACAAACATACAAAAAATCAAATCTTTTCTTTTTATAAATAGTTTAGACGTAGTATCAAAGTCTTCGAAAAGTGTATCGGTAATCTCAAGAAATGCCCAATGGATTTGATTGATTTGTTTTTAATAATAATAATACCACCACAACCACACAGCGCAATCTAGACCTAAAGTAAGCATATATTAATAGCTTGTGTTATGGGTTCTAGAATGCGGATAAACTTTTATACATCTACCTTGCTTCATCTCGGCATCACCCAATAGGTTGACTGGCAGAGAATGCCTTAGGCATTAAGTCCATCTTTATACATGTTTCTATGTAAAAAGTTTGAAATAAATAAATAAACATAGATTTATTTTTGTAAATATATACATAATTATACATATTTTATGCTTTTGTCACTAATATAAGCGTTTCTAGGTTTTGATATATATATATCGTACCTACCTAATTTCCCATTTTGAATAAACATTATCTAAAATTATAATGAAAAATTATTACATACCCACATTGCTCGAATGACACAGATTTTGAAAAATACCCAAATTTCAGTGTAATTAAAGGAACACATCCACAAATTATGAACGGACTTATTAATTACATTACATATTGTAACATTTGTATAAACATGTAGGGTGGGTGATCTAATTACCGGTTGTGACAATTCATTATTTATTAAAAAAATTGTTTTATTCGGTTTTTCTTTTTTTATTTTCTCTTAGTTTGTACTAAGGATATTATAAATAATACAATCCAAGTTTTTTTCGCTGAAACATAGCGTTACCGCCATTGCTAAGACTGTTGATTTTGTAATAAATATTTATAATCTAAAGAACTGCAATTACATCCTCATGTCGCGGGCAAATTGTATGAATCTGCCGTTTACATTCTGCCTCGGCATTTTGTAAACGCAGTTGTTGGCGTTATGTAATATGCCGAAGGCAGATTAGGTAAGAACTGTGACCTTCCGAGCCGAGCGAGCAAAGTGGCCAGCAATTGCCATAAACGAGTAATATTTATCTTCAATCTAGTTCAAACATCACCAATTAGGTATATACATTGCTGGTGACACATTTTGCCTACGAGCGTTTATAAAATGCCGAGGCAGAATGTAAATGACGGACTCATACAATTTGTCTGGGACATATACATAAAAATTGGGTAGGTTTGATTTTTTAGAGTTTCATATTTTATTGTATTTCCAGTATGAATGGGCCGGATCGACCAGGGAAGTACTACCTTTACATATAACTAATGTGATTCACTCGGTGTGCGAGAACGCCGGCAACTTAATTACCCCCCTCAACCCTCGTCTTGCTGTTTCCTTTTCCTTCTTCATTCTCTTCTCCATGGTCAGCAATGGTTTGGTTGTGTTTTCTAAGCATTATTTTTGCAATGCTTAGAAAACGTAGCCATGTCCAACAGTTACCACTTACTATGGTTTTTTTTTATATGGATACTACTACTCTTAAGTCGATCTTCTATGAGAGGGTAGTACTTCCCCGGACGATCCGGCCTATTCATGCTGAAATTAGCTTGAATCTACTACCGTGTAACTACTACCGTGTATGGTTATGGTAAAAAGGGCAGGTTTCGTATTTAAGATCGGATAGCATATAGCCAAAAACATAAACAATACTATAATTTAACTAGTGTTTTTTTTTATTATGCACCACTCATTATTTTTTACGTTTACAATTCAAAACTATTATAAACTAGCTGCGCCTCTCGGCATCGACCGCAATTAAAATATGTTCTTTTGTATCCCTCTGGAACCAGACCAATTTTCGGGATAAACGGTAACCTACATCCGTCTCAGGCACCGAATCTATCTCATACCTACCTATGAAATCGGTTCAGCCGTTTAGGCGCTGAGTGGTAACAAACACACACACACACACACACACACACACACACACACACACACACACACACACAAACTTTTGTATTGATAATATTGATAGGATAAAGACACCTTAAGGTTGAACTACATCTGGCAGCACGGAATCGCACTTTTCTATGCTTCTATCCTTTTCTCTCACTCAGAATCATCATTTACTAAGCCGACCGAGTCCGTTGATGGTTACGTTGGCAGCGAACCTTAGTTAACAAATAAATTATTACATAATATGTAGACCTGTCAAGGTGTGAACTGCAAGCTAATGCAATTGCAATTACATAACGATGAGTGTATAATTGACTATTATACCAGTAGTTATAATGTCAGCATGAAGGAATATTGTTCTACTTAAGAAATAACCACTATAATTTTGATAGATCTAGCTTCTTTACGAATCCTTGTCAAATTAGGATTCGGTGCATATTTTGGCCAATTAACATAATATCTTTACGAATTATAGCCTATTATGTTCTATTCTGATGTTTATGCTATACTAGCATTCCGCGGTTTCACCCGCGTGTAAAATACGGTTTATCCCTTGGGAACCAGACCGATTTTCGGGATAAAAGTAGCCTATGTCCGTCTTCGGCACCGAATATATCACTTACAGCCTGGCTCTTACAAAAGCATGTTTTTTTTTATATTAGGCTACCAAAGTGACTCCATTCTGCCTGATGGTAAGCAGTCAGTGGAATCCAGAAGTGGTGGACACCATTCCAAAAGCCAAACTACTGGTATGGTGGCCTCCACTATGGTGGCTTAGTGAGATGCTTTTTCACGTCCTCTTAAAAGACCCAGGATTATAATAAGAAACTAATTCTTTGTACGATCTACATGAGTTTGAGTTTGAAATAGTACAACAACAAACTAGCCTAGCTGTTTCACCCGTGCTAAATTACATCTTCGATTAGTGCTGCTGCCCGTCGCGTCGCTCCTAACGTGATTTAATATAGCCTCCCTCAAAAACTGGGCTTATTTTATATACCACCCCGCCTGATGGTAAGCAGTCAGTGGAATCCAGAAGTGGTGGCGACCATACTAAAAGTCATCGTCTTAAACTAGTCTAGTACCTAATGGGGTAAGGGAAGGGAATGAGGGAAGTGAGGAAAGAGAAAAGGGGGAAAATTGGGCCTCCGACGCTCTCACTCACCGAACGAAACGCAGTAGTACGGACACTACTACTCTTACGTTCATCTTCTATGAGAGGGTAGTACTTTCCCGGTCGATCCGGCCCATTCATGCTGAAACCAGCGTGGAAGGCAAAAAGGATAATTCAAATCCGACAAGTACCTAGTTCCAGAGATTAGCGCGTCCAGACAAACTCTTCTACTTTATACATTAGTAAGATATTATTACGTCCAGCAGACGACGTCATCAAGTTGATGCCTGTACCGCAAATTGGTTAATCCACCCTATAAATGTAGATATATTTGTTTAATAATACAAATAATGATACACGCATCTGTTTAAACACAGTAATAGATTTAAACTGTTAAATGTGTTATAATGATTAATTACTTAAATTAATAATATTTATTGATTAATTCACCATACAATATGGCGATACGAAATTAATATTACGCATTATTGACAGTAATAATAAGTAGTAAAGACTGCAGTTAAAAAAAAACAGAAATTGGTAGATTTTTTTCTTATTAGTTGTCGCCGCAGCTTCGCATGCGTGAAAAAAAAAATAACACAATATCTTTATAAATTACAGCCTATGTGATCTATGAGTATTATTATTGTAAAGTTTATAAAAATTCATTTAGTAGTTTTTGCGTGAAAGAGTAACAAACAACAAACAACAACAAAGTTGTAGGTAGTATCCGTACTACTGCGTTTCGTTCGGTGAGTGAGAGCGCCGGAGGCCCAATTTCCCCCCTTTCCTCTTTCCTCACCTCCCTCATTCCCTTCCCCTAACCCCATTCCCAGCCGCTATGGTGGAGGCCACCATACCAACAGCTTAAGACGATGGCTTTTGGTATAGTGGCCGCCACTTCTGGATTCCACTGACTGCTTACCATCAGGCGGGGTGGAGTCACTTTGGTAGGCTATAATATAAAAAAAAAAAACGTTCTTCTATAGGTAGGTACTTCTTTACTAATATTATAAATGCGAAAGTAACTCTGTCTGTCTGTTACGCTTTCACGCCTTTTCCCTGGTGATAGACAAGAGTGGCGTGAGTTTGTTGCCAGTTCTTCTCACAGCTCTACCTCGTCAGCGAACTGGCTGTAGGTTAATTAGCTGACTTCATGTAATTTTGACTTTTCATTAGCATTGAACTTTATGATCAAAATGAAATACCTAAATGCTTTGAGTTTGAGTAGGTATGAGTTTGACGCCTAAACTACTGAAACGATTTTAATGAAACTTGGTATAGATTAGACCTGGGGGAACAACATTGGCTATCTTTCTTCGTGAAAATATGGCATATAGGGGTTGAAACAGGAGATGAAAATTTGTATGAAAAATCGTCAATGTATAATCAGAGATATAACCGACATTCACGCGGGCTGAGCTGCTAGTTAGATATAAACTTTCACGTTTATAATAATAGGAATTATTAGTTCTGTGTTGGTTATGAATGCTTACGCCTTCCCTGTATAAGAAAAAGCTTTTATTGCAGTGGGATAATAATAATGCGCTGATATAATATTCATTATATTTATACTTAGCAAACAAGTATATTATTATCTAAAAATAAACGGTTATCAAACAAAATTTGAAATCTATCATCGTATCACATTTAACAGACAACGCCATCTATCGTTTAAACAGAGATAAATTATTAGAAAGACTAGTTCGAGCCCGCTGCTTTGATTCAAACTAGATACTATAGGCTAATTATGAAATAAATTTTATTGAAATTTAGATCAACAGAGATCACTCTCTGCCAAAAAAAAACATTTTAATATCTCCATTTTAACCGATCACGATCCGTAGGCCGCATCCAATTATCCTATATAGGTTTTTAATCCATTTTACTTTTTAGTGCAGGTTGTATCGTAAGCTTATGTAACTTAAAGCAATCTGTCGATTAAAAATAGTTCTTGCTAGTGCCTCCCATGTAGAGAATATAATGAAAAATACCCGAGATCCCTTCCGTTTTCTGACCCCCTTACCGGGACGTTACCTACTTAGCTAATCTCGGGCTTTTCAGGATTGCCACAAAGGTCTAGTTTGCGTTCCGTAGTCCGTTGCGAATGACCATAAGCCTAGATTATTTAAATACCATTTATTACAATATAATAAATGCTTAAAACAGCATATAATTATCTATTGTTTATTCCTCCAACCAGTGTAGAACCTGAACGAGCGTTTTCTATGTTGGCAATAAACTAGGAAGCTGGTTAGAAGTCACACTGGATGCTTTAATATTTCTGCGATAGTATTTTCGAAATTCTAAATAGTATTTTGTGTTGTATTTTTGTTTTGCCGCAGTAATAAGTTTTTTTTTTTGGTTTTGTCTATATTTTTTTTACTTAATATGTATTATTGTGGTTTGGATTGAGTGTGCAACGATATTAAAAGTTTTTGAAATTAATTACTTTTTTTTCATTTTAGCTTATGATTACATATTAAAATTCCCGTATTCCCGGGATTGATAAACATGCACGGGATTGTATTCTCTACTCCCATGACTTTACCCGTTTAATAAACGGGCTGTAGGTTAATTGTATGACATTTTGTTATTATTTTATTGTTTAAAACTGTCATTCGTAAGATTTAAATAAATAAGTACATGAGTTTTGAAGAGTGAAGGAATTTTTGTTTTACAAAAGATGGTTGTCATTTCATTAAATTGTTTCTATTTACAACATTGTAAATAAGAGTAAATAAAAGAAAAGGCCTTTCCCTGCAGTGAAAGCTATAAGCTAGTATTATTAATATTTTTTTGTCATAATGTTCGTATATTTTTCTCATATCTTAGGGTTTTTTAATATATTCTGCGCGACAAAAATTTTCATTCCTTTTTCTTTTTGGCAAATTAAAGTCAATTTAGCATACCTACAAATATATAAAACAAACAAATAGGTATTAGTCTGTAGATAATAAATTAACATTTTATAGTCAAAAAATATTATAATTAAGTCGTCGATCTTCGTTTTTATTATGTTTGAGTGATAATTTATGGATAAAAAAGCACTTAATATGATTAGTAAATTTGCGAACTAGCAACCAACTGTTTTTTTTTGTGAAAAGAGTTCATAAAAGTCCTGTTTAAATCCTGATCCTGATACTTCACTGAAGCACCGAGTGCTTCAGTGAAGTATCATTGAAGGTTGGGGAAATTGGGGGAGGCCGAAGTCCAGCAGTGAAAGTCTTATGGCAGATATTATGATGATGATACCGTAACCCTTGAAGTTGGATAGATTTCATAGCAGTGTTCTCTGCTTAATAAAAACAATACTAAAAAAATCTAACCAAGCCGTCGCCTTCGATGCAGCACAAAAAGAAGAAAAACACAAAAGGTGCAATTTGATCTTCTAGGTCTCATTAAACAAACAAAACACTAAACGTAAACGTTAATTTCAACATTCTATGAGAGGGTAGGTAGTAGGTATTCAAATCATATGTACTTTCTAAGTTTATGCTAAACATTTCTGACTGACGGTGAAAGAAAAATATTGTGAGGAAAGCTGGACTTAAAAGTCTGAAATTGCCAATCCGCCTTGAGCAAGCGTGGTGATTAATGCTCATACCTTCTCTATATGAGTAGCCTTTGCCCTGCTGTGGGACAGTAAAACAGGCTGGTATTATTATTATTTATTATTATAAATGAGAGGGTAGTGCGTCCACTGGTGGACATAGGTCCCCCATATTTTCGCCTGAGATCAATAAGTATCACTTTTATTGTTCTAAGATAAAAACATCTATTATTTAATTTTATTGCTACACTTGCTGCGTCTACTTCAAAACGGAGTTAAGGAACTTCGTAAATTTTGTGGCATTTGACCCTTTTCTTTTAGACATAAGTATAAGGCTATTAATCGAAAGAAAATTGGAAACTCTACGCGCTATTTTTTTCATTTTCATGCTGGAACTTTAAGCGGGGCGTGAAAAAGTACCTCATAAAGCCGTCATAGTGCTTGGAGGCCTTTGGTATGAAGTACACCACTCCTGGGTTCTACTAACTGCTTAAAATCAGGGAGCTGGCAGAGTGGAGTTCGTTTGGTAAGCTAATTTTCCCACAAAATATAAAAGCATCTCACTAAGCCGCTATAGTGGAGACCACCATATCAGTAGTTTAGCTTTTGGAATGGTGTCCACCACTACTGGATTCCACTGACTGCTTACCATCAGGCAGAGCGGAGTCACTTTGGCAGACTAACATAAATAAAATGAAGAATTTTTGCGGTCTGCGGTTTGTAATGGTCCCCGGTTATGTATCTAATAAACGTAAAAGTTAAATATAAATTTATTACATAGCTATAGGTACTACCTATACCTTTATTGTTTCATAAAAAGATTTATTTATTATACTCCATTTTAAAAGCTATTTTCATAAAAGTTTTGAGAAAGAGGTTTTTAAATTATTAGACACTATAAAATATATAAATCAAATAAAACTATGAAATAGCTATAAAAGCTTATAGTATCGAAAAACAATAAGTTTTTTAAACAGTCATAAATCTGTATTAAATAAACTTTTTAAAACTTGTATATACAGCGGTATGACGTCAGAGTTTTCAGTCCAATGGGTACTTATTCGTAATACTTAAATATAGTACTTACAGTCAAGTGGAAGCTGTTTTTTTTTAATTCTTAAAACGGCGATTATCTTTTGTCTAAATTATTGTTATTTGAGCTTTTTTGAATTTTAATTTTAATCTTGTTATCATTCCTATTCTTTATGTAATAAAGAGTTGCCAGTACCTATTAATTTTTTTTCTTTGGAAATTTTTATTGGATTTTTCACAATCTGTTTAATTAATTACGTTCATATGACATAAATGTACAATAAATACTTACATTTCTACAAAATCCCGTAGATAACTCCACAAATATCCATGTTAATAATAAAAATAAACCATAACCATACAGTCCATACACACACAACACTAATTCACTGTAAACGAACGAATTTTAAAATCGCGACGCCATATTGCGAGGAAATAAACAAAATACAGATTAAATAGATTTTATTGACAATTTATGACAGCAAAAAGGATTTTTAGAAATGAGATTTTAACTGGAACGCTGTCTCTTTGCGCGAATCGGCGGAGACTGGCAAATGAACCGAACACCCCCCTACTCGAGGCGGGGCCTTACCAAGCCCACTTGTTGGGCGGGGCAACATTTTTTTCTTTCGTTTAATATATCGGTAGTTTATTATATTGTAATGTCTGTCTGTTTGTTTGTACGTTATTGTATTGGCTCCGTGATTTTTCCGTCTTAATTGAGTGGGTTTTTGTATGCCCACCATGTTGTTGTATATAATTAGTTAGGACCAAGTTTTCTTGTGAGCTTTCGAAAATTTTTTAGTTTATATTTCGAGGAAAGGCTTTGTTACGGTGAAAATTTTAGTTCTAGTGATTAAAATTCGACGAAATTTTTGAAGATTTTCATAGTAAATCATATTTTTGTGATACTACTTTATTACGTCTATATTGTATGAGAGAATACTACCTCCGTCGATCCGGCCCGTTTATAGCAAGAAGGATTTACTATAAAAAGGTACCTTATAGAAAGCTCACAATTTTAAAATGTGTTTGAATTTTAGCTCTACAATTTTGTTTCACTATTACAGCGCGCAATTTTGTATGAAAAAAAATAAGTTTTCTGGGTAAATACCAGGAGCGCTGATCATAATTCATAAATTTTGTTACTATTGTATATTTTTTTGTATTATTAGATATTATAATTTTGATTTTATTTTATTAACAATAAATAATTTAATTTTAATTTTTAATTTAATTTTAATTGATAAACTCATAATGTAACTTATTGTAATCTATGGGTGTATACCTAAAAATAATCGTAATCAATGGGTGTATACCTGAAAATAAATGAATTTATTGTTATTATTATTTATTATATCAGTTTTATTTTCTTGCATTAAAATGCTAAAATATCGCGCTTATTATTTCGCGCTAATTTGTTTTGTATTAAGTAAGTAGTGTTCAATAAACAATTCAATACTATTCAATTTATTCAAAAAACAATAGAAAATTGTGAATGAGTGTACAAAATTAAATAACTAAAAGTATAAACTGGGTTACAATATATGAATTAATTACGCCAAAACAAATTATTAAAATTCAATATTACAAAAATTCATGAACACATCAGCATAGGTAAGTACTTACTAGATACAATAAAATAAAACTAAACGTAATGAAGAATATATTTATTGCAATGTCAAAAATAAAAAATATAATGTCAAAAATAAAAATGAAACGTCAAAAAATAAAAAAATATAACGTCAAATTAAATTAAATAAAAATTATATTTTAGAATTTCGGGATAAAAATATGCCTCTACATCTTCGGCACCGAATCTATCTACATACCATTTTTTTTCGAAATTGGTTTAACCGTTTAGGCGCTAAGTGGTAACAAACCAACGCACGCACGCATGCACACACGCACACACACACTAATAGGATACCTAACATAAATTTGACATGAATAGTGTTGTAGTAACTAGGTCTAGACTACGCTACCTGGGCACGCCACGGTGGAGCCGGTAAGTCCCTTCCTCGAGGAGTGGCTGGAAAGGAGGTACGGCGTCCTCACGTTCCGGCTGACACAGGTACTCCAGTCACGGGTGCTTCGGCACGTACCTGTGTCTCATAGACCCCGGTCTATGAGACACAGGTCCCCCCGGTCTATGAGACCCCAGACCCCGGTCTATGAGACGGACGTCTGCTCCCGGAGCAGACGTCCGTCTGCCACCATTACGGGGTCTGCCCATGCGACACGGCGCTCCACAGCCTCGTGGAGTGTCCAGCGTGGGCGGACCAGCTCTCGCTGCCAGCCGTGGTTCTGTCCATGGTCCGCAGCGAGAGGACTTGGGAGGGAGTCGCCTCCTTTTGCGAGGAGGTGATGCTCGCCAAGGAGGCGGCTGAGCGGGAGAAGGAGCTGACCACCTTGCTCACCGCCCGTCGCGCACGCATCGGACGTCGCCGTGGGGCGCTCCGGGATTTCTAACCACCATAGAAGGAAGCCTGCGGATGGCGTTTTGGCAATCGCCCCTCGAACAACGAACGCCTCTGGATGGAAATCAGACGGGGCCCATTCACGTTGAGCGGGCCATGGCCCGTCGGAGTCGCGGATGAATTCGCGAGCGTCTCCCGTGATCCCGACACTCTGGCCGTCTGGAGGAACACCGTGGGTTTAGTCAGTATGCCGGCCACTGTCTTGTTGCGGTCGGAGAGTCCGACATAACCCCCGCTTCGCCCAGGCGGGTGCGTACTCGTAATGCGTTTCCCACAAAAAAAAGACTAGGCTACCTGGTTGAAATCAGTTGTATTGAAAATTATTAGTTTTTCTTACATAGAGAAATTTTTAATTTTTCCTTAGCAAATGGCGTTCTATAAGCTCTGCTTACCCATTAATTAGAGATAGGCGTGTAGTTATGTTTGTATGTAACATTTCTACATAATGTTCAATATTTAGAAATGAGTAATGTTGAAAATAATAGGCTAGCTTTATTCTATTGTTTGGAAAACGCCTATAACTAGTGCACGTCTTTTAGTTCGAATTATGATATTGATATTTCAAAGGACCAATCCCTTTTTGAAACATTTTGTCTATCCATAAATTTCAGATAAAAATATATTACAGTAGTAGATCCACGCTGATTTCAGCATGAATGGGCCGGATCGTCCGAGGAAGTACTACCCTCTCATAGAAGATCGACTTATGAGTAGTAGTATCCGTACTACTGCGTTTCGTTTGGTGAGTGGTAGCGCCGAAGCCCCAATTTCCCTCCTTTCCTCTTTCCTCACCTCCCTCATTCCCTTCCCCTAACCCCATTCCCAGCCGCCATAGTGGAGGCCACCATACCAGCAGTTTAAGACGATGGCTTTTGGTATAGTGGCCACCACTTCTAGATTCCACTGACTGCTTACCATCAGGCGGGGTGGAGTCACTTTGGTAGGCTATAATATAAAAATTTTTATTAAAAAACAGTTGATATAATAGAAATATTTACCACAGTTCACATGTTGCCATTACCTTCTTGTAACAGTATGCTAATTGAGGCAGCCTGTAAAACACATATTTTATTTTTTATTTTCTTTACAACATACAAACCTGTAATTACTTAACTGTATATGAGTATTGCCTGTGACACTTTGCATGTTACTTGAAATTGTAACTTACAAAAAATTGTAATTAAAAAGTGGCGATTAGAAAATCTGGCCTGAGTTTCTTGCCAGTTCTTCTCATGGCCGCCTACGTCAGCGAACTGGCTGTAGATTATTTGGCTGACATTTTCTAATTTTTAACGTTCATAAGTGTTAATTCAATTAACCCAAATGTAAATTTTTAGCTGCCCGTTAAGAAATGCGCTCTATCTATTTCAAAATATTCAAACTATTTTTATAGTAATTCAATTCTTTCTAACTTCAATCACATACTTACCTGTCTGTATCCGACGCTTTTTAGATCTTCGCTGATTTCTGGTTCTGCTGGTTCGACCGAAGAAGCATCAATTCTTCCATATTCTTGTATGAAATACACACTATTGCGTTTCCTTCGGTGAGTGAGAGCGCCATCTCATGGCTTTTTTTTTCCTTTTTTCATAATGTTTCTGCAATACATACAAAAAACGGTCATGCACATACAAAAGCTACAGTTACCACTGGTAAGTATGCTTGTTTGTCATGTATATACCTAGTAAATTACTGTCTCGACAACCACTATTGAAAACAAAGTCTATTATATAAAGCGACAGAGTTTGTTTGTTTGAACACGTTTATCTATGAAACCACCAGTCGGAACTGAATAGTTCTTTTTGTGTATGATAGCCCAGTTTTCGAGGAAGGTTATAGGCTATGTAACATCACGCTACTGGCGACGGGAGCTAGTATTTTATAATAATTGAAATGATCTCGAAAAGTTCATTCATGATTTTAATAAAGTCTTGCCCGATCGAATCCTTTACCTTTAGGAGACGAATATTTCAACCAAGGCCATTATACTACATTTTAATACAACTTTCTTCAAAAAACAGTATTTCAAAAGAACTAGAAGAAACATAATACTGTTTACAATTCATCGCCAACACCCTCTGGGGTGGCAAGAAGAGGGGCGTTTTTTAATTAGCTACTTTTTTAAGTGTTTTAAGATGAGTGCTGCGTTTAGATCTGTTTGTTTGACAGTAGTGCTAGTAGACCACTGGAGGGTAAGTTATTGCATGTAGTAGAAGAGCCGTGGCCCACTTGGAGTTGGGTACACAGTGGTATTTCTAAATGCCCTTGACACAATGGAGAAAAGTTATAATCGGCGAGCTATAGGAAGGATGAAATCAATGTATTTTTTTTCTCTGCTCCCTTTTATTAGACTGCCTTTGTGGTTCAGTGGTACTGTATACGGATTGCTAAGCAGAGATCTCGGGTTCGATCCCCGGGTCGGGTAAAGTGCTATTGGGATTAGCCCTGAGTCTGGAATTGTGCTCAATAAATGGCAACAAGCTCGCCCCCTGTTAAATGGGACTTAAAATAAAAAATGCCCAAAAGTTAGTGGTTAATCACCTCTGCCTACCCCTTTGGAGATAAAAGACGTAAAGCTATGTATGTGCGTTTTTTTTTTTTTATTATCCTAATAAAAGACACTCTGCCTGATGGTAAGTAAGTCTAGAGACTAGTGATGGAGCTACCCTCTCGGCTAGCTTGCCTTCTGCCTATACTTATTAACGATCGAGGCAAATGTTTTTCTCTTTCATTCTCTTGTTTTAGCCGGCATTTTAAGCCTGCTTAATTTTTCATTATAAAAAAATAATAATAATACCAGCCTGTTTTACTGTCGCACTATAGGGCAAAGGCCTCTTCTCTTAAAGAGAATGGATGATCATTAATCACCACGCTTGCTCAAGGCGGATTTACAATTTCAGACTTTTGGTACCAGGTTTCCTCACGATGTTTTCCTTCACCGTTAGTCAGAAATGTCCAAGATAAACTTAGAAAGTAGATATGATTTGAAAATTCACATTGGTACTTGCCCGAATTCGAACCCACTACCTGGTGTTTACGAATCGGGTGCCTTATCCACTAGACCATTTCGACCATATACATGCTTTTTCATGTCATGTTTTAATTTTTTCAATGTCTTTAATCTGCTGAATAAACTTGGTTACTGGCGTAAGTAACTCGCCCTTTCTAAACACACCCGCTTCAAATATCCAGCGAATAAAACTTACAAGACAGTAAAACAAAGATAATGTTTCTACTTTCCTCGACACCCATAGACAACGGACCTCTTTTTTTTAATTAAACTTACTACCGACTCACTTTGGTACATTTGAGAGGTGAAAAACGCAACGTCAAGTGAGAGCTTCTTTTAATAATGAGATTTTAAAATAGCGGGCATGACGATTGTAGAATTATCCCCTTAGGGATAAGCAGAGATGTATAATACTTACGTACCCCTAGCTATGTAAGGTAGTGAGTACAATTGGATGATTTCAGATAATAATTATTTATACGGTAGTAGATCCACGCTGGTTTCAGCATGAATGGGCCGGATCGTCCGGGGGAGTACTACTTTCTCATAGAAGATCGACGTAAGAGTAGTAGTAACGTACTACTGCATTTCGTTCGGTGAGTGAGAGCGCCGAAGACCCAATTCCTCCCCTTCCCCTTTCTTCTTTCCTCACCTCCCTCATTCTCTTCCCGTAACCCCATTCCCAGGCGCTATAGTGGAGGCCAACATACCAGCAGTTTAAGACGATATAATGAGCATTAAGATAGATACCTGAAACAACTTTAGCGGTTCCTCAGTTCAAACAGCCCAAACACATTACCAATGAACCATGGGAATAATAAATAGGTACATTACAGTTTACGCAGCGGTGTCGTTGCGGCAAGACGTGCGCGTGCGTGTCCTGCGACACGATGTCGAGATCGCCGCACCGAGGTATTGACGCGGGCGAAAAGTGTGAGAAATGTAATGTGATTATCAACGAACTATTAGCCTTTATTTGCGACAAGGTAGATACATTGGCGGAGACGGCAATCGTTCAAATATGTATGAGTGCATTTGCAGACTCGGATATTGAAAATGCTAGACAACTCGCATTTAAACTGTTGGCTCCGTCTAAGAAGATAATGAGAAGAAAGGACGGTAATCAGCAGAAGAGCGTGCAGGATATTGTGAAGATCGTAAAGGAAACGGAACCTGATTGTTTACCAGTATTCGTAGCGAAAGAGCTGAATAAGTTGCCGCCGGTCACATTTGACCACATAGATGTGACTACGTTCTTGAAGGAGATGTCACTACTCAAAAAAGAAGTCGCCGGTATACGCAGGGAAAAGATGGAGTCAGTAACTCAATCAGCAACAGCTGAGATCGCATCATTAAAGAGTGAAATACAGCAATTAAAAGAGTTGGTAAAAGATATATTAAAAAACGATCATAAGAAAGCACAAGCAATACTTCAACATTCAACTGGAAACATATTATCTAGCACGTCTTGTAATATTGTCGATAATAATATTATTATGAGTGAGAGGGAGGTAGGACTAATAACGGACGCGGAGAACGAGCCGCGCGTTATATTCGCGTCACAGGCGGGTAGCGCGAGCGGAGTGGACGGGGCAGCGGGGTGCAGGGCGAACGAGCGCGACTGTGAGCGAGCGCCCTCGCCGCCCGCATCGCCCGCACCGCCCGCGCCTCCTGCGCACTTCGCACCACCCGCGTCTATAGCTGAGACGGAGAGATTTGCAGCGATGGCGCAGGGGATGGGTGGCGGGTTGCATGACACGCAGTACGTACCAAGTGATTTGGGTGGAAGGATGACAACGAATAAGCGCGAGTATACAATGGCCGACGCTGTTAAAAGAGGTGTTACTTCTAGCAGCAATATCACTAACGATGGTTGGAAAAAAGTTCAACATAAACGGCAGAAAACACAGAATAGGAGAGGACTCGCGCAACCTATAGTGCAGTTCAACTTTAAGGCCGCTGATAGAATAATACCTTTATATATCTCTAGAGTACATGTAGACACCACCGTCGAAAACATCGAAGCATTTATTAAGCATAAGGCGAACTTAGATGTGCAAGCGTACAAAATTAATAACACCAATAAAGATTTTAATTCTTTTAAAGTTCTTGTGCCACTAAGCAGTATTGACTTGTTCTTGAATGAAAATGGTGATAAATTCTGGCCCGCCAATATAGTGTTCAGAAAATACTGGGAGCGTAATCGACCACGGAACAGAATAACATCAGTGACTGAGCCAACCACGGCTACATGTGTTAATACCAATTCAAATTAATATGGATATTAAAACCATTAGGCTTGTTTCATATAATTGCAGGTCGCTAAAGAGGTCAATACAAGAAGTCAAACAATTATGTAATAATCATCAAATAATTGCTCTTCAAGAAACATGGTTGTTTACTCACGATCTAGCGATACTAAGCACAATTAGTAAGGAGTTCGGTAGTCATGGTATATCTGCTATCGATACGGAACAAGGCATGGTACGAGGAAGACCTTACGGAGGTGTGGCTCTCTTGTGGGACCGAAGTATATTTACATGTGCGGAAATAGTGCAGTGCAACAACGATCGCATGGTTGCAGTTAAAGTTGTGCGTGGCGATCAAAGTATATTGGTCTTTAGTTTGTATATGCCTACTGACTGTGAAGATAATTTTCCCGAAATGTCCCAGTGTCTCGCGAATATAAGTGCGATAATCGAAAGTGCGGATGTTGAAAGTGTTTTCGTGCTAGGGGACTTTAATGCGCACCCCGGTACTCGGTTTTATAAAGAGTTATTAGAATACTGTTCAGAGGAGTTATTATCGTGTATAGACCTTAAGAGACTAAACGTAAACACATATACATATGTAAGTGACGCGACAGGGTCGCAGAGGTGGCTCGATCACTGCTTGGTGTCTGGGGCGGCCGAGTCAGCGGTAAGTGACGTGCATGTGATATACGATGCGTTCCTGTCGGATCACCTGCCCTTAGTAGTAGAGGTAAGCTTTCAAAGTATTATTTGTAAAAGACTGATAGCAGATAACGGGACTGAATGCAATTTAAAATATAAGTGGGGCATTAGAAATAAAAAACAATGTGATAAATACTGTGAACTTTGTACTGGGAATTTTAGTTTAATGTTTCATCATAATTATTTTAATTTGTCGTGTAATAATGATAATATAATAATATGTAAGGATAATGAGCACAGAGAATTAATTGATATATTTTATTGTAATATAATTAAGACTTTACAAACAGCTGCGGAACGCACACATATGAGTAGAGATACCAATAAACGTAATATCATAGGATGGAATTATCATGTAAGACAGTACCACGTTCTGGCTAGGCAATCTTTCCTACAATGGAATATGTGTGGGAGGCCTAGGACGGGTTATTACTTTGAACAAATGCGTGCCGCGCGCAGTGATTTTAAGACAGCATTAAAGTATGTTCAGAGTAATCAAGAAAAGATTAAGATGGGCATCTTGGCTCATCATGCGTCATCCAAAAACTTCTCTAGTTTTTGGACTGAAGTAAAAAAGCTGAATCCTAAGAGTAGTAGTCCAGTCTGCATTGAAGGGGAGACAGATAAAACAGCTATTGCAAATAAGTTTAGAACCCATTTCGATGTGCCACAGTGTACCGATAATAGGGCGCGACCTGGAATATCGGTAAAACAGTGTACATCTAAGGATGATGTTTTCCATGTCACGCCTGACGATGTTATTAATGTACTTAGAAGTATGAGGCGTGGTAAATCACCGGGTCATGACGGATTAAGCGTGGAACATCTGCTGTGCGCGGGTCAATATATCGGTGATATCTTGGCTCGCTTTTTCAATCATTGCGCGCGGCATCAGTACTTACCTGCGGATCTTATCCGTACGCTTGTTGTTCCGATACCTAAAAATAAAACTGGCGATGTGTCTAGCATGTCCAATTACAGGCCTATTTCTTTGGCAACGATTGTGGCCAGGGTGCTTGAACGCTTGATACATAAAAAGTTGAGTCCCGCTTTAAAGATAGACGATGGGCAGTTTGGTTTTCGTGCTGAAGTGTCAACTGATATGGCTATATTCTCCTTGAAGCAAGTCGTATCGCAGTATGTCGGCCAGGGCACAAGTGTTTACGCTTGTTTCTTGGACCTAAGTCGCGCCTTTGACACAATTAATCACGACTTGTTATGGGAGAAGCTAGACAACAGTAGCGTACAGCCTGGCATTGTGGGACTGATTAGATATTGGTACTCTGGTCAGTCTAACAATGTTAGGTGGGGGGCTGCTATGTCGGATAATTATACGCTGTCAAGAGGAGTTAGGCAAGGTGGGTTGACCTCGCCTGACCTATTTAATGTTTACGTAAATGACTTGATCGAGGAGCTAAGCAGGACCCCAGTAGGGCTAAGGCTTGGTGATAGGTATATCAACAACCTGAGCTATGCCGATGACATGGTCCTGCTTAGCCCTTCGATTAAGGGTTTGAGAAAACTAGTAGCAATTTGTGAAAGATATGCCAGAGATCATGATTTAGTGTATAATGCTAAGAAGACTGAGATGATGGTATTTAGGTCAGGAAGGGGTCCACAAAACATTCCGCCGGTACGGCTAGGAGGACAGTTAGTTAAGGTGGTGGATAGGTTCAAGTACCTTGGTCACATATTAACACCGGATATGAAAGACGATGCCGATATCGATCGACAGCGTAGAGCGCTCTCAGTTGTTGGTAATATGTTAGCTAGAAAATTTTATAAGGCTGATGTACTAACGAAAACGCACCTGTTCAGAACTTACTGTCAGAGCTTCTACACGTGTCAGCTTTGGACTACATATACGAAGAGGTCTTTGGATGGAATTCGTGTTCAGTATAATAACATATACAGACACCTAATGGGTTTGGCACCATATTGTAGTGCCTCAGGTATGTTTGCAGAGGCGAGGCTGAACACGTTTAATGCCATTCAAAGACATCGAATCGCTACGTTTATTGATCGCGTTAATACGTGTAGTAACTCGTTAATTAGGGAATTTAGTAGCAGGTTATGTGCCAGTTCTATGTACAAAAAGTGGTTGGATATAGCCGCATAATCTAAAGTGTATGTTGATATATGTGTGATGTGATAATTATGTTAATTTTATTGTTCTTCTTTTTAATTTTTTTTTTGTAAACTATGGAAACATTTCTGAAATAAATATTTATTATTATTATTATTATTATTATTATGTGAATATAGAGCAAAGCGGTCTGTGATTGGATCAGAATGTCGTCTCCTTCTTGCCCTCGCTTAACATTAGTATCAAATCAATTCGCTTGCCTTCGCGGCCCGCGCGGCTTCGCACGGATGGAAATTTTTTCAAACGTTTTGGGATAAATAAAGATACTTCTATGGGCATATAAAAAAGTTTTTTTTCTTTTTTCAGGCAATTTTTAAAATTTTTCTCCGAAAGAACCATCCTCGTACTTCAAGGCATATTATAAAAAAAGAATTAACGAAATGGGTTTAGTCTGCTCTCGAGATTTGCGCTCGTCAACACATTTAGCGATTCATTTTTTATATTATTTAAATAAGATGAAATAATTATGTACTTAATCTGTATCTACACATTATCATAAATTTTAATTATTATTGCTGCTGCACGGCTTCTATAATATATGATAGGTTAATGTTATATATATCAAAACCTTTCTCGAAAAAAACATTTTACAACAGTGAAAACTGTATACAAATCCATTGAACAATTCTTGAGATTAGCCATTTTACATAGACAGACGCTTTTCCTTGACTTCCTTTTAGTGTAAAAGGAAGTCGCTCTTACCCTACCTCTCTACTCTTCATCAAAATAACCTCGTAAAGCTCAAACTTAATAATTTAATGAATTAACAAAATTTCGATATGGACGACCACTAGTATGAATAATTGGGTATAATTACTAAGTCATAAGTTAGCTAGAGAAATTCTCAGGGCTAATAATTATTAGGTGGGTACATAGGTGTTATACTAATTATACAGGTAATAAGCAAATTTAAATTTAGTAAGTTACATAGACATCGTAAAGCTATGATATAGAAAAACAGTGATAGTAGACTAGAACGCTGTTTTCGTCCGCTGTTTAAATTGTCTCCAGAAGCGGAGACAAGTTGTGGGGCGGAGAAACGGAGAAATATTTTTAGTTTCTCTGCTACGCAGCCTCTCGCTTTGCTTCTATGGATAGGCAGGCAGCCTATTTTCTGTAATATTTAAATAAGTGAAATTTCCTGATTAGGTAGTAAATAAGCTTTAAATTTTTAATTAAAAATGAAATGAAATGAAATATAATTGAATAAACATATATTTCCTTTCATTTCATTAATAATATAGCGGTAGCTTCATTATTTATTATGATATTTACTATTTCTAAAATATTATTACTTTAATACCTACCTGTATGTAGGTAAAGTACCGTATTCCAAAAAATCACAGAACTATAATTTCATATAACACAAATAATGAATTCTCAAGGCTTATTACAACAAAAATTACTAGTTAGCTCCTCATTACCTTAGTTTTTAACACAAAACACCTATATTACGTGTCAATTAGTTTTTAATTGGTGACTATGCCTCACAAACGAAATGTAACCGAAGAAAAGTTGAATAAAAAGCCGTAATAAAGATCGTGTATTCTACGTAATGATACGGCATAGTTCTTATAGCATGATTCAATGAAATGTATTGCCGACTAGTGGAGATAACATCTTTTGCAGGCAATTTCTTAGATTAACATCTTGAATTAATGTTACGGATTGCTACTAGTAGCGTCATCTAGCGTCGAATAGATTAATTGCAATTATTTATATTGTAGGTGCGCCACCTAGCGACGAGTAGATAAAATTTTGTTATTGAAAAGTGCCATCTAGTGATAGAAATATTACTATTTAGCTATGTAGCAACGCTGTACTGTAGTTGCTTACTATTAATATCAATAGATGGCACTTTACAAAACTTAGTTCATTGCGAATAATTCAATACGAACGCTAAAAGTGTACATAATTGGACCTAGTTCTGCAGAAAGCAGCCAAGTGGCACTTTTTCGAAAATCGAGTTATTAATACAGCTATACTAAATTCAACAAGCCGGATTTTCGGCAAAGACAGCCATTTCGATATCTCTTCTTACGGCGGAGATATGAGCCGTCAAATACAGCCATTCAACAAAAAATATTTTGTAAAAATCAGTCATCATGGTGTAAAATGCAGTCAATTTTGACACAAACTGCCTAACTTATATTGCAAAACTCAGCCTAATATATTGGCTGTTTCGTAAAAATTTCAAAATGTTAGGAGATAAGGGGGATCGAGTTTCGTAAAAAGCAGCCAGTGTAGGTTGGCTGTTTTCAGTAAATTGTATATTTGTTACGAGTCCATACTTGGCTTTTTCCAACATCATCCAGGCTGTTTTTATCAAAGTTTAATGTTAATAAATACTATTTAACACGCCGTACCTTAACCGCCGTACCCGAAACAATCATTAAACTTAACGGTTAAGTATTTAAGAAAATTTTATGACACTTAGGTTTATGTGAGTATGGACGATTTTTAAACTAACTTGTTAATATATTAGCGTATGACGTCTTTGAGCTTGGCCGTATAACTTTAACTTGTTTAATAATGACATCCACCTACTTATATTTGTTAACTTACGTCTTGGTTCCTATAACTCTCAGACAAATTTTCTGGGCGTTTTTGTGAAGTAGGTCAGAAGCGGGAAACCAACAAAAAGAAAACAGTCTCTTCGAAGATATAAAATAGAAACTTTTACCGTTTGTAGACATGATTTGTAAAAGTCTTAACATATGCTCAACGAGAATTTCAACGGCATGGACAAAATTCATTCGAGAAAACCATTGCTAGACCAAAGGGGTTTATTAAGTTGTGGAGACAATAGTGTACCTGATGTGCGCAAACAGGAAATAAAAGAATTCATTAATTCGCTCCCACTGTACACATCTCATTATAGCAGGTCGAAAACGTAGGTCAAATTTTTCAAACCTGGAGTGACTTTGTCTGATGTTTATGATGAATATAAGCTGGGCCTGAACTCTGTGAGTTACAGTTTCTTCAAAAAATTCTTTTACAGCAACTTTAATATTAAAGTTAAAATACTTAGCAAAGATACATTCAATCTATGTGATAAATTCCGAATTTAATTACGAAATGCTAAAAAAAGGGAGAGGACGTCAATTCTATAAAGAAACACACAACAATTATCTTTAGCAGGCTGAAAAAGCAAGATCTCAATTAAAAATAGATATTTTAGCTAAAAATTATGATGACGTCGAATGTCTTACGTTTGTTATGCAAAAGACACTGCCATTACTCCTGATTCAGACGAATATAATTTTTTACAAAAGATAGATCTGGTTCTACAACTTGGGTGTCTACAGTGCTAAAAACAACCAAAGTTACTGTTATACATGGATCGAGGGTCAGGCTGGACGTGGCGCATAGGAAGTAGTATCATCTCTTCTGAAACACATAGATAAGAATGTTTCTGACAGTACCTTTAAAAAATTTGGTTCTTTGGTCAGAGTCCTGCCAGTTACTTACCCAACGATAAGGACTTCGGTGAAATTAAGAAAGCCTTAAAGTACAATCAATGGATTTATACGCCTGACGACTATATTCAAATTAAGGCTGTATGCAAAAAGAAAACCCTTTTATAACTTGCCAAATGCAAAATGACGAGTGTGAAATGAAAAGTGAATAATAAATCGGAAGAAAACGACAAGTAATAACAAAGTTAATTGGCTGAAAACTAGAGAATTAAAAATAACAGAGACAGACCAATATCATATTTATATGAAGTCTGATTTTGATCAAGCAGATTATGGCTGTTCGGATATTACTCGCAAAACATCTAAAAGACGTCAAGACTGTAATAATTCAGAAGAAGGTTATTTTAAGAGTAAGCTATCTAAATTATGGCCCAGTGGAAAACCGATCGCGGAGCCCAAATTACGTGATATAATATCTATAAAACATCTGATTCCGGAGGATGCTAGACACTTCTATGATAATTTGACGAGTAGAGATAAAATAATTATTGATGATGACATTGACGGGCTTAACGCTGAGTAGGATTTAAATTTGGATGAGGAACAGTGAGAGCGGAAAAATTTTATTGTATTGATTACATTTTGTTTTCTTTGAAATGTCAATAAATGAACCACTATTCATTTATTGACATTGTTCATTAATCTAAGAAGACAATAAATATTTTGTTAAGTTTTTTTAACCGACTTCAAAAAAAGGAGGCGGTTTCTCAATTCGACTATATATTTTTTTAAATAAACTTATAAAACAATTTTTAGTTTTCTTACAAATTACAAATATTATTTTACATGAAATCATAAAGGTATGTAAATACTATTAAGGAGTAAAACAGTAATACATTATTTTGTTTTATTTTCTTGTCTGTCTTTTATATACTGTTACTTCATTTTTAATTAATGCAGAACAAAGCCTACTTATGTGGCTGGTTTATTCTTTATTGTAATTTCGATGAAATAAGCTATTTTGCATAAAACAGCTACGTCAAAAACGCTATTATTGGTATTATGCTAAACGATACGAAATCTTGGAAAAGATATAAAAAGCTGCTATACTTTTCCTAATAATTCTCAAATATGAAATAAACAGAAAAGTAATAAACAACTGAAGAACAACATTCGACAGAAAAACGCTCATAACTCCGTTCGTACTTTTACTCATATGGCTGCTTTCTGCAGAACTAGGTCCAATTGAACTATCCTAAATACTAGCATCCTGGAAACCTGGATATAGTTTAGCGAGTACTTTCAATTACCTCCTCTGTCCTCCTGAAGTGTTCTGAACACGATCTCGTGCGTGAAAGCAAATGGGGGAATGGAATTGCCTTCAATAAAATAAAAGTTAATAGTTATTATGTTCGCTACAAGGTTTAATTACCTAATTGCTTATTTGTTATGTATCTAGTCATTACTCCATTTGCAAACAGTGACACTAATGGCTAGCCATAGAATACATAAGTACCTAACTTTAATTGACGAAATATGGCAAGGGGTACCTAACATTATGTTTAACTTCATTCTTTTTAAATTCTACATTACTTATGAGTGTTTGAGAATATCAATCAATGTTTGATCAATGTTTTTTTAAGTAGTCGCTATGATGAAGGCTAATCTTTAGGCGACAGTCACAGACTGCACCTATTTTTAGCTGATAACAGATTAAGTAGCTACGCCTAGTTTTAGCAAAAACTAACGACTGCTCCGTTTTTTTGCCACTTCGCCTTATATGTAACTTTCCATATTAATTAGGTTTATTAAAATTCAAGATAAGGTAATTATTTTATGTCGGTTACCTAGACAGGGGGTAATCTAAATTATAGAGCGAGGTTTGCGTCATTTTAGGGTTCCATATGTCAGAAGGCAAAACGGAATACTAATTGGCCCACTTTGTGGTCCATCTGTCTGTGTGTCAAGATCTTTTTTCTCAGTAACACGTGGAGGAATCATGTTGAAATTTATATCGAATACAGCTGGCAACCTCTTGAGAAATTAAAGTTCTATGTAAACGCAATCAAAAGATATAGGAACGGCCGTTCATGCATATTATTGGCTACAAGTTAACCGTCGCCATCGGTGCGCAAGTCCATCTCGCACTTGAACGGCTTTTTCATTTATTTGTCTATTAGAATATATAATAAATAATAGGTACTATTTTGATATGTAAATAGAACTACGCGTGCACACTTTCTAATAAATAGCAATAAGTACCTTCCAATTACGCTTTTTGTTATCTTTGGTGAAAAACAAGTATACTTAAATATACTACTCCTGATGGTTCCATGGTAACCGTAACCTATGGAAATGGCTGTTTTGCAATAAAAATGCTTAGAAAGCAATCATGTCGTTGCCTACCATGTAGGGCGAAGAGGAATGGGTAGGATAAGGGAAAAGGACCGAGGGGGTAGGTTATTCGGCCGCCGACGTTCATACTTACCGAGTAACTAATGTATTTACATCGATATTTTATGGAGTACTTTCCTGGTCTATCCGGTTGATTCATTCTGAAACCAGCAAGGATCTACTACCGTATAAATTAATTAATTATTTTATTTATCATTGAGCACGAATAGAACCTACCTATAGTTATGTAATATACATGCAAGCATTATCTATTTATCTAATCATGTAGGACCAATTTAATTCAGTACAATCTGTACCTGCGTTGCCATTATCTACCAACTTTTTCGTAGATCTACTTATTTTGCTTGTAGTCTACCAATCTAGAATGAACATTAGATCTAAGTACCAATTTTTTAAGTTATTGAAAATAGAAATTTATTTTATATAATGTTTACATAGTTTTTTACATTAAAAGCTTTCACATTTAATTATTTTGAAATCCCCATAAATTAAAACATTATTAATGTTTTAGTATTTAACTAAATTACCCACTAGGTATTTGACAAAATTACATTGCATGGTAACAATGATGGCAAAAAAACGCTCGTAAAAGTGCCAAAGATACTGCATATTTTTGATTATGATGCATATAATCAAAAATAACCGAAATTTTGAAAATCTTGCGCACTCGATTTATTTTTATTTTTTGGGGTGAATAGAAACGCAGGGGTGAATAGAAACGAAATTGTTATTGAAAACTTCTTGAATATAATTTATTTTACAAAATCAACTGGAATTAAGATATTAGGCGAGATCAAAATAATAACTAATATACCTAATAATAATATAATTTATTTCTCTTCAACAATGGTGTCTTAAAGCTAAAAATACTTACATGTTTAGATAGGTTACTGATCCTTTGTGGGAGACTTGTATCCGTACTAGGAAAACCTGTCACACAGATTACCAGGCCAAAATATCATTAAAGGAAACTAAATATTAATAGTGTTCTAGTATAAAATAAATTATTCAAGAAGTTCTTAATCACAATTTCGTTTCTATTCACCCCTGCGTTTCTAATCAGCCTGTTTGATCCGGTACTATCTAAATTTAAGTTTGGCAACACTAATCTAAACTAATCTTTAGTCCGTTCCGTTTAAACGCGCGTCAGCCGAGCTGATCTGATTTCTGTGTCACTTGTCTCATTGTCTCACTTGTCTGTCAGTCAGTGTCAGTATTAGTAAACTGTTTGTGGAACGCTGTTGTGTTGATATTAATTTATTAATTAAAGTTTCAATAGAAGAAATATTAACAAAATGACAAAGGTAAACAATTAATTAATTATTTAACTACTTAATGTACTGTAATATAACAAGTAAATAATAGTTTTTGATATTACTAAGAGTAAGTTTAACAGTTTATGGTCTACGTCGATCGCGCGGAGAAAAAACAAACTTTAGTGGTCCAAAAATAGAATGTAATTTTTTTTTGTCACTAACTGGCTATAATATGGTTTTATAATTAAATGGTCTTGTAACATGTTAAAGTAATAAAGTAATTTGTTATTTTAAAACGTTTTAATCAGGTAAGTTCAATATTTAAATTAGGTTTAATAAATTGATTTAAGTACAAATGTTTTTCGTGATGTTTCGATTGCTTTCATATGCAATTAATTAATGTTTAATTACAATTTTATTTTTCGTAGTCATGTCACTATTTTCATAAACTTTGACTACCATTGCTTAACATACAGCTAACTAAGTAACTACATCCTATTATTATTATAAATGCGTAATTTATGTGTTGTGTGAATGTGTGTGTACGTATGCGTGTGTGTGTGTGTGCGCGTGTGTGTGTGTGTGTGTGTGTGTTTGTTATCACTCAGCGCCTAAACGTCTGAACCGATTTCGATGAAAATTAGTACGTACATATTATATTCGGTGCCGGAGACCGATATTTACTTTTGATCGAAAATCGGTCTGGTTCCCGAGGGAGGCATAACTCATTATACGCGCGGGCGAAGCCGCTAGGCGCAGCTAGCACGTAATAAAGACTAAAACACCTATTATTTTAAATCGGAAAATAGGTACAATAGGTACTTCTTAGTAGGCTATCCATACTCCATACAATTAATATTATAAATGCGAAAGTACCTAACTCTGTCTGTCTGTCTGTCCGACTGTTACGCTTTCACGCCTAAACCACTGAACCGATTTTGATGAAATTTGGTATAGAGATAGATTAGACCTCGAGGAACAAAATAGGCTCTTTTATCGCGATAAAATGACTTAAAGGAGTTGAAATAGGGGATAAAAGTTTGTATGAACAAACGTCAATGTTAACAGATTTATCTGGCATTCACGCGAGCGAAGTAAGAAATAAGTAGGTCTTTATCGCAGAGAAAAAGGCAAATTAAAAGCACAGAAAAGACATTGAATGTCTCTGTGGCGCAGTGGGCAAGCGACTGTTGTGCACGAGGTTGTGTGTTCTCCTCATTCGGGCGGGACAAATCTACTACCTACTAGATTTAGCCGGCTAAAACTAAATGTAACCTATTAATTATCGGCTAAAACTGCTTTCTTTAATAAACAGATTATATTTTGTGCATTTTATGTTGATTACGTAATTTATCAATTTTAAAAGTATGATAAATTGATAAAGAATGTACCTACATAGTTATCAATACGTTACGTCTGGTAGATAATGATATTTGGATATTTAATTTACAACATGAGAACATTGCATGTTTATAGCTTTGTATTAGTATCCACAGCGCGGTTTCACCTGCGCGGTAAGGTTACTACTCTGCTCCCGTCGGCAGTAGCGTGAAGTTAGGTACACATGTAATGGCCTATAAAAATAAGAACTAGGCTATCAAACGCAAAAATAATTATTCAAATTCGTCTAGTAGTAGGTAGGTACCAGAGATTAGCGCGTTCAAACAAACAAACTCCTTTTTATTATAATTAATTAATTGACTGGCCTGTTGGTCTAGTGGTTAGTGACCCTGACTGCTAAGCCGGAGGTCGTGGGTTCGATCCCCACCCAGGACAAACCTTTGTGTGATGAGCATGATTGTTTGTTCTGTGTCTGGGTGTAATTTATCTATAATATGTATGTATTTACAAAAAAGAAAGTATATAAGTAGTATATCAGTTGTTTAGTACCTATAACACAAGCAAATATAATTGCTTAATTTGGGGCTAAATGGCGCTGTGTGCATGTGGTAGAATATTATTATTATTATTATTATTATTATTATTATTATTATTATTATTATTATTATTATTATAACTAGCTTCCCGCAGCGTGGTTTCATCCGCGTTTTTGCTTACTGCTCTGCTCCCATCGCCAGTAGCGTGATGTTACATAGCCTATATCCTTCCTCGAGAACTGGGCTATCATATCATACGCAAAACGAATTTTCAAATCCGACTCTTAGTTCTAGAGACAAACAAACAAACTCTCCCACTTTAATTAGTATCTATCATTTTCATTCTACTAAATAAAATGATCTATAAAATGTGTTTAATTATTTTAACTTGAAAATCAGGACCGATTGTCGGAATAAAAGGTATTCTTTGTCCGTCTTCGGTACCGAATCTATATTTTCATTAAAATCGACACACACAAACTTTCGCATTTTTAATATTACTAAGAGCAATGTTTGTATTTTTGTTTGTGAAACCAATGATCAGATTGTAATGAATTAATGAAGCATGGGTGCTCTTTGTGCACGCCAGAGACGATTCCTAGCCCAATTACCGATTTCACAAATTACGTTGCCTTGCAATGCATGCCTGGTGCAGTTAGTTTATCTAAAACATGTGCAAGAGAAGCCGAGAATGTAAACAAAATTGTAAAATAAATTAATGTCGTATCAAAATATAAGTATTCGTATTCTAATCCTACCCTCGTGCGAAGCAGGGCTGGGTCACTAGTCAAAACTATTTAAACTAATAATATTTTATATAGAAAAGATTTGACTTTTGTATACAGAGTGTATACGACGGTATGACATTAAATGCAAATACGTATAGTATGTGACATTATAAAGCGAGACAAAAAAAAATCTACTAAATATCTTCAATAGTTTAGACACAGGACAATTTTTTTAATTTCTTTAATTCTAAATTAACACTATGTAAGTACGTCAAACGGTCACTGACTTAAGTCATAGTCCACGTCGAAGGATAAACGTTGCCGTTCATTACAGTTCAGTGAACTTGTCATAATAAAATGGTGTATTACTTCGTTACTATTAAAATATTATTTATTTTGTTAGAAAATTTCAAATTTTTGTTTTTCGTCAAATTACTTTTGTGATTAATTAGAAATCATTATATGGGCTAGTAACACCTGCCTTTTCATTTAATGTCAAACCGTCGTATACACTCTGTATTTGTTTGTTACAATTTAACTAAAAATCTTTATATCACCTTTAGAAAGCTTTAAGTAATAGTAGCGGGTAAGGCTATAATATTATTTTTTTTGTCATTTTCTAGCACTGCAATAATAGTTCGCAGGCAATAGGTATTGCAAAGGCATTTTTATAGACGTCATCGGGACAATCCCACCCACATGCCCATCACTGTGACTCCTGTAAGCCAGGATTAACAGTGATATCTAAGAAGAAACACCGAGCTTTGACACTCGGGAGTCCCGGGAACTGCTAAACCTACTGTCTTGGATCCCGCAACGAATTTAATCAGAAGTAAAAGGAGGAGTTGGAAATAAAATGTAGACGTAGCTGAAAAAAGCCTAATATAGTATTATCTTATCTGTGACAAAGCATCTTTTGACACCGAATATAATAAGCTGTCTACGGAGCTCAGAAATGAGAACAACGTCATACATTTTAAAAGAAACTTACATTTCTTTCTTGCCACAAAAGCATACTACTCTGTTATGGAATACTTAGATGACCGAACTAAATAAAATGTAATGTATTATAATAATTATGTTTAGAATTGGATAATATGATTAAAATAACGAGATATGACATTGTATAAATTTTTGCATGCTGAAGGGCTAAATATGGCGAACCTATCAAAAATGTAACAACTTACGTATACCCATATTAAGCAAATAAACGTTTTGAGTTTCAGTTTGAGTTTGAAGCGAAGTGAAGGCACGCGGGCGGTCGGCTAATAAAGAACCATTAACCGATGTGTTTACTAGATGATAGCATAATGCTAGTTTGCACTGACATAACATTAAGCTAATGACTATTGCATGTAAACATAAGTCTAAGTAATAACAAGATAAGAACTCTATTTAATTGACAAACAACATTGCAGCTTGTTGTACTAACACTTGATCCATGTAATGCAATTTATTAAAACTAAATGTTTTGGTTATGGAAAGTATTTACACCTACCCTCTTATATTTACTTATTTGGAACTTAATTGTGAGTCTGTATATTGTTCCAATAGTGCTCGTTATTGTTAATACCATTCGATAAATATTTTATAATTTATAATTAAGTATGTTCTCACGTGAGTGTACCAGAACACTAAGTCATAGAATAAATTTCATACAGTTTAATCTTTTGTGTCAATAAAAACATTATTTACATACATACATAGCTTTACGCCTTTTATCTCCGAAGGGGTAGGCAGATGTGTTTAACCACCCACTTTTCGCCTCTTTTTCGGTCCTATGTAACAGGGTTCGTACCCTGTTACAGTCTCGTGACTGTTGCCATTTATCGGGCTCACATACTCCAGGTTAATACTAAGATTTTTTTCAGAGAAACCTCAATATCACTTTACCCGACCTGGGGATCGAACCCGAGAACTCTGCGTGGTAATCCGTATACAGTACCACCGAACCACAGAGACAGTCTGTTTCTTAACAAAAACAAATAACTTAACATAAAACATTAAATTCATTCTATATTTTTGATTTTATTTTATGTTTTTTTTTCTTCACGTTGCCTAAAACAAATTGAAAAGAAAAAAAACATTTTTTCGTGCTGACGACCCTATGTCACTCGCATAATTAAGATGATTCAAATGACGATAATAGAGCGTACCAAAGAAATAGACATACTTACTTAAATACACTCGAAAAACATTACCCTTCTGAACTTCGGCAGTTAGGCAAAAAGATCTTTTCTTTATTTTTACGCCGATAAATTTACTTAGTACCTTGGTACTTCAGGTACTTTGTATGTATACGCCACTTACAGTCTTCGGATTTGATCCCAAGACGGGATGTGAAGATGATTATCAGTACGACTTCTGCTTACCCCTTCATATAATGTCTAAAATTAGTCTTTTTTTGCCCACAGGTGAACATTCCCTCAGTAGAACTAAACAATGGCAAGAAGATGCCAGCGCTGGGCTACGGCACGTGGCTTGGACTTGATGCTAACGTATGTCCAGTTTTGCCCACGATAACATGGGTTTTAGTTTTTTGTATATTTGTGGAAACCTGGCAACCGATGGATGAGAGCGGCTGGCCAAAGTGTCTGACACTTATATTGCATCATTAGAGCAATGTCTGACACTCATATTTACCCTGACACTCATAAGATCAGTATCTGACACTCATATTGCATAACTACATCACTCATATTGCATTATCAGACACTAGTCTGACACTTATATATACTCTCTGACACTCACTAGATTAGTTTCTGACACTCATATTTACATTCTGACACTTATAAGAGCAATGTCTAACACTCATACTGCATAACTAGATACTGATCTAGTCGGGCACTAGTGCGACACTCATATTGTATCATCAGACACTAGTCTGACACTTATATATACTCTCTGACACTCATTAGGTCAGTTTCTGACACCCGTAATAACTCTCTGACATTCATAAGAGCAGTGTCTGACACTCATATTGCATGAACAAACATTGTTATGACACTCATATTTACCCTTAGACACTCATAAGATTAGACTCATGTTGCATCATCAGACACTGGTCTGACACTCATATTTACTGTGTGACACTTCGACATCGTCTGATTTATAATTTCAGTACAATTTCTATTATGAAGACGTGCCAAAGCTAAAGGAGACTTTAGCGTATGCCATAGACATTGGGTATAGGCACATAGACACAGCACACTTCTATAGAATTGAACCGGATATAGGAGAGGTTATCAACGAGAAAATCAAAGATGGAGTCGTTGCTAGAGAAGATTTGTTTATTACTACTAAGGTAGGTATAGTTTGAACCTTACCTTATGTTTCTTATTTCTGACAAAACAAAAATATAATAATTACGATACTTTGTAATAAAATTCTTTATTATTCTTAAATTTTTTAATAAGTAGAATGCAGCAACATTTTTTTGCGTAAAAAGTATAAAAGTACAATCGATGACGGAGCGAGTTACTAGTTGTAATAATTATTCGTTCGCAGGTATGGCAGAACTTCCATCGTGAGGCCGATGTGGAGGTTTCTGTCAAAGCGTCATTAAAACGCATAAATTTAGAGTACTTCGATATGGTGCTGATGCACTGGCCCATGTCTATATCGGTAAGGAGTCATAATGTATTTTCAAATGCTTTGAAACTCTTTTAATTTTTTTCTAGATTCATGGTTCGGTGGTAATGGGTTTTCTGAATATTATTGTTAGGTATAGCATGGGATTACTCGGATTATAATGTCAATTGTCCCATCAAAGGATTTTGTGGGGGGGGGGGGGGGTAGTAAGATAGGCCGCAAACCTGAGAGAGAAACGCAACGGATTTATAAGTTTTAATCAAGACGGAGATCTTATTTTGGAAAAATCACGAATAGTGCCTCCGAATCTATTTAATTAGTTCGTTATTTGAATGAGTTGTATTTAACGCAAAGTTAAAATAACGCTAATTATCTTAAGTATAGTCTTTACAAACACGAACACGTGATTTAAGGATTGTGTGTGCTCTCGAGCTGGGCCCGAGTCTGCTATCACAATAGTGTTAGAATGGTCGATCATTGATCTCATACTGGTTGATTTTGTCAAGTTTAGTAATCTATTAAACTAATGCCGTCATTATGACTTGCCATTCAAACTCCATTGGTAACCAACCAACCAACTTCCATAAAATGGTAATCTCGTACTTAATGTTGTATAGTTTCACACTTAACCACGTTAAACATAAATCTATTCATTTTTGCTATTTACGAACTTCTTAGTATTTCAGATTGCTTATTATAACACTAATAAATAATATGTAAAATATTTAAAAACGAAAGTAGTAGTAGTTTTGACCGATCATTGTCCAGCCAGCGATCGATCGTTATGAATATTTAACAGATTACGAACTTTTAGCAAAAGAACAATGGGACTGCAGTTGCGTCGTGTTGAAATGACGAATTTATAAAAACTGCATAATCGGGCGGGACCCCGTACCTATTTTTAAATATATTTTAAAAATTCTTTGATATGATTCTTAAAGGACTTACATTGATAGGCATGTAAACCAATAAGTCCTTTCACATCTTCCTTACTTTTAGGAGGAAGGTATCGACGAGAAGATCGACTACTTGGAAACATACCGAGGTCTGGAAGCTGTGCTGCAGAAAGGACTCGCGAAGTCTATAGGAGTGTCGAACTTTAATGAAGACCAGATTAAAAGGTTATTGGCTAACTGTAAAGTACCACCGGCTTGTAACCAGATTGAGGTAAGTCTACTAATATAAGACCTATGAATAATCGACTGCTAAGTTAAGGATCGAAGGTTCGATGCCTTGGGTGTTTCTATGTATAATATGTATGTATTTACGAAAAAGGTAGGTATCTGCGTATGTTTATCCACATTGTAGAGCCCATAACAGTGCTATAAACTATGCTTACATTGGGTCTAGATAGCGTTGAATTTTAGCATAATTATATAATAGCATTTTGTTTATTTTATGTGTTGTGTTTTTAACCCCCGACGCAAAAACGATGAGGTGTTAAGTTTGACTAATCTGTGTGTGTGCGCGCGCGTGCACGTGCGTGCGTGCGTGCGTGCATGCGTGCGTGTGTGTCTGTGGTTCAAAGTGTCGTGTGGTCCAAGATGGCCGGCGCCACAAAATGGCGGATTTTATATTTTTCACAACTCTCTTAATATGGGTATCAAATGAAAGGTCTTGACTAGAAGATTTAAGTTTTTTATTTACATGTTATTTATTCTTTGTTGTGTAGTAGTCGTGTTATTATCACATTATAAATAACAGCCATTATTTTACAGATCAATCTTAACCTAGGTCAAAACAACTTAGTATCACTCTGCCAGTCCCACAACATCGCTGTAGTGGCATACTCTCCATTTGGCACCATGGTTCCTACCAGGGCAGCTCCAGACAGCCCTGAACCGAAGTTAGATAACCCAACTATGGTGGGTCTAGCGAAGAAGTATGGGAAAACTGTTACACAAATTACTTTGAGATATTTGGTAAGCATGGGTCTCTATATCTATCTATAATATTATATAAAGCGAAAGAGTTTGTTTGTTTGAACGCGCTAATCTCTGAAACTACAAAAAAATTAAAATTATTTTTGCGTATAGCCCTGTTCTTGAGGAAAGTTACAGGCAAAAAGAATTTTTCAAATCCAACTGGTAGTTCTAAATATTAGCGCGTTCAAACAAACAAACTCTTTCGCTGTTTATAATAGTATTTATTATATTATTTATTATATTTTTTACAGTACCAACGAGGAATAATCTCTATACCAAAAACAATCACAAAGTCTCGTGTTCTAGAAAACGCGTCTATATTCGACTTTACCATAGACAAGGAGGACATTGGTACATTATCCCAATTCGACAATGGGTACCGTACAGTACGGCCTGTGTTCTGGCAAGATTACGAAAATTATCCTTTTGACAAAGTGCCAGGCAAAGTTGAACTTCGTAAACCTTTCTGTGTGTGGAAGAATGGTATTAATCAGGATATCGACTAGAATATTTTGTTACTAAAATAACAGAACTATAAATTATGTGGAATATACATAATTGTTTGTATATTATTAAATAAAAAATATAAAAAAAAATCTTTTATTTAAGACAACTGATCCTATACTTAAAGGGCGTCCTACAGCCGTGATACACTGAAGGAAAGTGCATTTTTTTTTATTGCTTACAGTGGCAGACGAGCCAACAGCCCACCTGATGGTAAGTGGTAACTGTCGCTCATAGACTTCTGCAATGCCAGGGGCTCTGCAAAGCCGCTGCCTACCGTGATATTAATGCTCTCTTTAAACCTTGTTTGAAGAAGGACATGTCATAGCGCTCGGGAAACACCGCAGCTGGTAGTTCGTTCCAGAGCCTGCACGTACGTGGGAGAAATGAACGCTGAAAACGAACCGTGCTATAGAGCACGCATAGAGAGCCAAAGTCCCTCCGCTGCTCCAGTGACTCCAATTTGTCTGTGAGATTGGGATCGTCGACGATTCGAACAGCTCGCCGTTGAAGGGAGTCAAGTGGGTCGAGCTGGTATTTGGGGGCTCCTGCCCACTGGTGAGAACAGTACTCCACGTGCGGTCGGATATAATATTGAAGATGGGATATTTTACTGAAAGAAAACATCATTTTATTTTTAATATTATGTAGATCTGTATTCAAAGGTTTTCTCAATGTTGCTTAGCACAACGGGGACTCGAACCTACAATATATGCTATTATTAAATATCAATAAAAAAAATGCGTTCATGCGTATGCTTTTTCAGGTAAGTATACCAAAAAAAAATGAAAATAATATATGTCGAAGTAAATATTTACATAAAAATGTAAAAAGGTAGTAAATATTTACATAAAAATAAATGAGTAGTCTTATCTCGAACTATTAGAAAAAAGGTAGTCCTGACATATTATATCCTTATGTCAGAATGTCTTAGCACTTCATGCGGTTTTCGCTGTCAAATGGAGGTATTAAATATTTGAAGTATAGACAGTTCAAATACCCCTTCGGTCCTCTTCCGTTCCCCTTTTCCTTCCTCGTCCCCTTCTCCGTGGTCAGCAACGGCTTGGTTGAGTTTTCTAAGAGTTATTACTTCTGCGATGCTTGGAAAACACAGCCATGTATATAATAATAATAATAATAATAATATTAAAAAATGTAATTTTATGTGTACATAATTAAATAAAGAGAATAATAATATTCTCTACCACATTCACACAGCGCCATCTAGCCCCAAATTAAGCAATTATATTTGCTTGTGTTATGGGTACTAAACAACTGTTATACTACTTATATACACTTTTTGTTTTTTAAATACATACATATTATAGATAAATTACACCCAGACACAGAACAAACAATCATGCTCATCACACAAAGGTTTGTCCTGGTGGGAATCGAACCCACGACCTCCGGCTTAGCAGTCAGGGTCACTAACCACTAGACCAACAGGCCAGTCAAATATAGGTTACGGTTGCCATTTACCATCAGGTGGACCCATTGATATACAAAAAAAAAGGGTTTTTGTATATCAATGGGTATAGCAGTGGCGAGGCGTCCATACAACACGATTCCTGCCGGCTTCCCTTTTAAAATATGCTCTGACCTCCTTATACCTATCACTGCTTGCGTGTCTACTTAAAGACTAACTAGCCTTCCGAAACTCAAAATATTTTAGTCCCACCGGCTTCCCTCCTCGGAAAAGTGACTCTTCGCTACTGGGGTATAAGCATACTTGTTTGCCACCAAAGTTGTATGAAAAAAAATATTTTTTTTGGTATTTTATAAACATCAAATAGCTCTATTGGTCCAGGGGTTCTGACGCTTACACTGTTTTGCTCTATCTTTTTCAACAGGCGCTTCACAGTATTAATAGTTTTTTTTGGAACCACTTGAGAAATGATGATGTTGATGAATCATAAAAAATATAATTGATTTAAATTCATTTATTTCGTAATTATTTCCAAAGTGTGTTAGTAACAATGATCTTACTGCCTAATGATAGTAATTAAATAAATAAATGACAATTATTATTATTTGATACTTTGGTGTTAACTGACTGATGACAATAAAACATTATTGTGTCTACAGTGAAACTGCGTACCATCGGGGTTTCCCAACGATTAGCAAATACGCTCAGGATAGTGTTGGTGCTGGCACGGAAACGCGTCATCATTAGAGAGGCGCATCTTTTCTCATCATTACGGCAAAGCCATCTATTTGAAAGACTGAACGATTTATTTATTTCTCTGTAAAAGGTACCTAAGCAGATACAGTGTAGTAAGTGTACAGGTAAAATATATTAAACCTTTGAGAGATGAGATAGATTTACGACTACTGTGCGCGAGGTAGTGGTTTCGATTGCCACACTGGACAAAACTTTGTGTGATCCCATATATTTGTTCCTAGTCTGGGTTTACTTTGTGTCCGTTACTGAGGATCATCTAAAATGATGCCCACGAGGTGGCAGCACTCAGGCGTCACGTCCAGGCACCTGTCAAAGCGCTTTCAATCAACTGTAAATGAGTCTAATTATTTTCAAACTGCGAATGAATTTTGATTTTGAATTTTGTGAAATAAGACCTTTCACCTAAGTGGCGCCAACTGATGGCTAAAATTTTTCTGTATATTTGTAAAGTCCGCGACACAGGGGTTATTTTCTAGTGTGGGAGTTGTCTTTATAAGGAATTATATTGTTAATTATAGCAAATGTTTGTAGATAAATATAATCCACCATGTCTACCGACGAGCAACATGCGATGTAATGCAGGTGTTGTTGGACAACAGGGCCCGTGGAGGACTGGTGACGTCAAATTCAAATTCAAATATTAGGTCTTTTGTTTATTATTAGAACATGACTTTGCGCCCTTTTTAGGCGTCGCAAAGCGGGGTCTTAAATCTAGATAGTATATCTTATACTAATACAAACATTAATACAAAACTATACATTTTTTATGAATGTAGATCGTCACATTAATTTTATTTTTCTAATAATTTCAATATTTCTTAATTTAATATTATTTTACTGAGTAAAAACATTATGTTTTAAGCTTCTTTGATTTGATTTGTGATGCAAAAGCACTACATGTGAATAAAACGCGGCAAATCGCCGGGCCACGTTGGGATCAGCGTTGAACCATTTTTGTATGCACCCGCCATATTGTATGAAACAATTTGTAACTTTTTAAACTCTTGTATAGATCATAGCTACTTACCCGAGGATTTTATGAAAACGACTGTAATACCAATAATAATAAAAATAGAATAGAGTTCAAGTACCTATCTGTTTTAATTTTTAATTTCTATGCGTTTAATTTGATAGCAGTAAAGTGTAAGCTGTAGGACTAGTTCCTGATAATAAAATATTTTTAATTTAATTTAATTAAGTTGAATATAAAAAGAAAATAAATCTTATTACAAACGAATAAGGTATACAATTAATAATAGATTGTAATACGGTAACGAATTAATAATACATTTTGATACGAAGTTTTATTCTCAACAGTATTATCAGTATTATAAAGGCAGTTGTAAGAAGATGCTGTGTTTTGTGCTGGTATTAAGTGTTGTCGGAGGGGTAAGTGAAAAATAATAATAACAAAAAATTTGTAGTTAAGTAGACAGCGGCTTCACTGTGTCTCTGGCATTGAAGAAGTCTTTAGCGACAGTTACCAACAGATGGGCTTTTGGTTCGTATGTTACTGTAGACTTGAAAGCCCGCGCCGATAGGATTATTATAAGGGGGTATGGTCACTCCATCATGTCCGGTGGTAAGGTCTCATCATAATTAACCTAACGAGCCCATAATCGTTATACCCAGCTCTTCTAATCAGCTAGTTTCAGTAGAAGTCACCGAAGTGGTTAAGATTTGTATTTTGTCATCGCTGGGACACCCAGGTATCGATTTTGAAAGCAATAGGTACAAAAACAGCAACGTTCACAATGGCAGCTGCTTTAATGAAATTTGACTTAAGATTTGTATTTTGTCATCGCTGGGACACTCAGGTATCGTTTTTGAAAGCAATAGGTACAAAAACAGCAACGTTCACAATGGCAGCTGCTTTAATGAAATTTGACTTAAGATTTGTATTTTGTCATCGCTGGGACACCCAGGTATCGATTTTGAAAGCAATAGGTACAAAAACAGCAACGTTCACAATGGCAGCTGCTTTAATGAAATTTGACTTAAAAATCTTGTTTTATCATATTTCACGCAAAAGTTTTCGCGCCAGTTTCTTTCTCGCAAATGTCCATTCACGCAAAAGTCTTTCGCGCAACGCGCAAATGTCCATTTGCGCAAATGTTTTTCGCCTAGCTCTACTCGTCAGCTAGTTCCAGTAGAAGTCACCGAAGTAGACCTGCAGGGTACTCCATCATGTCCGATGGTAAGTTCTCATCTTATCTGGTAAAAGGAGCCCATATTCAGTACACCAACCCTTACTCGTCAACTTGTTCCAGTTGCAGTCATCTAGGTAAACCTTAGGGTGACTCCATTCCCACCAAAACTAATTCTAAGTACAAAATAAAAAACATACTACTAAAAAAATTTCAAAATACAAGTCATTCCAATTAAACAAAATAAAAATTTATTTCTAAAGTATCAACGTGAGTTTATTTTCATATAATCGCCTTAGTTAGACTGACCTATGTATGTGTGTGTGAAATTTGTTTATGTATTGGTGCGATTCGATACCTATGATTTTTGATAACGCGTCCTTAAACCGTTGAACCGATTTTGATCAAATTTGGTATAGAGATACTAGAGATCTCGGAGAACAACAACTTTTATCGCCAAAAATGGCTTAAAGAGGTTGAAATAGGGGATGAAAGTTTGTATGAAAAATCGTCAATGTACTCAGAGATATCGATGAATGATCTTAATGATTATGTAACGGATTATATATAACATATTAAAAAATGAGCAATTCGGTTTTAGAAAGAATAGTTCCACAACATTAGCTTGCTTTGATTTAATTAAGACAGTTACTGAATCAATAGATGAAAAGAAGCCAGTAACAGCCATATTTCTTGATATGAGCTGTGCGTTTGATTTTGTGAATCACAATCTGCTGCTTTACAAGTTGGAAAAATATGGCATAAGGGGAAAAGCTAATGATTGGATAAAGAGTTATTTGTCTAATAGAACTCAATGCGTTGAAATAACCAAATTACAACAAAATAATAAGATAGCCCATAGGTCAAATTATTTAAATAACTTTGGTGTGCCCCAGGGCAGTGTCCTGGGACCGTTTTTGTTTTTAATGTACATTAATGATCTCCCTAATGTTACAAATAATAAAACGGTTTTATTTGCAGACGAATCAACTATAATTGTGTAAAAATAAAATTACATATGAACAATAAATCAATCTGGTACTAAATCAAGTAATTAACTGGCTTGAAAACAACAATTTAAAAATAAATGAAAATAAAACAAAAATGGTACAATTTAAAAGCTAGTAGGTCTTTAGAGCTAAACTTTTCTTATAATAATATTAAAATCGAAGAAGTTGATTTAAATAGGTTCTTGGGAATAGTTATAGATAAGAATGACAACTGGAAGGCTCACATAGAATGGATCTCTGACAGACTAGACAGATTTGTATATGCGATAAAAAGGTTACGTCTAACGGTGTCAACTGAAGCAGCACTTAGCGCTTACCATGGTTATGTGTCATCAGTACTATCCTATGGACTGTTATTATGGGGCAACTCAGTTGAATTGATAAGAGCATTCAGAGTAGAAAAGAAATGCGTAAGAGCCATATGTGGAGCGTGGTTTATGGACAGTTGTAAGCCTTTGTTTAAAAAATTTCGCATCTTGCCTCTACCTTGCATGTATATCAGAGAGGTTTGTCTATTTCTTAAGCAGCATCCTGAATATTTCAAGCTACAGTCGGAGATGACAAGTAGAGAAGTAATACCTAGAAATAAGTTCAAATTGTACTATCCAGGGTGCCATTCAGAAATATACAAAAGGAATTCTTATTTAAATAGTATTAAAGTGTACAATAAGTTACCCAACTCGTTTAAGGACTTACCATTTGCATTGTTTAAAACAAAACTAAATAAGTGGCTGTTGGATAATTGTTTTTATGACAATGAATGAATGTCGTTTATAGAATATTAAATAATAATAATATTATATAATAATTTAATGAATATATTTGGTATGAATGTGTGTGATATAAAACTTACATGTAGAATTTAATAATAATGATTTATCTAAATATATAATAAGCAACACTGACTATAGTTACATATACTAACATAATTACTACAAAATATTAACAAAATTTTGCACACCATTGTTATGGCAGAATGTACAGGGTCTATGAGTTATGTCATCTTTATTATTAACTACATTCTTGCAAATAAAGAATTTCATTTCATTTCATCAACTAAAACACGTCCACTGCTGGACATAGGCCTTTCCCATTTTTCGCCACCTTGGACGGTAGTGAACCATCATTCACCGGTTGCTTGTCACCCTTATCAGGTCGTCCGTCCACCTTGTGAAGGATCTTCTTAATTATGTTATTATTTTAATATCTTTAGCATTTCGATAAACTTGAACCATACCAAATTACATTCGTTTATGTGCGATGCTAAAAAAATATAATAAATACCTCTTTCCGTATTAATCTTCCTCCTTATTTGGAGTACCTAAGTGCAAAGAGGTAATGGTATAGGTACTTAGGTATTTTGTTTAATTAGCTACAGTTGCAGATGAGCCAACACTCCACCTGATGATAAGTGTCACTCATGAACTTCTGCAATGCCAGGGTCTCTCTATGTTTCTCTTTATAAATTTATCATCACGAACGAGAGCGTCTCAAGATTTTTCAGTCCAAGGGCCATTTCACACCGGAATGGCAGAGGCCGGCAGCGACACGACGAGCAAACCCACGGTACAAACAAAGTGCAAAATATTTTACACTAAAAGTGCTCGCCGCACTGCCCGCCTCCGCCGCTGCCGACATCTGCCATTCCGGTGTGAAACCCTTGTATTACCTGTAATTTTATCTTTCTAACGAAATTATTTAATGTAGTCTGTATTAGAAGATAAGAACCTCAGAACAAGTTATACTAGTTTTCTTATCTTTAACACAGTCGAAGTGTATTGTTGCCACCCAATAAAAATAAAATAAATGACAATTATCGTTAGTTATGTAACAATCAAATAAGTACAAATACCTAACACCAAAACTTGTAATTAAATAAATACGGATCACACAAATTTTGTCGCGTGAATGTAATCTACATTTATGCAAAGCAGTGACATTATGCATAATTATCCTTCTTCAAACGACTTTTAAAGAGAGCATTCGTATCACGGTAGGCAGCAGCTTCGCAGGGTCCCTGGTATTGCAGAAGTCCATAAGCCACAGTTACCGCTTACCATCAGGGCTGTTGGTTCATCTGCTGTGGGCAATAGCAAAATTAAAAGTAGGTCCCTCACAAGGTGGACCGACGACCTTAGAAGCTGAAGTGTTTTATGGGCTTGAATAGCGGCATTTTGCTTATTTCTTAGATAAGTATCATACGAATTTTATAGAAGCAAATAATTAGTTCGGCCAAGGTGGCGAAAATCAGGGTAGGCCTGTTTCTTTTTTTTTTTTATATTATAGCCTACCAAAATGACTCCACCCCGCCTGATGGTAAGCAGTCAGTGGAATCCAGAAATGGCGGCCACTATACCAAAAGCCATCGTCTTAAACTGTTGGTATGGTGGCCTCCACTATGGCGGCTGGGATAAGGTTAGGGGAACGGAATGAGGGAGGTGAGGAAAGAGGAAAGGGGGGAAATTGGGCCTCCGGCGCTCTCACTCACCGAACGAAACGCAGTAGTACGGATACTACTACTCTTAAGTCGATCTTCTATGAGAGGGTAGTACTTCCCCGGACGATTCGGCCCATTCATGCTGAAATCAGCATGGGTCTACTACCCTGTCCAGCAGTGGACATCTTTCAGCTGATATGATGTTGATGATGATAAAAGAGTTTGTTCCACTATCACGGCTAAACCAATTCACCGATATTATCACCCTTATAAGGGTGGGGGGCAAACGGTGGTTGACGGCGGTTCACGACTGACCAAGATTGAGAAAATTGAAGGAGGCCTATGTCCAGCAGTGGTCGTCTTTTGGCTTATATGATGACTTCCCCTGCGTCACTAAAGAATGTATGTCCGTAAACCTTTTTAGACAGTTATAAATACCATAATCTGTATGTATCTGTATCTATAATTTCAGCTGTGTGATACGGATAATGGTGGAAAAGCCTTCAGAATACCATTGAACGATGGCAACTCGATACCTGCGCTAGGACTTGGCACATTCATGGGGTATGATAAGGTATGTAGAAAACCTAAATTCATTTACCTACAATTTTTACAGATTGTAAACTAATTTACATAAGTACATGTTTTAGGTTTCATCTAACATGTGAGCCTGTTGCCATTGGGCACAATTCCAGACTCAGGGCTAATACTGAAAAAATTTCGACAGAAAAACCCAATATCACTTTACCCGCCCCGGGGATCGAACCCGACACCTCTGCATGGTAATCCGTACACGTACCACAGAATCACAAAGGCAGTTAAAAAAAGGCGAAAAGTGAGTGGTTTAACACCTCTGCCTATCCCTTCTGGGATAAATGTTACATGTTTTACAAACAAAAAGGGCACCTTTCTGAGCTAGTTTTACAAAGACTGCTGAGGGCCGTAAGAAACTCTTAAAAAACTTCAAAATATAGCATATAATTTGTCCGCAACCGGTTGTTCACCGGTTGCGGACAAATTATACTTGAGTTGGTGATTTGGGGAGGTCTATGTTCAGCATTGGATTTCTTTCGGCTTATACTATAATCAAAGATTGTTTTCGCGTTTACTTATCAGAATGGCCAGAAAATTGTGGTGGAACATGAGGTAGAACATTCAGTCACTTGGGCTTTGGACGCTGGTTACAGGTAAGTGAGGGTTTTCTAAAATGGCGCCCACGAGATGGCAGCACTAAGGTGTCAGATCTAAGCATCTGTTAAAGCGCTATCAATCAACTAATTATACGTAAACGATTTTATTGATTTCAAACTGTGAATGAATTTTTATTTTTGAATGAAAGACCGTTTATCTCAGTGGTGCCAACTGGTGGCGCAAAATTTTCTTTAAGTTAAACCTACTATTTTTTTAAGCTTCAGTACCTCAAGAGCCAAAATGGAACTCTATTATGATTGTTCTCAGTCCGTCTCTCTATTTGTCTATCAAGAACTTTTCCCCAATAATGCTCAGAGGTATCAAGCTAAATTATATCGAATACTCTTTAACTGCAAACCCTTGAAACTGTGAAAAATAAAGAAAATAAAAAGTTTTTTATTTATTCCTTCTATATCTATAATCTATACTTATTATTACTTACTATTTCTGCGTATGATAGCCCAGTTCCTGAGGAAGGTTATAGGCTATGTAACATCACGCAACTAGCAACGGGAGCAGAGCAGTAAGCAATGACGTGAGTGAAATCACGCCGCGGAAAGCTAATCAAAAGTTAAATGGGCGTTCATGTTATATGTATGATAAGTTCTAAGGAACCCTTGGAGCAGAATGCCGACTAGCACTTAACCAGATTAACGTTACGATACAATTAGTAATATCTTGCTCTCTCACTTTTATCTAATTATATTTCTTGTTTGAACAGGATGATAGATACAGCAGCAGCATATAATACAGAAGAACAGGTAGGAGCAGGAGTCAGGGCATCTTCAGTTCCTCGTGAGAACATCTTCATCCTCACGAAGGTACATCTTCTTCTTCTAGTGTCTCTCAAATTGGAGATTGGCCGTCAGCTCTGCGAACTTATTTCTGTCTTGTGCCACGCGAAATAGCTCTTATATTCTTATAATACTGGTCCATTCTCTGATGTTTCGCAACCAAGACGTTTTTCTGCGTCCAACGCAACGCCTACCAAGATACACGGTGAGAGAGCGGTGACTTCCATGAGCACACTATGTGGTCTCTAAAGAAAGGTGTTTGATAAGAGTCATCACGTTTAGCACTAGAATTGACCTCAAACTTATTTATAGTATTTAAAGCGGAAGAGTTTGTTTGTTTGTTTGAACCCGCTAATCTCTGGAACTATCAGTCAGGTTTAAATAATTCTTTTTGCTTATTATGCGCCCGGTTCTTGAGGCAGCTAGGCTATGAAACATCACGCTACTGGCTACGGGAGCAGAGCAACAACCATTTATTCATAAAATAACAAAAACAAAGTGTGCGCTAACAAAGAAAACAAAATGACGCAGACAAAATACTTTTGATGGTGACCACCACGCAGTGAGAATCTTACTTTTAGCACACACACAGATATTACTAATACTAAGGTAAAGACAAATGAACCGAAAGGCGCAGCATGGGCAGACTCCTCACAAGAGGGACCGACAACCTTATAAGGGTGGCGGGCAACCGATGGATGAGGGCGCCGACCGACCAGCCAAGATGGCGAAAATTCAATTCAATTCAATTCTTTTATTTCGTAAAATATTGGTTACAAAGATGACACAGTGATACAAAACAGTCCGTCAATGCAAAAATTGAGGGAGTCCTATGTCCAGCAGTGGACGTCTTTTCGCTTAAAATGTTTTTAAACACCATTCCTAAGCTCAATTTTACTTATCCACAGTTGCAGGTAGTTGGAAAAAGAGATGTACTGGCATCTTTAAGAAAATCATTGTCACGTTTAAACATGTCTTATGTGGATCTATACCTGATACATAACCCTATCTCGTTAAAGGTAGGTTTAGCGCCACAACTTGCGGTAGGTGGTAGATCCTTGCTGGTTACAGATTGACTGGGAAAGTATCTCTCATGGAATATCCACGTAAAATTTAGGTTACGGTTAGTACTTCCCATCAGGTGGACCATGTTTGTTTAAAACAAAAGATGCATAAAAATAATCTCATACCATCAGCTAGATGTTCATTCTCACACCTAAGAACCTCTAGAGTCCTGAGGAAACATCTAAGCAAGAGTTTTAAAAAAACTCACTGTAATATTAACATCACGCTGCTGGTGACAGGAATAGAGCAGTAAGCAAAGACGCGGGCGCGCCGTGGGAAGCTAGTACTTATAATAAACCGGAAGAGTTTTTTGTTTGTATGTTTGTGCTAATCTCTGCAACTACCAGTCGTATTTGAATAATTGTTTTTGCGTATGATAGCCCAGTTCCTGAGGAAAGTAGGCTAAGTAACATCACGCTACTGGCGACGAGAGCAAAGCAGTGCCCAAAGATGTAACTTAACTATGTAAAACTAGTGGCCAATAAAATAAAACGATAACTTATCTACTTATTTTCCAGCCTGATTACATAGAATACGACATATTAGATTATGTGGACACATGGAAAGGTATGGAAGAAGCTAAGAAATTAGGACTAGCTAAGTCCATAGGAATATCAAACTTTAATGTAAGCCAGATAGAAAGATTGATGGATAACTGTGAAATCAAACCTTCAGTATTAGAGGTTGAGGTAAGTTTATTTCATTATTTTATACTAGCTATTGCCCGCGGCTTTGCCCGCGTTGATATATAGGTACATCCCACAATTAGATATTTTTTAAATTATAGCCTATTAGAAATGAAAAAAATGAAAATGAAAATATGTTTATTCATATAGGTTAATTAAATTAACACTTATGAACGTCAAAGTTTACAAAATGTCAACAAATTAACCTACAGCCAGTTCGCTGACGAAGTAGAGCCATGAGAAGAACTGGCAAGAAACTCGGGCCACTCTTTTTAATCGCCAGGTTATTACAAGTTACAGTTTCAAGTAGCATGCAGTGACACAGGCAATACACTTAACTCTAAAGATTATTAATTACTTACAGCTTTCTATGTTGTAAAGAAAAAATAAAAAGTAAAATGTGTGCTTTAGATGTGTTATTCTGAAGTATTAGCTATATTATTGTAAAGTTTCATTAAAATCCTTTCAGTAGTTTTGCGTGTGGGTAACCAGGGTAACAAACATCCATACAAACTTTCTCCGTTCTAATATTAGTGGGATTTGCCCAAAATTACAAAAAAAATCAAAGCTTTCTCCAACTTACATGACTTATTCGATAACCTCTCTTCAGATAAACCTAAACTTAGCTCAAGAAGAGCTACTATCATTTTGCAAATCCAAGGGTTTAATAGTGATAGCGTTTATCCCCTTCGGAGGTCTCTTCGGCAGGGACAGTAACGCACCAGCACCAAGAGCTAACGATCCTATACTGATGGATATAGCCAAGAAATACAACAAGACCACGCCGCAAATTGTGTTGAGATATTTAGTAAGTATTTTGAGACCTTTCATAACCTAAAAATGTATGTGAAATAAAGGCGCAAATTATCTAGACACGTGTAAGGCGTGGGCGTAGTGTAGCCATGATAGGTGCCACTTAGAAACTTGAAGCAGTTACGCGTGCGACAAGCGATGAAGTGCAAGCCGCTTCGCCGTCCATGTCGAGTGTTCTATGTATTATACGTTTTCCACAACATACCTAATAATATTTTTTTAAGATAAAAACCTGACATGATCATGATAGGCATGTTCATATATATATAATAATAATAATATGTGGACACTATCACACACCGTCATCTAGTCCCAAGCTAAGCACAGCTTGTGTTATGGGTACTAGATAACTCAAATATACCTACCTATTACATAAATGTACTTTTTTTTTGTAAATACCTACTTAGAATACATAAGAAAAACCCAGACTGAAGACAAATACAAATGTTCATCACACAAATATTTGCCTTCCGCGGGAATCGAACCCACAACACCCGACGTCGCAGTCAGTTATAGGTACTAACCACTAAACCAACGGTGCAGTACTCAAATATTTGCACTGAGCGGGGATCGAACTCGCGACGTCTGTGTGGCAGTCCTTACACAGTACCTACCACCGAACCACACAGACAGAATTATGAAAAGAGTCTTCCAGTACCTAGTGGTTTGTCTAAAAACTGGTAACTTACCCTTCTAGTGATTTTAGGTACAAAGAGGTGTTGTTCCTATCCCTAAGTCAGTTCGTCAGGAGAGAATAGAAGAGAATATAAATGTGTTTGACTTTGAATTAACTGAAGAAGAGATGAAAACTTTGTGTAAGTTTCCTGACTACAAATATTATATATGCAGTAGTTTGTATGCTAATCTGTGTGTATTCCACTCAGCGCCTAAACGGCTGAACTGATTTCGATGAAATTGGTATGTAGAAAGATTTGGTGCCGGAGACGGATAGGCTACTTTTTATCCCGAAATTCGTTCTGAGGGAGACATAACATAATATTTTAAACGAGGGCGAAGTCGTGGGGTGCAGCTAGTTATTTATAAAGCAAAGTAGTGCTTATCTCTTTAATTATTTTTCTCTCCTTTTCTTTTCCTTACCTCTTTAATTTCCTTCATCTTCCCGTTCACGATAGGCAGCGGCTTCGCGGAGTCCCTGGCATTGCAGAAGTCTATGAGCGACAGTTACCACTTACCATCAAGTGGGCTGTTGGCTCGTGTGCCACTGTCGCTGTCGGCATTAAAAAAATCGCGTTTCGATCGAGAGTGGAGGCCTAATTAAGTATCTCCTCGATTTTCTTCTAATTGCCTCTTTTTACTTATCTTCTTCTTACTACCTCTCATAGAAGATCGACGTAAGAATATTAGTTTTCATGCTAATGTGTTTCGCTCGGTGAGTGAGAGCGCCGGCAGCGCAAATACCGCCTCGATCCTGATCCATTTCCCTTTTCCTTCTTCATCCCCTTCTCTGTGGTCGGCAACGATTTGGTTGTGTTTTCTAAGCATTATTACTTCTCGTAATGCTTGGAAAACACAGTCATCTCTATAGGTAACGGTTACACACAATCAGCTTGATTGCTTTATTACTGTTAAATAGAAAGACAAATTTAATAGAATATTATTATTTAAGTATCGGCCCTGATTCATTCGTGCTGAAAGCAATATAAGAAGGAACTCCTTTATTTAGATTTGCTGGTAAAAAAGGAGGATATTAGCTATCAATTATTTTATTTTCAGCCAAATTCAACAAGGGTTACCGTGTGAGTTCAATGAGTTCTTGGCAAGAACATCCCTACTATCCGTTCAGAGACTACATAGTATAGAGTTAATTGTATTTTAATTGTTTTGTATTTTTATTTGGAAGATAATTTTATTGATCTTTTATTAAGTATTTATACTTAATACACTTATATCTACAGTATATTTTTATAAAGTTTGTAAGCATTGTATTGTTTTTAACCTCCGACAAAAACAGAGGGCTTCTGCCTATTGACTTAAACTTGTAGATATTTATATATTTGTAGTTTAAATCGCCGAATAAATAAATAATTTCAGATCAATACCTATTGTAGTTTTTCTATATATCTACTAGATACTACCTAATTAGTAAGCGTAACCATAACAGCATGGTTATAGTGTTTTCTAAACATTCCAGAAATAACGCTATAAAAACATTCTGCCGGTGTCGACTATTTAGGGAAAAGGGGACGAAAAGAAAAAAGGGGAAAGGACCGTGGGGCAAGTAAGATGTAGAGAGAAATTTAATTTGATTTAATAACAATTTATTAATAAGTAATAGTTTTATAACAACTTAAAGACTATTTTATAAATATTTGAAACAAAAATGAAATCAATGATATATTTTTTATAATTTTTCACAGATGCCATTTTGTAGAGATCGGAAAATAAATTATTGTTATAATGCTTATGTAGGTATTTAGATAACAGCACGCGTTTGTCGCCAAAGGGGCAGAGCTGTGTCACACAGCCCTGCTTCTTTGGAAAACGCAACGAATTTTTTACGCAACGAAACTAACAGTAACAACATTAGGTCTTAATTTACAGTCTAGTTGATGAGTATCAATAACTGTGTCACCAACATCGTTTACCACATTTTAATAGAATTAGTTGTTGAGAAACTTTCAGTCTTAGTCTCAAATTGCGACCGAGAAATGCTTTTAGTTTCGCTCCCTTTTACATGTGAACCAATACAAATAGGTATAATTAACAAAGTTGGTGTCACACAGCCTGAATAATATAAATAAATATAAATAATAAATAATTACTATAATAATATAATAATTACCAAGAAATTACAGAAGCTAAAAGTGAATACTGTTCTTATTTTCAAATACTTACCTCGTATATGAGGTAAGTTTAAGTTAGACTAACTTTTTCTGTCCTTAGAGTCAGACTTAATAGATTTAAGACTAGCATAAATATCTAAGTAAGTAAGTATACCTAAAGGCAAAAGGACACACAATGTCTCACTAATTCAACATTTTTTATTTATTTATTTGAATTGAATGGTACAGTGGCCAAGATCAAATCTCGAAAATCCTGCTAATCTAGCCTTTGGTGATACATTTTAAACATAGGAGATCTTAGCTAAGAATTTAGGGCGATGTAAATTTTATAAATTTAACTTTCAATACTTTTATAGGACTATCATATTGCCAGCATATTTAACAGTGCGTAGGTATTATTTTAAATTGTAAATAAATGAAATAAGAGGTAATATAGAAACTAAAGATAATGTCCAACCAGCTCTCTTATTCTCAACCGTCATTTTTAAAACCGAGAGAAAGAATAACTTTATTCATATCCGAAATTTGTAACTTTAGACAGTTTTATCATAGCTCGATGTTTGTACGGGTTTCTCACTATTTAATTCCGCAATTCGAACTCAAAACGAAGACTTTTGAACATTCCTTTCACGTTTCCCATAGATTTGTAAAAAGTAGTTTGTATCTATCGGATTAACCTGCATTCGATTGTTATTATGAGCAAAAAGAAATATATACGGTCGAATTAAGAAACCTTTTTTGAAGTCGGTTAATAACAAACAGTTGAGAATACAGCAGTTGTAATACTGACTTTTTTAAAATTGCAAACCAACAAAATATCAATACATCAATACATCAATTTTTATATACAATGAACTCGCTTTGCAACTCATCTTCTGGTAAGACTGCATCACACTTGGAGTTGGCTTCGAAATCGCACTGTTGGGTGCCCTCGTTGAAGAAGAGGCCGTCAGAACAGTAGGCCACTTGCGGCACACCTGCTATACACCGCCAGTAACGTTGGCAATCTCCTCTGAAAGAAGAAAAGAGTTAAAAATTGTAAAAATAAAGCTGTCATCTGGCGGTCAAGTATTTGTTTTAGAAGGTGGCAGTAAAATAAAAACAAGATGGACATCAGCTCCTAAACCACGCACTTGGGCGTAGGGAGCGGGGTGCAATGGGGTGCACTTGCACCGCCCAGACCAAAAAAAAACAGAAAAGATTAGATTTTTTTTAAGTTTGTCTTTGGATTGAAGTGTTTATCGGATGCGTATATAATTAAATTTTTATAAACACTGGTACACCCCCTAAAAGACAGTTTTACGCCCTAAGAAAGTCAGTTGCACATCTCTGAAAATAATCCTGGCGGCGCCCATGACCACGCAATAGATTTTGATACGTTTTTCATTGCTGTTTAGACAATTTCTTCTGTAACGGTTTCTTAAGTATAATATACTGTTTATTGCAGACAATGTAGTATACAGTATGTAGCATACAGAGTTGTATTGATGTCATATTAAAATAGTAGTAGTAGCTTATACAATGTAGGTAGGTATACTGCTAACAGATAATAATATAATAATATATTCTACCACATTCACACAACGCCATCTAGCCCCAAATTAAGCAATTATATTTGCTTGTGTTATGGGTACTAAACAACTGATATACTACTTATATACATTTTTTTTTTGTAAATACATACATATTATAGATAAATAACACCCAGACACAGAACAAATAATCATGCTCATCACACAAAGATTTGTCCTGGGTGGGAATCGAACCCACGACCTCCAGCTTAGCAGTCAGGGTCACTAACCACTAGACCAACAGGCCAGTCAGACCAACAGGCCAGTCAAACACAGATATACTTCAGTATCTTTATTCTTTAACACTAGTAATCCTTATTGCCAGACCATTAAACAGTTAAACTTCTATTACCTTGAGAATGCCTATTGGCCAAAGCCTTATCTAAAGAAGGAATTAGCGTAAATCTCCAAGCGTGACCCACAGGCTGGTGATACCATATCAGGCCTTTTCATCTTAATCAGATGGTTTAAGCAGCGTTCTTGCGGCAATGTTTAGTATGGCTATTATACAGCCTAATGAGAAAATAGCAGTAGCGTCCGCACGACTTGCATTTCAGCTAAGGGTCGTTAGATATTATGTCCTCATCATTCATAACTTATCAATGATGAAACGACCTTAGATCATTTTCATGTGTTTTCTTGCGTTTGACACCAGTACAGTGACATTTAACACTCAAGGAAAACTGGTTCCATTTTCTAGACCGGTGACTAACTTACTTGTAAGCTATTAATCTAGATGCATCATCAGGTCGGTTGCAGTTCAGCACTCCCATAAACCTGTTCAGCAAAGGAGAGATCGGTCTCACGCTGGCCACGGTATCTGTAATATAGCATGTCCATGCATGAGCAGATTAATATTGCTGTCTACACTTGAAAGTGGAAAGAGGACTTTGTTAAAGGGATCAGACCGGAATGACTGAATTTATAGGGGATCAGAATAGAATTAAAGAATAATAATAATCAGCGGGGAATCAGATCTGAGGGATCAGACAGGAATAACTCGTATATTCAGCAGTAAATGTTTTTGTAACTTTTCTTTTCAACCTTGGTGTCAAATAAGCACACGATGCACCTGATGACACGTGGTAATCATAATCTATAGATATGCCTGTGGCTTCGTTGTAGAAATAATACTTTGAAAACACAACCAAGCCGTTGCCGTTGTTTACATGGTCGTGTAGGGAGAAGGTGCTGACGAAAGAAAAGGAATACGACAAAGGGAGTAATTGGACAAGATGTTGAATACTTCCTCGTTCGACCATTCACACAGAAACCAGCAAAGATCTACAATCACGTACCGACTGCATCTTGCTCCAGTGCATCAGCGAAGAACCCAATCATGTTGTCATTAACCTCGTCTCCGGAGCCGTCGTCCTCTTCTCCTGGTGGCGTCCTTAGAGTACAAGTAGCTGCCCATGCCCAGTTGCAGCCCTGAAGAATTTAGGCGTTTTAGTTTACCGTTTTTTGATAGTAGTTGCCTGGGACCCTACTAAAACCTTAGCAATGTTATTATAACCTTACTTTGTCTCTATCCTTGTTTTTAATGGTACAAAAGAAAAAGACAAAACACAAAGTAACATTAACATAATACTGCTAAGTGGTGGTGGTAGGGCCCCGTTCTACTAAGCTCACAACAGTATGGAGCAGGAGGGGGATACGGAATAAAAATGCTGCGCCGTAATTGGCTACTTCAAGGTCAAGTTTAAGAATGCACACGAATGCACCAATCGTAAGTTTCCGTATTTAGTTATACTAGCGAATACTGGTATAAGTTGTGCGTGTCTGTTGCTCTGTCTGTTTTTGCGAAATCTATTAGGGGATTATCTATAGGTACCTACCAGTAGCGAAGAGTCACTTTTCCGAGGAGGGAAGCCGGTGGGACTAAAATATTTTGAGTTTCGGAAGGCTAGTTAGTCTTTAAGTAGACACGCAAGCAGTGATAGGTATAAGGAGGTCAGAGCATATTTTAAAAGGGAAGCCGGCAGGAATCGTGTTGTATGGACGCCTCGCCACTGGTACCTACTATTTATAAGTATGAAGTAGAAAAGTTTGTTTGTTTCTATGTTTCTTTGAACGCACTAATCTCCAGAACTACCAGGCGGATTTGAATAATTATTTTTGCGTATGATAGCTCACTTCTCGAGGAAGGTTATAGGCTATTTATCATCACGCTACTGACGATGCCATCACTTGCCCATCACTGTGACTCCTGTAAGCCAGGATTAACAGTGATATCCAAGAAGAAACACCGAGATTTGACACTCGGAAGTCCCGGGGACTGCTAAACCTACTGTCTTGGACCCCGCACCGAATTTAATCAGAAGTAAAAGGAGGAGTTGATAATAAAATGTCCACTTCCCTCCATTGCAAAGCGGGAGACGAATTTAATCTGTATAGGATCATGACCTATTAAAAGATTACTGACGACGGGGGCAGAGCAGTAAGCTAAGAAGCCGGAGAAACCGCGCCACGAAAAGATATGATACGAACGCTAGATTACACACTTCAATAGCTGTATTACTCAAGCCGTTAGTTACCTGTTGATGAAAGTCAAAGATAGTATTCCCCGCGCAGGAGAACAGCACTTCTTCTCCATGAGCGCACATGAAGAACTTGTTGCAGTCGGTGAAGTGGGGCAGGAGTAAAAATATCTGGAACAGTCAAAAACATTTGTAATATCAATAATTTTTATTTACCCAACTCCCGCAGTCAAGGAGGGTACCTAATGTTTTTCGAGCGTATGTATGTACACAGTTTGTATGTTAAATTGTTAATATGTATGTATGTAAGTATGTATGTATAATATGTATGTATGTATGTCTATTTCTTTGGCACGCTCTTCAGCTTAAATGTCATAATGGATTTTAACATGAGGTGTTATTAGATTCGTATAAATTGTTGAAGTGACATTACTTAAAATTGTAAAATAGTTACAGCTCGAGAAAGAAAATAGGTTTCTTTCTTTTCACTTCGTTTTAGACAGGCGGGCATTTTATTTTTTAATATTGCTTGTTCTTGTTTAACACGAGTAGAACCGTATATCAATTAATTTATACTTAAGTGAATATTACCTGTCCATTAGGGTCACAGCTCATATCATCAGGGTTGATCGAAGGATCAAACGGAACGTACACCTCGGCCTTCTCTGTAACCTTCGATGGGTCTGGAGCCGCTGCAGCCACAGTGAACAGAGCCATGCTGATGAGGTAGCCTGTTGACAATGAGATTAAGAAATTTAAGTTATTATTTATTTATACAAGATACAATTGTAAAGAAACAAAGCAAATATATAAAACACAAAGCTAGGTTGTAGAACTCGTATGTGTGTACATATGGTCCAGATATTAAATTATTTGTGATTTGTGACAATACAAAAATATAATACTATGTCTATTAATAACCGCATTTGGAACTGCTAATAACGAGTGTATACGACGGTTCGATATTAAATGAAAAGGCAGCTCTAGTCCGTATAATGATTTAAAATTAATCACAAAAATGATTTGACGAAAAACAAAAAATTTAATGAATGAAAAAATTATGAGGCGCAGGGATCGTGCATTCCGTAAATTCAAAAAGAAGCGTTCGGACGATAATTGGTCACTCTTTAAAACAGCAAGAAATAAGTGTAATCAGATGATACGTAATGCTAAGCGCCGATACATTCTTGATAATATCAACTCCTCTTTCCCTGCCAATACCTGGAAGTTCCTCAGTACTCTAGGTATTGGCATACAGCAACGTTCCGAACTGCAGTTGACAATTAGTTTGGATGACATTAATCGACATTTCGCATCTGATAAACAACTTCATTACCAAAGTAAGTGTCAAACTGTGGATTACATAGCTGGCTTACCCCACCCAAACATAGACCTATTTAAATTTTCTCCAGTTACGCAGGGCGAGATCAAGAAAATTATCCTATCTATCAAGTCTAACGCGGTCGGTTAAGATGGTATTAGCCGCCGCATGATTTTTTCTATTCTTGACCACATTATCCCACCATTATTCCACATAGTCAACTACTCTTTATTTTGTAATACCTTTCCCTCTTTATGGCGTAGAGTCTTTATTGTACCCCTTCCTAAAATTAGTAATCCCTCTCTCTCTCTCTCAACACTTTAGACCTATCTTAATCCTCCCTTTTGTTTCTAAAATTCTTGAGGCTTGCGTGCATAAGCAGCTTTCACATTTTATATATAAAAACAATCTCCTGAGTCCACTCCAATCTGGTTATCGTCCTGCATACAGTACCACTACTGCTCTCTTAAAGGTGACTGGCGATATTAGAGCCGGCATGGAGGACGGCAAAGTCACTGTGTTGGTATTAATTGACTTTTCTAACGCCTTCAGTACCGTCAGTCACGCAATCCTTTTGTCTATCCTCTCCCATAACATGATCTCACCTGGTGCACTGGAATGGTTTTCAACTTATCTTCAGGGACGTCAGCAGGTGGTCCGTGTCAATGAGACTACATCTTGTTGGTGTGATCTTAATTCTGGCGTTCCTCAAGGCGGCATACTATCTCCTTTACTTTTCTCAATTTTTATTAATCTCTTGTGCCCAAATTTTTAGAGTGCGTATCATCTTTATGCTGACGACTTGCAGTTGTATTCACAGACAAGCGTTATGAATATATCGCAAGCTATTGCAATTGGTCAAATCGGTTTGGCTTGTCTGTGAATCCAGCCAATTGCCAAGCTATCATACTAGGTAGCCAACGTATGATGTGCAGATTTGATACTAAAATTCTACCACCACTTTCTTTTAACCTAGTCCGGGCTGATACTAAGAATTTCTCAATAAAAAAGTTCAAAATTATTTTACTCGACTGGAATTCGAATCAGACTGCATTGCGTGACATTTTGTACACTGGCACAGTATTAATAAGCACCTACGACTGTGACTCTAGTGTATCTACCTAGAAGCACCTTCTGACAAAAACGTGGGCAGCTATGTTCATTTTTATACTAGCTGACCCGGCTAACTTCGTTCCGCCTAACAGTCGATCAACATTACTTTATTTTTCTAAAATAAATTTTTTTTCTAAAATAAAAGTTACTGCTTATTACATCAGCTACCTGACAATAAAAGTCCCGTCAAAATCGGTCCAGCCATTTCAGAGATTAGCTGGAACAAACAGACAGACAGACAATAATTTAAAAAAATGTTATTTTGGTGTATGTAACGTATATATATTTATATACATGTAGTAAAAAACGGATATTTCAATATTACAAACAGACACTCCAATTTTATTATAATGTTACGTCCGGGTTTATTTACGATGTTTTATTTTATAGTATGTCCAAGATAGGCTTATTAAAAAGAGCGTTAGTATGACTTTAAAATGACATTCGTAAGTAAGTACAATTTTTGACCGACTGCCGAAGTCAAGGTGAGTAATGTTTTTCGAGCGTACCGTATGTATGTATACTATGTATGTATGTAAGTATGTATGTCTATTTCTTTGGCTCGCTTAACAGCCTAAATAGCTTGATGTATTTTAACTTATATGAGGTGCCATTAGATTCGTATTGATTGTGGGAGTGACTTAAGGTACATATATAAATATTTTAATGTAGCGTCAGCACGAGAAATAATGGGTTTTTCTTTTCTTTGTTTAGGCAGGTGGGCTTTTTGCTGGTTAACAGATAACCTCGTTCAGTAGACCAAGTTATCATGACTTCTTCCGCATATATATACATATAATAAAAATGTAACCGGTCGCTGTCTGTACATGGAAGATATATGAGAAAAAATATTATTGGGGCCTTTATAAACGCAAATAGAACCCAAAACAATGATTTTTAAAATTTTTGTCTGTTTGTCTGTTAGTCTGTTTGTCTGTTTGTCTGTGCGTTTGTGCACGCTAATCTCAGAAACGGCTTATCCGATTTAAATATGGTTTTCACTAATATATTGTGGTAAGCTTCACTTAACATTTAGTGTTTGTTTCATGTCAATCGGTTTATAAATAAAAAAGTTATGCTAATTTAAATAATCACGTCATAAATGTGGTATGTATTTAGCTTAGCTTAGTTAGTTTTTAAGTTAGGTTAACAAGTCTTATTTCTTTATTAAAATGTAAATTAAAATGTAAATACTTTATTAGTTAAAATGTAAATACAAGTTAGATTTATATTTACTGGATTTATTTAATTTTTTATTTTTTGTGATAAAAACATGTTTGTTAACACGTTTCATTACGGAATAGGTGGAATTGAAGTGAATTACGAAATAGTAGTAGTCGATTTACGCTGGTTTCAACATGAATGGATCGGATCGACCAGGGAAGTACTACCCTCTCATAGTTTTCGACGTAAGAGTAATAGTATCCATATTATTGCGTTTTGTTCGGTAAGCGCGAGAGCCGAAGGCCCAACTGATGCAGAGATGACAATCCTCGCCTGAGTATCCGCGGAGTCATTGTGTGGGTGGTGTGGGTCAACCCGCCGGCCAGGAAGACCCGTATAAACGGTGGTGCCGCTGGCCGCCCGCGGCATTGTACAGGGGCCCAATTAGACCTAACCAAAAAAAAAAGAGGCTGCCCCACCAGGTTGCGCATAATCTCGGAGTGGTTCGTCGTGCAGGTTGGTGACCGGATAGTGGGACCCGGCGACCATTTTCGAGACGGTACGGGGGCCTTTTGCGAGCAGTCCGTATCATGGTAGCCCGGAGGCCTAAGACCCTTGAGCCTTTACAGCTGCGAAGAGACATCGCCTCCTCAACGGCCGTCTTCTATCGCCTTTACCACGGAGAGTCTTCTCAACAGCTCTTTAAATTAATCCTACTCTCTCCCTTTTTATCCAGAACGACACGTGCGGGACTGAAGTGCTACCCTTTCACAGTGCAATCTAAAGGGTCTCGAACCAAACGGTTCAGCACTTTATACCTACTTTTGTCGCTCAATTAAAGCCTGGAACTCTTTACCAGCGCATGTGTTCCCACCTAACTTTCATCCTGAGTCTTTTAAGCGAGGCGTGAAGAAGCATCTCACTAAGCCGCCATAGTGGAGGCCACCATACCAGTAGTTTGGCTTTTGGAAAGGTGTCCACTACTTCTGGATTCCACTGACTGCTTACCATCAGCCAGAATAGAGGCACTTTGGCAGGCTAATATAAAAAAAACCTTATAGCGTTTTTATTCCTCGGATTCCTTTCATTCCAAACAGTTTTAAACGAGTTCAGTTTCCAGTGAGCCTATGTTTCGCGATGACAATTAATGAGTGTGGATCTAAATATTAACTGTTTTTCGCATGGTCAGCTTTATGTGGATTTGTCACGTGTAAGTAATCCTAGCAGCCTGTATGGCTTTGATCCGCGATGACTATACGTCTAATATCGTAGATAGAGAAGCATTTACTGTAAAGATTTTTCTTATTCACCTAAACGAAGATGTTTGTGCTACTGATGACTCTGCTGGCGTCAAGTCATGGGCTGGATCTGTTTGCTGATGAATGGAAGTTGATCTTGTCTGAATGTATGAGGTATTGTGAGACGTCAGAGTAAAAGTTGTTATTTTATATATTTTAAGTTTTTACTGTGTAAAATCAATGTAATCAGTGTAATTGACTGTAATTTTGTCGTTCTGATTATAATAATAATAAATAAATAATTTTTATCTATATGGTATAGCATTGATATTAGTTTTATTTGTTAAAAAAATTCCTAATCGTTTAACAACAACAGGAAATACAGATAAAATCATTTTATTTAATCATAAATAAAATCATAGTAAATTATTATCAGATCAATCATCCTCATTGTCCTAGGCTTTAAATTAACAAGATTCAAATATAAATTTATTGCATTTAAACATCAAAACACAATTAATATCTAGTTATTTTATTATCGAAACATAAAATATCTAAGATATTAATCGTTTTCTTACATAAGTATTTATAATATCTAGTTTGATAATAAATAGATTTTATCAAATAATTGTCGTATTTTTTTTACTATGATTCTGCGTTAAATTTCATTTTTCGTTACTGCTCTGCTCCCGTAGGCGTAGATGTTATAGCCTATAACCTTCCTCAAGAACTGAGCTATCAAACGCAAAAAGAATTATTCAAATCAGACTGGTAGTTCTAGAGATTAGCGCGTTCAAACAAACAAAATTTTACGCTTCAGTATAAGTACTTACTTACCTACAGATTATCTGAAGTTTGATTGTAATCTGTTAGGTCTGTGCAATTTCTATGAGGTTAGTATGATTTATAGCAAAAACTTTTTCTGAATGCCCTGGATCAAAATGAAAGCTTCACTCTGCCTTATGGTAAGCAGTCACTCCAAGAGTGGTGAACACCATCCTAGAAGACGTAGGAGGTGTTTGGACAAGCAGGACAATTAAAAAATTCGATGCGATGATGATGACCTCTCACAAGGTAGACCGACGACCTGAGGGTGACAGGAAACCCAAGGATTAAGGCGGTTCACGAGACCAAGGTGGTAAAACTTGGTAAAGGCCAATGCCGGTTACCGAAATAAAGTCTTTTTTTTTTTTTTTTTTATAGTATAGCCTACAAAAGTGACTCCACCCCGCCTGATGGTAAGCAGTCAGTGGAATCCAGAAGTGGCGGCCACTATACCAAAAGCTATCGTTTTAAACTGCTGGTATGGTGGCCTCCACTATGGCGGCTGGGAATGGGGTTAGGGGAAGGAAATGAGGGACGTGAGGAAAGAGGAAAGGGGGGAAATTGGGCCTCCGGCGCTCTCACTCACCGAACGAAACGCAGTAGTACGGATACTACTACTCTTAAGTCGATCTTCTATGAGAGGGTAGTACTTCCCCGGACGGTCCGGCCCATTCATGCTGAAATCAGCGTGGATCTACTACCGTAAAAAAGTCATGTTTAGTTGGTTGGTAGGTACCACGCAATTTAAATTGCTGCCCATTAGGTACCTGGGCATAGTAGGTAGGTACACTAGGTACTCACGGGAAGATATAGAGGGTCAACGCGTACCTATTATAGATACTTAGTTACTGTAAAATATTAGTTAAAGGGATAGTTCTTTGCTGAGGTTAAAATAGTAAGTACCTACTTAAAAGTTTATAGTTTATCTATACCTACCTAATGTTAACGTCGCTCGCCGCAAAGAAAAATAAGCATGTGATCTCGGCATGATTATTTGCCAGTCAAATGCCGCCTGATACAATTCAAACTTTGAATGTGTAGGAAATGCCTGTATGAATCATTTATTTCAATGAAAGTATAAAATAAACATAATATAATTAATGTTTCAGATGTCAGCCGTGAGATAATACTTCAATTTTATGTTTATCAGTAGATATCTTATCAAAAGCAATTATTTTGTATTGCCTATTGCGCCTAGATTTAATAGGCAACACCTGCCATTGGCAGCTATCACTGCGTAAAAAAGGAAAGGATACGCAGACGATATGCCTCTGCTGCCAATACAGTGCTTGCTTTGATATAGCCAGAGATTTAGAATTAACGCTACTATTTAAAATGTAGTTGGTATTGAAAATATTAGACATGTGTAAGTAATGCGAGAGATGCATTACGCGTCTTATTACTGACTGTATTGTATCATTACACATCACTCGACCGGTAATACCATTACATATTACACTAAACATGACGCGCGCGTCATAACTTAAGAGATGAGATACAATAGTACGAGCGCAAAGTACTGCGAACTGTGATGTGATGCGAGGTGCCCGGCGTAATGTAATGTTACCTACTTGTTTCAACTTTGGTTTGGTATCATGACTGTCATGTGTACGAACGAAATAGAGAGAGACGAACACGTAAGTGCGAGTGAGTGAGAGATTTTGCAGTGTCAATTTGCGTGTGGTCGCTGAGTATCGCTAGTTTGACAACAATTGGTCTCTCTGTGTTCAAATTGTCGCTTGAACTTTGAACAGTATCTCAAATGCTATAAGGTTTATATTACTTTGGCACCACCACGTTCGTAATGGCTTATATTATATGTTTGCCAAGTCGCTAAGTCATGGTAGACCGTGCGTCGTTGGCGTTACAATATCGCGCATCATGGCATCATGACAGCCATCACGGGTAATGTTTAAAGTAATGATGTAATGTCATATTACTCGGCACGAAATGTAATACCACATAACATTACTTTCGGAAGTAATGTTTTGCGCATGTCTAGAAAATATCATTACGGAACGCACCTATAATTACGCCATTGCGTTTTGTTATTTGTAAATAGTGTGTAAATAGTCCGGTAAGAATAGATTAGAATGTTTGTTGATGACAGAGATCGAATAAGTTAAAAAGCTAGTGATATTTACTTAATAATTAAATAATAATTGGCTAAATCAAATTAAATTATATATTAATTTAACCATTTCTTTTTTGTTCGTTTTTTAAGTAATAAAAAATAAATTGTAATATATGTAATAACAAAACGCAAAAAATGTGTCATTCGCTTAGTGATTTAGTGATGTTATCGCATACTAACAAGTATCGATAGTTTTGCGTGATTCGGTAGCGGATTATTAATTATTAAAAACAAACCATTCGAATAAGATTGAAGTCAGGCAATTTAACTACAGGGTTAGATTACAACACATAGTATTATCTTCAATCATTATAATTAACTTATCATTGAAAACAAATAAATCTTAGATTATCTGATATTATTGACAACATAGAAAATGTTGCTTTACGTGGAAACTACAATGAATCATTATCCAAAATGCTAACAGTCACGACATTTAGTTTGATAACCTTTGATAACGACTATTGTAAACGATATTATGCATGTGTATAAATGTATTTTAATGTAACAGGAAATAAAATATTGGTGTGGTTAGCGAACTGTTTGCAGCAACTTCGCGTCAAAGCACGCATTTGGAAATATTCGACGATTGAGTTCAATATTAAATACATTAATGTTAAATTGCAGATTTAGTTGGCAAGTAGGTATCCATAAGTTGACTTAAATTGAAACTTGAATGTTTTTGATGTACTTAAACGTAGAAACAGGCAAAATGCTAAGATTGAGAAAAAATTATTTGAAGTGATTGCAAAAGCAAAAGAGACAAGAAGTTAACTTTTGCTTTTGACACCTTCACATGTAGTAGTATGTACAGCAAGAGTAAAGATTACTTACACAAAATAACACCCAACATTATTAATAACTGTCATTGTTGCACAATACCAAATTAATACTTTGGTATTATAATTTAATTCGATAATGTGGATGTGGCGAGTGGACATTGCACATCACTACACGATTACTTAGAAATCTTAGATTAGAATTTAGAATTTCAGACAGAATACTGCGTGTTTTAATTAAGTCTTATTTTATTTACTGTTAATAATGTTTATAATTTTAAGTTTACATTAATAATGGCTTCTTCTGATTCTGAAGATGATTGTTACGGCAACGTAGCAAAAAAACTACAAACATTAAAGAATAAAATACAAGAAAAACCTAATGAAGTTTTGAGTGACATATCAAAAGACGCCAAAACTATTCCGGATAATGTTGATAATACGAGTTCAGTTGTGTTAGAAGATAGTAATGCGACAATAAACAGTACGGACAACGAGGAATTAACATTAGACGCGATCATAGCTAAAAATACTAAACCAAAACGGGGATGGAAACGAAAATCTGCGGAAGACAGTTGCGAACCGATGTATGAGCGGGAAACGAGGTCTAAGCGAAAAAGTACCAGAGGTAAAGGTAAGAAAGGAAGAGTAGGGGCGGCCACAGATAATTTAGAGACTCCTGGTACGTCAGAACCGCCCAAAAGTAGTAGACGAGGCAGGAAAGCAGCTACCAACAAAACTATTGATTCTTTATTAGGCCTCGTTAGTACTTCTAGAGGTGCTAGGGGCGGTACATCTTCTAGAGGTAACTCTAGAAGGTCTAGAGGACACTGGAACAGATATACACTTAATAATATCATGATGTCAGCCTATCCTATATACAGTGTGGGTAACACAGACGAATACCCTGATATGTGTGATAACCAGGCTTTATTCTCAACGAACACGAATGAAGTGGAAATCATAGAGAATGATCCTTTAGACACAGACAACGAGGAACTCTCTGTTAAAGTCTACTGGCAAAACGACGATGTAGTACGTTTTAATATACGAAAATATCAAAAATTAACACCGATTTTCAAATATTTTGCTGAAAAAGAAAACATTGCTAACGATAAACTGTTATTTATGTATAACGACAGAATACTAAAAATAGATGATACACCCGAGAGTATAAACTATAGTATAGCTAAATTTATTGATGGTGGTATAGTCAATCAAGATATTACAGACTTGGTGAAGCAAAATAACATTGAACAAAATGGTCTATTGTTAAAATTTCAATGTCAGAATGTGAAAAAACCATTTGAGGTAACTATAGCTAATGATCAGAGATTTATTTTAGCTATGACAAAATGCGCTGAACATTTTGAGATACCGATGGAAAGACTGAAATTTTATTTTGATGGAGATTTATTATCAAGTGAGTGTGTTTTGTATATTTATTTAGGTCTAAAAAAAGGATCTACACACAAAATCAAATTAAATATTTTTATCATAGTAGATCTATGCTGGTTATGTCATAACGCGATCAACTAATGAAAGTACACATGTGATCATCTCATAAAATACCAACATATTATTATACTAGTTGCGCCTAGCGGGAAAAATGCTATGTGTTTAATTAATGTAACTCGGCCACCAGATTGATTTTCGGGATAAAAAGTATCCTATATCCACTTCCGGCAGCTAAACAACTAAAGTCATTTAGGTGCTGTGTGGTAACAAACACTCACACAGAAACATTCGCATTTATAATATTAGCATGATTAGTTCCAATACTATTTTATATATTTTTTAATAATAATAATGACAACTACTACACAACATTATCTAGACCCAAAGTGAGCATTTAATATAACTTTTGTTATAGGTTCTAGAATGTAAATAAACATATTTATATTTTATTTTGTAAATACATACATATTATACATAGAAACACCCAGACCAATGCAAATAGACATGTTCATGCACACAAATACTTGCACAGAGCGGTTTCAAACCTGCAACCTCTGCGTTGCACTCCCTACAAAGTACCATTGAACCACAGAAACAGTAAATTTATAGCCTGGCTATAGTCTTGAATAGGACGCAGCCTAATATAAACAATGAGAGTGTTATTTGAAAATTTTAGACACTAGTTGGCGCCACTTTGGTAAAAGGCCTTCTATTTTGACAGCGCTATCAATACAAATACTTTTTAGTGTTCATTTCGGCAGTTTTAATGTTTAATTTACAAAATGCATAATTCACATGCTTAAGAACAAAAGAAAATTGCAGACAGGGTTTTCTAAATGGGCATCCATGAGAGGGCAGCACCGATGCAGGTCTATGTCAGATCTAGCTGTCAAGCGCTTTTTGAAAGTTAACCTCTGATTGGTTCAATGTGAAAGATGAAGTGGCGGCAACTGATGAAGAAAATTTTTCATATACACCCTCATTGACATATTGATGACATAGCTAAAACATATGTAATCTTTTGTTCCAGGTAAAAGCACACCACAGGAGCTGGATCTAGAAGGTGGCGAATGTATAGATGTTAAAATTTGTAGCTGATAATAAACATTATTATGATAAGAGTTTATTTTATTTGTTTTAATAATATCACAACAACTACACACAACGCCATCTAGACCCAAACTAAGGTATGCGTTTGCGTTTATATCATATTATTATATAGCTTGTGTTATGGGTTCTAGAATGCGGATATACATTCTTAAATACTTTTTTTTTGTAAATACATACATATTATACATAAAAACCCCAGCAAAGCTATTATCTATTACTTACAGAACAAAAAACAACAGGGTAGTGTCGTAGGCAGTGTAAAGTGTAAGTCAATATCTATACCATACTTATTATACATATAAATCGGATGTTTGTTTGTTTGAACGCGCTAATCTCTGGAGGTACCAGTTGGATTTGAATAATTCTTCTTATGACAGCTCAGTTCTTGAGAAAGGCTATGTGACATCACGCTACTGGCGAGGGGAGCAGAGCAGTATAAAGACTCGGAAAGCTATTTACCTATATGCGAGCAATTGATGTGTATATGAGCCAAGCTGAAACTCGCAAGTATTACTACCATATACGGTAGATCACTATGTCCTACTTGTTATAACATAGTAGCATCGCGGTTTTTTGCCCGACTGCGGCAGTCAAGGAGGGTAATGTAATAATAATAATATAATAATAATATGTGGACACTATCACACACTGTCGTCTAGTCCCAAGCTAAGCAGTGCTTGTGTTATGAGTACTAGATAACTGAAATATAATACATATACATACTTTTTTTTTTGTAAATACATACTTATAATACATAGGAAACACCCAGACTAAAGACAAATACAAATGTTCATCACACAAATATTTGCCTTCCGCGGGAATCGAACCCACGACACCCGGCGTCGCAGTCAGTTACACTAACCACTAGACCAACGGTGCAGTCAAAATGTTTTTCAAGCGTATGGTAAGTAGGTATGTCTATCTATTTATTTGGCACGCTTCGGGCGCGTAACCTGGAAGACTTCGCAACGTCTAGCAGATTTATTCTGGGCTCGTTGGCTAAAAGAGCCCCGAGGACGAGGTTCCGCTGTTGATATCGGCGACATCGTTTTAATCGCCGATAGTAACCTACCTCGCAACACATGGCCGCGGGGGAAAATCACCCGCACTTACCCTGGGAAAGATGGAGTTGTACGTGTAGTCGACGTTAAGACCAAGGGAGGTATACTACGTCGACCAGTAAGAAAGTTGGTACCACTTATTACGGCAGTCGTCTAGGAAAGTGCATTACCTCTGCGGGTAATACACGGCGGGAGGATGTTCCGGACGGCACGAAGTAACGTTAGTTTTAGTTTATTATATTCAGTATATTTTCTGTATTGTTAGTTAATAGAAACAAGGACCAGATGTTTTACCGTTTAGCGTAATGCAGTACCTGCAAATTCCTGTTCTCACGTCTTGTTCCGTTAGGTAATAATTAAGTTTTGTAGACAATAGTGTTAACCATTTTTGTTATTTGTATAGGTTTGCAAAGCTATAAACAATTGTATAACACCGCCTTTTTGCGCTAGGGTTTATGACACTATAAAGTGTTCTTTAATGTTAGAATGTTACAACATGTACCTTATGTTTTGTATTGTATAACATATAACCGTTACCCTATTAAGTACCTTAGTTGTGTTAAGAAAAATTACACCCCTCCCATGTCGGAGGCCGAGACCCTTATATAATCGAGTCTTGGGCTATCCAAGACAGTCTTGACTACGCATAGCCAGAGCACGAGCACATCTCGTCTCCGACAGCCTAAATGGCTTATTGGTTTTTAACATTATGAGGTGTTATTAGATTTATATTAATTGTGGAAGTGATATAGGGTACCTACATAATATTTCAATGTAGCGTCAGCATGAGAAAAAAATGGGTTTCTTTTTACTTTGTTTTAGGCAGGCGGGCTTTTTGTGTTTTAATAATATATAGTGCTGTTCCTTGAAGTGAAAGAGAGAGCAGTGTATCACCCACGCTTGGCTAGCCATGATGGGTGCCATGTGACAAAGACATACACCACCGAACCACTGAAGGCAGTAAACAATTTTGTATACGCCCCACGGCTTCGCCCGCGTGTAAAGTATGTTTTATTGTATCCCTCGGGAACCAGGCCGATTTTCGGGATAAAAAGTCCGTCGCCGAAACCGAATCTATCTACATACCAATTTTCATCGAAATCAGATCAGCCGTTTAGGCGCTGAGTGTGGTAACAAACAAACACACACAAACTTTCGCATTTATAATATTAGTAGGAAGTAGGATTGTTTACTAATTTGCCTCAGTGGTTTTCTTTAGTAATTTATTGATTGACACTATTAGGGTAAGAATGGGTAATGGCGGTCACCTAAGATAGAACAATAAAATTTCAGAAGTTATTAATCATATCTTTATTAAATCTTTAACAAATTAAACTTTAATCAGTCTTCTAACAATAGGCAATAATTGAGATCTGTTGTTATCAAACATTTGGCACAATCAACATTTTAAAAAACAATGGCATTGACCGGTATTAGACACATACAATGCTAATACCAGTCACCGTGTGTCTAGCACCGGTCAAGCCTTGTTGATGCATAAATCACACATATAGTCTTTAGGTGAATCGAATCCTGAGCATTCTTGGTGAGCCCATCGACCGCAAAGCACACATCTGTACCACATTTCATTGTCCCTTCCGTAATCGTCACAGATGAGGCATCTATTTTGATAATCTTCATCGATATCTGTGTCGTTGTCTTCTCTTAAGTCTTCCATATCAATTTCTGAGTTAGATGTATTAGTATCAGTGTCTTGAAGAACTCTTTTCTTAACTCTTCTTACTTGAAGCTCATTATATTTTTTTGTCATCAAAATTTGTCCATCAGTTTTCTTATTATTCCTATGCACGGCAGTTTTAGATTTGGCAACACATTTTTTTGTTACTTTAGTTTGTTTGACAGTTTTTTTTGTTTTAAATTTAGCTAAATCCTTATTTACTTTTGCAAGTTTCCTGTTTTCCTTCTCCAATAAAGCATCTTTGAGAGGAGTCCCTGTTATAATGATTGAATGTTGTTTTCGAGATTTCTGTCGTTTTTTAGCTCCTGTGGATTGCTTTGGAATGGGCATTAAATCTTTGGCAGTGACTATTTGTTTTGAAGTTGAAGGAATCGGATTATCATAATCAATTACTTGAATTTCGTCCACATTTGCAGCCTGGTTAATAGGTGGTGTATCTTCGGCTCGGGACAATACTACACAATCACTGTCTGGTGGTGCTGGTAGATAAACTAAGGCATCATTTGAATTTACGGGAACCGGGTTATCGTTGTCAGTAGTTGGTAGTGCAGAGGGAGGTAGTGATGCTGAATCAATTATTTCTTTTATGTACGAATCAAGCAAACTATCTGAAACAGTGGAACTAGTCGAAGGGCTAAAATCTGCAGGTCTAGTTAATGTTTGGAGGTCTGGAGTTCGGTTATCTCGTAGACGCATTTCTTCATCGACTGTTATGGGCTCAGTAGTATTCAGAAATTCAGCAGCCATGAAGTCTTCGTCAGTGAAAATTTCCGGGTTGAATGGATATATACCAGTAGCGGTGAAACCTGACTCGGCCTTCGGGATTGTTGCCACTTTTTGATAAGCTTTTCTGAAAAGTGAAGCGATGTCGGTTTGAGCGATCTGTCGTCCTAAATTAGATTTCATGAACAGATTACACTCCTGTTTATAGGCAGTTTTTAGTGGGCCGTAGACGGAAACATCCAGTGGCTGAATTCTGTGTGAACCGTGTGGTGGTAACGATAACATCACAATATTATTGGATTTGCAGAACTCGTAGGCTCTTAGAGAAATGTGGCTTGAATGGTTATCTAGTATGAGAAGTATGTGCTCACTTTCTGAGGGCTTAGTATGATCAGCAAAATGTACCAGCCAGTTCGCAAATAAATCTTCGTTAATCCATCCGTTTTTGGAGCATTTATAAATGGCTCCGCGTGGTCCATCCACTTCTAAAGTAACTGAATGCCTTTGACGCGGAAATATAAGCATCGGAGGAATATAAACCCCTGTGGCACTCATTGCACATACCGCTGTGACATTTTTGCCTCTCTCGCCGCTGGTTATTGAGCCCACACGCTTCTGTCCTTTTTCAGCGATAATTTTGCCAGGTTCTTGAACTGAAGAAACTCCCGTCTCATCAACGTTGAATATGTTCCTTAGTAAGAATTTATATTTCTCCATTAAGCTTTCTAGCAATTCGAAAAATAATTTAACTTCTTGCTTATTAAAAGCCGTGGCTCTATTTATGCTCGTGCCTTCAGCCTTACGCGAAGATAATTTGTTCCTTTTTAAAAACCCCTTTAGCCAGTCTCTTCCTGCCAAACCAAGAGTTTTGTTAAAATTGTTGGGTATGTTATTTTTTTCAGCATACTCATACGCCATCTTCCTAATATCTAGGGAAGTGCAGCCATAAAATATTTTTGCCAACAATTTAATTTGATCAGCCATTTCCTGTTCTTGGTGCTTGTTAAATATTGTAGTTCTACCCAGTCTTGCTGGCTGCCGATTTTTATTTTTTAAACGTTCCTGTAGAGTAGAGAAAGGTACGCCAGTATCTCTTGCAGCTTTCCTAATTGTAACTCCATTACCTACTAATTGGAATGCCATTTCTAATGAATGTTGGCTCCATTTCACCCTTACAGGATCTTTACTTCTGCTGCCCGACATTCTAAAACAAAAATAGGTACCTACATGAGAAATCAGGTTAAAGGCATTATCAGCTGCATGCTAACAGCTAGCCTAATCATTAATAATAATAACTAGCTGTGCCCGCGACTTCGTCCGCGCGGGATAGTTATTTTTGATTAATATTAATAAAAATAAATAAAATTTCTAAAGTAATCGTAGCCTAAGTAACTTCTTAGTAGATCAGCTATTTGCCAGTGAAAGTCCCGTCAAAATCGGTTCAGCTGTTTCAGAGATTAGCCGGCATAAACAGACAGACATACAAAAAAATTAAAAAAAATGTTATTTTGGTATATGTTTCGTGTATACATCCATAAGCATTTAGTAAAAAGCGGTTATTTTAATATTACAAATATTTAATCAAAACATTAAAACATATTTTTTACTTTATATTAGTAAGATTATTGTGTTGGTAATACCGGTCAACCTGACTGGTATTGAACGCATTTAGGATTTTTTAAATAAATCGATAATTTATAAATTCTGGTTAAGGTAGCGAAAAAAAACACATGTGTGGACATGCACAGATAGTTTTGAAACAACAATGAATAATTACAATTTATAAATTATGGCTAAAACAGCACTTACCTATTATTTTCGTAACACGTAAAATTACTTCAGCTGGGCGCGAAAACATCCGACGTGCGCCTTACCTCAGTGCGTGATCGGAACTAAGCGGCGAGCGGCGACAGATGCGGGGAGGGGTCACGTCACAGATTGCGACTGTATTCGTTGTCAACATGTTCATAGTAAAGTAGATGGAACGTTGACCGGCATTGCCGACTGACCGCCATTACCCATTCTTACCCTAGTAATACTTTGTCTAGTTAATTTTATAACTGAATTAAGATAACAGTATAGACTGTGGTACATTAATTTTTTTTTTTTTTATATTAGCCTACCAAAGTGACTCCACTCTGCCTGATGGTAAGCAGTAAGTGGAATCCAGAAGTGGCGGTCACCATTCCAAAAGCCAAACTACTGCAACTACTACTACATTTAATATTTTATTAATGTTATAATGATAGATAACAACAGTCGTTGTTCCGTTCTGACTTTGCAACCCATTGATAAGGTTCCAATGATAGCTTTGTGACTGAGCCCTTATATTATGTTTATAAGTACTTATTAAATTTAAAAAAAATCAAATTTTATTTTTTTATTATTATTTATACCTACTAGCGCCTCGCCTCGCTTCGCATCGATACTAAGAGTAGTTGCCGATTTCCCGCTTGGTTTACCATTATTATTACTGCTCGGCTCCTTTAAGTGATAGGTTAATGTATTATGCCTTAACCTTCTTCGGAAAACCCACAATATAACGTGAAAACCGCATTCAAAACCATTAGATAGGTCTCGAGATTAGCGCGTTTAAACAAAGACTTTCCAGCGAGTTCCTTAAATACTATGTAGTATGTAAGTATATGAAGAAAAGACGTCGATGGATGAATATGGAACACGACAGGAGGTCTACACCACCTCTTTTATGTAGCAGTATTATTTTAATGTTACTTTGTGTTTTGTCTTTTTCTTTTGTACCATTAAAAACAAGGATAGTGACAAAGTAAGGTAATAAGATTGCTATATGAGGTTGGTGGCAGGGCCCCTAATCAAAGAAGCGAATCTTGGGGAAGTCCTACGTCCAGCAGTGGGATTCTTTTGGCGATTTATTAAGTCACACGGACTTCGGTCTGGAAATCATTCTATATTTCCCATTGTAAAAATCGTTTTTCGTGCACATTCTGTATAAACTACGCCAACTGATCGGCTTAATTTCTTTTTATTCCAATCTACTGATGTTATATTGATATATTAATTACCTATTATCTTTAATATCTTGTTAATTATAGTGTTATCAAAATTATTAATTAGTTACTACTTACTTATAGTTTTATAATAAGTATTTACTTCCGATATTTTTTACGACATTTTTGTTTGACCTTTGTTTATAAGGTTCTTCCTTTGTCGTAAGTCATAAACCCAATTACCTCTCGGTCCTCTTCCTTTTCCTTTTTCTTCCTTAAACTTTTTTTTATAAGCAACGGCTTGTGTTATTTAAGCAATTGTATAAACTAAACTAAAGAGGAAAGATTTGTATTTTTGTATGCAACGAATGAACTCAAAAACTACTGGACCGATTTCAAAAATTCTTTTACATTTAGAAAGCTACATTATCACTGAGTAACATAGGTTATATTTTATCCTCGTACTCCCACGGAAACGTGAACCACGCGGGTGAAACCGCGTGATGTCCGCTAGTATGTAATATAATAATGCTCAGAAATAATGTTATTAGATAGGTAATCTGGGCTCGTATTTATAAACGCATCTCAGGTATTGAGTTGAGTACGCGCACTTGAATCATACCCCTGTCTCTATCTAACAAGGGGCCCGAGACCGTAGTTCGAAAGAGACGGTATCAAGTACTCGTACTCAATACCCGAGCTTCGTTTATAAATATTACCCAGGATCTTGTTATAAGAGGAGTACCTGCCTTATCTTTTTCTTTTTTTAAATACAACTGTCGCACTAGATAACAAGCCTTGTGTCGCGGGAGCTTTTACAAACTTACATTTAACACAAGTACACCCAGACTTAGGACAAATATTTATGGATCACACAAAATTTTGTCCTGTGTGGGGATTGAACCTACAACCTCTTCACTAGTCTTCTATATAACGAATGTTCTGTACTAAACCGTCAGACAACTTTTTATACTATCAATATTCACAAAACGGAAACACACACACACACGCACACGCACACACACATCATATAAACTTACTCTACCAAACACACATACATCACACTAAGACAGATTGAACTTACCTATAATGATGATCAGGATCTCTCGAGTGGTAACAGTATTCTAACTAGGTATACATATTTTAAATATTTCACTTCTTATTAATAATGTACAACCAAACTCAAAACAAAATTGTTTTAGATTTTCATTGTTTTTCTCTACTTTCTTGATGTGCAAAACAATGCAATTTTTTGTAACAATCTTAGTGGTGGAAGGCGCTGGCGACTGTAACACAGTTTACACTAGTACAGTCGTCATCGATTTCTCTTATCATATAAAACTCTTCATAATATAATTTACAATTATATTAAGTAGATTAACAGAAAAATTGTTAAAACCAAATTATGATAAATAAAAAATTATAATTATTATTATTATTATTATTATAATTATTATTAATTATTATAACCTCATGCACAGCAGTCGCTTGCGCTTCCACTGCACCACGGAGGTCAAAACGTACCTATTAGATAGGTTCCTACATTAAGATATAAGATGTTTGATGAGGGTGTCCGTATTACACTATTGTAATTATTGTAAAATACCGTTAGGTATGCCTGGAACAAAATATGGATGATATCGTAGTTCATCACCAGGGTTGCATTCCACTGCAGTCAATCTATAGGTAGGTACTAATCTATACTAAGTATTAGGTATGTATAGCGGAAGAGTTTGTTTGTTTGAACGCGCTAACCTCTAGAACTACAGGACATTATCTAAGTAGGTACCTACTTAATTATAATAAAATAAAAACAAAACTAACTCACCGAACATTTTTAACTCGATTGTTATTAAACACAGATAAAACAAAGTTTGATCACTGAAAAAACTTATTAATAAATAAAAAATATATAAAATTATTAACTATGGACAGTTTTCTACTATTAAGTCTAATAAACTGTCTCCAAATACCAAATAATCATCATCTTTTATAGATTTTACTTAAATCTAAAACGTAGTCAATTTGCTGTTAAAATAAAAAAAAACATGCAAAATTAAACTTTATTACATTGTTAATAAGGATAATGGTGAATTAGTTAATATTTATTATATATTTGTAAAGATAATAATGAGGAAGAAATTTATTAAAATAAAAATCGGTTAAGAACGAATCGAACAATATATAAGTGTTTCGTACAAAACGTTATGATCATCATATTTCTCGAATGACGTCTCTCATGACGCTGGACATAGGCCTCCCCGAATTATCGTTATATTGACGGTCGTGAACCCATCGGTTGCCCGCCACCCTTCATCAGGTCGTCAGTCCACCTTGTGAGGAATCTACCGATGCTGTCTCCCAGTTCGTCTCTCAAAAATTACAAAAAAGTAAAAGTAGATAAATAAATACCTAATTTTTAAATAAAAAAAGATGCTTTTGTGCTATTTTTAGTCCACTATTGTCTCTAAATGTACAAAAATAAAAAGTCTCCGAGTAAAACAGCTGTGACTGACACACGGAAATACATTGGAGGTTATTGAGTAGTGTTCCGTTTTGACAATCATAATACGAAACACTAAAAATTATCATTCAATAAGTTAGATTAAAAGTCATCGGCATCATGTATTAGTAGATCAGGCATTTGTTTATATGCTATTAATATTAGTAAGTAGGTACAAACAAATAAAGATTAAATAATACTCTTTATTACTCTAAGTATTATCGTCTATGAACTACATTTTACAGATTTAGAGTACCTAACCGAACCTAAGTACGTACCTAATAAAGTTTTTTGCGTAGGTAAAGTCCTGTCTAACATTGCCAATCTCATAGAAGACCGACGTAAGAATTTTAGATTTTACACTAATGTGTTTCGCTCGGTGAGTGAGAGCGCCGGCAGCCCAAATACCTCGGACCTCTTCCGTTTCCCTTTTCCTTCCCGTCTCCGTGGTCGGCAACGATTCGGTTGTGTTTTATAAACATTATTAATTCTGCGATGTTCGGAAAACAGCCACCTCTATATATCCACTTACCGTCACGTAGGCCGTATGCTTATTTTGCCACAAAAGTTGTATAAAAAAAATGTCATCATGGTCAAGTATACTTACCTACACATAAGTGCCCACAGGAAGAAATAGGATTGTTATATACTTAAATACCTACTTATTAAAAACTGAAGAGCATAGGAAAACGTTTTTAATGTAGGTATATAAGTAGGTATCTATTTTTTACATTTTATCTCGGCTTGCAATCAAAGTAAAATGTTTAATAAATACTTAATATCAATTTAAATCGTGTTGAACATAACAATTGTTATTATTTTACAAACTAAGTGCTAACTGATGTAGTTTTGATGTTTTACTATTATAGGTAATCTAGGTAAGTACCTATCTACGTTGCAAAATTATAATTATTTCGCCAATACGGTTCTATTTAAAGTGTATCTATGAATACGTTCCCGATATTACCGGCAACAAAAACAGACTAAGTACCTAAGTATTAGGCTTTTCGAGGGACTACTGGATAACATATTTACATGCGTTAGTTCTGCAAGCTTGTAAGCTAAGGTCAACTTCCGTGGTTCGTTGGTATTGTGTAGGACTACGGACTGCCACGCAGAGGGCGTGAGTTCGATTCCCGCTCAGTGCAAATATTTGTGGCGGATTTGCCAGCCTGCTGGTAAATTGCGTAAGTACGGGCAGCGTTCAATATTTTGTGTCGTATTAAGTCGCAAAATTGCTTTGGACGCGAGACAATGTGTCGTGACCCTAATCCGCGATATCAAAATTAGCTATGATCGTGTTTAACTGTTTATGTTTAGATTATCGCAAATCTAGTGTAAGTTCTTAATAACAATGTATAAATTGATAAATAAAAGATAAACACTTTTTTGTCACATGAACAAGGACAATATGAGCCGGCGCACATTAAAATCTTTATGTCTACGGGCAGTTTTGTCTTATGCAACTCCTTTTGAACTCCATGTTGTAGTCTCTCGGGATAACCTCGACGGGAGCTCTTCCACAATCTTATCGCACGAGGGAGAAAGTTTTTCTGAAACGTAACTTTTTCCTATACCCTCCGTTTTACATCGCCGTAGTCGGGTAAAAAAAACATGCTCTAGTAAAGAGTTGAGCTACATAATATATGAAGCACTGAACCGTTTGGTTCAAAACCTTTAAAGGTGCTCCTAGACCGCGAGCATTTACCTGTAACATAACGATACAGATCCGAGCATTACATTGAGAGAGGCGAACCGAGCATTACAGTGCGTAACTTGAATAATACATTACAAGCGAATGCTCGGCAGTAGGGAGCTTGAATTGTAAGGTAAGGCTCAAAATCAAATCTGTAACGTTACATTACAGGTGAATGTTTGTTTGCAGTGAGGGAGCACCTTTATATTCCACTGTAAAAGGAAACTTATGAATAAAACAAATGATTTATTTAATACTTTAATAGTCTAAACATTTGATTATACCATACAACTATGTTATTATTGAAAACATTTTGATCGCTACATTACTTACATTAAAATTAAAACTATTTACTTGAAAATTTCACTTATCTACATAACTATTAATATTCGATTCTCGACTGCCGCACTTATGATTCGAGTAAATTATATAAAAACCTTAGAGCATTAAACCAACCGGAGAGGCCACTGACAGGCGTACCCCTCTGCCAAAGGTACCAGACCACCGGTCATACCCGTTATATAAAACTAGTTGACGCGCGTTCCGCATCATAAGTCACATATCAGTGCATGCGTAATAGCGTCTCAATAGAAATGCCGAATTGCAGTGTATTTTGGTGTAAAAAGCGTTCAGCGACATCAAGTCTACAAAAGGATAATATTACATTCCACCTGTAAGTATTATTTTGTTCTAATATTATTAAATAAGGCATTAAATTAGCAATTTAACCAAATAAAATGCTAATCAACAAGTGTTGCCAGGCTTATCATCAATACTCCAATCTGGGGTAATATTTTAAGTTGAATTAACATAAAAACTAACCTTTCCTTTTTTATATCTCGCCTTGTTGACATATCTAATAAGTTTCATTTTGGATGTACATTATTGTGTCACCGTTCCCATATTTATTTATTTTTAATTAAAACCAATCTTTTTTTACCAAGTAATGCACAAAATAATATTAAATGAACAAGTAAAATGAGATTATAAATCCAAATATACAAGATTAGTGCACTTTATTCCGAAAGATAATTGCTCATTTCTTACAAAAATAAGCGTATTTATTTTTAAGAAACTGGTCACACTTTAACATAATTAGAGATGAGACAGTTTAATCACAAATATCGATATTGGTTTTCCAGTATTAAATTAATTTTTTTTTGTTTGTTTTAGATTTTCAAAAGAAGCAGCGCCTCGAGTCGCTTGGGTCCAATATTGTAGGAACCATATAAGTGGGTTCCTAAGCGTACAAGTATCTGACTAACAGCTTAAAAGACAAAGCCTTCTGTGCTGCCAGCACTGCTACCTCCTCCCTACCCCCCAAGCGGCGGAGAGCTCATTTTTTAGCAAGTACCTCCTCTTATTGCATTACCTAGGATTAGTTAAACTAGATTTATAAGGTTAATTTAAATTGCACAGTTTTTCAGTATTTTATTATACCTTCTTAAATAAAGACTTTCTGAAATATATTCTGTTGTTTTTTTGTTATCTGAACAGATAAAATATCTCTCTAATAAAAATCTACTCATACATTCTCAAGTCAGTGTCTTGTTACTATGTAATCAGAACAAAATCCTCCAATTACAAGCTCTGCTTAGTTGGAACGAAATTTAATAGCAACAGACAATTAATTCAAAGTATTATTTGGTTTGAATATACATACATACTTAGGAGTAATACACGTAAAATTGACACGTAATAATTAATTACAATCTTTAATCCACACTAGAACAGATTTCAACAGGTGGTGGTTATTGAACATACATCCTTGTGCGCAGTAGTAAAATAAAAAAAAAGAGTGGGTACCCATGTACGCACGTAAGAAGTTATACTTCTTTGGCATAACAATCCAAAAATACCAAATAATAATACAACGCATACATACATAAATATTTGAATTGATATAAACGCCAATATATTTTTTATTTATTCACACAGATTATTTGTACTGATACGACACACAAAGATCCGCAACTAACTTCAGTGTGTAAAAGGTTCGCAACTAACTTCAGGGTGTTGCTTTTTTCTGTCGGTGTGCGCGCGCATCGTAAAAATTCACTCTCATCATTTTTCCCAATCGCGCCAAAAAAACTTCAAAAAAAACGGCTAAATGCCAGTAGGACTCGCGCGCCGAGGGTTCCGTACTATCAGGGATCGGAAGTATTGAATAAACATTAGTAAACATAGTAGGAGAGCCCGACCGCATAACCAGATTTGTTTGTCGAACAATGTTTAACAAATAAATTTAGCCCGACCGTATGACGGGCTTTTTTGATAATAATTACAAAAAAGTGTGCTAGTTAGAAACACTGTTTTATTCTTCCTGTAATATTGACATAAACATGAATCAACAGAATTACTTCTAGTTAATTCATGTTTATGAACTATTTACTTTACTTTCATCTATTTCAAAGTGCTTAAATATAAAAAAACCTTAAAATTATAATAGATTATTATTACCTAAAACTGTTCTATATAATATAAGATAATGCTCATTTTAATAAGCAAACATAATAATCATGAAAATAATTAAATCTTTCGCGTACTTATATGAAATCCTAAACATCGATACTAAATATCGACAGAGTCAAGCTCTAACTGTTCTACGCTAAGGAAGCGTAAACTAATAGATGTCCCTGTGTGTGAATGTGATTGTGTGTGTTTAGTTTAAGCTAGTGTGTAATAATTTTATTGTGTGCGTGTATAACGACGCGATTTAAAAATGCATTAGTAGTTAACATTGTAATTAGTGTGCGTTGCTCGCGTTACCCCGTCCCCCGCCGAAAGTGGCAGACTTTTGCGCAAGGGAAATAGAGCGCGTGTCCACTCCTGTTGGTTTAATGCTCTAAGATAAAAACAGAGCCCGTTTCAAAATACCCTTGGACATTTTGAAAATGGTAGTCTGTTTTAAAATGTCCAAGTTAGATATTTTAAAACTGATATTAAATACACATTTTTTTATGTAATAATAATTGTCATTGATAATAAGTATGTGATGCAAATTGTGATATTATTTAAATTGCAGATATTTTATTGGTCATTTAATATTATTTACGTCGTCGTAGGTAAGAATGTTGATGAAAACGAAATAGATTTTATAGATAATACTGAACTAACGTATCAATGAAAGATGAGTCATTTACGTAACAAATATTATAATTAATAATTTAAAAAAAATATAACAATTTTTAAAGAAATTATTATAAACTCCATTATAAATAAGCTTTACGTTCATAATTTAAGAGCTTTTTAAACTTAGTAGCACACAACTCACTAAATACAAATTACGTAAACAAGTAAATTAATTAATTTTAATATTATTTTATTCACACAATCTTAAATCGACAGTTAATTCACCATAATCAAGATACAAAACGGTTCAATGTTATTATAAAGAAATCAATGTTGGAACTTTTTCTGTTGATATTTCATAATGTCCAATACTTCGACAAAATAGTTACAGTAGTGATCAATATCAATTGCAATTGTTGCATTTCTATATCGGTCATTTTTAAAACGAGAGCTTTTGTTTGTTGGACATTTTAAAATTGTATAAATTTATTAGTTTTGATTATGGTGTGAAGTTATTTCTTTTGCATTTAATATCCGTTTAACACTAGCAATAATACATGATTGCTTATGTGTAATATTAGTAGACATTTTCTTAAGTTGTTATTTATCAAGAATCATAAATAGGCGCGGTTGAATCTTGAGACCATGAGTTAGTATAGACGTTACTGTTCATACAAACTTCAGAATATATTTTTAAAGTGTTTCAAAATCGCTGTTTTGTTTTTCTCCGCTAACTTCTAAACCACGCAACTGTTTTTAATACGATTTTTATCAGAGAATTTCTTCTAGAAGGTTTATATGTTATGTAGAATACAGGCTTAGTATAGCAGAGAAAAGCATAATGCTTCAACAATTAATAATACAAAAACGTGGCAAGTTGCTAGTATAATATAATCTGAAGTTTGCACAGGAGTTATTTTTGATTTTTAGAGTAAGTAGTATTATGAATTATTTTATTATGTTACATGTAATTATGTATTTATTGTAAGGGAGTGCTTGTGGAGTTTTGATTGAAATTGTGGTGAGATTAGTCATATTTACCTGGAAGCTGCTATAGTAGATATGATAAGAAATTAGCCACCGTTAGAAACATTATCCTAAACATGTTTAAATCAAACAGTCGTAAGCGATATTACATCAGCAGTCGAAATTAATCTTTATCGTCGCGAAAATAGTCAATTTGATAGATTTTTTCTATAAACAATATACATATTTATGACGATTTACCTGCCATGGCTTATCTGTTAGAGAAAAGGCCTTTTCAGTGGGATAATAACGGACCGATATTATGATGATGACAATGTTAGCCAAAAAGCCACTATTTGTCTAACTACTGTATTATAGTTACAAAATAAAACAAACACATGGTATAGCGATTAAAACAGTTAATTTTTGAACTAAAATGTAAAGTATTTTGGCGCATCGAATTATTCAGATCAAATTCAGACTTTTTGTACGCAAAATAATAAATAATAAAAATATATTTGTTTTTATATTCTCAGTATAAATAAATAGTGGATCGCATAATACAATAGATAGGTGAATATACGTATGTGCATAATATACTATAACAGTTAATTTAAAACTGTAAGCTCTCTAACAATCAGATTGTAATTGTGAGATCCGTTTAAAATGACTCCAAAATACTTCTATAGCTACAGTTTCGATGGATGATAAACAAATTTTAATACCCAGACAAACCAAAGTTGATTCTTGAATTACTCTCAATTATTTACTTGTCAACATTTATATACTCGTTATCATCACTCTTGATATATCTGCGTGAAAATTCACATTGAGATTATATATCTACTCGTTCATTAATCAGTAGAATATATTTACTTTTAAACTCTCGCGTTGCATTATATAGTAAAACTAAATATACGGGAATTCACGCGATCATGCATATGGTGTAACCTGGTCGAAACGTCAAGCAAAATAAGGTATGTAAATACCTAATGCATGATCGCGTGAATTCTTGTATATTTAGTTTTACAGTAGAATATAATCTTACCTTAAAAACTCTGTATCTGAGTCAAGCGGATTAATAAACATACAATAAAAAGCTATAAACTCTGTGAGGTAAATACCATTACCACTTTTATACATAATTTATGTAATGAGGAATAAATTAGCTTTAACACATATACACATATTTTGTTCTTCGACTATTAGAAACAGCATTAAATATATTCAACCTTTAAATAACCAAGATATGTTTTGTATACTGAGAACATAAAAACATAATTCTAATATAAAATTATAACAATTTTAGTTAAATTTCTTTTTGCAAAACATGATATATTCCTAACAAATCAATATAATTCGTATTTAGCTTTAGCGATATTTTTAAGACATAACTTATTATAATTTGATTTAGGCATTTTATAAGTTAATATGATAACTGCTGAAGATAAAGTAAAATTGTTTTAGCTTGACAATTTTGAGAAAAACGACTTTAAGACAAACTTATTTCAAATGTCCAAGATACATTTTACTCTAACTAACATAATATAGGTACCTATATTCGAAATTTATGGGGATTGTATAGTTTACAGTACAAAAATGCATTGGACATTTTGAAATAGATTGTGGACATTTTGAAACAGATTATAATAAACGTCGTTCTCACGTATTTATACTGTTATTTAGATAAGTATATCTAATAAAGCTCAAACAGTGTTTTGTCTAAATTAATCAATAGCAGTGATCATATTATTTTTTATACAGCAGCCATAGACAAAGTCATTTCTTACAATACTTGGTGACATAATATACAGCCTATGATATATTTCATATTCTATAAATGGACGTAAAATTAAAATTACATATTATTTAAATTATATTTCGAAACAATTTGGATTGTGGATATTAGAGGCGGTATTTTAGCCAAGTCGTGCTAGTAAAGAACACAGTAACTGCAATACAAGCTGTAGCAATGTAGATCTAAAGGTAGTGATCTTAGAACTCTTTTTTCTGTAGCTTGATTATGCATTTGCAGTGTTCTTTATTAGTATGGTAATACAAGTTTTGAGAAGTGGGTGTTTGTCTCTGTATAACTGAGACTACGTATGTAATTGGTAGTGGTAGTATCAGAAATATCACTACATACAAAAAACAGAAAAAAAGGTTATGGTCATACATAAAAAAAATATGTCACTTGTATTGTGTATGATTTTTTTATTATATGGTATGAACTATAGAATATAAAAAATTGCGTCGAACATCCACAGACCAAAAATCCTTTAAAAAAACACGTACTTAGAAAAAAGAAAATAAAAAATCTAGCACCTCATTGGAGTACGCGCTTATATATTAAATAATATACTTATATAAAACACTTATTTTTCCAACAAAACAATTAACAAGCACTATGATAATGGTGTTATATTAGTGTAAAAAAATGTCCAAAAATGTCCTATTTTAAAATAATGTCCAGCTGATCTGTCAAAAACACATTATTGCCCTATCCATTCGATTATTAAAAAAAAAATCATACATAGATAAAAAAATATGAAATCAGTCTTTGAATTAAAACATCCATAGGTTTTTATCCCAATTTGTTTATGTGCACCCCTCTGAAAGACAGATGCACCCCCTCTGCTATTAATATTCTTAAAAAACATTGAAAATTTAATTTATTTTATAATAACACCATTAAACAATGCCTGTAAAAAGCGATCTTATACACAAATATATTAGATATAATTATGCAAATACGAACAAAAATAAAAATAAAAATATAAAATTAAAGAAAAATACTGAACCTTTTTTAGTAATAAAAATATAGGGCCCGATTTCATATAGGGTATACCTACTCTTTTAAATAAAAAATAATTTTTCAAATTGGTTCATAAATGACCGAGTTTTGCTGTTACAAACATACAACTACTGAACCATTTTATATACTAAAAATATGGGACCAATTTCAGAAAATACCCTTTCAAATAAAAAAGAATTTTTCAAATCGGTTCATAAATGACAGAGATTTGAAGTAACAAAATACAAAAAAAATACGACCTGAATTGACAACCTCCTCCCTTTTGAAGTCGGTTAAAAAAGATAGCTTTGACTTCTAGGATCTGTTAAGAAACTTTGAGATCTTTTAATAAGTTAAATTAAGACAATATTTGATAACATCACAATATTTTGAAATTAATAATTTTTTTATGTGGGGTTAAATTTACCCCATGAATATATTCAGTAGCAGTCATAATAGATTATCGAAATAAATAGTCAGTGTTCTGTCTCTTTTTAACAGTACAAAAACGACAGAGACAGTATAAAGTAGCTATAAAGCTATTTTAATTTTAATTTGATAATTTGTCTTCTTCTTCTCCCATTAGTGGGGTACGCAGAGACTATAGAAAGCTATTTGTTGCGATCCAAACATACCTCCTTTGCGTAGATAACATTTATTAACCTTTAGTTACTTTTAATGTAAGAAAAATATGAAATACATTTATGTAAAAGATCGCCATATTATAAACACATAAATATAATTAAAAATATAAAAATTATTAAAAATAATTGTGAGATAAAGTAATAAGTGCTTTCATGTAACTTAATAAGATTGCATTGTTTAAAACATAATTACAATTTATTAAAGGCATGAACATTGTGCCATAAACCGGGCAAGTACCAATGTGACCTTTTAAATTCATATTTATGTACAAATAGCGGGCCGCCCCGGCTTCGCAACGGTGGAAATTTCTTTATTCTTTCTATATTTCTTCATTATGGGATAAATAAAGATACTTTTGTATGGGAATATAGAAAAGTGTTTTTTTTTTCAAGCAATGTTTTAAATTTTTCTCTCCGTAAGAACCATCATCGTACTTCAAGGAATATTAACGAAATTATTTAATATTTCGTTAATAATTAAAAAAATTATTAACGAAATCGGTTCAGTTGCTCTCGAGATTTGCGCTCACCAACACATTCAGCGATTTATTTTTATATTATAGAATGAATTTTTGAAATTATGAAATGAACCAACTGAATTTTACTGAACCTATTTTGTTGATATTTCGCTTAAACCTGTCAAACTTGTAAGATCTATTGTGTATAATGCACTTAACAATTTTTTAATACTAACACAAAACAGTGTACTTAGTAAAATGTCAGTGTCTAATAAAATGATAACAAGCCCGTTGCCATGGAAATCTATCTTCAAGCGAAATTCGACCTAACTGCATTTAAATGGATTAACAAAATGAGCTTATGTCATGATTCACTTGGTTCAATCTCGGTTCAATAATACTTTCTAAAAAGTCTGAAATTGCCAATCCGCCTTGAGCGCACGTGGTGATTAATGCTCATGCCTTCTCTATATGAGAAGAGGCCTTTGTCCTGCAGTGGGACAATAAACAGGCTTATATTATTTATATTGTAAGTGGCTTTTTCGACTGTTTTTTAAAGCTTAACTTTTTAAAATTGGCATTTTTCACTGTTTTTTACAGCTAAACTCTTAAAATACTACTTGGACTTTATATTGATGTTCTTTATAGCTTTGATAAATTGTAACTTTGTTTTTTTATTGATTCAAAAATAACCGGAGTTACATTGACCGGATAAAGTAAATAGTGCATAATAAAAAAAAATTGCAATATTTTATATACTTAAAGTATAACAAAATAATCACAGATTTTAAACCCAAATAAGAATGCATTACAGTTTTTAAAATTTCATTCAAATGCATAAATGTTAATATATATGGCAATCTCAAAACATTTTATTTATGGTATAATAAGATAAAAGGTTTTCTAGTCGCTAGTAAGATTAACCCATGTCACAAAGGCTGAAAATTTTGTTTTTTTTTAAATATACTGCACTGCTTATAAACCTCTTTAATGGGAATTTGTTTGCAGTCTATACCCATACTAATATTATAATACAAAAACATGCTTGTATGTCCTTCCTTACGTCAGAATGGAGTGATATTTTATATGGTCTTTCTATATATAGTAAGCTATTTTTACAAATGGAAAACATCTCATTTATTACTTTAACCAACATACTTTAATTATACATAATTACCAGATACATCTCGGCTTAAAAACCTCAGACCCTAACAAATTAAAAAAATAATGAGATTGCAATATACCAACAGTTTTTTAAGTATTAATTCATAATCTAATAGTATGCCGATTTTTAAATAAATTAATTTACATTTTAGAATATCTTTCCACCTAAATTTTATGAAATAATTCATATACCGAAACAAAATTAAAACACACTTTGTAGCCATGTCGGAGATTGACTTCTGATCATGTGGTTAGTGGTCAACCTAGTGTCAGGGTTGGTCAGGTCGCCCATAATTTATTATAGAGGCATGCGACTTGACCTAACGACTGTTATCAACTTGGTAACAGCCGGGACTGACTTTTAACATGCCCTTCAAATAAAGATTGATTAAGATCCTTTTTTTCCATATTAAATATTTAGATATGAGATTTATTTCCAGTAGTTTTTCTAGACTTGATATAATAAAAAATATTCGTTTAATATTCGAATTGACCGGTTATTCTCCGAATTACCTACAAAGTGTATATATAAGTATTACTTAATCCGGCGGTAAGTAACTAAACAGTTTGTATTTATCCCTTATGTATGGACGAACATCATCTTTCTGTAAAGAGAAATCTTTATGTAATTATTGGAGTACTTTTAGTCAAAAACTCCGCCACTACAAAATAGTTCTAGGGTATCTTAAGGTTGTATGCATATGCAAGACGCGTACCCGGTGAAGGAGAAAGGGAAGGGAGATACAGGAGCGAAGGTAGAGAGAGAGCAGGAACGGGCGAGAGAGCGGGCAGGGGCGAGAGAGCGGGACAGGGAGAGAGAGAGAGCGGGACAGGGAGAGAGAGAGCGGGACAGAGAGAGAGAGAGCGAGACAGGGAGAGAGAGCGAGACAGGGCGAGAGAGAGCGGGACGGTGGGAGAGAGAACGGGACGGGAAGAGAAAGAGCGGGACGGGGAGAGAGAGCGGGACGGGGAGAGAGAGAGCGAGACGGGGAAAGAGAGAGCGGAAAGGGGCGAGAAAGCGGGCAGGGACGAGAGAAAGCGGTAACGGGCGAGAGCTAGCGGGAAGGGGCGAGAGGGGCGAGGAATAAAGCAAAATTGAGAGTAAGGAGCGCGAGACAGCGAGAGAGGGAATAAATCGTGTTGGATAAGTGTAGACGGACAAAAGAAATGATCAAAGAAAAGTTGTATTGTCTGAAGGTTCATATAAGAACAGAGTGTTATGTAAATAGAAAAAATAAGAAAGGGTTACTTACAGTAGCCAAATGTTCCAAGAACGGTAATAGCTTTAACAGCTCGTTGTCGCTGCGGTCTACGAACCAGCTGTCTATTGGTATGCCGTTTTCAAGCTGGTAGCCGAAAGCCTGTTAAACATACACAAAATCAATAAAATAATAATATAAATATTAATTATGTAATAATAATAATACCAGCCTATTATTGTCATATGTTTTTTGTGCTGACACTACTTTGCAATATTATATACCCTGTTTTTCATTAAGCCATTTAGGCTGTAGGGTGTGCCAAAGAAATAGACATACATAGTGTATTTGTGTGTTTTTACCACTCAGCTCCTAAACGGTTGAACCAATTTCGATGAAAATTGGTATGTAGGTAGATTCGGAGCCGGAGATAACTTTTATCCCGAAAATCGGTCTGGATCTCGAGAGACACAAAATTTAAGCGCGGGGGAACCGTGAGGCGCAGTTAGTAAATACGCTCGAAAAACATTACCCTCCTTGACTTCGGCAGTCGGGAAAACAGCGACTTTATACTTTTTAGAAATTGACAATTTATCTAATTTTTTTTTTAAATTAGCTAAATTGTCATTGTGGTCTGATCCCCTGAATCTGATACCCAGGGAATCGGTTTACTTTTGTTATATTTTCTATTCCGTTCTGAGTCTCCGTGTAGAGGATCAGAAACAGAGTTAAATATATTTAATATTTTATTTGTGTATTAAAATAAATAAATATATTAACCATATTAATCTCACCTGTGGGCTGTTATCCACGATGACCGTCTTGCGCAAATCGCGGCCCAGTATCGATAGATCCTTTACGTAGTTGCCGTTCACTAGCAGACAATGTTCACGGAACAATCTAGAAACAAACAATGTAACATTAGTATAGTCGACCATAAACTTGCTTAACCACCCTTAGAGTAAATTTCGTTTGTATCACAAAACAATAAAGTCTATTTTTGCTTGCAAGTGCCCTCAGTACAGTGCTAGTTGTCACTGTGATAATGATTCTTATTAAATTTTAATTTTGATGAATTTTTTGTTAAAAGTGTTAAAGCAAATATGTGGAAATATATGAAAAAAAAAATGTTTTATCTGGAGCTACTTGTACCGTGCCTTAAAAAAAGGTATCAATGACTCCTGGGATCAGTGGCAGACGAGCAAACAGCCCAGATAGTAAGTGGTAACTGTCGCTTATGGAAGATAGGGGACACTGTGAGAACGTCTACCTTGAAAGGTAGGTGAAGGGATTGAGGGATGTGAGAAAAAGCAAATGGGGGAAATCGGGCCTCAAGTGACCCCCGAGTCGTTACCTGTATTTGATCCAGCGTCGCGCGGGGTCCAGCAGGTTGAGCAGGCGGTCGGCGTACACGCGCTTGCTCGCCGTGAACAGGATCACCTCGTACACGCGAGACACGCGCGACAGGAACTCTGCGAAGTGAGGTCGCGTGCGCACGAACACCTACACACACGTTATATTAAAGTTTAAGGATATTTTAAAAATTAAGACTGAAAAACGGAAAATAAAAAAAAAAATGAAACAAAAAATAGAAAAATATCAAAAAAAAAAACAAAAAAAAAAATAATGAAAAAAGTGAACAAAAAATCTGATATGAAGAAAAATAAAAAATAGAAAAAAGGAACGACGAATTCTGTTTTTTTTTTTTGGAGATTTAAAAAAAGTAATTATACAGAACAATATACTTTCTACATTAGATTTTATATATATTTTTTTTTAATAACATTGTAATTTAATTTAATTCTAAATTAATTCATCAATTTAATATTATATAATTATTCATTGTTAACAAATAATGTGCATGTGGTGTTAGCCTTTAAGTGGTTACTACGCTTATGTATAGAATAGCTGATACATATGTCTTTTAATGTAATAGCGTAAGTGTTCATTGGCTGACCTTAAATAAATAAATAAATAAATAAATAAATTAGATAGAAAACGTATTTAATGACAATCTTTATGTATTTATTTATAATTTATTTATTTATTTATATACACACAACATACGACTATCTTTACAGGTAACGCTTAACCTAATGCGATAGTGTACCACAATAACATAAAACTTAACTTAATCTAACTTACTAACTACACTATAAGTGACCTTTGTGAATCCGTTCAATGTACACGAAAACAAATCAATTTGCCCAGCCACGATGTTGAGCGTACGCAGCGCTCGCGTCAGTTTCAATTTTACCCAAACACATACAAAAAATACATACCGTATACCGACAATCTTGAAACAGCACTGGAAAATGGAAGCTTGCGTCTGGTAACTCTTGTAGAGAGCAATGTACTAGTGTCTCGTCTAAGTCCAGCACCTACAGGAATAAGAGGGTAATTAAAAATATTTATAAAAAAAAAATTGCTGACATTGGCAGACGAGCAAACAGCCCTCGTGATGGGTAAGTGGTAACTGTCGCTCATGGATAACACTGCAAAGCCGCTGCCTATCGTGAAAGAAGTGGGCTAGGTAAAAGGATTGAGGGATGTGAAGAAAAAATAAAAGGGGGGAAATTGGGCCTCCAGCGCTTCAAATTATAAAATTATGCAATAACGTTGGAAATTACAGGGAAATGTCGCAATCTTAAGGAAAGGCCTTTGCCTAAGGCTTTTGTATCAGTGGGACAATAACAGGGACAGTTATATAACATATATTTAAAAAAAAGTATTTATGTATGATTATTACTTGCATTGTCACAAAATAGTTTTAAATGCGGGCAAGGAGCCCATTAACAAGTAACAAGTATACGTAAGTATATGATAAACATACATAAATATGTGCAAATATTTGAATGCACAAACATGTCTATTTGTATTGGTCTGTGTTTCTATGTATAATATGTATGTATTCACAAAAAAATTGTATTTAAGTATGTATATCCGCATTCTAGAAGCCATAACACAAGCTATATTAATGCTTACTTTACGGTCTAGGTGGCGTTGTGCAGTTGTTGTGATATTTAATAATAATAATAATAAAAATATTTATTTTCTCTTCCACAAAGGTAACTTAAAAATCTAGTGTTATAAAGTAAGTTTCAATCCTTTGTGGGAGACTGGTATCTTCACTAGGATTCCCTGTCACGCAGATGACCATGCCCCCCTTGAACATTTTCACATATAGTTTACTGTATATAACTAGTTTTAATTGATTAGATATAAAAGCGGCAAAATTTATATAAGGTATATAAGTACTTATGTTTGTATGTGTGTGTGTGTGTGTATTATTATTATTCTCTTTATTTAATTATATACACACAAAATTACATTTTTAAATATATATAAAAAATAATAGAAATATACATTTAAAAATATAAAAATATGGAGACCCACCGATATCGGGTACAGGGACCAAGCTACGGGTGGTTAGGACTCATTATTATTATTTTATTATTATTATTATTAAATACTTTTTATCCGTAACAGTATTAGATAATATGATTACTTTGGTTCTAGATATGTGTAGTTTTTATTATTATTAATACTTACTAGACTAAAATCCGGACTGGTCCTAGTTTTAAGCGGTAACGCTGGGTAACGGGCTCTCAATGCGCCTGTGGCTACCGTCTCCAATGGTGGCAACTGTAACATATACAATGTATGAATAACATAGCTCTTTTAGAGGAATAAAAGCATTTTATAAAATCATTATAGTAGAATTGTGCGATTTATGAAAATAAAATATAAATTTAAATATAATATACCTGTTTAATAAACAGATATGGATCAAAAGCATCGACCCATGACGATATCTGCTCACAATCAACGCGGTTGCTGCATGAAGATATGACATCAGCTGCCTCCTCCTAGGACAAACAACAATATAATATTATAATAATATTCTACCACATTTACACAGCGCCATCTAGCCCCAAATTAAGCAATTATATTTGCTTGTGTTATGGGTACTAAACAACTGATATACTACATATATACATTTTTTTTTGTAAATACATACATATTATAGATAAATTACACCCAGAACATTACACAAAGATTTGTCCTGGGTGGGAATCGAACCCACGACCTTCGGCTTAGCAGTCACGGTCACTAACCACTAGACCAACAGGCCAGTCCATAATTATAAAACTGCCGTTTTTTTTAAAAAAAAACCATTATTTTTTACATAAACTTAACACAAATATTTTGTCCGAGGCCCGGACAAATACTGGCCCATGGATGGGTGACCATACAGTGGTATTTGATCTAAGCATCTCCATGCTTCTGAATGTTAAGTCGGTCCCAGCTGTTACCATGTTGTTAACAGTCATTAGGTCAAGTCCGATGCCTCTATAATATACTATGGGTGATCTGAACAAACCCTGACATTAGGTTGACCATTAACCACTCGATAAAATATAATATAAGTAAATTTTGAACATTATTCATACATATCAGAGATATGTATTTATTTATTTGCGAAAGGCTATTCATCTCGTAGACACAGCCTCACTCTCAATCGCACATCCTCACACACACTAGTAGCCTATCACACACTGAACAATCGCGTTATTAATATGTAGAACAAGCTCCCAGAAAGTGTAGTGTCTGCTAAATCAGTAAATAGTTTTAAGTGTCGTTTGGATAAGACTTTTGACTGAAAATTCCTATATTTAATTTTAAAAAATTTTAATCGCTCAACTATATAGTAATATGATAAATAAAAAACTTTATTACAGTGCAGTGATATGAACATATCAGCAAACATGCTGCTCGTCCATCATTAATAATAATAAGATTTCAACAACTACACACAACGCCATCTAGACCCAACGTAAGCATATTATAGCTTGTGTTATGGGTTCTAGAATGCGGATATACATACTTAAATACTTTTTTTTTGTAAATACATACATATTATACATAGAAAACACCCAGACCAATGCAAATAGAAATAATAGTAATAATATTTCACCTATTTAGAGCATGGAGAGGTTTGTCACTTGTAATACAGGACTTTTAGTAGAGACCAGTTCCCCACACAGACACACATTCGCTGCTGTCTTTTATGGACACGTATTTGTGATGATTGTTATGTACTGTGTGAGAGAACAAGTAATTTGTATTTGATAAAAATAAGTAGACTATGGTAGACCTACCTCCATATCTGTAGGTGACTGCTCATCATGACAGACCAAGGAGGTTTCATCAGTTGCGATGTCAGTTCCATTCTGAAAAATAAAAACAGTACCATGAATTTTTTTTAATCGTCAGATTGATAATGCATTTCACAATGAAAAAATAACTTAAAATAAACAAATTTTCTGTATAAGAAGCTAATGTTTCTTTTATAATCTTTATTTTTAGATAACATGGTTCACAAAAGGGAAGCGACCATGTCGAGTCTAATATTTTAAGCATATACATATAACATAATAAATACTAGTTAAATATAAAATAACATTTCTACTTACCCAACCAGCAGCTTCGGCAGCCAAACTCTGACTAATCTCAGCCAAGAACCCTGTACTAGGACTCCTAGCAGATAGGGCTTCAAGACTCTCTATAGCCGTCCCTTGATCACACGTCGATGATATTTCACATTCAGAGTCACGAACATAGCCGTCCTGCTCTAACAAGGTTACAAAGTCCGGCTGTGGAAGAGATGGAAAATATTAGTTACAAACAAATAGCCCACCTGATGGTAAGTGGCAACTCATGGGCTCCTGCAATGCCAGAAACTGTACTAAGTTGCTGCCTACCGTGATATTAATGCTCTTTGAACCTTGTTTGAAGAAGGACATGACAAATGCTATGACTAAACACTTACCTGAACATATTTTTCGCCACTAGCCAAAAAATCCGCACAATTATCCAAATCGTCTGTAGTTGAAGTCGGCTGGTACATTTCTAGATCATTGCTAGACTTTCTACGTTTAGTTAATCGTTTATCCACCGAATTATTTCTAGATTTCTTATCATCAGCCTTTTCTGTAGTCATTACTCTAGCTGCTTTGTCTGCTAAGTAGTTAATATCATCGTCAGTAGCAGGTATTTCTTCGTTAATAAGTCTTGCACATTCGGCTATAGCCATGAAATCGTTTAGGCAGTCATTCGGTAAACATAATTCTGACGATTCTACGTGTCCATCAGAGTCTGACTCATCCGATTTCTGCGTTGGAAAGTCTACAAATGTTGTAGTGTGAGCCTCATACATAGTAACATCGTTATCTTCTGTGTAACAATTAGTTTCCGGCACTATAGGAGCTTTCTTGGTTCGTTTTTTCGGACTCTCATTAGTCGAACTAACTGATGATTTCGTTATTTTCGGTGTTATTATTCCCATTTGGCGTACTTTTCTTATTGGAGAACTGTTTAATGATGCGGACTTATCAGTTTTATCCATACGTCTTGTTTTACGTGGCGAACTAATCGCTGATGTTACTTCAGTTTTTTTAAGTTCACGATTTAGTGAGCTGTGTCTTAATTGTACCGATTTAGTTGTACGTACTTCTTTAGTTTTAGACGTAGTTGTTATTTTATCATTTTGTGGCTTTTTAACCACTGTAGATGATGAAACGGTATCCTTATTACTGCTTCTAACAACCGTCTGAAATATTGGTTTCTTTGTACGAGGGTCTTGATCTTTGTGCTTTAATTTTTTGTGCATTGTGTCTGGCTTCTCCATACTTAATTTAGTTCTTAGACGAGATTTTAGTTTCTGTGATCGTGTGACGCAAAACGGTTTGTCGACAACATTTTTAATCTCGGACTTTAATATAGACTTCCAAGTGTTAGGTAAGGGCTTAGATTTGACTTTTAACTTAGTTACTCGGGAACTCCTCTTGCTTGAGAGCGGCCGCTCCCTTTTCCTACTTCTTAACCGCATTGCAATAATATAGGTGAACTTAACCTGAGGAAAGTTGAAAATAAATAAGAAATTGTACCATATAAGGTAAGTTAAGATAGTAGTGGATGTATTGAGATAGACACTTAGGACAAAATTTGAGCATAACATTTTTTTTGTTTGTTTGTATCTGGACACTTTTTGTCCACCAACATGTACTGAATTTAAAACAAAATATGTATACTGTTGTATTGTTTTAGATACTGTTTTGTGAGTTGTTTCTATTTTAAGTAATCAGTATTATCTATTTTGTCATGCTGATTGAAATAGCTTATAGGCTAAGTGCCAGTCGGCCATAGAGCTTTTTACTAGGCAAACAAACTTTTTTTAGTTTGTTTGCCTAGTAGTTAGACAAAAGTTTAAAAGAAAACTAGATCAAAATTGCTTCATCCGTTTGGATGCTCCGATGTCACAGACAGATACAAAAATACACAGACACATGACAAACTTATAAAACTCCTCTTTTTTATCAAGAGTTAACAAAATAATTAAACTGTCAGATTGCCTAAGATATTGTGAGTTGTTACTACATTTAAATTATATTTTAAATAACCAGTGTTCTTGACTTTCTGTAATTCTGATAGAAATAGCTTTAAATAACTTTCACATTGGATCTTGAATTTGGTCTTAAGAGACAGTATGGAACAGTACACTAATGTAGAAAAATTTTCTGCATTATCGCTTTTAAAAGCAAAGGAAAACTAAATAAAAAATATTATTTATACTTAATAAATTACTTATTTGAATATATATAGAGGGCGGCTCACGATTGGCCGAGGTGGCGAGAAGCCGTAAACTGGCTGATATGATGATGATGAAGAATGTACTGATATGAATAAATCATTTCAATATTGAAACTCCTTGGATAAAAGTTGAGCACATACTCCTTTTAATAGGCATGTGATAAAACTTAGATAGAAAGCTTAGTCTATGGAAGGAAAATGGCACTTGGAAATCAGCTGTAAAAAATTAATACATTTTAGTGAGATAAACAGTTTAGAAGCTGTTAGAAAAAAATATGTCAGATTCATTATTTGTTTACATTTTTCTGTCAAGAAGCTATGACATTATATTCACTGCTGTCTTGACATGTTTTTTTCGATTTCTTTTTTTTCTAAATTTATGAAATTTATGCAAGCAAATGTTACAGTACAAGTTACAAGTAAGTTCAAGATAAAGAGTGCAGTACAAGAAATAAATGTTACTTACATTAACTCAATTGTTAAAAGTATAACTCATGTCATTTGCTGAACGTAGTGCATTTCTGTTAATCTATTCATGTAGCAGTTTATATTTTGTAACACCTATCGCTCTGTGAATGTCTTTGTTTTGTGTAATAACAATTTTTATTTTCCGAGTCACAGTACTGGCGCGGGTCACTTCGCGCCTTTTTCATAGGCCCGTTTTCACAACATATAATTAACAGTTTGCAAATAAAACACATTTATAACACTGTAAATATACTATTCACGGTATATAAAATAAGTTTTTAAGCTAGATTATTAAAATAACTCTAAAATTGTGATGCGAAAGTAAAAAAGCGGCACTGGTGCATTATCGATTTTTTTGCTGCCTAATGAACGCGATTCTCACTGATGCGTTGGATTTTAACCATCCGAAACACCAGCAAATAGGTTCAATAGCGGAAATACTAAGTTTAAGAACTCGTAACGAGTAATTACATGATAACTTTTATTACAGAACACAAAAGCCAAACAAATGTCAAAATGGCGGCGTTTCTTTTTTTAGTTACAACTTTTTTCTGCAGATGGCGCCGTGGCGGTGCGCATGCGTTTTGGAAGTGCTAGTGAAAAGTCGATAGTTTGATGTTTGAAGTTTCCTTGATGTAAAATTAATAGGCAATATTCATTATTATTTTCTCATTTACAAATGTGGGGAAATTTCATACAAATATATGTTGCACTGGAGCAGAGATATAAGGTGCATACAATATCTAATGATATTAGACTTCTTATTAAAAATATAAACACTTATTCACATTCAATTGTGAAATGTAACGTATTTTTTTATTTTTGGTAATTTAGGGATGCAAAGTTTTTAAAAATATCGATATATCGATATATGTCGAATTAAGGTGTATCGATATATCGGTTTAGACCACCGATATATCGGTGATATATATAGATATATATTTTTTTTTAAAGCTTGTACTAATCCAATGTTGTTTTTGTTTTTTTAAGTTGCATGTATGTAGTATCCTAGTATGTAATTTTTTATAGCTTACCGTAGATAATAATAATAATAAAATTATAATATAATAATAAAAGAGTTAGTATTTTTCATAAATTTATTAAACGATGTTTAATTCCAATATTTTGAACCAGCAATATAACTTAATAGTCTTAATAGTCGATATCGATAAATACCGATATCTTTACAGTATCGACCAAATCCATTTTCGGACAATGTAAACAAACAGTTTTTTCAATATTTTTCTATCAAAAACTCCATATACGATGACACATGGGTTTATACACATTCTGTTCACTATATATTTCATTTTGCAACTATTTCTACTAATGATTAATAATCAAATCTAGTTTATTTAATAAAATTACGAATTACTTTTTGCGGTCGAATTAAGACGTCAAAATGATTGACAGTTTTATTTTTTCTGTACTCTATAATGTCTTTGAAAACCAATGTTGTAATTTATCAGAAGAAATAAGTTTAACCAATACATATCATAGGTACATAATATTTTGTCATGTGCCCTCGCAAGTCTGAGTTCATTTGTTTTATTGTAATATAGTATAATAAAATCGTAACATACATACAAATTCCATATAATCAATATTTCACAATTTTTTATCAGGCGGGAAAATATTCAAAAGTATCCCAGTATTCCATTTCAGTCCGTGGTCAAATAGTTGTAATTAGAGGTCAATGCTTAATTTAAATTACATTTATTTATACATTAGGTAAATTATTTGTCTTATTATCTTATAGTTTATAAGTCAACGGTTACAACAAAATACAATACCATATTTAACATAAATACAAGTATTTGGAGTAATAAAAATAACAAATCAAATAGAATTAATCGATCACGCAAATAGAGTATTAGTAAACGTAATATTATTTAAAAATGTTAGAAAAAAAGAATGAGAAATTATTATTTAATTATGTATGATGAGTTGATGACATTAATTTTATTTTTATCATCCTTTTCCCCATCACTAGTAAATTCATGAAACCATAGACAATGGCAATATGGAGGATTGTTTACATTGTCCGAAATTAGAGTTGGAATGGACTGTAAGTGTCAATATATCGATATTTTTTGGTTTGCCGATTTATCGTTGCATCCCTATTTATAATGTTGCTAGTGGTTTTATGAATGGGATGGATGGTACTTCATGGTACAGCTTCCCTCGGATTCGGAAAGAAGGCATGAGGTGAGGATATTACCAAAAATGGTTCAGGATAAAGCAGCAAAAATAAAGAACCTACAATACAACTAACATTATCGTTTTTGTTATCTCTTTTGTATATATGGTCAAAAAAAGCAGTTTATTTTATTTTTGTATTGGTTAAATTTTATAAAATATAAATTGATCATGGCAACACAATATTAACCGCCATCATGCCACTTTGATTCTATTAAATTATTTGATTAAATTCAACCCAAACAATACAAGTAAATATTAGTTTTATTGTCTGGTTAAAGATTAAAATTATTATTAAATTTAGCTACAATAAAATGTCGAGTGCTTCAGTAACATCATCGAAGCGTGAGGTAATTTTTAGCTAACTAATTCAAAATTTTATCAAAACTTACAGCTTGATTAAAAAGTTTTACGTTCTGTTTATATTTTTTGTATAAATCATTATCTTCATGTATAGTGCAGATAAGTTTAGCAATGAAGGCGAATACTTACAACAAAATACGAATTATTTACTTTTTAAAACACTTATCACTCAAAACATAATAGGTAGTGCTCATCCAGTTTTATTTTTTTCAGAAAATGACAACAGAAATGGCGCAGGAAGTCGACTCAATTAGAGCTATGAATAGTAGCCTACAAGCATACTTGGACCATCTGAGAGCATTTAAAAAAAATTTAATAACAATGAATGATAACTGCAAGCAATTAAATAAAGTAAATATGCAATGGGTTGATACAATCAATAACATGAGATAATATACCTAAATACACTTCTGGACTCCACTGACTTGTAGGCTATTATAAAAAAAAAACTGTCACATCATTCAACTTATTTTTTTTTATACAAGTTTTTAAACAAGCTTGCGGTGTCGATGGTAAGTGGTAACCACAACCTATTAACATGGTTCTGTTAATAGGTATTGAACAGAAATAATGCTTAGAAAACATAACTAGGCCATTCCTGACCATGTCAGGAGAAGGGAAAGAGGAAGGAAGTGGAACAGGATCAAAGAAATTGCGCTTCCGGCACTAGCAGTTTGATATTAATTGTAATTAGACTTGTGTAACTTAAAGTTAACTTATGTTTGAGTATATGGATTTGTTAAATAGTAATATTGTGATTGTATTAAAGCTATTACTTATAATATTTCTATTGGTTATATTACCTGCCTCTAAAAAAATTCAGATCTGCATTTCAGTTAAAAAAAAAACTAAAATCCCGAAGAAGCCTGAGACTCCCAAGAAAGGTCCCTGAGGTCAAAATATTAAAGCTTACTATATGTAATATATTATCTATATTATTATACTAAGATGCTTCAAAAAACTGTTTTTTGTACACAAAACAATAATTATGAAATTTATTCTCTAACTAGCTGCGCCCTGCGGCTTCGCTTGCGCGGAAATTGGTATGCATTTAATTAATATAATTCTGGAACCAGACCGTTTTCGGGGAAGTAAAAGTATTAAGAAAAGTATCCTATGTCCGTTTCCGGCACCGAATCTACACATTTATGTACGTACCAATTTTCATCGAAATAGGTTCAGCTGTTTAAGCGCTGAGAAAAACATACACAAACTCGTATTTTCTTACCACTCAGCGACTGCAACACAGACGGACACGGACATAAGCTACTTTTTATCCCGAAAATTAGTCTGATTCCCTATGGAGACAAAGCACATGTTA